>OX451736.1:233189231-234389231 GCA_948472305.1 Vicia faba
TCGCTTATTTATAATCCACATTGCTTCTTGATACTCTTGTATTTGCCTCCTCATTTCTTCTCGCAACTCCATTTTTCTTCTCTGCATTTCTTGTTGTATCTCTAATTGTTTTTTTCTTCATTTCTTCAATTTCTGTATTTCTTGCTGCTACTTGGATTGATGCCTCAGTATTTGGCAAGTTTCTCACAATTTCACGCATTTCGGCGGTTAATATAGGTGAAGTTGATGTTCCTTCTCCATTAGCAAATCTCATTTTAAAACTCCTATCATGCCGCTTGATAGTTTTGGCGTACCCTCCAACACCATACACTCTCCCATTTTTCTTCTTTCTACCTGAAACATCATACCATGTCTGAAAACTCACAACAGGATCAATAGGATATCCCGGTGGTGGTTCAAGTTCAGGATACTCTGACAACTGTAGGGCAAGTTGTCTATCAAACTCCTCCTACAAAATTTTTTTAATTGTTATAATATTTCAAATAAGCTAGGTCCATATAAAAGATTAGATTAAATGTTTTTAATATAAGAAAAACTTACTTGAGTGTTTCTTGCGCGCTCGTCAACAAACTATCCATTTCTCTTGAGATGAGTCTCTAGATGGAGCTCATTAAGAAGTGGAGTTCTACCCAACTCTTCACGCTAATTGAATAAGTAAAAAATAATTAGTTATATGTAATCTAAAATCTAAATAATAAATTAATTAAAAAAATAATTAAATTTACGTACCATGCTTCATGCAACTTCAGCAACACTAATACTCCTCGATGTGTAGTTGCAGCCACCAGCTTCAGATGCTCTATTTTTATTTACCTTTTCAAATATTTACTTAAATTTTTCAAAATTTCAATGGGCAATAAGATCTTGAAATACTTCTACTCCTATCCAACATGGACGTTGCTTTTTTTCTCCATTTAATTCTAACATTCCTCATGGTGTCGAAAAATCGAGCACTACATTTTAAGTGAAAATTTTCTTCAATTTGGATGTTATCTCTAACATCCCAACAACACTTCTCCTACATTGTTGTATGAATTCAAAATTAAGCAACCAAGAATCATGAATATCTCAAAAAATATAAGGAAAAATATAAAGGAAAAAATATACCTTAAATGCATTAAACCAATCTTTTTTGTCATCTTCAAGTACACCTCCATAACTCGGCCAAAATTTTGTATACTTCTCTTCAATAATGCTTGTTGTGATCGATATTTCCTGATGGGGCAAGATCCTGAACACCAAAATCTTGAGTTAGAATTGATTAAATAAAACTCAAATTTAAAATAATATAAAACATATATAAACACTTACGATCCAGAGTCGGGCCAAATGACAAGTCGACCATGATAATATCTAACTTTTTGCGGCTCATTTCTCCTCAAGATGTGCTCCCTCCTTGTTTTCTCCCCAGGAGCACTTATATCTTCTTGAGCACTAGTTTCTCCAGAAGCACTACTGGTATTTCTAGAGCACTGGTATCTCCATGATCATCCTCGGAAGGCATGGTTCGGTGCATGCTAGATCCACCTAGCTCCATATGAATAGGTCCACTCGACTGCATGGAAGGCATGGGAAAACATGTACTTGGTCCAGTAGGAAAATATGGTATATATCTAGTAGGACTAATAAAAGTTGTCGGGGATATGGGCAGGAATGGGTGTACATCCAGAAGGTGTGGATAGTAATCCAGTGAAAGATCCAGACATAGGTGGTGTAATATGTATAAGAAGTGGAGTATGATGCATAAGAGGTGGAGAATGATGCATAGGAGGTGGAGTAGGATGCATAGGAGGTAGGGTAGAATGTGGAGGATAATTTTCCACTTGAATCGATTTGTGGAATAAGAATAAACAAATCTGAATCAGGAACCTCCTCTATAATGTACTGCTGCGACGACGCTTTTGTTGGGAGGCATTTTTCTTGGGTGGCACTTTTTTCTATTTGAAAGAAAAACATTTAACAATGAATGTTACATAAAAGATAATATTACACAAGATAATATATAGTATATAATATATATATATATATATTATATATATATATATATATATATATATATATAATATATATATATATATATATAGTATATATATATATATATATATATATATATATATATATAATATATATATATATATATATATATATATATATATATATATATATATATATATATATATATATATATATATATATATATATATTTGAAAGATAATATTACACAAGATTATTTTGAAAGATAATATTACACAAGAGTTATTACATAATACATATTCAAATTATTCATCATCATAATCTTCATTGTCTTCATCAGATCTGAAGTTATTGTCTTCAGACTCTCCTAGCTCTTCATGCTCTTCTTGCACGGGATTTGTTGATAAAAATATAGTTGCGTCAACTTGTTGACCCTCAACTTAAGTATCACACAAACTTATAATCTCCCCAATTTCAATTACCTCATTAACAGGTGAAATCTCATCATCTTTGTATGCAACATATTCCATTACTTCGTCAGTATCAATGTGACCCATTGGGATGGACTTGATTACAACACACCATCCTCGTTTGCGTGGGGGTAATTGAAGGATAAGGTACATAATAAACTTGCCTGACATTGTGTGCCATTATGAAAGGGTCATACTCTTTGTACTTTCTATCTATTCGAACCTCAACGGTGTTATATTTTTTATCAATTTTTGTTCCTCTGGAAGATGGATCATACCAATCACAATAAAACAAGACAAACTTGTAAATATGTGTGATAACCCCATAGAAGTCATCCTCACCACCGTCTATAACTCCTTTTAAGACTACACCATTGTTTATAGTTTTCTTCCCTTCACTCCAAATCTCAGTGTGATATTTGTAATAGTTTACAAAGTATGTGTGCCATTCATTCACACGTTGACGAGGGCCTTCAGATAAACTTCTCAAATGTATTATTTCAGGACTTGGTGCAACAATACATGATAATTGTTGCTTGAACCATGCTGGAAAATAGGAATATGTGTAACCAGTCGATGGTTGTTTGCTTGTGCTTTGATAATAGTAGGTACTAAATTCCCTATTTTGAAAAAAAAATATAGGTTAGAGAAGGTTACAAATCTTAACCAATAAAACTATATCTAATTAAATATACTTACTTAATATATGGTTTAACTTTAACACAGTTAATCAACACATGAACATGGGCATATTGTATTTCTTTTGAGAAACCAATGCTCATCCATCTTCCCTGAGGGACGGCCTGGACGACTGAAAACTGATAAGGTGACAAATTATAAGGAGTGAAACCATCCGATCATAATCCAAGTCTGATATTCCTGAGTTCTGCTGCAAATTCAGGATGAACTCTATCAAAGAGTTTCTATGCCTCGCCGTCAGATGGATGTCGCATTATGCCAGAACTAATTTTGTTTGTATGGTGCCATGTCATTTGGCTTGCGCTATGAATTGATGCAAACATTCTTTGCAACTTAGGTATTATTGGTAGATAGAACATGGTCTTCACTGCAACTCGTTTTTTATTTTGATCAGCTCCTTTACTGCAAACTAAATACCTCAGACTATTGCAAAACTTACATTCCTCCAATTCCCCATCATTTGTACCAAACTCGTTGTCATAAAATAACATGCAACCTCTAATGCAACAATCAATCTTTTTTACTTCTAGTCCCAACTTCGACACCATCCTTTTTGCATCTTAATAACTTATAGGCATATTTTCTTTTACAAGAGTCGCACCCAACATCATTCTCGCAAAGAATTTCAAACACTAATCAGGAACATTCAAATTTTACTTCACAGCCAAAATCCTAACACACATTGATAGCCTAGAGTCAAGAGACCCCTTAAACAATGGTATATTTATTTCTTTCAACAATTGATAAACTTGTGTGCTTTCTCATTTGGGAGCTCTTCTGCGTCAAAGTCTTGAGGTTCATCATAAGCACATTCACCCTAATGCGTCACTAACCATATCCTCGACTAGATTAAATTATTCTTGGCATTGCATATGTGATGAACTCCCTGGATCATCTGTATTTATATCTGGTCCAACATGTGTTTGACTGCTAGAAGCCTCTATATTCATCTCTGGCATTTTTCCCCGTTAGAAGTCAAAACCCAATAATTTGGCCGAAAATCCACTTTCTCCAAGTGACATTTCACTTCACTAGGGTCACTAATAATATTTCTGCAACCACACATTAAACACAAACATTTTACCCCTTCTTCGCTTTGACAACATTCTTGACCAAACGCATACGAGAGAAACCCGACAATTCCTTCCTTAAAATGCGGTTTAAGCCCACGTCTTCCAGAAAACGATCTATCATACATCCAACTACAATAGAATTGATAATATTCTATACTGCACATGTTCATGTTTAATTTTATTAAATAAAATGAGGATTGATCTATCGACAAATTTTTAAATTTTTATCGATAATATCATATATCTAGTTATATATAAAATTGAACATATATTTCTCTAGTTAAACAATTTACTCTAAAAATAAACCATATATTACTATTCAATTATTCTAAATAAATCACATTCTAATATTACTATTCAATTTATTCTAAACATATAATTCTACAAATATATATAAATGTATATACTTTTAAAATATATTTACTTCATCGTTTACTAAAAATACTATGATATTTTTATATAGACATATATTTCTTAGTCCTAAACATATAATTTATAGTCCTAAACATATATAAATTGTATATTTGTTTTCAAAATATATTTAATTGTTTTTGGTCCTAAACATATTTAATTTGTTTGATAATAAACTTTCAATAACTTTTTAATCCTAAACATAAACTATCTTCTTTTCATTTATAAATATACAAAGTATTTATTTAAGTAATAAATATACTATTTATATAAAAATATATAATTTTTAGAAACTATATTTTTTGAAAATTATATATATTTCATAAAAATTATGTTTACTGTTTTTATACATAAGTATTTATATATTTAAAAAAAAAACTATTTATATAAAAATATATAATTTTAGAAACTATGTATACATATTTAAAAATTATTTTATTTTGAAAATTATATATATTTTACTTAGAAACTATATATACTATTTTTCAACTATATAAATACATACACTATTTTTTCAGTTCTTTTAAAACAAAGTCAAATATATAATATATTATTGAAAATTATACATATTATTTTTTATATACATATATTATTTTTATAAATATTTACTATACATACTATATATATGAATATATTAATTTATATTTATATTATATTAATTTATATGAATTGATTGATAAGTGACAGAAGAATTTGAAGGGAAAAAAATAGAGATATGAATGAGTTTGATTTTAAAAGAAATTATAAGGTTGGGTAAATGTAATAATTAATGGAATTATATAGGTGTTGGAATTGGATATTTATATTTGCAATTACGTGTAAGATTGGGTAACTATGAAAATCATAAATAAGGAAATAATGTCCAAAATACTATTATTTTTTACAATTTTATATTATAATAATTTATATTTCATATATTTCATGTTTTAATTCGAATATAAAAAAATCTGATTATAAAGTAAATTATAAATATATTAGTTTATATTTATACTAATTAATTTATATGAATTGACTAATGAGAGGGTAAAGAATTTGGAAAAAAATAGAGATAAGAATGTAAGATTAGGTAACTATGAAAATCATAAATAAGGAAATATTGTCTAAAATACTATTATTTTTTACGATTGTATATTAGAATAGTTTATATTTCATATTTTCCATGTTTTAATTTGAATATAAAAAAAATCGAATTATAAATTAGATTATAAATATATTAATTTACAGTTATATTAATTAATTTATATTTATATTAATTAATTTATATGAATTTATTAATGAGTGAGTGGAGAATTTAAAAAAAAATTAGATGTGAATGAGTTTGGTTTAAAAGAAATTATAAGGGTGGGTAAATGGAATAGTTAATGGAATTATATGGATTTACAAATTTAATAGAATTTGATATTTATATTTGCAATTACGTGTAACATTGGTAATTATAAAAAACATAAATAAGAATTTTAGAATAGTTTATATTCATATTTTTCATGTTTTAATTCGAATAATAATAATAATAATAATAATAATAATAATAATAATAATAATAATAATAATAATAATAATAATTATTATTATTATTATTATTATTATTATTATTATTAGATTTTATTATTATTATTATTATTATTATTATTATTATTATTATTATTATTATTATTATTATTATTATTATTATTATTATTATTATTATTATTATTATTATTATTATTATTATTATTATTATTATTATTATTATTATTATTATTATTATTATTATTATTATTATTATTATTATTATTATTATTATTATTATTATTATTATTATTATTATTATTATTATTATTATTATTATTATTATTATTATTATTATTATTATTATTATTATTATTATTATTATTATTATTATTATTATTATTATTATTATTATTATTATTATTATTATTATTATTATTATTATTATTATTATTATTATTATTATTATTATTATTATTATTATTATTATTATTATTATTATTATTATTATTATTATTATTATTATTATTATTATTATTATTATTATTATTATTATTATTATTATTATTATTATTATTATTATTATTATTATTATTATTATTATTATTATTATTATATTATTATTATTATTAGGTTTTACTTAAGAATGCTCTAGAGATGTCACATAAGAATTAAAGTCAAATTTAAGCAGGACTTTAAATTTATTATTTTATTATTATTAGTCCCTATATTTAGATTTTTAATATTTTTTGACTATTGCATAATACATAAAAATTATAATATTTATAAATAATATTATTTTTAATAGCATTAGTTGGATAGTATATTATTATTATTATTATTATTATTATTATTATTATTATTATTATTATTATTATTATTATTAAATGAATATTATATCATAATTTATTATTAAATTATTATTATTAATGATATTGGTGATTTAATATTTATATTATTATCATATTATTATTATTATTATTATTATTATTATTGTTATTATTATTATTATGTATATTGTTATTATTATTATTATTACACATAGGCAATTAGGGTTAGAAATAATATTGAATATTATTATTTATTATTATTATTAGATGAATATTATATTATAATTTATTATTATATATATTTTTATTATTATTATTGTTATTATTATTATTATTATTACACGTAGGCGATTAGGGTTGAAAATTAATATTGAATATTCTAAGAAAATGTCACATAGACAATTAAGGTTAGAGAAAATGTCACATAGACAATTAGGGTTAGGGTTATGATCAAGGTTGTCATCATGACAACCTTTGATTTAGATTAAGTAATTTTATCAACATAAATTTATACTAGTCGTTTATCCGTGCGATGCACGGGAATGTGTTCTCAAATTAAATATAAAAAAATTATATATTATATTTATCACTATTTTCATTTAAAAGTAAATGAAATTAAAAAAAAAGAGAAAAATAAATTATATAGTATATTTATCACTATTGTTTTGTTAGTAAAACTTTGTAGAAACTTGAAATAAATTATATAATTATAATAGATCATATAACTTGGGTAAAAATAAAGAAAAGTAAAGAAAATACAATTATACTAAGAGTGTTTGTTTTATGGTTTAAAATTATATTATTTTGAAAGGAAAGTGTTAATTAGTAAGAAAGTATGAAAGTATGAAAGGTAAGAATTAAATCTCAATTATTCAGAACTTTCACTACCCCATGATTCATATTAAAAAGGAAATTTAAAATAAATTTAAAATTATCCTCTAAAACAATGACAAGTATACATTCTTGTCTTTCTTATTCTAATGATTCTTACTATATAGCATTACTCTTCTTGAAATGATATTTCTAGGATTATTATTCTTGAGAATATTTTTTCAACCTAAGTGTTTGGTAGGAATTTAGATTCTTAGGAATCATCATAAATTTTATTTAACTTTAAATTATAAAAAATTTAAAAATAATAGTAAATATGAGTGAGTGGAAAATTAGAGTTGGTAGGACTTATTCTTATGAAAATGTTATATTCTCCCCTCAAGTTGTTGCTTCTAGGTGTAGGAGTGATGACTTAGAGTAAGCTCATCTGTCAAGGAGGCGACAATTCTTTTTGGTGCTTGTCGTAGGAGACGAGGATGCCTCAGGACGCGTTCAGGGACAACTGCGTCGAGGGGCCTGAACATGGTCTCATGTGTTCGGTGCGCGGGGAGCCGAATGGTTGATTGGACTTTGGGAGATTGCGTGCCATGCTTGCATCGAGTCACATGTTATCATAAATGTGTAATGATGGCAAGTATAGGGACTAGGGCGTAATGATGACGATCCATAAACTTCCCTAGGTGCACGCCCGCTCACGTGCAAGCGAATTTTCCAATAAATGGGAGAGAGGAAGCTTCATCTACACTTTTCGCTTGCCTTCTCCTGCCCGTTTCTGCTAGTTCTGCAGGGCGCCTCCATACACTGCCAGATTCTCTACTCGTTTCGCCGTTAATCCTCCCTGACCAAGTAAGTTCCTTAATTTTTCCCTGTTTTTATGAAATTCATCTTTGTTCTAGGTTATATTTTCTGATTTTTCTTCTTGAGATGCATGTGGTTAGGATTAAAGTAGCTTTAGTATGGAAATTTATTGTGGTTTTTTGGCGTCTGACGGTGGTTCTACCACATGAAGATGTCGGATCCTCCGTGAATCCTTTGGGAATGTCTGGCGTTAAGGCTAACAACGACAATTTGTGATGAGCTTTTGGGCCATTTCTAGGTTTCTGTTACGATCTTCATGCATTTCCAGTGAACCCCCGAGTGAAGTTTAAAAACCTAGCTGTCTGGGAGATTACCCCTCGTGCGGGCTAGGGTTTAGCCTGGCGGGAAGGCGCCTAACATGTTAGAGGGAATCGTTTGTGTGTTCATTTTTTGTTGTTTGAGTGAGGGCTCTGGTCAGGGACAAGGCCCTCGTTCCTCTGTGCACCCTTTCACTTGATTAGCCGTTGAAGGGTGGATTTGATTTGATGTCGAATTCACTTTTGTCTACTACTTTTTTGAAAAATGGCTAGTAGCACTGAAGATGAAGTTATGAGCAAGCAAAGTGAAAGCCAACAGAGTTCGTCCAAGTGTACTTCGACTGAAGAGAGTATGTCGGGGCAGAAAGGTTCTGATTCGAGCAGGTTGGGATAAATTCAACCCGAGCAAAATATGCCCAAGGTCCATGTGGCTTCATGAACTGGGTCGCACCAGGTCCTCAAGAGATTGCCTCTTGCTTCACCGGTCATCCAGATGAAGTGTTTTCAATTGTGGCTGTGGGGATGAAGCAAGAGGGTGTTGAGGAGGAATGGGTTGTTTATATCCCCGTGATGTGTCATCGCATATGCTCGAGGTATGATGTAAATTATCTCCCTGTGTACGAGATCCTTTTTAAAAACATGGTTTTTCGGCTTTTGTTCATCGATCTACATGTGGATGTTTTAATTATCTTCGTCTTTCTCCCTCATATCTTTACCCCAACTCGATAGATTTTCTACGGGCTTCCGAGATTGTGTGAGATTATTTGAAGATTGGGGCCACTTTCCCTTTGTTTTTCAACTTCTTTCACCTTTAGAGGGGCACAGTTGGGATGGGTCTCCTTGAAGCAGGCCAACAGGAAGCTATTCAAGGCCTACCTTGAGTCTGTTTGACACTTTAAGAACAAGTACTTGCTGGTCCAACATGTGTCAGAGAAGGTGATTCTGAATGTTTTCATGAGTGTCCCTAAGATGGATGACGACGGGGAGACGATTCTTACTGAGGAGGGTGAACCGAGGAGGGATTTGGTGCAGAGGTTCAACTTTTACTAAAATAGGGAGCATTTTGATCGTGAGACCAATCATTACATTGTGAAGGCGGACCAGCTGAACTCTGAAGACCAAGCTAGTTAGGACCAACTGTTGGCCTTTGTCGAGGGGATACCCCTAGTCCAGCGTGTGGGAAAATGGGGAAGGCCTGTTGTCGACGAGGATGGGAAGTCAGTGTTTGAACATGGTCTTATAAATGTTAAGGAGCTCCTCGAGTGTGAGGACCCTGTGAAGTATTTAGGTAGTTGTCTCGTATTTGTCTTGGTCTATGCGCGTGTTTAACAATGACTTGTTTATTTGTAGGAAAAATGAATTCTACCAGGAGCGTATGGTCATAATGGCCTATATTAAAGCGAAGAATGGGCATAAGTATACTAAAGATTCTCTTGGTGATGCGGGGACAGCTCCCCATACTGGTTCGGGAACATGGTCGACTGGCCAAGTTGTCGGGCACCCTTCTCTTTAGCATGTTTCCTCGAGGTTCAAGAGACCACGTATTAAGGGAACCATCAACCTGATGAGAGAATAGAAAAAGGGCAAGTATAAACTTCCCCATGCTTATATGACATGACTTTCTTCGATGGATCTTATCTACAGGTCCACCGAGCTGAATCATTAGTGCTCGAAGAGATGGATCGTCCGAGCAAGCAGACGATGCTAGCCCGAGATGTTGGTGCTCTGATGAGAATTCTGAGGATGAGGGTTGTGTATGTTGAGGAGGTTTCTTCCCAGGAGGCTGAGCTAAAGAAGTCCCAGGCTAAAATAACGGCTCTCGAGGAGAAGCTAAACTAGGAGAATTCTGCAAATAAGGCGTCGACGAAGGTCCTGACTAAGTTAGATGAGGAGCGTAAGACTCTTGTGCTGGAAAAGAAAACCCTCGAGGATATGATCGCGTCTATGAGGGATGAGGCTTCCCTTTCCGAGGACGAACCAAACAAGGCCAAGGGTCTGAATTTGGTACAAATAAGTTGACGTAAATGTGCGGAAATAAAACTTATGCAGGTGCTCCAATATTCAATATAGACTTATCATACAATAAGACACACTTCAGTGTGAAGGGATCTGACTACAGTTGGACAGAGTGTGGCCTAAGTGTGTATAAAAGAAAGGATGATAAAAAATGGTGTAGTTAGGGGGTATTTATAGGCTTATAAAAGCCCTAAAAGTCACCTAGAACTATTTCTAGTCATGGAGATAAAATAGGAGGCGTGGGTGAACTCTTGGTGAATAAGTAAGCCCATTTGTAACTGCCATGCTCACTAAGTGGGCATGACTTGGTCAACCATTGGAACATGGTTGGACCACCCATGGCTACCTTAAGATGGTCGCCATGGAGGTGGCCATGCTTCAATACTTGCTCTTTTTATTTATTTTTTGTCTGTTTCGTCTCGTTTCTTTGCTCGTGGCTCCCGGTTAGTCAAATTTCTGAAACAAGGGGAAAATACCAACATAAAGATAGAAATGGAAATAAATAGATAGAAATTGTATGCAAATTAAGTCAAATAATCAGTGAATTTCAGAGTCATCAGAAGTTCGTGTACTTCTTGTCCGACTTTGCCATAGGGATCTAGTTGTATCAAGAATATGCGTCTATGAACAACAATAATTTAAAACCTGCAGAATTATCAACTAATGTATCTATGTTGGACAGGAGATAAGCATCTTTTGAACAAGCCCTATTAAGATCGGTATAGTCAATGCACATACGCTATTTTCCATCACTCTTTTTAACAAGCACTGCATTATAAATCCATGTTGTGTACTGGGCTTCAGAAATAAAATTCGCCTCTAAGAGGTCTTTTACATCCTGCTCGGCAGCCTCCGTTTTTTCCAGACACTGCTCGCGTCTATGCTGAGCAACTACCTTAAGGTCAGGATTTATAGTCAAATGATGATAAGCTATCTTTGGATCCAGGTCGGGCATCTCTGCTACACTCCAGGCGAACGAGTCTGCATTCTCCTTTAAACACGCCTTCATCTGTCTCTTCGCCAAGTTAGGGAGATCATTGCCAATTTTGACTCTTTTAGAGGGATCGCTGCTGAGGGGTACAGGTTTAAACTCTATGTCTGGAATTAGTCATATAGGATGTATGGGCTCGTCGGTGCTCGTTGATGAGGACGAGCCTTCTACATATAGCATGGGCTTTTTCCCCTTCTTCTACTGCTCTCCGAGGTACTCCTTTGTGAAGCGACTATCTAGGTCGATCATGTCGACATGCAAAAGCAACTTTGGATCTTCAGAACTGCTGGGGAGAGCGATTGTTAGCTGCTTTGGGTTGTGTGCTGATGGAGCTAAAGCCTTTGGCAGCTGCTTCAAAACATCTCCTAGCGGCTTGAATGTCCTTGTGGAGGGTGGTGACGAGGCCATCGACAGTGTAGTACTTCATATTTAGATTCACAATGGAGGAATCAGACTGTAGTCCGCCCTACCAAGTTCAGCACCAGAGACCTCTGAACCAACTAACAAAGGGTTTTAGGTTTTTACAGGTTCCACAATTGTTGGGCTAAATAACCTGGTAAGGGTCACCTAACTTAGAGGGTTGATTCCCTATTCTTAATTATTATTAAATTAGGATCACTCACTTATATTCATCAGTTATCCTTTTTCTAGAGTGTTCTTAGGATGGTGCTGACTGCTAAAATAAACTACTTAAAGCTTTATTTAAGGGTGATATTTTAAGGTGAAAGAATAATAATTATCCAAATAGACCTTTATATTTGAGAGACTTACTGTGTTAAAACGATACTGATATCTCAGGATATTTCCCAAGTCTATATAACCTATCATAAACTTGTCTAATAGCCATAATTTAAAACAACCACTGTTTCTTTTTGCAAAATTTTTTGGTATGGCTCGAGAAAAGGAAAAAAGTTCAATAGACAGCAAAATCTATGTTATAACGACTTAATAAGACAAACTTATTCAAAATAAAATACTAGAATAGAATACTTGAAAACATTAAATCTAACTCTAACTAGAAAGCGGGAAATCTAACTAGAAAGCGAATAAAGTTTCTCTCCCACACTTAAATCAAACATTGTTCTCAATGTTTTAATATAATGTGATAAAGGAATGATAGAACTTGGTGTGTGATCAAATCAGTGGCCACGACAGCCATTAGCTTTCCCCAACGAGTGAATTTCTTGGAATAGATGGTCCATCTGCTCAGTAAATCTATCGGCTTATTCTCTTTATTCACGTCGGAGGGATATGATTTTCCATCTTAAAGCGTGTAGCTCAAAGTTAATAGAGTGTTTATCATAAGATTCTGATGAAGGTACATCTGAGAGAGGAGACTCGGTTTGTGCAGTGTTTTCATCTTGGTTCTCTAGTTGGTATCTCCCGTTGTTTTTATTGTGGACACTAGTGAACTCTTGGTTTGGTAGGGTGAAATGGTGGACTACCTCATAATTAATAAGAATTTTAAATTGGTTGGTGTTTCACCCCAAAATTTACCCTCTTGATTTAGGCTTATGTTTCATCATGAGCATCATAGTGCATTACATTCATACATTGTGACAGGGTCAAAGTACTTTGATGACTAAGTTTTTCTCAAGCCTTGAAGGTTATTTGCATTGACAAGTTGCTCAAGAAATATCTTACCATCCAAATCTCTGGATCTTTTGAGCTCAAAGGTTATGGCATATCTCAAGATGTTTTCACCCATCTCTTTGGATCATCAGAGGATTGAAGTTTGTGTTTGATCACAAGGAGAATCACTCTTTGGATTCACCAGTCAAATTAGGGTTTGCTTGAGCAAGGTTGTTGGCCAATGTGCAAGTCTTGATTTTGAGAGCTACAAACATTTCTTTGATATTTGAAAGGTCTTTGTACAAGGAATTGGTCAAGGTGCCCAGAGGATTTGAAGTTTTGAGGATAATTCATCAGTCTCCTAATGTGTTGACCAAAATTAGGGTTTTGGTTTTCATCAGGTTTTCTTGAGAATTTTGAAGAGGAACTTTGCACATGGACTTTATATTTTTGTAAGATCATATGTTTGAAGTTGTAATCATCAGTTTTGAAGAGAAGTGGATCAATTGATTCAGAGGGGTAAAATGATCATTTTGGTCAAAATCAGTTAAAGTCAAGGTTGACCAAGTGAATTTTTGGCCAACCATCAATTCAAGGATGTAATTTTCATATTTTAAGTCCATTTTGGTCATTGGATTAAAGAGATTGAAGTGTGGATTGAAACTTGTTCTTGAAGTAACCCTAGAAGTTACTAATTTTGGAAAATAAGGACTTAATTTAAAAAAAATCATATTTTATTCATTCTTGATCAAGAATATGCAAATGAAATATGCTTGGAAAGCTAATAGAATTATCTTTCATATCCTCTTGGTCTCATGTCCAAATTGGCAAGGAATCAAGAGTTATGGCCTTTTGAAGTTACAAAATTATAGGTCATTTTTCAAAATTAGTGAATAGCAAGCTAGATTTTGGAAGCCCTAATGGATTAATTTGCAAAAACTCAAAACTAGGGGCTTGTAGATATTTTCAAGACCTTTCCAAATTGTATTCATTTGTGCCAAAATTCAAAAGCATGAGCAAGTTAAGAGTTTTAGAAATTTGAGGCATTTCATTGAAATTTGGCAAATGTGCAAAATGGCCATTTCTTGCAAACTCAAGTTTTAGCCATTCTTCTTGCTTGTAATCAAGCCCATTGGTAATTTGTGACATGCTGAGGCCCATTACACTTACTATTTCATGCCCCATATGGTATTGCACATGTTGCATTGAAAAAATGACAAAATTGCTCAAAGTTGCAAATTCACCAACACTTCTTCATCTCAAATGATTCTGAGCTGGCATTTTGGGAGTGTAATTCTGAAGTTATTTGGCTCACAAAACGCATAAGAAGCAAGAAAATGCACGAGAAAAACGCATGATTTACTATGCACTCCATTTTTGGCCAAAATTCCCAATCCTGCCCTCCAACGGATTTAAGGACAAACTTCCACTTCTATCCTTCTCTACAAACTCTATATAAGTGAAAGCATGCAAAGAGAGAGAAGGAGGACACGCCATTTGAAAGAATTCCATATCTGAAATTTTCTTCCATCTTCTGTAACTTGCTTCGATTCTCTCGATTCCTTGGTGTTTTCTTCATTTTTTTGTGGATTCTGCTTCATCAAAGCAAGTAGATCAAGCTAGCAACCTTGGATTGCAACTTGAGTGGAGGAGACAGTAGATCCATTTTTTCTCAAAGGTTTGAATTCTCAACTTTGAATTCTGATTTCTAGCAATGTTTCGTGTGATTTAAGTTTATAATCATGTTGATTGAAGTCTATGGAATGATTCTGAAGCTTTATACCATTTAATTTGATGAATTATGCATGTTTGGATGTTCTGAAACTCGTGATTCAGATTGTTTTTGTTCATGTTCATGGCTTGATTGTGGATGATGTGGTTGATGATTTGATTTGATTCGAATTGCTATGTATTTCTCGCCATGCTAGCTTTGATTTGCTTTTGATTTCATCAAAAATGATGTGAAATTGAGTGAGTTGTGTTGATATAAAAGTGAGCCCTAATCCTGAGTCATGCGCGCGCTTTTTGGATGTTCAGAGGTTGAAGATGATGAGATGGCACATCATGATTGGTCCGTTTGAAATTTTGGTTTATTTGAATTTTTGTTTTATAAATTGATTTCCATGATTTTATTCCTTACTCAAAAATGATTGGAAAATTCTGAAAAAATTATCATAAATTCAAAATAATATTTCTGACTTTGTGTATTTTTTTTGATAATTTTTTGAAAATATTTTGATTGGTTCAAAAATTGTTAGATTTAATTAATTAATTGATCAAAGATAATTTTTATTTTAATGGTTCTTCTGACCTAAAAAACCAACAAAAATTATTTGAGACTCCCAAAATAATGTGAAAATTGATTCTGTCTTTGGTTCATCATTTTTATTATTTTTGATTAAAAATTTAATTACAAAAGGATATTTGTAATATTTGTTTGTTTTTATTTATTTTAATACTTCTATTAATTCAAAAATTCCAAAAAAATAATGTAATCTTGTTTTTAATCATAGAATCTAGTCATATCTTTGTTTTGCATTTTTTGTGATTTTTGGTTATGATTTGTTTTCTTACCTTTAAATAATAATTCAATTATTAATTGTTTGATTCCTTATTTTTAATATTTTCCTCTTATCCAAAAATTCACAAAAAATTTAGGGATGTATGTTTTTAGCCATAATATTTGAATATAATGTTAGTTGGCCATTTTTATGACTTTTTGGTTTAAATATCATTTTGACATGTGAATATTTGTTAATTACATAATTGTTTAATTCATTTTCTTTTGTTGACTTTTCTTAATTCAAAAATATGAAAAAAAATGTATACTCTGACTTTTAAGGTTTTTTGGTGATTGGTTTGACCTTGGTTTGATTTGTTTGAGTTTTGATCCTATTTAATTAATATTTAGGATTAAAAGTCAAAATCTAGGGTTTTGTTGCTTATGGTGCAAGTTTCATGTTCAAAACCCTTGTGCCTTGGAATTTTATTGGGTTTCAGGTCTTGATCATGGTTCATGAATGTATTGGGGATTTGAAAACAATTTTTCTTGAATTATTTGACTTGGTTTGACATTTTTCCACAAATAATTTTGAAAGCTTGTCTAGTTTGGTGGTTTTGCCAACTAGTCTTGAACTATTGAACTTCATTTGGCTTCCTCCCCAATCATTCATGAATTTAGGGCTTGCATTCTGACTTCTAAACACTTCCAAGATGTTAAAATATTTTTGGTTTGAATTATGGATCCTTGTTTCTATTTTTGGTGTAATTTTGAAGTGAAGGTATCCAATTATGTTTGCATGTTTTGTTGCAATTTGTTTGGTGGCCAATGAGCTTGAGTGAGGCCTATAATTGGGAACCTAATGATCCTGTTGGTTCTGACTTGTCCATGTTAGCTCAAGATATTTCACTTAGAAGCCTCATGTTTGAATATTTTGAACCATCTAATGCATTGTATAGGTTTCATCTCCTTTTGTATTCATGAAGTTGTGTTTAAATTAGCCATGCATGATTAAAATGTGTTTGCTACTGGCCTTTATGGTTCTTGTTCATATTATTCTCAAGCTCTTATGATCCTTGATTGACACTCAATTGTCAATTCAACATGGTGATAGGAAAGAGCAACATTCCTCTGATTCTTTTGACCTAATCTGTGCATATGCTTGTCTCTTCTTGTTTATAATGTCTAATATTTGGTAATTTCCACCATGACTTGTTCTCACTTTTTCACCTTATGGAATACTAACTTGGTTATTGAATGTGCGAGGTACTCTGAGAAAGTTGCCACTTTTGGCTTGAGGCTTTTGTGTTCCACTTTATTTGTGGAACACAGTTTATTATATTAGCATTGTTTTTGTGTTTGGCATGCTTGATTGTTTATGCAGGATACACACATCTATGAGTGTGAATGTCATACTGTGCCCATGGGATTTGTTCATATCTGATAATTTGCTTACATCTTGATGGTGCAATTGCTGACTCAATTTGTCTACTGATGCCAGCTTGCTTGAAGTTTCTCTGGGTTTCTTTTATTCTTGCTTGATTGCTACAGATAGTTATCTGTTTGGTATTATACTACCTCCTTTCTCCCATTTTCATTTTGCATAACTCTCTAATTGCATGATGGGACCTCTGTTGCTGATACATGTTAGGAGGCCCTCTGGTTTTTATTTGATGCATGTGTTGTGATTGTTGATCAATGAGTCACTCAATTTAGATATTGAGATCACGACTTCGCTCTCATTGCATGTTCCCTATAGGATCTTTATTGCTTTTCCTCTTTAATTGTTGATCGATGAGTCACTCAATTTAGATATTGAGATCACGACTTCGCTCTCATTGCATGTTCCCTATAGGATCTTTATTGCTTTTCCTCTTTAATTGTTGATCGACGAGTCACTCAATTTAGATATTGAGATCACGACTTCGCTCTCAATGCATGTTCCCTATAGGATAGTTTTGTTGAGTTCCCTTTAACATGCAAATTAGGATAGGATTTTCCCTTTATCCTCAACCTTAGGGTCAACCATTGTATGATAACAATAGGGATAGTGATAGGCTAGTCTCCCTTAGTTGTTTTTCTCTCTTTGCATCTTGCATCTTAAAACAAAACCTGTTTTCTTGGCAAATCATAAAACATTTCTAATGAACTCAAACCCTTCTTCAAAGTAAAAGATACAAACCAATCTTACTTTGTCTATACTATCTCTTAGCCGATGCTTCGCCATCGCACACTTGTTTGAAGCCGGTGTTTCGCCATCGCACATGTCTGTTATCCTACTTTGATTCTCAATATCATTGATAGGTGTGATATTTTGCTATCTGTTTTATTGATGTTTCTCCATCTTTTCCATGTTATCTCTCGGACGATGTTTCTCCATCGCACATGTTTGTTATCCTGCTTTGATTCTCAATATCATTGTTAGGTGTGATGCTTCGTCATCTATTTTATTGATGTTTTGCCATCTCTACCATGATATCTTTGTTATCTTTTTGTCGATGTTTTTCCATCGCACATTTGTTTTAAGCCGGTGTTTCACCATTGCACATTTCTGTTATCCTACTTTAATTCTCAATATCATTGATAGGTGTGATATTTTGCTATCTGTTTTATTGATGTTTCTCCATCTTTGCCATGTTATCTCTCGGACGATGTTTCGCCATCACACATTTGTTTGAAGTCGGTGTTTCTCCATCGCACATGTCTGTTATCCTACTTTGATTCTCAATATCATTGATAGGTGTGATATTTTGCTATCTGTTTTATTGATGTTTCGCCATCTTTGATATGTTATCTCTCGGACGATGTTTCGCCATCGCACATTTGTTTGAAGCCGATGTTTCGCCATCGCATCTGTTGTTATCCTGCTTTGATTCTCAATATCATTGCTAGGTGTGATGTTTTGTCATCCGTTTTATCATTTGATGTCTTGCCATCTTTGACATTTTACTTTGTTATTACTTAGTCGATGTTTGATCACCTCATTTGTTTGATTGTTTTACTTGATGTTTTGCCATCTTGACTATCTTTGTTTGTCTTAATTAAAAAACACAAACCAACCAAAACACATAAGTCGAACTACGGCTGCTCTGATTCCTTAAAAGGGATACGTAGGCATTGGGGTAGGGCCCAACCGAGCACTTCTTTTATTTTTCCTACATTATTTTCTTTTCTTTCGCATGCATTCCCTTTTCAGTTTTAAGCCATAGACATAGGATTTGACCACACCCATTAGATTAGATAACAAGAGTGGATACTATAGAGTACTACGGGCGTGTGGGGTGCTAATACCTTCCCCTTGCGTAACAGACTCCCTTACCCGATCTCTCGGTTGAAAGACCGTGATTTCTCCCTTTCCAGGTTTTCTCGATGTTTACCTTTCCCTCTCGGTAGGATAAAACATGTTCGGTGGCGACTTCATTGATGTTTCATTACATCTAGATGACAGTTCTCGGCCATGTAGTTTCAGCTGGCGACTTCACTGGGGACAGATTGACCTTCTGCTGGTCCATCCCAGAGTCGATCCTAGCTCTTGTTTGTTTCCTTTTGGGTGTTTATTTTACCGCTTTGCATATCTATCTGTTTGCATTGCATGCTATGTGCGTTTTACTTCCTGCATACTGGATTTGGCTGGACTGTTTGGTTTCCAGATTTTCTTGGTGGGTGGGTTGTTCCATGAGGTAAAAGGCTTCGTACCCAGGCTATGAGTGAAATCCATAGGAACTAGGAATAGAGTGGCCATGGCAGTTATGAGGCGGATGCTTTGTAGACCTGACCATGAGATCCATGACTTCAGTGGTAGTTCGGATAGGTGTCATCGAATGATGATACTGACATTCGAGCTCTCGTACTCTGATTTGGCTTTTAACCTTACCTTGACCTAGACTACACCCGTGAGAGGGGTGGGAAAACTTTTCTTACAGGTACAAGTACTGTTGGTGACTTTGTGTTGCGAAGGTGACTCAGGTTCCCATGATAGTGTTGAAGCCTCGAGATTCTTTTGTGATCTTTAGTGGTGTTGTTCTGTAATGGTCCAACCGCGATCCAGTGTGAACTTTGATCCTGTCATATTGCATCATAGCATGTTTATTTCTATAAAAAATGATGATGTAAAAAAAATAACTAGCATGCGCATGTCATTTTCCAGGGACATTCAAGAGTATTCTTTCCATCAAAAATGGCTAGTCTCCCTCCGGTTGAGTCCGATTCAGTTCATGATAAAGAGCTCACCAGACATACTTTCTCTTATCAGATTCCTACCATTGATATGGCCGAGTTGAAGAGGTTGAGTTCTTATTTGAAGGGTGATGTTCTGAAAAACTTCAACAAAACTTATGGAAACTTGTTACTGGTCCTTAATACTCCAGTTGACCTGATGGCTTTGATCACTCTCTTCCAGTTCTATGACAAAGAATTACGGTGCTTTACTTTCTAAGATTATCAACTGGTTCCTACCCTAGAAGAGTATGCGTACCTTCTTAATATCAGATTGATCGATGAAGTTCCTTTTGTCCAAGTACCGGAGAAGCCGAAGTTTGAAATCATTGCTGAAATTCTCCATTTGAGTTAGAAAGAGGTGAAAGACAATTGGAAGTCCAGTGAGGGTATTGCAGGGTTTTATTTGGATTTCTTGGTGAAGAAAGCTGAAGACTGAGCAAAGAAAGGCAATTGGAATAACTTCATTTCTCGGTTTTCTCTCATAGTATATGGGATCGTCCTTTTCCCCTGCAAGAGAAATTTTATGGATTTGGCGGCTATTTGTGTTTTCAGAAACAAGAACCCGATACCGACACTCTTGGCAGATACTCTATATACCATCCATTCCAGGCACGAAAAAGGTGGTAATGTAGGTTTATGTCATTCGATGTTGTATCAATGGATTATGTTGCACCTACCAGTAAGTGGTCCTTTCGTGGATACCAGGCTTTCTCTCCGATGGTCATCAAGGCTCGTCAACCTTACTTCTTTCGATATCTGGTGGAATTATGATATGGGGGAAGTGCGAAGTGTTGTCATTAGTTGCGGAGATTTCCCTAATGTTCCCCTCATAGGGACTAAGGGGTGCATCAACTACAATCCTGTGCTTGCTTATCGTCAATTGGGATATGCAATGGATGGACCGCCAAAGGTTGAGGAGGTGTCTGAATCAGTGTATTTCGCTAGAGGAAGTGATCCTAAGATGTTGAAGAGAGTGACAAGTGCTTGGAAAGGCATTCACAGGAAGGATAGAACAACTTTGGGCAAGAAGGTTCTTGTTGCTAGAATTCCTTACTTGGAGTGGGTTAAAGCCAGGTTTAAGATCTTACGGTTACCATTTTCATGGTCGGCTCCTCTATATGAGCAACCTCCTGCTGTTCCGAGTAACACGGTATCAACCGAGATGTTCACCCAGATTCATGTTGAGAATATTCAGCTTCGTGCAAAAGACTGTGAGGCAGGGATGAAACTTTATTGGGCAGATCAAGAAAGGGACGACTTAGCTCGTAGACTCAAGGAAGCTCAAGGGGAAACTTATGGTGCAACCAGTCTTAGGAAGAGGTCTTATGCTGAAATGGAAGAAGAATTGAGTAAGACTCAGCAAGAGTGTCGGAAGCTTCAGGCCTCAGAAAATAGTTACAAGAAGAAGATTCAGAACTTAGAAAAACAACTCAAAGACAAAGATGCTCAGCTTGAGAAGGAAGTGGCCCAGAAGCGTGTCGCAGAAGATCAGTTCCAAAAGAGTAAAATGGTTGCATCTCAACTTTTGAAGGAGAAAGCCAGACTTGAGGAGTACTGTCAACATCTTGAAGCATGTTTAGTTCTGGAGATTTAGTTATGTTATTTGCTTTTGATGTATTTGGTCACCCCCAGAATTGTTGGAAGGGGCCAATTGATTGTTGTTATTATTCAGCTCTTTTTACTTTTTATTAAGACATGTATCTAGTTGTTTATCATTTTTTCTCTTAATTGTCGAAGTCACTTAGACATCGTTTCTCTTATTTGTAAATAATGGAAGTGTTCATCCTATTATCTTTTCTCTTTTGATTGTATGGTTACAAGCCGTGACTGATGAACAAAAGGACTGTTGGATACCTGGAAATGACAAACATATCATGCACATCATGCATTTCATAACATTGTAGGTTATCTCAAGACAGTTTTCTTATTCTGCTGCTTTTCTTATCCAGAATTCAAGACGACTACTCATCGGTATTCCACCAGAAATAACTTACCGAGACAGATGGAGCAGGTTCAAGCTGAACTCGCTGAAATGAGGGCCCAGATGGCTACTCAGATGACTCAGTTCATGGAGGTCATCACTAACGTGAATCGTCGTCAGGAAGAGCTAGCTGCTATTGTCAACAACCAGCTCCGCCATCTAGGGGATGGTGGAAATCAAGGGCTCTATCAGGACATCTCTGTAGGATTGGGGGATGTACAAGATCAGGCTGCTGGAAATTTTCACGGGATACCGGGAAACCCTTTTGTGCGCAATGTAGGGCAGTTTCCTCCGTCTCCTGGACCTCGTCTTTTGGGGAACATGAGAGATAATCAGGGCGGTGTAAGGAACTATCAGGAGCAGGATTTTGACTTTGACCAAGATGAAGATCAGTTTTCTGTGCGGCGTTCAGAGCCGGGGGTTCAGATTGAGGATATGAAGTATCATTTATTGGAAGAGCGTCTGAAGGCTGTGGAAGGACAACGAGTCCTTGGTATGGATGCTAATGATCTCGGGTTGGTGCCTGGGGTGAAGGTTCCTCTGAAGTTCAAGCCTCCTACATTTGAAAAGTACAACGGAACGTCATGTCCTATTACCCGTGCAACTGCTTACTTCTAGAAGATGTCGGTGCATACTGAGGATCAAGGGTTGTTGATTCATTTTTTCCAGGATTGCCTATCTGGGGAATCCCTGGAATGGTACATGAAGTTGGAGAAAACTCATATTCGTTGCTGGAGTGATCTTGCTCGGGCTTTTGTCAAACATTATCAGTACAATGTGGATATGGCACCCAATCGCACTCAGTTATAGAATATGTCACAAGGACCAAAAAAATCTTTCAAGGAATACGCTCAGAAGTGGCGTGAGTTGGCTGCGAGGGTTTAACCTCCACTCATGGAGAGAGAGAGCTCATCGATATGTTTATGAGTACCTTGCAAGGACCGTTCTATGAGCACATGATAGGAAGCACTTCGGCAGGATTTGCAGACTTGGTTATGGCTGGTGAAAGAATTGAGGTGGGTTTGAAATTGGGAAAGATTCAGATTGGAGGTTCTAGCAGCTCATCAGGGGGAAGTAAGAAACCATTCAACAATTACCCTAAGAAAAGGGAAGGCGACACAAGCGTGGTTTAATCTCATAGAGGATGATGAGGGGATCGTCAGCATTAACAAATCAATGATGTTTCTATTCCTGTTAATGCTCCTCCGCAGCAGAGACCAAATACAGTTCCGCAACAAAAAAGGCAGCAGGATGCTCCCCGTCAATATAATAACCAGCAGCAGAGACAACCCAGAAGATTTGATCCCTTGCCGGTAACTCTTACTGAAGCGCCTCACCACTTGCTTGATTTGAAACTAATCAGTTTTAGAAATATGCCGCCACCACCCGCAAGACTCCATATTAACTATGATGCTAATGCAAGATGTGAATTCCATTCAGGCGGAGTTGGTCATTCTACTGACAATTGTTTTGCGTTGAAGTGCAAAGTACAAGACTTGTTGGATGCTAAGGCAATTGAGTTTACTCCAGTGACTGGTCCGAATGTTACTCAGAACCCAATGCCTAGGCATGGAGAGGGTGTTGTTAATATGGTTGATGATAATGGTGAAGTGTTGAATTTAATCATGGATGTGGAACAAGTAACTACTCCGTTGAGCTTTGTTAAGAGGTATTTGCTTGACAATTCTATTTTCCCGGGATGTACTTCAGAATGTGCCAAGTGTAAAGAGAAACCGAAGGGCTGTAATGATTTGAAAGCTAGCATCCAGTTGTTGATAAAAGAAGGTTCCCTGCAATTTGATAGAAAACCGAGATACCGTAAGATTATTGAAGAAGATGTTGCTGTGATATCTATTCCCTACACCCCTGCACGCATTCTTGCCCCTTCGAGGGCACCCTCTCTGATGATTACGGTACCTGAACCCATGTCATATACCAGCGAGAAGGCTGTTCCGTGGCATTACGGTGCCGATGTTTATTACCACGGGGTAAAGCAGGAGGTTAATGCTTGTTTGTCTGAGAAAGAACATGTTGAAGGCGATGAAGAGGAAGTCCATAACTTTTCTGGTGTGGGTCGAATGACTAGAAGCGGGAGAGTATTTGGTCCTTCCAATGTGTAAGATGCGGTAAATGCTTCTGCAAGAGAAAAAGGAAAACAACAGGTAATGATTGGTAATCCAAGGGTTACGCCAGCCAATCTGACTCAATCAATTCCAATACTAGAAGCTTCTTCAGTTCCCGATGAGGTTGAAGAGTTGATGCGAATTATCAGAAAAAGTGGTTATAGCATAATTGATCATCTGAGTCATACTCCTTCCAAGATGTCTATTTTGTCTCTGTTGATTTATTCAGAACCTCACATAAATGCTTTGATGAAGTTGTTAAAGAATGCGTTCGTGCCACATGAGATAACAGTCAATCAGTTCAAAAATGTATGTGCTAATATATCTGCCGGGAATGGTTTGGGCTTCACCGATTTTGATCTTCCTCCAGAAGGACCATACCATAACAAAGCGTTGCATATTTCGATGGAGTGCAGAGGCACTACTTTATCTCGGGTTTTGGTTGACACAGGATCATCTTTAAATGTATTGCCCAAGTCAGCATTGATGAAGATTGATTATTCTGGACTAGAGTTGCACCCTAGTGACTTGATGGTGAAGGCGTTTGATGGGTCTCAAAGGTCAGTATTTGGGGAGGTGGAGTTTCCAATCAAGGTTGGTCCTTGCACCTTCACGACCACGTTTTTTGTGATGGATATACAGCCAACATACTGTTGCTTGTTGGGGAGGCCGTGGATTCATAGAGCAAGAGCAGTTACTTCTACTCTTCACCATAAGCTCAAGTACCCTGCTGAAGCAAAGGTGATAACGGTATGTGGCGAGGAAGAGTACATTGTAAGTCATTTGACATCATTCTGCTATGTTGAAGTTGAAGGCGAGATTCATGAAACTCCGTTTCAAGCGTTCGAGACAATTCATGCTGTCAATTTTCCTCCTCCAGAGCAGAAAAAAAAATCGGAAACTGTTATGTCTTCTCTCAAAGACGCGAAAGCTGTAGTGGAAGATGGTAACCCTGAAGGTTGGGGTCAGGTGCTGGACGTTACTCCGAATTTTGACAAATTTGGTCTTGGTTTTAGCCCAGGTCAGCAGAGTGCAGCTCCCAGAGCATCCAGTTTATCTACTCCTGTGAAGTTTTCCCGCCCTTGTGCTACTCAAGAAGGACACGTCAATGCAATTGGTGACGATATGGCTGATGGTTACAATATTGAAGATTGGATCTGTCCGAGTATTCCAAGCCAGACGCTGAACAATTGGACTTATGTGGATGTTATCCAAGTTTCAAGCGCTGAGGAGTAATTTTCTTGTTTCTTTTATTATAATATCATAATTCTTACGCTCTGCCCAAGGCGTAGTGGATCATTTGTGTAGGGCCACCATGTTTATTTTTGCAAGTTTATCATGAAATAAAGGACGTTTTTGCATTCAAAATCTTATTTCTTTTTATTTTTCTTTTTTAAACGACAATGTTCCTCTTTCCACACACTGTCACTAAAAAATGCAAAAATGTCATTCATGCAGATGCACTTCCACCACCGATTCTATTGATAACGACTCTTCTATGGCTCATTATGACTTTGATACTCCTATTTATCAAGCTGAAGAAGAAGCATATGAGGAGTGTGATCTTCCTGAGGAACTAGCAAGACTGTTGAAACAAGAGGAGAAGGTTATCCAGCCGAATCAAGATTCAATTGAGGTGGTGAATATTGGTACATAAGAGGTAAGAAGAGAAGTCAAAATAGGGGCCAATCTCGAAGAGGGTATAAAAGCCAGATTGATTGAGCTACTCCGTGAGTATTCCGATATCTTCGTCTGGTCTTACGAGGATATGACTGGGTTGGATACGGATATAGTGGTGCATCGACTACCGCTCAAAGAAGGTTGTTCTCCTGTCAAGCAAAAGCTCCGAAGAACTCATCCTGAGATGTCCAAGAAGATCAAAGAGGAGGTCCAGAAGCAGTTGGGCGCAAATTTCCTAAAAGTTATCAACTATTCGCCATGGATTGCAAATATTGTGCCTGTGCCCAAGAAAGATGGTAAAGTCAGGATGTGCATGGATTATAGGGATTTGAACAGGGCCAGCCCTAAAGATGATTTCCCTCTTCTGCATATTGATGTGTTGGTCGATAACACTGCTCATTCCAAGGTGTTCTCGTTCATGGATGGCTTTTCAGGTTACAATCAAATTAAGATGGCTCCGGAGGATATGGAGAAGACAACATTCATCACGCCTTGTGGAACTTTTTGTTATAAAGTGATGCTGTTTGGTTTGAAAAATGCCGGGGCAACATATCAGCGCGCCATGGTCACTCTCTTTCATGATTTGATTCACAAAGAGATTGAGGTATATGTAGATGATATGATTGCTAAGTCTGACACGGAAGAGGAACATCTTGTTCATCTGGAAAAATTGTTCGGGAGACTGAGGCAGTTCTTGCTAAGGTTGAATCTGAATAAATGCACCTTCGGGGTGAGATCCAGCAAGCTGTTAGGTTTTATTGTAAGTGAAAAGGGTATCGAGGTGGACCCGGTCAAAGTCAAAGCGATACAGGAAATGCCTGAGCCAAGGACAGAGAAGGAAATACGTGGTTTCCTGGGGAGGTTAAACTATATTTCTAGATTTATTTCTCATCTCACAGCCACCTGTGAACCTATGTTCAAGTTGTTGAAGAAAAGTCAGACAGTAAAATGGAATGAGGATTGTCAGAAGGCCTTCGACAAAATAAAGGAGTATTTGCAAAAACCTCCAATACTCATGCCGCCAGTGGAAGGAAGGCCACTAATCATGTACCTAACTGTGTTGGAGACCTCAATGGGTTGTGTCCTCGGTCAACACGACGAGACAAGGAAGAAAGAACATGCTATTTACTACTTGAGTAAGAAGTTTACAGAATGCGAGTCGAGGTACTCATTATTGGAAAAGACTTATTGTGCGCTTGCTTGGGCCGCCAAACGTTTGAGGCAGTACATGTTAACTCACACCACCTACTTGATATCCAAATTGTATCCAATCAAGTACATTTTTGAGAAGCCAGCTCTTACAGGCAGGGTAGCCCGTTGGCAGATGATACTCACTGAATATGATATCCAATACACTACTCAAAAAGAAATTAAGGGTAGTGTACTGGCCGACCATCTTGCTCATCAGCCCGTGAATGATTACGAACCGATGAAGTTTGATTTTCCAGATGAGGAAATTGTGTATATTCGGGATTGTAATATGCCAGACCTAGACGAAGGACCCGAGTCGGGATCATGTTGGACGCTTGTTTTTGATGCTGCCTCTAATGCCATGGGTAACGGCGTCGGGGCTGTTATCACTTCTCCTGAGGGATACCACATTCATTTCATGGCTCGTATTTGTTTCGATTGCACTAACAACATGGCCGAATATGAAGCTTGCGTTTATGGCATTGAAGCAGCGATCGACCTGCGCATCAAATTTTTGAAAGTTTATGGGGATTCTAATCTTGTTATCAGTCAGATTAATGGAGATTGGGAGACTCGCCATCAGAACCCAATTCCCTATCATGAGCATGTTATGAAGCTGATTCCGTACTTCGAAGAGATCACATTTGAACATATTCCTAGAGAAGAAAACAATCTAGCTGATGCACTGGAAACTTTGTCCTCCATGTTCAAGGTTAATTGGGCTAATGAGGCACCTTCCATTACTATCAGAAGTTTGAGTGAGTCAGCTTTCTGTTTTGAGGCCAGTTTGGAACCAGATGGTAACCCTTGGTTTTATGATGTCAAATGATATCTCGATACGCAAGAGTACCCTGAGGGGGTATCCGTTACAGATAAGAAGTTCTTGAGAAGATTTTCAGCCAAGTTCTTTCTCAGTGGTGGTGTGTTGTACAGAAGGCATCATGATGGTTTACTACTCAGATGTGTTGACAAGAAAGAAGTAGTTAGAATCATTAAGGAGATACATGAAGGTGATTTCGGGACCCATTCCAACGGGCACACCATGGCTAAAAAGATCTTACGAGCGGGTTATTATTGGTCCACCATGGAGACTGACTGTTACAATCATGCACGAGTTTGCCACAAATGTCAAGTCTGTGCTGATAAGGTGCATGTACCGCCAGTACCTTTGAATATCTTGACCTCCCCTTGGCTATTTGCGATGTGGGGAATTGATATGATCGGCAAGATTGAACCGATTGCGTCCAACGGGCACCATTTCATTCTGGTTGCCATCGATTATTTTACCAAATGAGTCGAAGTTGCATCCTATGCCAATGTCACCAAGCAGGTGGTAACTCGGTTCATTAAGCACAATATTATATGTCGTTACAGAGTGCCTGAGAAGATCAGTACTGATAATGGGTCTAATCTGAACAACAAGATGATGAAGGAGCTTTGTGAGTCCTTCAAAGTCAAGCATCATAACTCTTCTCCATACCGACCAAAGATGAACGACGCTGTCGAGGCGGCCAATAAAAATATCAAGAAAATTATGCAGAAGATGGTGGTAATCTATAAAGATTGGCATGAGATGCTGCCTTTTGCTTTGCATGGTTATCGCACCACAGTGCGTACTTCGACTGGGGCAACCCCATTTTCATTGGTTTTATGGCATGGAAGTAGTGTTGCTGGTAGAAGTCGAGATTCCCTCTCTTAGGGTCATGAGAGATGTTGAGCTGGATGAAAGTGAATGGGTACATAATTGGATGGATCAGCTAGAACTTATTGACGAGAAGAGATTGACGGTTGTTTGCCATGGTCAGGTATATCAGCAAAGGATGAGAAAAGCTTTTGATAAGAGGGTACGACCTCAGCGTTACAAACCTGGCGACCTTGTGCTCAAGAGGATAATTCTTCCCCAGGGAGATCCTAGAGGCAAGTGGGTTCCAACTTATGAAGGTCCTTTCGTGGTCCGAAAAGTTTTCTCTAGAGGGGCGATGATGCTCACGACTATGGATGGAGAGTACTTCCCTCTCCCTGTGAATGCTGATGTAGTTAAAAAATACCTTGCATAAAAAAAATAATAAAAACCCGCTAAACTGAAAACCTGAAAGGGCGGTTTAGGAAAAAAGAGGGTGTCCTGGTGAATCGAAAACCCGAAAGGGAAATTCAGGAAAAAGTTAGGGACTTAAAGCAAATAACTACGTTCAACATGAGTCCTTTGTTGCTTTCCTTCATTCCGTCCCCTGGCATAAGCTTGGGGCTAATCCAAGATGGATATGTTTGAAAGCAGGAAGTATGAAAGTTGTAAAAGTCATAACAGAGTCGGGACTTGGTGGAAATTCACATTCACATTGCCATTTGTAAACACTTGTTTATTTTAATTTTGCAATTTCTTGTTTCCCAATGTAAATGCCTTTTCACAGGCAGATTTCTCAAAATCAATAGAATATCTTCTTTCAAGTATACGTATGCTTTATTTTTCTCCTTTTTTTATATTTTGTTTGCAAAAACATCCAATATTTTTGATAAGCATGTGCATATAAACTTTGTGGACCTTACACGAAAATGGTAATACAAGTCATGGTTGGTCGATCGCTTGAAATGAGGGTAACAAACACAACCACTACTGTGCAAGGGGCATGTTTGTTTCTCTGTTTGGTGGACTTCTCTTTCACTCTTTTAGGAATTTTTGCCTTGCGGTTTTGTTTCACAGTTCTGGGCCGTTGTTAATAATCATAGGTCAGGATAATGTCAAGGTTACGGCAGGTCGGCAGGACCGGTGAACCTGGTTGGAGACGCTGCTTCCCCATAATGGCTTTTATTACGCTTCTTTGCTGCACTTCCATGTGTTATCTTGATTGATTGTTTTTAGCGTTGTCTGCATATAGGATTTTGTTTATAGTTGAATGTTAGCCTTGATGCGTTGAATATTTTTGCTTTGAAAAAAAATTGTTTCATTTTACTTAATCCATCCAGTATCACTCTTTAATTGATTTTTTTTCCGGGAATTTTGATACCAACTGTGCCAATTCTTTTGCTTAGCCTAGAATTGGAAGGAAGGAGTTTAGCTAAAAAAGTGACTATAGTGGTATGCTTTCGAGTAGAACCCCGTTGACAATGTACATACATTGTTTCAACCCCCAAACACTGGAGATATAAAGGAGTTAGACCCTCGTTAACCCCTCTGAGCCTTCGAAGTAGGAGTTTTCTTTCTGTTCGAAAAATAAAAATAAACCTTTTTTAACCAGGGGCAGGGTAGATGTTCAGTTGATTTGCCCAAGCATTCAAATTTCAGAAGGAATGTCCCCTCTGAGGATCATTACATTTTATCTTTTGTATCAAAAGATCAAAAATGTATAAACAAAATCCTGAGGTTGAGATCGAATCGATACAATAATGGCTATCCCTCGCCGACCAAGGAATGAGGCATGTGTTTTAAAAAAAAAGGGAAGAGAAAGAATGAAAAAGTTCAAAGACCTAAAGTCACATCGACTTGTTCAGAATGGGAAACATGAATAAGAAAGAAACAAAAAGTCCCGCTAAGCCGAAACTTGAAAAGAAGTCGTTTAGGCAAAAGTTAGGGCATCCCGCTAGACTCCCAAAAAGGAAATTCAAAAGATTTTGTCCAGGAAAAAAATAGGGAAAAGAGAGCCTAAAAGGCAGAAAAAGATTATCCAATAAGTTTTCAGAAAAGCAATAATACCAAGAACCGAAGCAGCAGAAGTTAAGTGATGATCATGTTGAAAGATTTATCGTAATCCCTCAGTCATCATAAATCTTTTTGAAAGATGAATGCTTGTGATAAATCAACTGAACTTAGGACAGGAGAATATCACGAAGGGGGTGGGCACCAAATAATTTGAGCCTTGAAAAACTTTTTTCAAAAGAACCCTGAACCAGGTCACGTTACAACCTTTAAAAGTCCTAACTGAAACAGGGATTTAACTCAAAAGCATACTACAACGGGGTAACATTTTCTAAACTCCCCAAATATGTGTTGCATAGCCGTGTTGGTATCTTATCACTCACATTTTAACTCGTTTTTCAAAAAGGGGAAAGAAAAGTTTTAAAACTTTTTTGCACTCTAGCCAGTGATTTGTTCACAACAGAGATGCGACATTTTGTTAAATTTTTCGACTTCAAGGTTTAAATAATTATCACATCATGTCTATCATTCTCAATAAACATTTTTCTATATGCAAAACAGCTGTTTGACATCAAAAGAGTTTACACGTTGAATACCTGTAAAGAGCTTAATGATGGTCAAGAAGGGAATGTTCGGCTTTCTTCTGTTTTGACAGAGCCCATGTTTGTTTAGGACTCTGCTTATCCCCCGTGAAGTTTCGTTTCCCCAGTGAAGTTTCCTTTCCCTGGTGAAGTTTCATTTCCGCAACAAGTTTTGTTACTCCAGGGATTTTCTTTAAAAAAAAAGCCTCGTTCTAAGACTTCAAGTTTGAACATGTCGCCTATTCCCAATGGAGTCGTTACGCAGGAATCCATGTTCTGAAGAAGTTTCAACTCCCCAACAGATTTGCCAACAGGAATCACTCGCTTTGACCTCTCAGTTCCCAGCCGACTCGTTGATTGGGGCATCCTTGTGTTAAGGATCTTCTCTTATTCCCCAGTAAGGCCGTTGGTGTGTGACTATCTACATGATTCATCCTTTCGTTGCATTCCAAGAGAATATCTCTCCAGCAAGATAATCTTCAACAGGGTCATATCTCCCCGGTGAAGTCCCACCTCTCCAGCAGAGTTTTGTTCCCCCAGCAAAAGGTTTTTTTGTCCTGCTCCAGAAGTCGCAGTGTCGACCTGACCTTCCCCGAGAATTCACAATTTATTTTTGCGGCTCCTCCCTTTGTGTGTGGCCCGTTTCTGCTGTTTGCTCGTTTACTATTCTCCGCGAAGCTCCATCTCTTCGAGGTTCCCTCTCTAACGGTTCCCCGTATTTTCTCCTTTCCTTTGGATTTTGCAATTTATTTTTGCAAGTCATGTCAGATTCGGACCCCTTGGTTGTTGGCTTCTCATTTGGCCATTCCCCAGTGAAACTTTTCAAGCATGCATCATTACATTGCATCTACCAAAACGCGTAGCATTTCCACTATATGGAGCATTGCGCTATAAGAAAAGAATTCAAACATGCATCAAAGCATAAGCCATTATTATTTCCGTCATCCCCAGTGTGATACAGTGGGAGAATTGACTTGAGGTTTTGTGTTTGTGTTTGCAATTGTGCGGTTTAGCAAGAGTCGCCACCGACTTTTTATTTTATCCTAAGGAAAGGTCAAAAAGCACAGGAAAGACCTTTGAGATGTTTTCTTGGGTTCGGGGAGTAGATTATGAAAAGGGAAGGTGCAAGCACCCTTTTCATCCATGGTTATCCATGGGCTCTTAGTTACTTGTTTATATCACTTGCTTTTGCTTTTAAATTGTTCGAAATGGTGCTTTGTGTGTGGTTTTTGAAAATGCTTTGAAAAAAGGCCATCATTGTGGCAACCTTTGTAATGATTCTTGTTTGAATATATACAAAGGTGTATGTCTTTTTGAAAAGATATTTCAATGTTTTGAAAGCTATTTTTTTTGGAAAATGTTTTGAAGTTGTGTTGTGAAGTGTGTTTGAAAATAGCAAGGATGTTTTGCAAGTTTTTGATCAAGTAACTAAGAGTTCTCTACCCTATTTTACTCAAAGATCTTTCCTATATGTTTTTAACCCTTTTGACAGTGTTATTTCACCATTGCATTTGGTGAACAACCTTGTGTTAGGATGTTAAACGGGACAGGCGCGGGTCATCGCATACAATCATTGAAAGCAACTTGTGAGACGCTCTAGCAATTTTGTAAGGGACGAGATCGTTTTATCGAAGGCAACATTGAGGGTCATCGAAGGACTACGATCTTTATTTATCGAAGGGGAATTTGCTAGAGTGTCTCATATTCGAGGGACATGATTGCATTTCCGAGGCAACAAGCGAGGTTACCCTAGAGGTGCATGTGTGAATTGTGTCTGTCATTTTCATGCATTTAGGTTTTGTATTTAGGTCATCTAGCGATTGATTTTGGATTTTCGCATACAAACCCTAATCTCTAATCATGGCATATTTGAAAGCATAAAGTGCGAGAATTAAAAATCTAAACTATTACAAAAGTATCCGGGGATGGGGGTACAAATTATTACAAATGGGGATGAGTCTCACAAAGATAACAATGTCCAAGTATCAAATGTTACAACCAAATCGAATTGTCGCAATTCAAAGTAAAGCCATAACAAATTATAAAATAAAATAAGATCAATCAATTATGAAATGTATGTATTTACTTAAAAATAAATAAATAAAAATCTATTCTAAAAAGAAAGATTAAAAATTATTATTATTCTTATTGGTGTATTTTATTAATGAAAAGGGTTTAAAGAAATAAGATTAATTAAATTAACGCTCTTCATTATTTTTTGGTGTTTTCTTGTTAAATGTAAGGAAATAATAAAAGGGGAAATGATTAAAACTAAATAAGAAAAATCAAAATTTTATTATTATTATTAGTGTTATTATTTAACAGAGAGAAAAGAAAATAAATAAATTAAAATTAATTAAAAAAAGTATTTTAAACAAAAGAAAAGAAAATAAAATGAAGTGAGTTAATAGGTGGGCTTTAGGGTTTGAAATGTGTTTAAGGCCCAAAACAAAAACTTGAAGAAGAACAAGGAAAAGTCAGAAAGGAGGGGGTGCAGTTATCAATTTGTATGGGCTAAAGGGATGGGGCGGACAGGCCCAACGCCCAAGTTTGTTCACATTTTTGTTTAGGGTTTGCTCATTAGGGTTCATTCGTTTAACTTTACAGTGGCGCCGCTCTCTCGTTCTTGCTCCTCATCTTTCTCACTCTCACGCGATTCTGACTCTCCCTAAGCCCTAGCCTAAGCCACCAGAGCGCCACCTCTACTCTCTATCTTCTTCCTAACATCCAAGGGCCTTGGATTGAACGGTATTATTCGTCCTCTTTTTTAGGGTTTTACAGTTTTTTCAGTTTTGTTTGCTTTGTATGTTTTGCTTTACAGTTTAGTCTTTTAATCTTTTGATGTTTACATGTCTGTGATGTAGAGAAGAAGGTTGGAGAAAAACGTACCTTGGGGATTTTCAGGGAATAAAAATGGAGAATAGAAAAGGGTGAGACGGAGGCGCTTCCTGGTGGCTTGGAGGCGGAGGGAAGAGATGACGGCAAGGCGCGCTTTTCTGGTATCTCTTTCCTGTGTTGATGATGAAACTATTCTGAAACTGATTTGTTGGAACTTCTGAAATTCTCTTCCTCTTTGTTGAATGCTGATGTTGATGATAATGAGATGCTTCTGAAACTCTTATTTCTCTTTTCTTGAATGTTGATGTTGGTGATGAAACTTGTTCTGAAACTTCTTTGCCTCTGAAACTTTTTCCTCTCTTCTTGAATGTTGATGTTTGATGATGAAATTGATTTTTGTTGATGTTGATGATGAAGCTCGTTCTGAAACTGATTTTTGTTGCTTCTGAACCTCTCTTCCTTTTTCTCAATGTTATAAGGTTAATGATGATTTTCTGAAAACTCTGATTTTGATGTTGATTGTTGATGATTCAATGTTCTGAAACTTCTTGTTCTTTTGTTGTTGGTGAATGATTTCTGGAACTTTGCTATGTCTTGAAACTTTTGATTTTAATGGTTTGACTGTGCCTGCAAGTTTGTAGTTTATGCAATGGTTGCAGTTTGGCTTTGTTTTGGCTATGCAAGTTGTGCTGTTTGAAAGCTTTGCAGCTTGTTATGTTTTGTTCACAGGGTTGGGAACTTTGTAGTTTTACAGGCTTGGCTATGCAGGTTTGGCAAGTTTATTTTGGCAAGCTTGGCTTGTTTGCAGTTTTGAGAGTTGTAGTTTTTTGAAACTTGCAGTTTGGTGCAGGTTTGATAACATGTTGTGTGTTTTTTTGTTCTGAGTTTGAAACTCTGCAGGTTTTGGATTTTGTTTGGCAAGCTTGGCTTGTTTGTAGTTTGGCCAAACAGGTTTACAGTTTGTATGGTTGTTGCTAGCAGGCTTGGGTTGATAGCAGTTTTGCTAGCTTTGCAGTTTGTAGAGTTTGATAGCAGGTTGGCAGTTTGGTTAACTTGCAGTTTTGCTAGGCTTTTGTGGCTTGGAAACTGTTGTGTAGTTTTTGGCTTGGCTAGTTTGATAGCATGTTGTGTGATTGTTGGCCTGGCAGTTTGGTTAGCTTGTTACAACTTGGATGTTTGTTGTTTTCAGTTTTGCTGTAGTTTGGGCAAGCTTTGTTATGTTTTCTGTTTGATAACAGGTTGGAGAGTTTTTGTGAACTTCTGAGTTTTGCTTAGCTCCAATGCCCCCTCTTACTTGTGCTCTTTTATAGCTCTTATATCTTTTTGCTATTTGTGACAGCCTCTTTTTGCCAAACTGTAAAACCTCACCCAAGGTGATATCTTTCTCTCTCTATGAAACAAGCATTTTTGCTTTTTTTATTATATTCTGAAAAGTTTCCTTTTGTCTGGAAAATTAGGACAACTATGACAAGCTTTGACTTGTAAATTGGTTTACCTCCTGCTGTATTTTCCTGCTGCATTTGCCTGTTGTACTTTCTGCACTTGTACAATTTGCATCTAGTTGACTTGTAACTCAGTTTTCTTAGTACAATTTTCTTTGCTTGCAATGTTTAGATAGTTTGCATCTAGTTTGCTTAGCTTGCAATGTTTAGACAGTTTACATCTAGTTTGTTTAGCTTGCAATGTTTAGACAATTTGCATCTAGTTTGTTTAGCTTGCAATGTTTGGTTATGCAGATTTGTACAATTTGCTGCAAGTTCACTTTGTATGCCATGTTTTGCAGTTTTGGCGCCTTGCTATGTTTGCATAACAGTTTGCCTTAGCTGCTACAATATTTGCCTTTGTATGCTTGCTTTTGTACAACATGTTACAGTTTGGCCCATGTTAGCATTTGAACCAATTGCTTTTGTATGCTTGCATTCGCATTTTTTACTTTTCTCTTTGTGAACCAAGAAGAGCAATCTTCTTGTGATTTGCAAAGAGAAAAATAAAAACATGATGAACAATAGCATTCTGATTCCGGATGGCAAACTTTAATGATGAATTTTTCCTTTCTTTTTCTGTTTTAAAATTCTTTTCAATTAACTGTACTAATCTTCTTTTCTTTTTTCCTTTTCATGTGAGCGTAATTTGGACGGTGACAAAGCAGAAGAAGCCGGAGATTTTGAGCGTGGGAGCAATGGCGTCTTAGGCTTTAGACTTAGATTTTTTTTCATTCATTGTAATAATTTATTTTTCCAAGTACTATAAGTTGTAAAACTTAAAGTATATGAATAACAAACTATTTTTTGTAACAATATTTGAAATGAATGAAGAAAACTTTTATGAGATCATCTGATAATCCAATAAAACTTTCTACTGTCAAATAATCTTGCCATTCTTTCTTCAAGTCTTCACTGATTATTTAAGATTCTCAAATCAAAATAATTGAAACTGCATTTCAACAATTCTAATCCAGATAACTTAAATTCTAAGTAATCCAAAAACTTTGCAGTCTCGTAACCTTGCATCAGTATTCCAATCACAATACGCATTGTGTAATAAACAAGCAAGCATTCCATTAACCAGAAAACCTTTCATTCCATTAACAAGCAGATGTCTTGATATTCCAAATAACAGTCTCAGCTCCTATTTCTTATCCCAGATAATCAGGCCTTGAGAACAATCAGTTAACCTTTCAGCAAACTTGAAAAGTGTGAAAACAATGTAACAGTAAGCTGAATTTCTGTGGATTCAATTTCTTCTGAGAAATGCGAGAGAAACCCTGATTCTTGATTTACTGCCAAAGAAAAGTCTGTTTGATTGATTCCTGAGCCAATCTTAAAAATCAGAGAAAACCCTAGGGTTGTGATTTCTTGTGAAAAAGGGAGGGCAAATTTTGGGGTACAACAGCTGTCCCTGTTTAATCTTCTTGAACCTGAAGAGTTAGATTGGCAATTTTGCCGTTCGCGACTCGAAGGTAAAAGATGATTGGACACTAGAGTGCCTATAAATTTGCACTCGTCAAAGCATAGTTGAGGGAATGGGCTTAAAGATGCCATTTGGAGATGTGACAGAACCTTGTCGGAGATGGGCTTAAAGATGCCATCCAAGAACGTTTGTTGGACTGTATGTTGTAGGTGAAAAATGAGTATCAGAAAGGTATCCATGTTTGGAACGTCTCTGAACCGGGGGTCTGAATAAGCAATAGATTAACATCCGTGTTTGGAATCATCCATAAACTGTTTTCAATGAGCTGAATCTGAACAAGCGATAGAAAGACATCCGTATCTGGAATATATCTAGGCTGGGGAATAGGTTTGAATGAGTGACAAAATGGCAACCGTGTCTGGAGCGTTTCTGGACTGTATCTGAAATTGAGATTTGTATGAGTAGCAGAATGACTTCCGTATCTGGAATACATCCGTACTGTAACTGGGATCTGGGCAAGTGACAGAATAACCTCTGTGTCTGGAGTGTATCTGAACCTGAAGTTGATAGTTGAATCAGAATGAGAAGTAGAATTACCGCCGTGTCTAGGGTGTATATGTATTGTATCTGAAATCATTGAACATCTGTTTAAGGTAGCTTTTAATCTTATTATGAAAAGGGTAAAATGTTAGCTAAAACACACAAAGTTATGTTGCATGACGTGTATGATGCAATAAAGTGTGTCTTGAAGATGTGAAAAACACAAGAAGGGGGGGGGGGGGGGGGGGTTGAATGGTAAAACTTAAAACAAATAGCTTGACAACACAGTATTTTTATCCTGGTTCGTTTGTTCTCAAACTACTCCAGTCCACCCGTCAAGGTGATTTCGCCTCTCTCCAACGAGGTCTTAATTCACTATTCTTAAAGAATTACAATAGCTACTTTAACAACATTTAAAGTCTTCTTGAGTACAACTACAATCCGGTTAATCTCAAGGAACTTCTTTTACAAATGAAATGAACAAGTGTGTTTTTGTTTTCTTACAAAACTGTATACCACAACTGTGATAAATACACTAAATAAGCTTGGAATAAGATGACTTTGCTTAAGCTTTGAATAAGCGTGGTTTGGATAGCTTAGCAAATTTGAGTGCGTACGTACGTGCTTCTTTTCAAAAGCAGTCCTGTTTATATAGGCAAGCAAGGATGCGTCCATAAAGCAGGTTTAATGATAATAATGCACTTTCCTTTTGTAGAAGATCTTTGTCTGAAGAAAGCCGTTAGCATTTAATTCTGTCTTGAATAACCAGTAACGCTTCAGAGTCTTCTTTGCTGTATCTGCTGATAACGCTTCAGAGTGTTGATGACTTGGTAAAGATGTCTTTGATCAGAGTCAGAGTGTATTTAATTAGGCGCAGATTCTGGTCATCAAACTTCAGTGTTTCAGCGTGTACCATAGGTTGCTGATCTTCTGATGCTGATTCCATTCTGATGATGATTCTATCAGAACTTCTGCATATACACATCATAATTTTAAGGAGCATAATTGTTCTTTGTATATACCTTAGAAATAATATTATTCTTTGTATTTTGTTATCATCAAAACTTTAATCAAGGGTTGTATAATCAAACTATGTTCTAACAATCTCCCCCTTTTTGATGATGACAAAAACCAGATTTTTCAATAAAGAATAAAGAACAAAAGGTATAGAGTTAAGTAGAAAAACTCCCCATGAGTTGATTACTTCCTTTTGATTCCACGAGTCTTTGAGCATCAAAATCTTAATGTATCTTTCAGCAGAGTTTTGTACCTGTTCAAGCTTTTTAGAAGAGAGAATTTAAGTATATTAGAATGTTTGAGACTTATGTCTCAGTAATCCGTTATTGAAAATATCTTTTTCTTTCTCCCCCTTTTTGTCAGTTATCAAAAAGAACAAATAATCAGAGCCAGAGTGAGTTTATATTAAAATCAGAATCAATGATAAGTTCAGAGCTATGTAGAGAATATTTACAGATAAACAAATTTTTTTAAACAGAGGAGAATCTAAGAGGGAGGAGGAAGACGCGTGAACAAAGCTTCCAACAAGCCCTTGATCTGAATGTTGGTTTCCTCTTGCTTGGTTAAGATGCTCTTGATTTCCGAAATTTTATCATCCTGTTTATTCATTCTTTCCTGCATCAAAATATCAGATCTCTTCAGGTCTTCTAAAGTCTGCCTTTCATAGGAGGAAGCTTGAGGGTCTTCAGCAACTGGATGCTTCTCAGAGCATTCTGCAATGTCCTCTTTTTGACCCAGTTCTTCAGCAGGAATCATCTGCTCTGAAGTGTTAGTCAGATTGAGATCTTATGACTCTGGTTGAACTTTGTCTGCTGGACGATGTTCAGACCAGGGAGCATTGTCTAGAGGAAGAACTTCTTCCTTGAGTAGCTGGCTCAGAACTTGATCTTCAAAAACTTTTAGCAGGTTACTGAAGTTCTGTTGAACTTGTCCGTAGCTCTATTCTTGCATTTTATGAGTTTCAAAACACACCCATTTTCTGAAACTTGTCCAAAGATAATTTGATGCAGCAGGATCAATCAGCTCAAGACTAGCTTGCTTCAGTGAAGTTATCCACTTCTGCATTTCTGTTTCAAATATCAATAAACTGGTACCAACATCTGGTGTAGGTTCAGATGGTTTTGGTTTTGGAATGGTTGTTTTGTTGGTTATGGCAGCCAGACGTTCAAAAGCAGTTAAATCAATGACAGTTTTGGCGTTGTCATTTGGATAGATCTTTGTTGAGGAAGTGGGAGAGTATGGAATGATTATTGGACTTGTTGGGGAGTTTGGTGGAGTTGATTCTAGTGAAGAGGGATTTTGGGGAATATCCAGAATGGTCAGGGGTATACTGATGGTCAGAGGTTCAGTGATTCCAGGAATGGGAATGGGATCAGAATCAATAGTTTGGTTGGATTGATGGTGATAAAGTTCTGGTTCGCAGGATTCAGGGGGTTGGACCTCAGAAGTTTGCACTTTTGGTTGTAATGGTTTAGGTTGTGGAGAAGGTGGATGAGTTTCTGGTAGAGGAGAGAGTGGAATTTCTGGTTGAGGTGATTCTGAATTAGTTTCAGAGTTTGGATTTACTGGTATGGGAGCATATATATGCTGGTCAAAGGTTTCAATATCTGATAGAACTTTTGCAAGTTCTTGTTGAGTTACTTCAATATTTGGATTTATAGGTAGGGAGTGAGATCCTCTAAGAGTTAAAGTTGCTGAGGGGTCAAATTCAATTTCAAAATCATCAAGTGTTTGTGGAGTAGGATTTTCTGATTGTGTGGGGATTGGTACAAATGTTGATACAAATACTGAATCTAAAACAATTACAGAAGAAAGATTACCTCTCTTTTTAGCTGCTTTGAGAGTCTGCTGGGATGATCCTTCTGCTGCAGCCTTCCTTTTCTTGTTTTTCTTCAGCACAACTTCTGGAGCCTTCTGCTGCAGATCCTGAATGTTTAACTCTAGTGCTGTACCATCTGCCTTGCATGCATCCAGATATCTGACTATTATCTCAGGTTTGGAATCAATTTCTGAGAACATGGGAAAGTTATCCAGAGGGATTCTTCTGCTGGAGATGGTTGCAAAAGAAGTGACACTGGGTTCCTTCTTAATGTTCTCAATGATCTTCATCTTCTTCAGATTCTTTGCATTCAACTGTTTGCCAACAGTTGCTTCTAAAGTGTTGATTTCCTGTGCTTCTGTTAGATGATCTATCAGCTTATCCTCTGTTAGAATATCTGATATGAGCCTTCCTAGGGGTATCTAGTCCCTTTTTGTGCACTCCTCTTCTCTGGTTTCCTTAACACTAGTCCTTAGATGGTTGAACAACAAATGAGCTAGATTCACCTTAATCTTCTGGGAGATGAAGTAGATCAGAAACTGCTGATCAATGTTGATGTAGTCAGGAGAGCTGGTTGGCTTCCTGTGGTTTATGCATCCCAGAATAATCTTAGCCCATATTCTGTGATGGTCTTTTAGATCCCTTATCTTGCTAGAGGAAAGACCCATAGTGAAGATTTCTCTAGCAATTAGGGCGACATCAGCGCATCTTTCAGCCATGTTTATGCATCTTACACCATCACCACTGTAACCTATCAATCTTGCAATAAGGTCTTCAGTTATGACTATCTTCTTCGCCATTATGTACCAAGTAACTTGATGGTTGGAAGATGAAGCATGAATCCAAAATTTCTTCACAAGGATTGGGAACGTTGGACCTACCAGACGGTCAAAATACATGTTCCATCCTTGAGCCTTTACTTCTTCAGAGAGATTGAACCCGTTCTCTTGAAGACTGTTAAAGTCCACAATCAATTCTGAGAGTACTTCTAGATTTTTAATGGGCGTGAGGAGAGTTCTGAAAGGTTCTTCATATTGTTCTGAGGAATCTGTTTCTGAGTACTGGAAGATGGGTTGCTTGAGGAAGCCATGTTCACACAGAAAGTTTTGAGAAGAAAGTGAAAGGGTTTTGAAAAGGATGCAAACTGAAATCAATTAGATTGTAGAGAAAGTGAAAGTGAAAGAGTGTAAAGAGTGAAACTTGTGTTTTAAATAGATTTTTGAAAACATAAATTGCAAGAGAGAGAAATAATTAGTAATGATTATAAGCATTAATGACAACTGATTTTAGGGGATTCAGAAAGATATTGGAATGGTTACCCATGACATGTGTCTCAATGCACCCAATCAGTGCTTTTGACCTTTCAAAAAACGTGAACGAGTGTTCAGCCTCAGAAAGTAGCTGATGAATGGATGACAATTGTTTGCTTGAGTGAACAACACATTTCTATCCTTGAAATGAAGCGCTCAGATCTTCATGGATAGACTCTGACACAATCTGTACTTCTAAAGATCTGAAGGCAAGTTGATCAGTAGTTCATAGAAAATAACCAAAATTCTGAAGGTTAAGATATGAAAATAAAACTGTTTTATTCTGGGCAAAGCTTCATGCTGAGATTTTTCAGAATGAAGTTAAACTTATCTTCAGAAAGAGGTTTTGTAAAGACATCAGCCCATTGATGGTCTGTGTTAATAAATTTTAAATTGAGAATCCCTTTCTGAATATAGTCCCTAATAAAATGATGTTTTATTTCTATATGCTTAGCCCTAGAATGCAAGATAGGATTTTTACTGAGACAAATAGCAGAAGTGTTGTCACAGAGGATATGGATGTTACTCTCAAATATATTGAAGTCCTCAAGTTGAATTTTCATCCAGAGCATTTGCGTGCTACATCCAGCTGCTGCTATGTATTCAGCTTCTGCTGTTGATAGAGCTATTGTGGATTGTCTTTTACTGGACCATGAGATCAGATTTTCTCCCAGAAACTGGCAGCTTCCAGAAGTGCTTTTACGTTCTACTCTGTCTCCAGCAAAATCAGCATCACAGTATCCTACTAAGCTGTAATCACTTGATTTTTTATAAAACAAACCTAGATTAGTAGTACCTTTCAGATACTTGAAAATTCGCTTAACTACTGTTAAGTGAGATTCTCTAGGATCTGATTGGAATCTAGCACAAAAGCAAACACTGAATAGAATGTCAGGCCTTGAAGCCGTCAGATAGAGAAGAGAACCAATCATACCTCTGTAGACCTTCTGTTCTACCTTGTTACTCACCTCTTCTTTTTCCAGAATGCACGTGGGATGCATTGGAATCCTTGAGGGCTTACATTCTGAGAGATCAAATTTATTCAGAAGTTCTCTGACATATTTGCTCTGATTAATGTAGGTTCCTTCTGGAGTTTGATTAATCTGAATGCCCAGAAAGAACTTTAGTTCCCCCATTAGGCTCATCTCAAATTCTGCCTGCATACATTTAGCAAACTCTCTTCCCAGAGAGGGTTTAGTGGATCCAAATATAATGTCATCAACATAAATCTGACATACTAAGATCTCATTCTTAACTGTCTTACTGAACAGGGTTGTGTCCACTTTCCCTCTGGTGAATTCCTTTTCTAACAGGAAGTTACTTAGTCTTTCATACCAAGCTCTGAGAGCTTGTTTCAGACCATAGAGTGTCTTCTTTAGTTTGAAAACATATTCTAGATTTTTGGAACTTTCAAAACCAGGGGGTTGGTGCACATAAACCTCTTCTTCTATATAGCCATTTAAGAATGCACTCTTGACATCCATCTGATACAGAGTGATGCCTTTATTAACAACAAATGAAATTAAAAGTCTGATAGATTCTAACCTGGCAACTGGAGAAAAGGTTTCTGTATAGTCTATCCCCTCTTGCTGACTATAACCTTGTGCTACCAGCTGTGCTTTGTTTCTAATGACTTCACCTTGTTCGTTCAGTTTGTTTCTGAACACCCATTTTGTGCCTATGACGTTGAATCCTTTTGGTTTGGGAACCAGATCCCATACGTCATTTCTTGTGAACTGATTTAGCTCCTCCTGCATTGCCAGAATCCAGTCATTGTCAAGAAGTGCTTCATCAATTGTTGTTGGTTCAGTCAGAGAAACAAGTCCCATGAGGGATTCTTCAGAGTTTCTAAAGGTAGATCTTGTTCTGATTGGATCTTCCTTCCTTCCTAAGATTGTTTCTTCTGGGTGATCAATTCTGCTTCTGGATGGTCTTTTCTGGAGTTGATCAACAGAAGGTGTTAGGTTGCTTGTAGTGACTCTTTCTGATGTTGAGGGAGTGTCTCTGTTGAGAGCCTCTGAGTTATCTTTAGCACCTGTGAGTTCAACTTCCAAACCTGCAAGGAATTCATTCTGCTTTGACATTTGAGAGTCAAGCTTATCATCAAACTGAACACTGATTGACTCTTCAACAATCTATGTTTCTGTATTGTATACTCTGTACCCTCTTGAGCGTTCAGAGTATCCTAACATAATACACTTTTGTGCTTTAGAATCAAACTTGTTCAAATAATTTTTTGTATTCAAAATAAAACATGTACATCCAAATAGGTGAAAATAGGAAATGTTGGGCTTTCTGTTCTTCCACAATTCATATGGAGTCTTTTCCAGAATAGGTCTGATGGAGATTCTATTATGAATGTAACACGCCGTGTTTATTGCTTATGCCCAAAATATTTTAGCAACATTAGTCTCGTTGATCATGGTTCTGGCCATTTCTTGCAATGTTCTGTTCTTTCGTTCTACAACTCCATTTTGCTGGGGAGTTCTAGGACAAGAGAAGTCATGCAAAATTCCTTTTTCATTAAAGAATAATTCAAAGTTTTTATTTTCAAATTCTCCACCATGATCACTTATGACTTTGACGATTCTAAGATCCTTTTCATTCTGAACTTGGTTGCAGAAGGTAACAAACACAGAGTGTGACTCGTCCTTGTGCCTTAAGAACTTTACCCATGTCCATATACTATAGTCATCTACGATTACTAACCCATACTTCTTGCCACTGACTGAGGCGGTTTTTACTGGTCCAAATAAGTCAATGTGCAGAAGTTCTAATGGCTTAGAGGTGGAAACAACGTTTTTGGATTTGAAAGCAGGTTTTGCAAACTTGTCTTTCTGACATGCTTCACACAGAGCATCTGAATTGAACTTCAAGTTAGGAAGTCCTCTGACCAGATTGAGTTTGTTAATCTGAGATATTCTTCTCATACTAACATGTCCCAATCTTCTGTGCCAGATCCATTGCTCGTTGTTAACAGACAGAAGACATTTTACATTCTGACTTTTCAGTTCAGAAAGTTTGATTTTATAAATGTTGTTTTTCCTCTTTCCATTAAATAGGATAGTCCCATCTTTCTGACTAACAGCTTTGCATGAATTTTGATTGAAGATTATATCATAACCGTTATCACTTAATTGACTTATGGATAACAGGTTATGCATTAATCCATCAACTAATAAAACATTGCTAATAGAGGGAAGATTTCCATTACCTACTGTTCTAGAGCCAATGATCTTTCCCCTCTGATTGCCTCCAAAACCTACGTGGCCTCCAGGCTTAAGTTCCAGGCTTTGGAACACATGCCTTCTTCCCGTCATGTGTCGTGAGCAGCCAGAGTCCAGGTACCATGACTGGTGTCTTTGATTTGCTGCTAAAGATATCTTCCACATGTATTATTTTATCCTTAGGTACCCACATTTTCTTGGGTCCTGATTTGTTAGTTTTACCAAAACTCTGGTTGAATTTTGGTTTGACAGAGTAATCACTACTTGTATATTTTATGTCATGTGTGTGTCCATATATAAAGTGTGAATCAAGTGGAGTACGCTTTATAACTAAATCCATGACATTTTTTGGTGTAGGAACCTTACCTTGATATCCTATCCCTTTTCTGCCATTTCTGCTAACCCCATAGATCATTGAAGCCATTTTGCTTCTGTCTATGTTTTTAGCTAGAAACTTCTGAAAGATGTGATCATACTCTTTGATGATCTCATCAGCATTGCTGGGAGTTTCTGGGATTGTTTCCTTCTGAGAGTTTTGCAATTGATTTTCTAATTTGGAAAATTTATCTTTTAACTCAGAATTCTCCAATTTGAGACTCTCAGTCTTATCAGAGTCAGAATCAAGATTCCTTTTCAGGTTTCTGAATTTGACTCTGATTTGCTGATACCTTTCCAGAATTTCATTGAGGCTTTCAGCTAATTCAACCTTAGTAAAATTTATAGTGAAGTCAGGGAATACCTCTTCTATATCTGATTCTGAATCTGAACTAGAAGCTTCACTGTCTTCAGAGACGTTTGCCATGAGAGCTATGTTTGCTCTTTCATCATCTGATTCTGAGTCAGCTTCAGATGTATCAGAATCATCCCATGTAGCCATGAGACTTTTCTTCTTTTCTTTGCCAAACATCTTTTTGGGCTTCTCCTTCTGAAGCTTTGGGCAATCACTTTTGTAGTTCCCTTGCTCGTTACACTCATAACAGATGATGTCTTTGTAGTTTGGCTTTTTGTATCCTGAAGAGCCTTCTGATTTTTTGTGTCCAGAGGAGGATTTTGACCTTCTGTATCTGGAGGAAGATTCATTCTGATTTTCTGATCTTCTGGGATTCCTGAACTTTCTTTGCCTCTGTTTCCACAGTTGGTTCACCCTTCTGGAGAGAAGAGACCATTCATCTTCTTCTGATGAGGATCCATCAGAGGTTTCTTCCACAGCCTACAACACTTTGGAGTCAAATTTTCTGTTATATTTTAAAGCTAATGGCTTACCTTGCTTTTGAGGTTCATCTGCTTCTAGCTCTATCTCGTGACTTCTGAGGGAGCTGATGAGTTCCTCCAGAGATATTTTGTTGAGATCCTTGGTTAGCTTAAGCGCTATAACCATTGTCCTCCACTGTTTTGGCAAGCTCCTGATGATCTTCTTAACATTATCAACAGTGGAATATCCTTTGTCAAGAGCTTTTAGACCAGCAACAAGAATTTGAAATCTTGAAAACATAGCTTCTATTGATTCACTGTCTTCCATCTTGAATGCCTCATACTTCTGAATGAGCGTAAGGGCTTTTGTTTCTTTGACTTGAATGTTGCCTTCATGCGTCATTCTCAGAGAATCAAACATATTCTTAGCAGTTTCTCTGTTTGATATTTTCTCATATTCTGAATATGAGATGGCGCTGAGAAGAATTGTTCTGGCCTTGTGATGATTTCTGAACTCACGCTTTTGCTGATCATATATCATTTTCCTGTAAATCTTCTGACTACGTCCATCCATTGGGTGCGTGTATCCATCAGTTACCATGTCCCATAGATCAGTATCATGAGCCAGAAAGAAACTCTCAATTTTGTCTTTCCAGTAGTCAAAGTTTTCTCCATCAAAGACTGGAGGTTTGCCACTGAATCTGTCCCTTTCTTCATTGTTGTCATTGCTGATGTTTTGACTTGGTCCTGCCATTGTGTTTTTTGACGCTGGATCTTGTACTGACACTGTTAAGTGTTAAAGCTCAGAACCAGGCGCTCTGATGCCAATTGAAGATGTGAAAAACACAAGAAGGGGAGGGGGGGGGGGGGTTGAATTGTAAAACTTAAAACAAATAGCTTGACAATACAGTATTTTTATCCTGGTTCGTTTGTTCTCAAACTACTCCAGTCCACCCGTCAAGGTGATTTCGCCTCTCTCCAACGAGGTCTTAATTCACTATTCTCAAAGAATTACAATAGCTACTTTAACAACTGTTAAAGTCTTCTTGAGTACAACCACAATCCGGTTAATCTCAAGGAACTTCTTTTACAAATGAAATGAACCAGTGTGTTTTTGTTTTTTACAAAACTGTATACCACAACTGTGATAATTATACTAGATAAGCTTGGAATAAGATGACTTTGCTTAAGCTTTGAATAAGCGTGGTTTGGATAGCTTAGCAAATTTGAGTGTGTACGTACGTGCTTCTTTTCACAAGCAGTCCTATTTATATAGGCAAGCAAGGATACGTTGTCCATAAAGCAGGTTTAATGATAATAATGCACTTTACTTTTGTAGAAGATCTTTGTCTGAAGAAAGCCGTTAGCATTTAATTCTGTCTTGAATAACCAGTAACGCTTCAGAGTCTTCTTTGCTGTATCTGCTGATAACGCTTCAGAGTGTTGATGACTTGGTAAAGATGTATTTGTTCAGAGTCAGAGTGTATTTAATTAGGCGCAGATTCTGGTCATCAAACTTCAGTGTTTCAGCGTGTACCATAGGTTGCTGATCTTCTGATGCTGATTCCATTCTGATGCTGATTCTATCAGAACTTATGCATATACACAGCATAATTTTAAGGAGCATAATTGTTCTTTGTATATACCTTAGAAATAATATTATTCTTTGTATTTTGTTATCATCAAAACTTTAATTAAGGGTTGTAGAATCAAACTATGTTCTAACATGTCTTATCAATGTTTATGATATATGAATGCAATGTATGCGCATGTAAGTTGATGAACTGTCTTGCTGAGGAAAATAAATCCTGGATAGCTGGAGATAATAAAATCTTTGACCGGTGTCGGGGAAGATAAATCCTGGACCACTGTTGAAGAGTATGTGTGTCTTCAAGCTTTTTGACAACCTCTGTGGGGAGAAGCTATACTGCTGGGGAAATCAGGAGTTTGGGTTGTATGCCAATCTACTGGGAATTCCTGTTTTGAGGAGAACTCCGTTGGGGAATATTGAAAACTCTGTGGGGAATTGAGAATGAGAATCTTCATTCTTCTAGGGGAATTTGTGCTGAGGAGTCAAGAACGAGAATCTTCGATCTGTAGGGGATTAAAAACTATGACGAACTTATGCTGAGAGTAAGGAAGGCTTTGGCAACTTCACTGGAGAATCAAGGATGAGAATCTTGATTTTGTTGCGGAGTAGCTATCCTGCTGGAGAGTAAGCTCAAGACTCTGGGAAAAGCTTATTCCTGTTTGGAAGAAGTTTAGGAGTTTAGGTTGTATGCCACTTTGAGAATGAGAATCTTCATTCTGTCGGGAATATCAAGAATTCAGGTTATATGCCACTTTGAGAATGAGAATCTTCATTCTGTCGGGAATGTCAGGAATTCAGGTTATAAGCCACTTTGAGAATGAGAATCTTCATTCTGTCGGGAATATCAGGAGCTCAGGTTGTATGCCACTTTGAGAATGAGAATCTTCATTTTGTCGGGAATATCAGGAGCTTGGGAGTATGCCAATCTACTGGGGAAGCAAGAATGAGAATCTTCATTCAGGTGTTTGGGTCAGGAGGTTGGGAGTATGCCAATCTACCGAGGTAGCAAGAATGATAATCTTCATTCAGGAATTTGGGGTCAGGAGGTTGGGAGTATGCCAATCTTCTGAGGTTTTAAGGATGAGAATCTTCATTCTGTTAACGATATCAGGAGCTTGGGAGTATACCAATCTTCTGAGGTTTCAAGGATGAGAATCTTCATTCTGTTAACGATATCAGGAGTTTGGGAGTATACCAATCTTCTGGGGTTTTTAAGGATGAGAATCTTCATTCTTGAGAAATAGCATTTTAGGAGCTTCAGTTGTCCGTTGTTCTGCTGGTGGGTCATTTCTGTTGAGATTTAGGAACTCGCCCATAATTCAATTGAAGAAAACATCCCTACTGAGACTTAGGAACTTGTCCGTAATTCAACCGAGGAAACATCTATGCTGAGATTTAAGAACTTGTCTGTAATTCAATTGAAGAAAACATCCCTGCTGAGATTTAGGAACTTGTCTGTAATTCAACCAAGGAAACATCTATGATGAGATTTAGGAACTTGTCCGTAATTCAATTGAAGAAAACATCCTTGCTGAGATTTAGGAACTTGTCCGTAATTCAACTGAAGTAAAAGCTTTGTCGAGATTTAGGAACTTGTCCGTAATTCAACTGAAGTAAAAGCTTTGTCGAGATTTAGGAACTTGTCCATAATTCAACTGAAGTAAAAGCTTTGTCGAGATTTAGGAACTTGTCCGTAATTCAACTGAAGTAAAAGCTTTGTCGAGATTTAGGAACTTGTCGGTAATTCAACTAAAGTAAAATCTTTGTCGAGATTTAGGAACTTGTCCGTAATTCAACCGAAGTAAAAGCTTTGTCGAGATTTAGGAACTTGTCCGTAATTCGACTGAAGAAAAGCTTCCTGCTGAGATTTAAGAACTTGTCCGTAATTCAACCGAGGAAACATCTATGTTGAGATTTAGGAACTCGTCCGTAATTCAACTAGAGAAAGCTTTGTCGCTTGGATTTTTGAGAATCTTTCCTAAAAGGTAAAGGTTAGTGGCATGACATATATCAAACAATGACGTTCTCAAAATAAATGAGATTGCATTGTATGATGTCCTGAGGCACGAATGTGTAATGTTTTCAAGATGACCTTTCGCTGGGGAAAATAAATCCCGAACTGGTGATGGAGACAAAAGTTTAATTCTTTGTCTCTGATAGTGAAAAATCTGGAAGTGAATCAAAATAAATCATTGAGGGATTTATTTGAAACATCAAAACTCGGAATATCTTCCACTGGAATAAGAATCAGGGAGATCTTAGTGTCGATCTGACTGAACCAGAGAAGGTCTCAGATTAACTTTGACTCAACCGGATGATGAAGAAATCTTTGACGATTGCTACTCCAAAAGGCGATGAAGGAATATTGGACGACTACAACTCCAAAAGGCAACGATAACCTTTACCTGCCGATCAATCTGCATATGTTATGAATGTTGTTGAAATGTAATTTGTTTTAGAGAATAAATCCTTGACAAGTGTTGGGGAAATAAACCCATGACCACTGGTCTGCTAGAGAGGTGATGAACTTCTCGAGGATTCTCGAATTTCTTTTCAGAAGGATTTTGGAGAGATTCGTCATTGCCCCTAGTATCAAATGTTTGTGGTACTTCCAGGAAATTTGGACTCTACGCAACCCTTTGATGAGATTGACGTTTAATGCCCCAAGTGATGGAGATGGAGACTTGCCCCAGGCTACTCTGCAATTGAGAGATTTCTTGAAATCTTGACTGGACTGCCCCAGGTTAACTGGACAATGCCATGGCAGGTCCCCTTTTGTTGATAGGAGATTTTTGCAAAGGAAATGTCATCCCACTTGAAGTAATTTTGTTCACTGAGAGAGCTTTCGTTCATCGCAACATTCACTGTGTGAATTTCTTCGCTGTCAAACAAATAGCCATGTGCAAACAACGATATTCAAATAATGCACAGTTTATGCTTGTCTTGAAATTTTGAAAAATGCGTTTTTTAGCAGAAAACTTTTATAAGACAAATTCAACACAAGATTTAGAGCAAAGCCTTACAGGAGTCAGGATACCTTTTGTAACAGTATGCTCTCGAACTAACCCATGCTTCAATTAGGACTTTTGAAGGGTTGTAACGTGGCTTGGTTCACGGTTTTAAGAAACAAAGGATAAAGGCTCAAAGTATATTTGTACCCACCCGCTCTTCATGATGTTCTTCAATCCTACACTCAGTTAATTATGCATTTGAATTCCAAATGAGTCCGGAACGACGTTTTGGTGATGGTCCACACAAGTTGAATTTTGTTGGAAGGCAGTCATTTTTGCAACATTTTTTCATGTTGTTGAGGATTTGTGATGACCTCTTTCTTTTGATTATTATCCCTAATTTTTGCCTGATTGTTCCTGTTTTCGAGATTACAGTCAGCGGGATGCCCCAGCTTTCTTAAGCCTCCTTTGTAGGTTTTGGCTCAGTGGACTTTTCTTTTTTTGGATAGATAATGACTTCCTATGAGATAAGGAACCATCACTGTCTTTTGATCCCCAAGGAATGTTTTTTGATGTCATTCGTTGTTTTACGAAATGAGAGTTTGCGGCTAAACGCACATTTTGAATTAACTGAGAGACTACCCTGCCCCAGGTTTGATTAAAGATTTCAATTTGTGTTAAAATAGAAAACTTCTACTTCTTTGGCTCGAAGGGGTTTACTAGGGATTATCTTCCTTATAACTCCAGTGTTTAGGATTTGAAAGAAACGCCTGTACATCGTTAGCAAGGTCTGTCCAAAAACATACTGTATGAGATTATGGCATTGTTTTCGTCATCCTCCCTCTAAAGGCTTGTAACTTTTAGCAAGAGTTAAATGTCATAAAGAAAGTAGAAAGCATAATTCAAGAATAGTGAAAACGAATGGATGAATTCAAGACAAACATATGCAATGCATTAATGAAACAGAGTTTGACATCAACAGATAATTGTTTGAATAACAAAAGAAATTACAACTTGAAAATTCAAATGAAACAAAAGCCTCTTAGTTCGAACTTGTCATTTCAGGTGGAGAACCCTCAGCGGAAGATTTTCATCTGGCCATCCTGTGTGAATTCCAACACTCCTCTGTCAATCAAGTCTTGGGTCTTGTTTTTCAAAGCCCAACAGTCGTCGGTGTCATGCCCAGGACTATAGGAGTGGTATGCACAAAATGCATTGGGGTGATAGCCAGGAGCAGAGGTATTGGGGTTCTGAAGAGGATCCCTTAACACAGTCAGATTGACCTCCAACAAGCGTTCCAGTACTTGAGATAATGGTATGTCAATCTCAGTGAAGCGCCTTCCAGATGTATTTTGCTTACGCCGATTACCCCGTTGATGTTAGCGAGGTTGTTGTTGGGCTTGTGACCCTGAAGCACACTGGGGAGACTTTCCCTTGGCTTCTTGTCTCAAAGGAGGCTGAACAGTGACTTGATCTTCAACCCTAGTTGTTTGCCCCACTTGGTTATCTTGAAGCAGTTTGTTGATGAGGACCTTTAGCTCCTCTTGTCCTTGAGCCAGGTTTTGAATGAGAGCCATCTGGCCCATCAGTTGTCCCATCATCTAGATCTTCATTGTTGCCAACTCAATCTGTAGTCCTTCCAACTGATCATTCCTGATGCCCCCTAGATTTCCTGTGACCATGCCTCATGTGAGGAGAGCTTTCACTTCTTCCTTCCCCTTGGATAGGTTCAAGAACATTTCTTGAAGTTGAGCGTTTTGAGCCTGGATATCTTTGACAGTCCTCTCTAGAGGCATCTCTACTGAAATAAACAGTAGGAAAATAAGGAGACCTGAAAAGGAAAAATCTGTCATGATATGATGCATGATATGTGGATGCATGTTTTCAAGGATCTCACGGGGTAAACACAAGAAAATGTTAGAGGTTGAACTTCGATCAACATCTTTGATTGGAGAACTTTGTATCGGTGGATGTCTTTCCACGAGAATCAAGCTCACCATGTCAAGTGGGTCATAGCCCTTGATTAAAGTTGTTGTACTTGATCTTTGACAGCATTTGTTTAGAGGAAAATGGATCCTCTTGCCCCTCGGTAGACGTCTGGTTCAATGTGACCCTGCATCAAAGACCCTCGAGATCCTTGAAATGGTTATTGAAAATGCTATGGTATGATGTTATGATGTTATGTATAAGTATGCAAAAGCAAGCAAATATATATACAGATAATCACATTCACACAAAGCAGACAAGTCCTTAAGTTTAGGCTTGCATGGAGTCTGTAGGTAAGTACCCTCTTGAAGTTAGTTGGCTCAACCTGTCCTATAAATAGTAACCGGGTTCTAAGGAGCTCAATATCACTGGATTATTTTCTGTGTTCATTGTTTCAGTTTAGCCACTTTACTGGCGACCGAAATATTCCAAGAAAACAATCCTCAATGAGTGTAGTATCGAGTATCTACCAACTTCGGACTGTACCAAAGCCAGTCATCTCACTACCCCTAATAAGGCTAAGATGGTCAAGTAAGGTTCTAAAGTCAATTGATGCTTCACGACACCACGCGGCGGCCCCGTACTCTCCTTGATTCAACTCAAGGGTTACCAGTACCAACCAAAGTGCCACATCAACGTAGCTACTGCTTCAACCATGTCGGTATACCCTGCACAGTTCCCTCACAGTTTATTGCTACTTACCTAAAAGGTGCCCCCAAATTCAGGTGTAGGATTTAAAACAAACCCAAACAAGGAACCGAAAAGTAAAGCACACAAGTCAAATAAGATAAGCATGTAAAGGTGATCTAAAACCATAAGGTAACCCCACTTTTAGAATAATCCCCGTGGGAGAACTGACTTGAGGTTTTGCATTTGTGTTCGCAATTGTGCGGTTCAGCAAGAGTCGCCACCGACTTTTTATTTTATCCTAAGGAAAGGTCAAAAAGCACAGGAAAGACCTTTGAGATGTTTTCTTGGGTTTGGGGAGTAGATTATGAAAAGGGAAGGTGCAAGCACCCTTTTCATCCATGGTTATCCATGGGCTCTTAGTTACTTGTTTAGATCACTTGCTTTTGCTTTTCAATTGTTTGAAATGGTGCTTTGTGTGTGGTTTTTGAAAATGCTTTGAAAAAAGGCCATCGTTGTGGCAACCTTTGTAATGATTCTTGTTTGAATATATACAAAGGTGTATGTCTTTTTGAAAAGATATTTCAATGTTTTGAAAGCTGTTTTTTTTTGGAAAATGTTTTGAAGTTGTGTTGTGAAGTGTGTTTGAAAATAACAAGGATGTTTTGCAAGTTTTTGATCAAGTAACTAAGAGTTGTCTACCCTATTTTACTCAAAGATCTTTCCTATATGTTTTTAACCCTTTTGACAGTGTTATTTCACCATTGCATTTGGTGAACAACCTTGTGTTAGAATGTTAAACGGGACAGGCGCGGGTCATCGCATACAATCATTGAAAGCAACTTGTGAGACGCTCTAGCAATTTTGTAAGGGACGAGATCGTTTTATCGAAGGCAACATTGAGGGTCATCGAGGGACTACGATCTTTGTTTATCGAAGGGGCATTTGCTAGAGTGTCTCATATTCGAGGGACATGATTGCATTTCTGAGGCAACAAGAGAGGTTACCCTAGAGGTGCACGTGTGAATTGTGTCTGTCATTTTCATGCATTTAGGTTTTGTATTTAGGTCATCTAGCGATTGATTTTGGATTTTTGCATACAAACCCTAATCTCTAATCATGGCATATTTGAAAGCATAAAGTGCGAGAATTAAAAATCTAAACTATTACAAAAGTATTCGGGGATGGGGGTACAAATTATTACAAATGGGGATGAGTCTCACAAAGATAACAATGTCCAAGTATCAAATGTTACAACCAAATCGAATTGTCGCAATTCAAAGTAAAGCCATAACAAATTATAAAATAAAAGAAGATCAATCAATTATGAAATGTATGTATTTACTTAAATAAAAATCTATTCTAAAAAGAAAGATTAAAAATTATTATTATTCTTATTGGTGTATTTTATTAATGAAAAGGGTTTAAAGAAACAAGATTAATTAAATTAACGCTCTTCATTTTTTTGGTGTTTTCTTGTTTAATGTAAGGAAATAATAAAAGGGGAAATGATTAAAACAAAATAAGAAAAATCAAAATTTTATTATTATTATTAGTGTTATTATTTAACAGAGAGAAAAGAAAATAAATAAATTAAAATTAATTAAAAAAAGTATTTTAAACAAAAGAAAATAAAATAAAATGAAGTGAGTTAATAGGTGGGCTTTAGGGTTTGAAATGTGTTTAAGGCCCAAAACAAAAACTTGAAGAAGAACAAGGAAAAGTCAGAAAGGAGGGGGTGCAGTTATTAATTTGTATGGGCTCAAGGGATGGGGCGGACAGGCCCAACGCCCAAGTTTGTTCACATTTTCGTTTAGGGTTTGCTCATTAGGGTTCATTCGTTTGGCTTTACAGCGGCGCCGCTCTCTCGTTCTTGCTCTTCATCTTTCTCACTCTCACGCGATTCTGACTCTCCCTAAGCCCTAGCCTAAGCCACCAGAGCGCCACCTCTACTCTCTATCTTCTTCCTAACATCTAAGGGCCTTGGATTGAACGGTATTATTCGTCCTCTTTTTTAGGGTTTTATAGTTTTTTCAGTTTCGTTTGCTTTGTATGTTTTTCTTTACAGTTTAGTCTTTTAATCTTTTGATGTTTACATGTCTGTGATGTAGCAAAGAAGGTTGGAGAAAAACGTACCTTGGGGATTTTCAGGGTTAGAAAAATAGAGAAGAGAAAAGGGTGAGACGGAGGCGCTTCCTGGTGGCTTGGAGGCGGAGGGAAGAGATGACGGCAAGGCGCGCTTTTCTGGTATCTCTTTCCTTTGTTGATGATGAAACTATTCTGAAACTGATTTGTTGGAACTTCTGAAATTCTCTTCCTCTTTGTTGAATGCTGATGTTGATGATAATGAGATGCTTCTGAAACTTGTTTTTGCTTCTGAAACTCTAATTTCTCTTTTCTTGAATGTTGATGTTGGTGATGAAACTTGTTCTGAAACTTCTTTGCCTCTGAAACTTTTTCCTCTCTTCTTGAATGTTGATGTTTGATGATGAAATTGATTTTTGTTGATGTTGATGATGAAGCTCGTTCTGAAACTGATTTTTGTTGCGTCTGAACCTCTCTTCCTTTTTCTGAACGTTAGAAGGTTAATGATGATTTTCTGAAAACTCTGATTTTGATGTTGATTGTTGATGATTCAATGTTCTGAAACTTCTTGTTCTTTTGTTGTTGGTGAATGATTTTTGGAACTTTGCTATGTCTTGAAACTTTTGATTTTAATGGTTTGACTGTGCCTGCAAGTTTGTAGTTTGTGCAATGGTTGCAGTTTGGCTTTGTTTTGGCTATGCAGGTTGTGCTGTTTGAAAGCTTTGCAGCTTGTTATGTTTTGTTCACAGGGATGGGAACTTTGTAGTTTTACAGGCTTGGCTATGCAGGTTTGGCAAGTTTGTTTTGGAAAGCTTGGCTTGTTTGCAGTTTTGAGAGTTGTAGTTTTTTGAAACTTGCAGTTTGGTGCAGGTTTGATAACAGGTTATGTGTTTTTTTGTTCTGAGTTTGAAACTCTGCAGGTTTTGGAGTTTGTTTGGCAAGCTTGGCTTGTTTGCAGTTTGGTCAAATAGGTTTACAGTTTGTATGGTTGTTGCTAGCAGGCTTGGATTGATAGCAGTTTTGCTAGCTTTGCAGTTTGTAGAGTTTGATAGCAGGTTGGCAGTTTGGTTAACTTGCAGTTTTGCTAGGCTTTTGTGGCTTGGAAACTGTTGTGTAGTTTTTGGCTTGGCTAGTTTGATAGCATGTTCTGTGATTGTTGGCCTGGATGTTTGGTTAGCTTGTTACAGCTTAGATGTTTGTTGTTTTCAGTTTTGCTGTAGTTTGGGCAAGCTTTGTTATGTTTTTTGTTTGATAACAGGTTGAAGAGTTTTTGTGAACTGCTGAGTTTGGCTTACCTCCAATGCCCCCTCTTACTTGTGCTCTTTTATAGCTCTTATATCTTTTTGCTATTTGTGACAGCCTCTTTTAGCCAAACTGTAAAACCTCACCCAAGGTGATATCTTTCTCTCTCTATGAAACAAGCATTTTTGCTTTTTTTATTATATTCTGAAAAGTTTGCTTTTGTCTGGAAAATGAGGACAGCTATGACAAGCTTTGACTTGTAAATTGGTTTACCTCCTGCTGTATTTGCCTGCTGCATTTGCCTGCTGTACTTTCTACACTTGTACAATTTGCATCTAGTTGGCTTGTAACTCAGTTTGCTTAGTACAATTTGCTTTGCTTGCAATGTTTAGACAGTTTGCATCTAGTTTTCTTAGCTTGCAATGTTTAGACAGTTTGCATCTAGTTTGTTTAGCTTGCAATGTTTAGACAGTTTACATCTAGGTTGTTTAGCTTGCAATGTTTGGTTATGCAGGTTTGTACAGTTTGCTGCAAGTTTACTTTGTATGCCATGTTTTGCAGTTTTGGCGCCTTGCTATGTTTGCATAACAGTTTGCCTTAGCTGCTGCAATATTTGCCTTTGTATGCTTGCTTTTGTACAACATGTTTCAGTTTTGCCCATGTTAGCATTTGAACCAATTTCTTTTGTATGCTTGCATTTGCATTTTTTACTTTTCTCTTTGTGAACCAATAAGAGCAATCTTCTTGTGATTTTCCAAGAGAAAAATAAAAACATGATGAACAATAGCATTTTGATTTCGGACGGCAAACTTTAATGATGAATTTTTCCTTTCTTTTTCTGTTTTAAAATTATTTTCAACTAACTGTACTAATCTTCTTTTCTTTTGTCCTTTTCATGTGAGCGCAATTTGGACGGTGACAAAGCAGAAGAAGTTGGAGATTTTGAGCGTGGGAGAAATGGCGTCTTAGGCTTTAGACTTAGATTTTTTTTCATTCATTGTAATAATTTATTTTTCCAAGTACTATAAGTTGTAAAACTTAAAGTATATGAATAACAAACTATTTTTTGTAACAATATTTGAAATGAATGAAGAAAACTTTTATGAGATCATCTGATAATCCAATAAAACCTTCTACTGTCAAATAATCTTGCCATTCTTTCTTCAAGTCTTCACTGATTATTTAAGATTCTCAAATCAAAATAATTGAAACTGCATTTCAACAATTCTAATCCAGGTAACTTAAATTCTAAGTAATCCAAAAACTTTGCAGTCTCGTAACCTTGCATCAGTATTCCAATCACAATACGCATTGTGTAATAAATAAGCAAGCATTCCATTAACCGGCAAACCTTTCATTCCATTAACAAGCAGATGTCTTGATATTCCAAATAACAGTCTCAGCTCTTATTTCTTATCCCAGATAATCAGGCCTTGAGAATAATCAGTTAACCTTTCAGCAAACTTGAAAAAAAATGTGAAAACAATGTAACAGTAAACTGAATTTCTGTGGATTTAATTTCTTCTGAGAAATGCGAGAGAAACCCTGATTCTTGATTTACTGCCAAAGAAAAGTCTGTTTGATCGATTCCTGAGCCAATCTTAAAAATCAGAGAAAACCCTAGGGTTGTGATTTCTTGTGAAAAAGGGAGGGAAAATTTTGGGGTACAACACCCAATATTTTTCTAATACTTCAGATTAAATCCCCAGTGAGGCCCTCGTTCTCGTTATCTCAGTTTCATCCACGTACCAATATCCCTCTGATGTCAATCTTTTGTTTGAGTGTCTACTTTTGATTATAGTTCAGTTTCTCCCTGGAACGGTCTTTCTCGGGTTTAGTCTTCACTATCCTCTCCGGTTCATTCCAATGTCTATTGATGCACCTTTTGAATACCAATTTCGTCCTGATATTCACTTCTAGCAGGTTTTTAGGTGTACGCCCTAATCTCCTTGCTTTAGGTTGAGCCCAGAGTTTCGTCTCCTCACCTTGTGCATGAAATCCAGTTTCGTCCTGGTACTCATCTAGTTTAGTTTCACCTAACTAGATTTTGAGTCGAGTTTTGTCTCGTCTTTGTTTTCATACCTTGGACCCTTTGATGGTGATCGTTTACCGAGTGCAGTGTTCATACTGCGTCCATGGCTTGAGATCGGTCTCCTTTGTTCCATGGATGTTTCTATCAGTTTTCGTCACTATTTATCCATTGATATGAGACTAGCAGGTGCTCTGAGAAGCATGAACTCTCATCACTCTGCTTTGGGTCGAGTTTCGCCTCGTTACCTGTGCGTGAAATCCAGTTTCGTCCTGGTACTCATCTAGCTTAGTTTCGTCTAACGAGTCGTTGAGTCGAGTTTCGTCTCGCTTTTGTTCCTCTTTTCTGGGATTCTTTCAGTTCCTACATACTGTCTATCTTAATTGAGGTTGGCAAGTTTCACTAGAATCACGCACTCTAGCCACTTTGCTTTGGGTTGAGCTCAGAGTTTCATCTCCTCACCCGCATACGTTTTCTTTTCCAGAGTTTAGTTTCGCCTACTCTGTAGTTTGAGTTTTATCTCACCTTTTCTGAAGCCCAGTTTCTCCCTGGAACATCTATCCGGAAGTTTGGTTGCGTCTATTCTTATTTGTTTTCGTTCTGTCTCAACCTGCGTTGGTGTTTCATTCTGACGCATATCTCGGGGGGTTTCTGTTTCCGTTTCTTTCAAGAGTGTAAATTTTCGGGTTCTTTCGTATTCAAACATCGTCAACCCTGAATGCTCGATAGTTATCACTTTTCTCATTTATCATGTTGAAGATATTTGAATAGGGGCAGCTGTTGCACCCCAAAATTTACCCTTTTGATTTAAGCTTATGTTTCATCATGAGCATCATAGTTCATTACATTCATACATTGTGACAGGGTCAAAGTACTTTGATGACCAAGTTTTTCTCAAGCCTTGAAGGTTATTTACATTGACAAGTTGCTCAAGAAATATCTTACCATCCAAATCTCTGGATCTTTTAAGCTCAAAGGTTATGGCATATCTTAAGATTTTTTCACCCATCTCTTTGGATTATCAGAGGATTGAAGTTTGTGTTTGATCACAAGGAGAATCACTCTTTGGATTCACCAGTCAAATTAGGGTTTGCTTGAGCAAGTTTGTTGGCCAATGTGCAAGTCTTGATTTTGAGAGCTACAAACATTTCTTTGATATTTGAAAGGTCTTTGTACAAGGAATTGGTCAAGGTGCCCAGAGGATTTGAAGTTTTGAGGATAATTCATCAGTCTCATAATGTGTTGACCAAAATTAGGGTTTTGGTTTTCATCAGGTTTTCTTGAGAATTTTGAAGAGGAACTTTGCACATGGATTTTATATGTTTGGAAGATCATATGTTTGAATTTGTAATCATCAGTTTTGAAGAGAAGTGGATCAATTGATTCAGAGGGGCAAAATGGTCATTTTGATCAAAATCAGTTAAAGTCAAGGTTGACCAAGTGAATTTTTGGACAACCATCAATTCAAGGATATACTTTTCATATTTCAAGTCCATTTTGGTCATTGGATTAAAGAGATTGAAGTTTGGATTGAAACTTGTTCTTGAAGAAACCCTAGAAGTTACTAATTTTGGAAAATAAGGACTTAATTTCAAAAAATCATATTTTATTCATTCTTGATCAAGAAGATGCAAATGAAATATGCTTGGAAAGAAAAGAGAATGATCTTTCATCTCCTTTTGGTCTCATGTCCAAATTAGCAAGGAATCAAGAGTCATGGCCTTTTGAAGTTACAAAATTATAGGTCATTTTTCAAAATTAGTGAATATCAAGCTAGATTTTGGAAGCCCTAATGGATTAATTTGAAAAAACTCAAAACTAGGGGATTGTAGATATTTTCAAGACCTTTCCAAATTGTATTCATTTGTGCCAAAATTCAAAAGTATGAGCACGTTATGAGTTTTGGAAATTTGATGCATTTCATTGAAATTTGGCAAATGTGCAAAATGGTCATTTCTTGCAAACTCAAGTTTTAGCCATTCTTCTTGCTTCTAATCAAGCCCATTGATAATTTGTGACATTCTGAGGCCCATTACACTTACTATTTCGTGCCCCATATGGTATTGCACATGTTGCATTGAAAAAATGACAAAACTACTCAAAGTTGCAAATTCACCAACACTTCTTCATCTCAAATGATTCTGAGCTGGCATTTTGGGAGTGTAATTCTGAAGTTATTTGACTCACAAAACTCATAAGAAGCAAGAAAATGCACGAGCAAAACACATGATTCACTATGCACTCCATTTTTGGCCAAAATTCCCAATCCTGCCCTCCAACGGATTTAAGGACAAACTTCCACTTCTATCCTTCTCTACAAACTCTATATAAGTGAAAGCAAGCAAAGAGAGAGAAGGAGGACACACCATTTGCAAGAATTCCAGATCTGAAATTTTCTTCCATCTTCTGCAACTTGCTTCAATTCTCTCGATTCCTTGATGTTTTCTTCATTTTTTTGTGTGGATTCTGCTTCATCAAAGCAAGTAGATCAAGCTAGCACCCTTGGATTCTCAAAGGTTTGATTTCTCAACTTTTAATTCTTATTTTTAGCCATGTTTCGTGTGATTTAAGTTTATAATCATGTTGATTTAAGTCTATGGAATGATTCTGAAGCTTTATACCGTTTAATTTGATGAACTGTGCATGTTTGGATGTTCTGAAACTCGTGATTCAGATTGTTTTTGTTCATGTTCATGGCTTGATTGTGGATGATGTGGTTGATGATTTGATTTGATTCGAATTGCTATGTATTCCTTGCCATGCTAACTTTGATTTGCTTTTGATTTCATAAAAAATGATGCGAAATTGAGTGAGTTGTGTTGATCTGAAAGTGAGCCCTAATCCTGAGTCATGCGCGCGCTTTTTGGATGTTCAGGGGTTGAAGATGATGTGGTGGCACATCATGATTGGTCCGTTTGAAATTTTGGTTTATTTGAATTTTTGTTTTATAAATTGATTTCCATGATTTTATTCCTTGCTCAAAAATGATTGGAAAATTCTGAAAAAATATCATAAATTCAAAATAATATTTCTGACTTTGTGTATTTTTTTTGATAATTTTTTGAAAATATTTTGATTGGTTCAAAAATTGTTAGATTTAATTAATTAATTGATCAAGATAATTTTTATTTTAATGGTTCCTCTGACCTAAAAAATCCATAAAAATTATTTGAGACTCCCAAAATAATATGAAAATTGATTCCGTCTTTGGTTCATCATTTTTCTTATTTTTGATTAAAAATTTAATTTCAAAAGGATATTTGTAATATTTTGTTTGTTTTTTATTTATTTTAATACTTCTAGTAATTCAAAAATTCCAAAAAAATCCATGTAATCTTGTTTTTAATCATAGAATCTGGTCATATTTTTGTTTTGCATTTTTTGTAATTTTTGGTTATGGTTTGTGTTTTCTTACCTTTAAATAATAATTCAATTATTAATTGTTTGATTCCTTATTTTTAATATTTTCCTCTTATCCAAAAACTCACAAAAAATCCAGGGATGTATGTTTTTAGCCATAATATTTGAATATAATGTTAGTTGGCCATTTTTCCGACTTTTTGATTTAAATATCATTTTGACATGTGAATATTTGTTAATTACATAATTGTTTGAATTCATTTTCTTTTGTTGACTTTTCTTAATTCAAAAATATGAAAAAATGTATATTATGACTTTTAAGGTTTTTTGGTGATTGGTTTGACCTTGGTTTGATTTGTTTGAGTTTTGATCCTATTTAATTAATATTTAGGATTAAAAGTCAAAATCTAGGGTTTTGTTGCTTATGGTGCAAGTTTCATGTTCAAAAACCTTGTGCCTTGGACTTTTATTGGATTTCAGGTCTTGATCATGGTTCATGAATGTATTGGGGATTTGAAAACTATTTTTCTTGAATTATTTGACTTGGTTTGACATTTTTCTACAAATAATTTTGAAAACATGTCTAGTTTGGTGGTTTTGCCAACTAGTCTTGAACTATTTAACTTCATTTGGCTTCCTCCCCAATCATTCATGAATTTAGGGCTTTCATTCTGACTTCTTAACACTTCCAAGATGTTAAAATATTTTTGGTTTGAATTATGGATCCTTGTTTCTATTTTTGGTGTAATTTTGAAGTGAAGGTATCCAATTATGTTTGCATGTTTTGTTGCAATTCGTTTGGTGGCCAATGAGCTTGAGTGAGGCCTATAATTGGGAACCTAATGATCATGTTGGTTCTGACTTGTCCATCTTAGCTCAAGTTATTTCACTTAGAAGCCTCATGTTTGAATATTTTGAACCATCTAATGCATTATATAGGTTTCATCTCCTTTTGTATTCATAAAGTTGTGTTTAAATTAGCCATGCATGATTAAAATGTGTTTGCTACTGACCTTTATGGTTCTTGTTCATATTATTCTCAAGCTCTTATGATCCTTTATTGACACTCAATTGTCAATTCAACATGGTGATAGGAAAGAGCAACATTCCTCTGATTCTTTTGACCTAATCTGTGCATATGCTTGTCTCTTCTTGTTTATAATGTCTAATATTTGGTAATTGCCACCATGACTTGTTCTCACTTTTTCACCTTATGGAATACTAACTTGGTTGTTGAATGTGCGAGGTACTCTGAGAAAGTTGCCACTTTTGGCTTGAGGCTTTTGTATTCCACTTTATTTGTGGAACACAGTTTATTATATTAGCATTGTTTTTGTGTTTGGCATGCTTGATGGATTATGCAGGATACGCACATCTATGAGTGTGAATGTCATACTGTGCCCATGGGATTTGTTCATATCTGATAATTTGCTTACATCTTGATGGTGCAATTGCTGACTCAATTTGTCTACTGATGCCAACTTGCTTGAAGTTTCTCTGGGTTTCTTTTATTCTTGCTTGATTGCTACAGATAGTTATATGTTTGGTATTATACTACCTCCTTTCTCCCATTTTCATTTTGCATAACTCTCTGATTGCATGATGGGACCTCTATTGCTGATATATGTCAGGAGGCCCTCTGGTTTTTATCTGATGCATGTGTTGTGATTGTTGATCGATGAGTCACTCAATTTAGATATTGAGATCACGACTTCGCTCTCATTGCATGTTCCCTATAGGATATTTATTGCTTTTCCTCTTTAATTGTTGATCGATGAGTCACTCAACTTAGATATTGAGATCACGACTTCGCTCTCATTGCATGTTCCCTATAGGATAGTTTTGTTGAGTTCCCTTTAACATGTAAATTAGAATAGGATTTTCCCTTTATCCTTAACCTTAGGGTCAACCATTGTATGATAACAATAGGGATAATGCTAGGCTAGTCTCCCTTAGTTGTTTTTCTCTCTTTGCATCTTGCATCTTAAAACAAAACCTATTTTCTTGGCAAATAATAAAACATTTATAATGAACTCAAACCCTTCTTCAAAGTAAAAGATACAAACCAATCTTACTTTGTCTATGTTATCTCTTAGCCGATGTTTCGCCATCGCACACTTGTTTGAAGCCGGTGCTTCGCCATTGCACATGTCTGTTATCCTACTTTGATTCTCAATATCATTGATAGGTGTGATATTTTGCTATCTCTTTTATTGATGTTTCTCCATATTTGCCATGTTATCTCTCAGACGATGTTTCGCCATCACACATGTTTGTTATCCTGCTTTGATTCTCAATATCATTGTTAGGTTTGATGCTTCGTCATCTATTTTATTGATGTTTTGCCATCTCTATCATGATATCTTTGTTATCTTTTTGTCGATGTTTCGCCATCGCACATTTGTTTGAAGCTGATGTTTCACCATCGCACATGTCTGTTATCCTACTTTGATTCTCAATATCATTGATAGGTGTGATATTTTGCCATCTGTTTTATTGATGTTTCGCCATCTTTGCCATGTTATCTCTCGGATGATGTTTCGCCATCGCATATTTATTTGAAGCTAGTGTTTCGCAATCACACATGTCTGTTGTCCTACTTTGATTCTCAATATCATTGATAGGTGTGATATTTTGCTATCTATTTTATTGATGTTTCGCCATCTTTGCCATGTTATCTCTCGGATGATGTTTTTCCATTGCACATTTGTTTGAAGCCGATGTTTCGCCATTGCATCTGTTGTTATCCTGCTTTGATTCTCAATATCATTACTAGGTGTGATGTTTTGTCATCCGTTTTATCATTTGATGTCTTGCCATCTTTGACATTTTACTTTGTTATTACTTAGTCGATGTTTGATCACCTCATTTGTTTAATTGTTTTACTTGATGTTTTACCATCTTGACTATCTTTGTTTGTCTTAATTAAAAAACACAAACCAACCAAAACACATAAGCCAAACTACGACTGCTCTGATTCCTTAAAAGGGATACGTAGGCATTGGGGTAGGGCCCAACCGAGCACTTCTTTTATTTTTCCTACATTATTTTCTTTTCTTTCGCATGCATTCCCTTTTCAGTTTTAAGCTATAGACATAGGATTTAACCACACCCATTAGATTAGATAACAAGAGTGGATACCGTAGAGTACTACGGGCGTGTGGGGTGCTAATACCTTTCCCTCGCGTAACAGACTCCCTTACCTGATCTCTCGGTCGAAAGACCGTGATTTCTCCCTTTCCAGGTTTTCTCGATGTTTACCTTTCCCTCTCGGTGGGATAAAAGACGTCCGGTGGCGACTTCATTGATGTTTCATTACATCCAGATGACAGTTCTCGGCCGCGTAGTTTCAGTTGGGTCCTTCACGCCTTACTAAACTATAGTTTAGACAATGGTTAATATCCAAAAGATTGTATTTGCAGGTTTGGGTCAGATGGGCTACACGATTATGAAAGCCTAGTGCTATAGCAATGTGAGTAACTAATCCTCCCACATAAATATTCTCTATGGTTTGGCTAGCAACCTTGTTGAGATTTGTCAGTAGAAAGGCTGCAGAGTTGATGGGGCGATTTTGGAAAACACTCAAGATGAAAAACATCTCTTCTTTGGTTACACCTGTTCGGTTTTCAGATTTTTCAAAGAATGTTTGGGATGCAGTCATATGGAAGTACTCAATCACATGATTATTGATTAAGGTGTTGTTTATAGCTTCATGATCGGGGTAAATATCATCAGTGGTTTCTCTCCAGAAGTAATCTAATTCACGTTGCATATCTTCTGGAACTTTGGAGAAGGCATTGGGGCTATAGTGGAAACCAAGGGATCTAGCTAGTTCTCTACATGTAATATGATACTCTCGGCTAAAGAGTCTAAAGGTAGATAATCCTCTATCTAGTCCTGCTCCGAGGTTGGGTTGGAAATTGAATGAACTTAGGAATTCCAGTGTCAGGTTTTTGTAAGTAGGGTGCTTTACTATTAAGAATCTTTCCCAACTTATTTGATCAAACATAAAGCGAACACTTTCAGCAAGCCCTAAGTAAACCAAGGATGGAAAATTTGGGTAGCAGGTAGGTGAGATTGTTCTCTCACCTAAGATGGCATAATGCCTCCTTTGGTCTTCGTTTCTGAAGGTGATTTTTGCTTCATTAATGGTATGCATTCTGAAATAATGTTAGTGGAAAAATTTGGCTAAGTGGAATGTCGTAGTCCTAAAAAGAAAATACACACAAGTTAGTCATTTATTAAAAAAAATTAAAAACAAATAATTCAAATTTAAAATTTTGTGGGCTGCCTTCCACACAACGCTTTGTTTAACGTCCTTAGCTCAATGAATTCTTGTGATTAGGTTAGTTGCAAGGTTAAAGGAGGTTCAGCGAGGTTATGGCGGGAGTAGTAGGTGGGTATGATATCATCTGTGTAATGTTTCAACCTTTGCCCATTTACTAAGAAAGGACCGGTTGATGGGCTTTGAATTTCAACTGCTCCAGATTGCATAACTTTTGTTACTTCAAAGGGTCCAATCCATCTGGACCGCAGTTTACCTGGGAAAAGTCACAATCGGGAGTCTAATAGGAGTATTGTGTCCCTTACTTGAAAATATTTTCTCGCAATGCGTTTATCATGCCATGTTAGTTCGTTCTCTGTAGATTATGGCATTCTCGTAGGCATCTTGTCTTAGCTCATCTAGTTCTTAAATATCTATTATTCGCTTGTTACCTGCTTCGAGATAATCCATATTTAGGTTTTTAATTTCCCAATAGGCTTTATGTTCTAATTTGAAAGGTAGATGGAAAAGTTTTCCATATACGAGGTTAAAGAGGGTTGTTCCAATGGGGGTTTTGTAGGAAATTCTGTAAGGCCATAATACGCCAGTCAATTTAGAGGACCAATCCTTTCTGGAGACCGATACAGGTCTTTTCTAAGATTTTATTTATATATCTGTTCGAAACTTCTACTTGACCATTGGTTTGCATATGATATGGTGTAGCTACTCTATGTATTATGCCATATTTGTTCAGGAGTTCCTCAAAAACTCTAGAAATGAAGTGTGATCCTCAATCGCTTATTGCTAAATGGGGGGTACCAAACTTAGGAAATATGTAGTTCTTAAACATCCTAATCACTACTCGTGTATCATTGGTAGGAGAAGTTATAGCTTCGAACATTTTTTATGCCACGGGAAGGGAAAATTAAACATCAAGTAAACCTAAGAAGGGTGAAGTCACGGTCTTGCGACCGAGAGATACAGGTAAGGGAGTCGATTACGCAAGGGGAAGATATTAGTACCCCTCATATCTATGGTACTCCACGGGATCCACTCTTGTTGTTCTAATAAAAAGGTGTGTTCAAATATAAATCTTACAAGCTAAGGAAAAAATGCAAATAGGGAATGCAAGTAAAAGAAAACACGGGGAAAAAAAGGAATATTTACAAAGTTATGCTCGCTTAGGCCCCTCGTCCAAATGCCTACGTATCACTTTTAAGGAATCAGAGCACCATAGTTCAGCTCAAAAGTTTCCGTTTGTTTTTTGTTTTTTATGAACAATATTAATTTCGCTTTTTACCGCAGCTCGACCTTTGGAGACTCACACGTTGGCATGGGAAGGAATTAACACGTTCTTACCTGAAGAGGTATTTTTAAAAGAAAAATGCCTGAAGGCGGATGTTGTACTCCAAATCCCCCCCCCCCCCCCCCATTTTTGAAGACAATTGATTCAAGACACCTCCTCATGCTCCTAGGGTTCTCAATTGCTCAAGAATACTCAAGGGTTTGAGCATACAAGCACCTCTCCTAAGAAATTGACCTACAACTAAGGTTTTGTGTTTCTCAAATAAAATTTAGCTTCTAATGCCTCAAGTGAGTTTCATGGTTCCTCATATACTTCAAAGAATCCTCATGTCAAGTTTCAAGCCTTGCATCAAAAGTTTTCCCAGTCAATTGCTCAGATGAGTGAAAGTCAACTGTATTGAACAAAAAGTCAACTATGGTCAACATACAGTCAAACTTCAATATTTTTGGTCAACATCAAGATTTTGAGGTCACATTCGTCATTTGATCAAGGGTTGATCATGATTTATCAAGAAAACTCTCAATTCATCAAAAGTAAAAAAATTACCAAATTAGGGTTTTCTTAAGAAGTCAACTAAACTTTAACCAATCATAACTTTCACATGCTTCATCAGATTTTTCTCAACCAAAGCTCATTTTAAAGGAAATTCAATTCTCTACAACTTTGTCTCTTTAATAACAAGTTCAAAAAATGCTTCATTTGAGAGATATGAGCCAAATCATTATAGGTCATTTCAAAAGTCAACAAAAAGACATTTTTTATCAAGGCAACTTACATCAATATAAAGTCTTCAAATGAAAAAATAATCAACATACAAATTGTAGGGGACATCTTGATCTTTCTAAAAAAGTCTAGGATCACCTTCATATGATAAAAATTGAGGGAGGTATGTTTGACGCAAGTTGAGCAATTTTTTATAGATGCATGGAACTTACATTGACCAATTTTGGAATTGTGGGCTAATGGACCTAATTTTTCAAGTTCAAACATGTTCATGACATGATAAAAGACCCATAAGTCCACTCATACCTTATCTTTTATTTTTATTTTGTTTTGTTTTTATTCAATTAAATAAAATAGTAAAATAATGGGCCAAGGCACATGGGCTTGGTGTTGGATCAAATTTGAGGCCCAAAGACTCTTGGACAACCATACAAACATGGGGGACAAGTGTTGAGACATGATATTCTCAAAATGGAATATTTGAAAACATGTTTTTTTTGTGTTTTGGAAAGGCATTGAATACTTGGTCTTTTCCTCTTTTGTCTTGATCTATTTTTCTTCCTCTATATAAACACACCACATTTAGACACAAGACACGGAAAATTGGAAAGAGAATAGGGTTTCAAAGAGAAAAAATATTCAACTTTTCTTCACAATCGGTTCTCAAATTCTAAGCAACTTCAAAGTGATCCAAGGTCTACAGTCACTTCCTGAAGGTCTGAGAAACATTTTCAGACTCATACCCAATCAATTCACCACTTGAAACGAGCCCAACCACTTGCTCCAATTGGTAAAATTTTGATTATTTAAATCTTTCATTTCATGCGTGTTTCATAGCTACTAATCATTCATATCTTCATATGTGAATATTTAGAACAGGTTGAGGTGATCGCATGTGAAGATGAACGCCGCAGCGCCTGCAACCCTTTTTTCTAGCTTACCCATTTTACAATTTTCTTCCTTTTTTTCCTTTTTATTTAGTTTAATTAATTTCTCTTTTATTTTAATTAATATTTGATAAAAAATCATAAAAAATAAATAAAACCAGATTTAGACTTTTAATAGATTAATTTAATTTTAGACAATATTTTTCTTAACTCACTAATTAGACATAGGTTTTTTTAATAATTAATTAAGTATTTAATTTAGGTTTAAAATCTATTTATTTTATTATTCAAATCAAAACATAAAAAAAATAAATTAATTTCTAATCTTTTAGATGTTAAGACTTTAAAAAATAATTTCACAAACATTTTTGTTTACTTTTGCCATTTATTTTCTTAGAAACGATTGTATAGGTCGCATGAGTTTTTGTAATATCTTAGCGTTTAAATTCCTACAAAGTTATAAATATTATAAATCTCCTAAAGCCACGTAATAGTTGTAGGTAATTACTTTCTCGCATTTTATTCTCTCTCACTTAAACTTTGTATGCCTTGTATGTATATATAACTGTTAGTTAATAGGATTGTATGGCAAGATAACAATCGAACGTTAGAAAACCCTAATGCTAGATAAAAGAACCTAATCAACACACTTGCACATTTGCATCTCTAGGGTAACCTCCCTCTACTGCCATCTAAAAAACAATGGTCATGTCCCTCGAACGTAGGGATACTTTAGCAAAAGACTCTCGATTCAACAATATCATCATGGTCCCTTTCAAATAAAAATCATAATCCCTTGATGACCATTCGAGTTGCCTACAAAATGAACTAGTCCCTTCGATGACCCTATGAGAAAAATGATGATAGTCCCTTCGATACAATTGCTAAAGTATCCTTACTTGTTGCCTTCTATGACCATACGAAGACCTTACGCCTGCCTCTTCACATCCAACGATAGGGCTTCCTACTAAATAATGATAAATATATCACTATCTAAAGGAGAAGGAAAAGTATAAGAAAAAACTTGAGTGGGTAGAATACTATTAATCGTTTGCTCACACTTTTCAAAACAAAAGCATCTCACACAAACACTTTCAAAGATATTTCCAAAACACTTTGTACACATTCTTGAGGACCGATACAAGAATCATTACAAAGTTTTGCCTTACATTGGCACTTTCAATTTTTTTTTCAAACACACACACACACACACACACAAATAAAGCAAGATTTTCAAAGTGAGCTAAGAGATTAAGAGCCCGTAGATAAATATGGATGAAAAGGGTGCTAATACCTTCCCTTTTCATAATCTATCCCCCAAAATCAAAATCTTAAAAGGTATTTCCTTTTATTTTCACCCTTTCCTTGTTGGATAAAAGAAAATTCAGTGGCAACTCTTGCTAACTGCAACATTTGCGATAAAACGCAAAATAAGTCAGTTCTCCCACTGTATTACAAAATTGAAGACTCTTCTAGGGATAATATTAAAAGAGGGGTTACCTTAGAGTCTTAGATCACTTTTTATTTGCTTTATTTGCATTGTATGCTTTATCTTTAAAGGTTGCTTGGGTTTCATTACTTGTAAAGATCCTACACCCGAATCTAGGGATACCTTAGGTAAGTAGCAATAGATCATGCAAATTGTACGATGTAGACCGAAATTGTTGAAGTGATGGCTACGTTAGTGTGACACTTTGGTTTGTACTGATGTTCCTTAAGTCAGTCGAGGATAACATTGGGCTTCCACGTGGTGTCATAAGCACTAACTGACTTTTAGAACCTTCATTGACCCATCTTGGCCATTAGAAGGTAGTGAGATAGCCGACTTTGGTGAAGTCCGAAGTTGGTTGATACTCGATACTACACTCATTGAGATTCGACTCTTGGTTTTTTTTGTGGTAAGTCAGTTGCCGTGCTAAACAAAACCTGTGAGAAAAATCAGTGATATTGAGATCCTTAGAACCCGGTTACTATTTTAGGATAGGTTGAGCCAAATTAACTCTAATAGAAAAGGGTATTTACCTATGGACCTCATGCAAGCCTTTAAACCTAAGGCTCTTGTGTGATTTGTTTGTGTTTACTTCTTGTCTAAACATGAACATAACATCATGACATCATAACATCATAACATTTTCACTAACCGTTTCAAGGATCTAGGGATTTATATTTGTCCTTTGTTATAGGTCATGGCTTCTGGTCACAGAAATACTATCTGAATCAACTTCTTAAGGGTACCTTCCAAGCTTGAGGAGTTAGCCTCTAAGGTTCCTGAAAGTTATCAATTTACCAAAAGACATGGCCATCTACTCAGTTTGGTTACTCCCGGTTTCAAAGAAGACATGATGAGGGTTTTGTTCCAGTTCTTTGATCCTAAGCATCATTGTTTTACCTTCCCGGATTATAAGTTGGTGCCCACAATGGAAGAATTCTCTAAGTTACTCAGAGTACCTATTCTTGATTAGATACCTTTCACCGGTCTAGAGCAAGTTCCAAAACCTGAAGATATTGCAACAGCCTTACATTTGAAACGATAAGACATTGTATCTAGTTGGGAAACAAGATATGGAGTCAATGGTCTTCTTCCTAAATTTCCGGTAAAGAAGGCTCAGTTGTTTCTAGATGCCATGGGTTTTTGTGCTTTTAAGGATATTTTGGCTTTGATGATCTATGGTTCGGTGTTGTTGTCTAATCCAGACCAACTCATAGATGTGAACACCATCAAAATATTTCTTACCCATAATCCTGTGCCTATTTTTCTTGGAGATATTCTGCATTCTCTTCAGACTCGTACTATGAGGAAGCGAGGGACTCTCATGTGTTTCATACCTTTACTTTCCAGGTGGTTTATTTTGTACCTGCCCCAATCAGTAATGTGGAATGAACAAGGCTTGAGGTGGTCTCAAAGGTTGATGTCACTCGCTCATTCAGATATATATTGGCGTTCCCGATCTCAAGAGGACATCACTATTATTGACCACTGTAGGGAATTCCATAATGTGCCACTCTTTGGCATAAGGGAATGTATTACTTATAACCCTTCTCTAGCTCTACGTGAGTTTGGTTATGCTCGAAGAGACAATCCTCATGATATGCCTACTGTCTTTGAGGAACTACAAAAGTCCTGGATTCAACTCAAGGGAGAAAGGGATACCTTTGAGACTCAACTCTATGCTAGTGAGAAGAAAGTATTGGAGTTTTCGAAGCAACTCCATGAAGAGCAGAGCCTTAATGCATATGTCAACACAAAGAGGAAGTGTCCATGGTTGACTTAATACCTTAGGCCTCAAGAATTTTATAACTTAACTATCTTGTTTTCATTGTAAGCCTAGAAGGCATTTTAATTTGAACTTACTACTAAGTTTATTTTTTTCCTTTTTGTTTAACAAATTTAAATCCCACGAGGTCCTTGAAAACATTGCATACGCATCTACATACCATGTCATTGCATTACATGTTTCCAAGATAGGTTTCTCATCTCCTTGCTGTTTATTTCAGCAGAAACGACTCTCGAATAAACAGTGAAAGATCTCTAGGATCAGAATGCTCAGTTCCAAAAGATGTTCCTAAACCTATCCAAGGGGAAAGAAGGATTGAAAACACTCATCACTGAGAACATGACCAAGAAGAATCCTGAAGAAAACAAGGACGACCAGTTGGAACAACTACAAGATGAGATGGTAAAGATGAGAATCCAGATGATTGGTCAGATGGCTATTATCCAAAATTTAGCTCGGGGGAAAGAAGAGTTTGGAATCCTTATCAATAAGCTTTATCAGGTCAGGTACAACTGTATGGGATGAGCTGCTAGAATTAGAGATCCAGTCACTAACCAACCTCCGATGAGACAGGAAACTGACTTGGTTGACATTGCTAATCCTTCAGTTAATGGAAAAGGGTCTTTCCATATTATTATTACATCGCAAGATCAATAATAACCTCGCCAACAACAACCGAGTAATCAGTGTAAGCAGGATACACCCAAAAGATAATTTACAAAAATCAACATGTCATTGGCTCAAGCATTGCAACACATGTTGAAGGAAGAGTTGATTACGTCGAAGGATTCTCCTTGGAATCCCAATACTTTTGCTCCTAGCTATCATCCCAATGCAAGGTGTGCATACCACTCTAATAGTCCTGGACATGATATGAATGGCTTTTGGGCATTGAAGAACAAGATTCAAGATATGATTGATGCTAAGGAGATTGAGTTTGACCCTCCCGAGACTCCTAATGTGATCACTGCTCCCATGCCAAATCATGACTAAGATTGAGAGCGTCCAATTCATTTGAATTTTCAGTTGTAATTTATTTTGTTTGTTTGAACACTTATCTGTATGTTAAACTTTGTTTTTTTTCCATTAATGCATTACATATGAAGAAAACAATACCATAATCTCATACAGTATGCTTTTGAACAGACCTTACTGATGATGTACAAGCGTTGTTTCAATTCCTAATTAGTGGATATATAAGGAAGTTAATCCATAGTCAACCCCTTTGAGCCTAAGAAGTAGGAGTTTTCTTTTTCATGCAAATTGAAACCCTTAATTATAACCTGGGGAAAGGTAGTTTCTCAGTTAATTCAATTGTGCATTTAACCACAAGCTTTTCCTTTGTACACATCAGGTAGTATCGAAGACATCCTTCCAAATCAAAAGTCGGTGATGGTTCCCGGTAATCATTAAGTCGGGCAGTCATTATATTTTCCAAAGAAAAGCCCGCTAAGTCGAAACCTATGAAGGAGACTTAGGGAAGAAACTGGGGCATCCCGCTGACTGTAATCTTAAACAAAATAGTTCAGGCAAAAGTTAAGGATAATAAAGTCAAAAAGATGTCGCTACAAATCCTCAACAAAAGAAATATGTTACAATAAAAAATGGCTGCCTTCTCAAATAAACTTTCGGTTTATGAACTATCACCAAGTATCAGTTCTATAATTCCAAACTCTATTTGAACCTAAATGCATAATTAACTGAGTATAAGACTGAAGGACATCATGGAGAACGGGTTGGGTACAAATAAACTTGGAGCCTTTATCCTTTGTTTCTTAAATCGTGAACCAGTCTACGTTATAACCCTTTAAAGTCTTAACTAAAGCATGGGTTAGTTTGAAACATACTGTTACAAAAAGGTATCCTGACTCCTGTAAGGCTTACTATAAATCCTGAGTTGATATCACATTTTTACAAATTTTGTTTTACTAAAAAATTCATTTTTAAACTTCAAGACAAACATAAGCTTTTCATTTTAATACACTATTTGCATATGACTAAGTGTTTGACAGCAGAGAAATCCGCATGACGAATAATCAATGAATGAAAATCCTCTCAATGGACAGAATCACTTCAGAGGATGGGTCAAAGAGAAATACACTTCTAGTAACAGGCCATTCATGGACACAATTGGTTATAAATCAAGGGGCATGACATTTTATTGTCCAACTTATCTGTGGCCGTCAAGTCAAGATTCAAAGAATCTCTCAAAAGTGATGAATAGCCAGGAGAAGATCTCCATCTGAATCACTTGAGGCATGTTACATTGATCATGAGTTTAAGCAAAAGCCACTATGAAAATTGAATCTTCGGTATCACCAAATTGCTTGTCTATGTCAGCAGTATCAGATGGTGTCATTCAACCGTGATAGTTCTTAGAAAAATACTGAGGAAGGTCAAGACTATCATAAACCTAGTAATCAATGGTTGATCAATAACTTCAAACATCAGGTGCACCAGACTAATCCGAGGGGAGAATGGACTCCCGCATACGAAGAGCCACGTATGATCAATAAAATATTTTATGGCAGTGCTACAACACTTACTACCTTGGACAGTGAAAATTCCCCGTGCCTTGTGAACACGGACATAGTAAAAAATACTACGCATGAAAAAGAGACATGCTAGGTTGATTGGCCTAGGAAAAAATAAGGGCATCCCGACGAACCAAAAGGGTTCGGGCAAAAATTAGGGACATATAAATAAAATTGTACACTCGGGAAGTCGAAAACCTGAGAAGGCGGCTTGGGCAAAAAAGGTTATCCCGATGGACTAAAAATCTGAAAAGACAGTCCAGGCAAAAGTTAGGGATTAAAGCGTACGAATATGTCCCCTTATCTCATCACGTGTTTAGCACTCTGATCAATATTTACTAAAGACTCTAGGAGTTTGGATAATGTTCAAGTCATCCACAAATCCCCACAGAGAGATCTCCATGGAACTATCTTTACAGAGCTACCTTCACAAGCTCATCCCCAACAAAGATATATTCCCCAATAAGTCTAATATGCCCTCAGACAGAAATTGGGGCATCTTCTAGCAGTTCACCTCCATATCCCTGATGGATAGCTTGACATGATCATCTTCCCCAATAGGTCCCCTAACATATAAGGAGGTTTGATCATTTCCCCAATATCTTGCAGAAACTTCCTCAGCACAGCCTATGATATTCCAATCCCCATTAGAGTTATTTTCCTCGACATTATTTATAGGAATTTAATTCCCCAACAGAGTTTATTATTCCAACACTGTAAATCCCTAACAAAATTCTCTTCTCCAGTAGGGTTTAATCAAAGTTGCTATCCCCATAAGAGTTACTACGGTATCTGAAACCTGGACATATAGTACACCGGAGGGATATCCATCGCTTTTATCCCCAGTCAGAGTACATTCCTTTAACAAAGAGAACAACAAATGACCGACTCTCCTTGATTGCCTCTATCCTCAAGCAGAATTCGAAGATCTCTAGCGGGGCATCCTCAGACAGAAAGCAGGAATTCCCAATAAAATTATTCCCATCAAAAGTTGAAGAATCACTCTCTTTATCCCCAACAACTGTCATGGATTTATTTTCCCCAACCAGAGTTGTTACAAGGAGATACCAATACGCTTAAACAACATATTACGTCCATACATCATTTCACAATACATTATAGCATATGCATACCAAAATGCATATAACATTCTCATTTATTTTGAGAGCATCATTATGCAATGCATTACATGCATCATGACATTACAAACAACTAATTTTGACTTTTCAGGTAATATTCGCAAACCGACGAATATCATTAACAATTTTCAAATAGGTTGCAGATTAATTCCCAAAGCAGAACGAGGAAACTATCTATATAACCAGGTGGTATGAATTCCCGAAACATGACGATTTCACCAAAAAAGAATAGGTCGCAGATTAATTCCCGAAACAGGACAAGGCAACTATCTATATGACCAAGCGGTATGAATTCCCAAAACAAGATAGGTTTACCAACAACAAACAGGTCGCAGATTAATTCCCGAAACATGACAAGGAAACTATCTATATGACTAGGCGGTATGAATTCCCGAAATAGGACGGGTTTACCAATAAAGAACAGGTCACAGATTAATTCCCGAAACAGGACGGGGCAACTATCTATATGACCAGGTGATATGAATTCCCAAAACAGAACTGGTTTACCAACAAAAACAGGTCAGAGATTAATTCCTGAAATAGGACGGGGCAACTATCTATATGACCAGGTAGTATGAATTCCCGAAACAGGATGGGTTTACCAACAAAAACAGGTCAGAGGTTAATTCCCGAAACAAGACGGGGCAACAATCTATATGACCAGGCAATATGAACTCCTGAAACAGGACAAGTCTACCAACAAAAAGAGAAATTGTAGATCAATTCCCGAAATAGGACGGGGTGACTATCTACATGACCAAATGATTTCCTTCAAAGACTGAATTCTGACAAGCTTTTCCCTTCAGAGACCGGATTCTCAATAGCATCTCCTTCAGGGCCTTTGTTCTGAAAAAACATTTCCCCAGTAACTTAACTCTGGCAAGCATTTTCCTCCTGAAAAACAATCCTCAGAAACAGTCAGGCGTAGACTCATTCTTATACTTCTAATCAACAGTTACTTTGGATGAAATCTATAAGCCCATCTCCGACGACACTCTATCACCCCCTCCGAATGGCATCATTAAGCCCATTCAAGAAGTATAATCAACCAACAGTGCCACTTCTTGCACATGCGAGTGCAAATTTTTGGGCACTTAAAGTGTTCAATCCTCTTCCACCTTCAAATCACGAATGACGGACATGCCAATCTAACTCTCCAGGTTTAAGAAGATTGAACAGGGGAAGTTGTTGTACCCTAAAATTTTTCCTCTCATTTTTGAAGAAAATTGATTCAAGACACATCCTCATGCTCCTAGGGTTCTTAATTTCTCAAGAATACTCAAGGGTTTGAGCATACAAGCATATTTCCTAAGCAATTGACCTACAACTAGGGTTTTATGTTTCTAAAAGAAAATTTACCTTCTAATACCCAAGTGAGTTTCATGGTTCCTCATATACTTCAAAGAATCCTCATGTCAAGTTTCAAGCCTTGCATCACAAGTTTGCTCAGTCAATTGCTCAGATGAGTGAAAGTCAACTATATTGAACAAAAAGTCAACTATGGTCAACATACAGTCAAACTTCAATATTTTTGGTCAACATCAAGATTTTAAGGTCACATTCATCACTTTATCAGGGTTTGATCATGATTCATCAAGAAAAATCTCAATTCATCAAAAGTAAAAATTACCAAATTAGGGTTTTCTTATGGAGAAGTCATCTGAACTTTGACCAAGCATAACTTTCACGTGCTTCATCAGATTTTCTCAAACAAATCTGATTTTGAAGGAAATTCAATTACCTACAACTTTGTCTCTCTAAGATCAAGTCCAAAAAATGTTTCATTTGAGAGATATGGGCCAAAACATTATAAGTCATTTCAAAAGTCAACAAAAAGACACTTTTGTCAAGGCAACTTACATCAAGATAAAGTCTTCAAATGAATAAATAATCAACATATAGATTGTAGGGGATATCTTGAGCTTTCCAAAAATCCAGGATCACCTTCATATGATTAAAATTGATGGAGTTATGTTTGGTACAAGTTGGGCAATTTTTGAGAAATGCATGAAACTTGCATTGACCAATTTTGAAATTATGGACTAATGGACCTAATTTTTCAAGTTCAAACATGTTCATGACATGATAAAAAACCCATAAGTTCACTCATGCTTTATCTTTTATTTTTATTTTATTTTATCTTTTTTTATTCAATTAAATACAAAATAAATTAAATAAAATAGTAAAATAATGGACCAAGGCACATGGGTTTGGTGTTGGATCAAATTTGAGGCCCAAAGACTCTTGAACAACCATGCAAATGTGGGGGATAAGTGTTGAGACATGATCTCTCAAAATGGAATGTTTGAAAACATGTTTTTTACTGTGTTTTGGCAAGGCATTGAATACTTGGTCTTTTCCTCTTTTTTCTTGATCTATTTTTCATCCTCTATATAAAAACACCATATTTAGACCAAAGACACGAAAAATTGGCAAGAAAAGAGGGTTTCAAAGAGAAAAATATTCAACTTTACTTCACAACCGACTCTCAAATACTAAGCAACTTCAAAGCGATCCAAGGTCTACAATCACTTCATGAAGGTCTGAGAAACATTTTCAGACTCATACCCAATCAATTCACTACCTGAAAGGAGCCCAATCACTTGCTCCGATTGGTAAAATTTTAATTTTTTGAATCTTTCATTTCATGTGTGTTTCATAGCTACTGATCATTCAGATCTTCATATGTGAATATTTAGAACAGGTTCAGGTGATCACATGTGAAGATGAATGCCCTAGTGCCTGCATCCCTTTTTTTCTGGCATACCCATTTTACAATTTTCTTCCTTTTTTTCCCTTTATTTTGTTTAATTAATTTCTCTTTTATTTCAATTAATATTTAATAAAAAATCATTAAAAAATAAAATAAAATCATATTTAGACTTTTAATAGATTAATTTAATTTTAGACAATATGTTTCTTAATTCATTAATTAGACATAGTTTTTTTATAATTAATTAAGTATTTAATTTAGGTTTAAAATCTATTTATTTTATTATTCAAATCAAACCAAAAAATACACAAAAAAATTATTTTCTAATCTTTTAGATGTTAAGACTTTAAAAAGTAATTTCACAAACATTTTTGTTTACTTTTGCCAGTTACTTTTTTAGAAACGGTTGTATAGGTCGCATGAGTTTTTGTAATAGCTTAGCGTTTAAATTCCCGCAAAATTGTAAATGTGAGGGAAAGACTTCAATGATGTCAAAACTATGTTGTAAATGTTTCTATATGATATGGTGGATAAAGTAGCTTGAAAAGTCTTCAAGAATTGGTATTTTTGAAAATTTATATTCTATGAGTCGACTCAAAGAAAGCTCAGGTCGACGCATGATTAAAAGTTGCTCCTTTGGGAAGTCTCGGGTTTTCTCACGTTGATTATGTGGTCGACTCATCCTGGAAGCAATGTTTAGGAACTATGCATCGATGGATACCCCTGGAGAGGTCGATGCATGGATCTTGCACTCTGTCATGTGGCATCTTCCGAAATACTCAGGCCGAGTCATCCTTCTGCATAGGTCGACGCATGGATCGTGAACACTGTCATATGGAACCTTTGAGAATGCACAGGTCGAGTCACCTCTTTTGCATAGGTCGATGCGTGGCTTGTACACACTGTCATATGGCACTTACAGGAATGCTCAGGTCGAGCCTCCTCTCGCATAGGTCGACCGCTCGCTCGTAAAAACTGTTTTTCAGTCTGTTAGTTTGGGTCTTGACCTTAGATAACATATATATACTTGTTTGGTTATTTCATTTGGTTTTAACAAGAAAAGTGAAATAGATACACAAGGTACTCATCATCTTCAACCTCTCACTCATCCATTGACAACTACACATAATAATTTTTTCCGATCAAGGTGTGAAGTGTGTGTTGATAACGTCCAAAGTAGAAGATTGCGATCTTGTTTGGGTTGAGTAATTATGGGTTTTTCTTGAATAAAATATAAGGGTTTTATTCTCCAAGATCATTGGGATTTGGGGTTTTTTGACAATTCTTTGCTTCATCAAATTCAACCGTGCTTAAGGGATTGAGGAACTGTGGGTTCGCTCAACAAGGTAGCTACAATAAGAGGATTTTGAGGGAAGAATTGGGGTCATCATCTTGCGATCAAATCATCCGAGCAGAGGGTTTGAGAAATGGTTTGGGTTCTCAAAAAGGTATCTACAACCGAAGGTTTATCAAAGATTGTTGACATACTTGATTCAAATCGAATCAAGGGAAGAGAGGAGCTTACTTTTCAATTCAACATATTGGGTTTGAATTGTGGTGACTATTTTCTATCTCTTGTATAAACTTTGCAATCATAATAGAAACTATCCTAATTCTAAATTCTAGAATTAGGGGTAGACGTACCCCACGCGAGGACGACAGGGGGAACTGCCTTAACAAATTGCGTGTCATTTTTATTTCTCGCTCTTTATCGTTTATTTGCAATAATCTGAAAATGTTCTCTTGTGGTTCCAATTGTTCTGATTTGTAGTGCAATAGAAATGTTACTAAATACTATAATAATCACTTTTATTGTTATAATTGATTTCAACACTACAAATTAAGATAGATTGGACTTGGTGAAATTAAGCACACCAAGTGTTCGATAAAAGTCCAAAAGTCCAAATTTGTTATTTTCTTCTCAACATTTCATTGGAAGTAATAGACAATAGTTAAAGAGTATAAGTGATCAATTATAATTGAGTTAAGTGTTAATAATTATCATTGATTCATTCCATTCGGTTTTTCGCATATCCCGTCTTTTCAATAGAGGATCATTTTAGACTAGTGTATCCGGGTATCTTTCACCGTGCTTCAAGTTTTTCTTAAAAACTGATTTTAAAAATCATGGCATCTATTTAACCCCCCTTCTAGATACGTCCTATCGTCTAACAAGTGGTATCATAGCACTAGTTCATCTAGTGCTTCAGGTATAACTTTTTAGACAATGGAGAACGATCCAAAAGGGGCGTACAATAGAGCGCCTATTTTCACCGGTGAAAACTATAGCTATTGGAAAGATTGTATGCGTGTGCATATCAATTATATTGATATAAAAATTTGGAAATTCATAGAAGAAGGTCCTATGGCCATAACTATGTTGAACAATGCAGGTGCCTTTGTATCCAAACCGGGAGCACAATGGGATGAAAAAGATGAGAAAAACTATGCTTATGATTGGAAAGCTAAAAAAATGCTCATATCAGCTCTTGGAGTTGATGAATACTTTTGTATCTTGCATTGTGCTACCACTAAGGAAATGTGGGATGCTTTACAAGTTACCCATGAGGGTACAAACGATGTCAAACTAGCAAGGATTAACACTTTAACTCAAGAGTTTGATCTCTTTCACATGAAGCATTGTGAAACCATTGCGGACATGTAAAAAAGATTTTCTCACATAATAAATCGCTTACACGCACTTGGTAATATTACTTCCAATGTTGTTGCTATTAACAAGATTTTGAGATGTCTTAACAGGGAATGGTGACCTAAGGTCACAACTATCAAGGAAGCCAATGATCTAACTACATTGGATCTTACAACACTGTTTGGTAATTTTCAAGAACACGAGCAAGAGTTCACAAATCTTAATAAGCATAAAAAGAAAGAGAAGAAAGAAAATTTGAGGGACACGGAGAATAAGTCCATCGCATTAAGGGCTTCAAGTTCCAAGTTTTCCACCATAGATTCAAGTGGAAGTGACTCAAGTGATGGAGATGAAATTCTGGATGAAGATTTGGGTTTATTCGTAAGGAAGTACAATAGATAACTACGGAGAATGAAATTCAACATTCAGACAAGAATCACGTTGACTATAGAAGGAAAGCTAAGCCAAACAAACCTTTTGAAAAAAAAGAGATAAGTCAAAGGGATCTTGTTACAATTGTGGGAAACCCGGTTATTATAAACCAGATTGTCCCTTGTTCAAGAAAGACAAAGTAAGAAACAAGTTTCAAAAGAAGCTGAACAAAGCTAGAAGAGCTTACCTTGCTTGGGATAGTGATAGTGATTCATCAAGCAAAGATGACTGTAGTGATGAAGAAGAAAAAGCAAACTTGTGTCTATGTCTAATCACAAAAAGAAAAAGAATGTAAGTCACTCTAAATATGACTATGTTGATGATATGTCTTATATTTAATTACTAAATGCCTTTAATACTCTACATCATGAGGCTAAGGAAACTTTCAAACGCTTAGCCTCAAATAAAAAGATTTTTAAATACCTTGAGCATAAAGTTTCCAAATCCGAAAAGGAGTTGGAAACTCTCAAGGCATCCATGATAGAGAGTATCAAGGACAAAAATGAAATTGAAAAGACCTCTTGGAAAAATTGGCATGGATGTGAAACTTGTCACATTTGGCAAAAAGAGACTAAAGTTCTTAAAGCCAAATTAGACAAGGCCTTACAACCCAAAATTACGTTTGCTATTGATCATTCAAACATTAGAAAAAGCATGATTAATCCCTATAAAAATATTCTTATCAAATAAGAGATCAATCAAGCAAAAGTAACTCCTATCAAGACTCAACTTGTCTATATTGTTACAAGGAGGGACACACCATTAAAAAAATGTCGATTTAGAAGATTTTTGGTACCTAAAGGAATTTTCAAATGGTATACCAAAGGCAACCCATGTTTCACTCACACACAAGGACCCAATAAAAATTGAGTAGCTATTTCCCTTGTTTGATTTTGTAGGTAGAATGTCTTGAGACTACAGAGAGAAGATGGTTTCTCGACAGTGGGTGCTCAAGACATATGACAGGTGATATTTCCCTATTCTTTGAATTTGTGGCTAAGAAGAAGGTTTTTGTAACCTATGGTGATAACAACAAGGGATCTATACTCGGAAAAGGTAGTGTAGGTAATCCCTCTTCTACTACTATCTCATATGTCCTTTTAGTTGAGGGTCTTAAACACAACCTTATTAGTATTAGTCAATTATGCGACAAAGGATATAAAGTTTCTTTTTCAAAAGATTGTTGCTTAATTGAAAATAGTGATAAATAACTTGTGTTTAATGGCTTGAGGGTTAATAATGTATATATTCTTGACTTGAATGAAACATCTTTGACCAGTGCTAAATGTCTTGTCTCTATGTGTGAAGACTCATGGCTTTGGCATAGGCGATTAACACATGTAGATTTTGACTTGATAAACAAAATTGTGTTAAAAGATCTAATTATTGGTTTTCCCAAAATAAAATTTTCTAAAGATCACTTATGTGATGCATGTCAGATGGGTAAACAAACAAAAATTTCTTTTAAATGTAAAAAGATTATCTCTACAACTAAACCACTCGAACTTCTCCACATGGATCTTTTTGGACCATCTAGAATAAAAAGTCTAGATGTTAATTATTATGGTTTTGTTATAGTAGATGATTTCTCTAGATTTTGTTGGACAATTTTGTTAGCTAGCAAAAGTGACACCTTTTATGCGTTTGAAAAATTTGCTAAGATGTTCCAAAACAAGTTAAACACTAAAATTGTTACAATCCGAAGCGATCACAGAGGTGAATTTGAAAACCATCTCTTTGAGGAATTTTGTGAAAAACATGGCATTGGTCATAATTTTTCCGCACCACGTATTCCACAACAAAATGGAGTAGTGGAACGTAAAAACCGTGTTTTAGAAGAACTCAGAAGAACTAGGATCAATGAACATGCTCTTCCTAAGTATTTTTGGGCCAATGCCATAAGTACGGCTTGTTATGTTTTGAATAAGATCATAATCCGTCCAATTCTAAACAAAAATCCTTATGAACTACTAAAAGAAAGAAATCCTAATATTTCACACCTTCACATTTTCGGATGTAAATGTTTTGTGTTGAACAATGAAAAAGAAAATCTTGGTAAGTTTGATTCAAAAGCAGATGAAGGTATCTTTATTAGATACTCTCAATCTAGTAAAGCTTATAGAGTATTTAATAAAAGGTTAAAAATTGTTGAGGAATCCGTGCATGTATCTCTTGATGAATCTTGTCTGAGATCGGTCGAAAAAGGTATTGTATTTGATGGCGCAGGTGTATCTTCAGAAAGTATACTTAAAGATCCGAATGTTGGAAGCAATTAAAATAATTCTCCATTGGAATGTGACTCTATCAAAGAAAAAGATCCAGATACTAAAAGCAATGAAAATGATCTCCCATTGGAATGGTAATCTATCAAGGATCATCCCATCGATAATATCCTTGGAGATATCACAAAAGGAGTCACTACACGGTCCAAGATAAGTAACTTCTGTTATCATTTTGCTTTCGTCTCACACGTTGAACATAAAAACTCAAAAGACGCTTTACTCGATGAACATTGGTTTTTAGCTATGCAAGATGAGCTGGACCAATTCAAGAGAAATGAGGTTTGGAATCTTGTCCCTCCTCCGCGAGACCATCGTGTAATTGGGACTAAATGGGTGTTTAGGAACAAATTGGATGAAAATGGAATAATAACTCGCAACAAGGCTCGCCTTGTTGCTCAAGGCTATAACTAAGAGGAGGGCATCAACTATGAGGAAACTTATGCACCGGTCGCCCGACTTAAGGCTATATGCCTTTTGCTTGCCTTTGCATGTTCACAAAACTTCAAGTTATATCAAATGGATGTTAAGAGTGATTTTCTAAATGGATATATTAATGAAGAGGTGTATGTATCTCAACCTCCTGGATTTGAAAACTTTGAGTATCCTAACCATGTTTACAAATTAAAACGTGCTTTATATGGTCTCAAACACGCCCCTAGGGCTTGGTATGAACGACTTAGAAAGTTTTTATTAGAACAAGGATTCTCAAAAGGAAAGTTCAATATAACTCTTTTCATTAAGCGCCAAGGAAAACATTTAATTTTAGTACAAGTTTACATAGATGATATTATATTTGGTTCTACTAATACATCTTTGGTCAAGGAGTTTTCTAAGTTGATGCAGGCAGAATTTGAAATGAGTATGATGGGTGAATTAAAGTACTTTCTTGGGCTTCAGATTAATCAACTCGAGGAAGGAACTTTTGTGAGTCAAACCAAGTATTGTCAAGAACTGTTAAAGTGCTTTGACATGACTAAATCAAAAGTCATTGACACTCCTATGCCTACCGTTGTTAATATTGATCGTGACGAACATGGTAAGCCAATTGATGTAAAAAGGTATAGAGGTATGATCGGTTCCCTTCTTTACCTTACCGCTTCTCGTCCCGACATTATGTTTACTGTATGTATGTGTGCTAGGTATCAATCATATCCCAAGGAGTTACATTTAAAAGCCGTTAAGCACATACTTAGGTATCTTTGTGGTATGACTAAGTATGGGTTATGGTTTTCTAAGGGTTGTGATTTCTCTTTGCTTGGTTATTCCAATTCCGACTTTACAAATTGCAAGTTAGATAGGAAAAGTATTAGTGGTGCATGTCATTTCTTTTCAAATTCCTTATTAAGTTAGCATAGCAAGAAACAAGTTTTTGTTGCTTTGTCAACTGCCGAGGTGGAATATGTCGAAGTGGGTAATTGTTGTGCCCAAATTTTGTGGCTAAAATAAAAATTACTTGATTTGATGTTAAACTCGATCATATTCTGATATTTTTTGATAACACTAGTGCTATAAACCTAACCAAAAACCCGATTTTACATTCACGCACCAAACATATTGAGATTAGGCATCACTTCCTTAGAGATCATGTAGAAAAAGGTGATGTTGTATTTGAGCATGTTGATAGCACAAATCAACTTGCAGATATTTTCATAAAACCTCTTGCGACCGAGCCTTTCTTCCACATCCGAAGGGAACTTGGTGTTCTCAATATTTCGGATAGGTTGCAACTATATTAGTTGCACTGCTCTTATTTATCTTATACTCTCACGAATTATCTACACTCTTATATCAAGTTACTTGTGAGGGAAAATTATCATCCCACATCATACAGGTAATATCATTCTAACTCTAACTCTATTCTTGATAACTCAATTCAGTAAACTTGAAAATTCTTATTTCCTTGTGATAAGTTCTTTTCAGTCTTTGTGATGTGTGATCTATGCTTAGGCAGTTATTTATGTTTTATTATGTCTTAAAATTCTTGAATATGTGCAAAATTGAAAAATAAGCATGCTTATTCACTCAGAAAACATTGACTATGATGGGTCATCATTGGGATGCGAGTCAACAAAGATATAGGTATGTGATAAGAAGTAATAACGTGAGCTTGCAGCAAGAAGATGATAGTGAGGAGGAACATGATGAAGATAATGAGGAAAGTGAAAATGTTGTTGCCATGAATGAAGATGAAGTGATAGGTGGAAACAATGCTAACGTTATAAACCTTCTTGAGTCTATGCGCTTTCAACAGGAGGAGAACTCCTCTCTTGTGAATGAGAGACTTGCCACTCTATAAAACCGTGTCAGAGTACACGGTGAAATTGTTTCCGCATATTCTACCATTAAGGATAAAAGATATAATACTTTGTATGGGATGATGGAGTCTCAAGCAAACAACTTCACCAACTTCACCAACAATTTCATGCAACACTTCCCTTTTAACCAACCATTAAATCCTCCACCACAACAAGGAAATGAGAGTGATGAAAATTGTTTTTTTTTTGTACTTTGAAAATTTCATGAATTTTAGCTAGTATTCATTGATTAATTATTTTTTATTATGACTTACTTTGTTTTTGTCTTCCTTTGAACTCTGTCTTGTAACTATACTATATGATTGGTGTCTATTTATTTTCTATGCCCTTCTCTAACATCTCTTTATGTGATTGTTTGTTAGAGTTATTGATTGCCAAAGTAGATAATGATCTAACCTTGTTTATATTGATTATTGTTACTTTAACATGTTGCTTTGCCTCTTTTTGATATTGTCAAAGGGGGAGAAGCATGTGCAAGTAAAGAACAAATGACATGAAAACCAATATGAAACGAAATGGTTCACATAGATAGGGGGAGAAATCTCCAACATTAACATTCCAGATACATGGTGCTAAGGATAATTTTTCCATCATCAAACAGGGGGAGTATGAGAGGGAAAGATTTCAATGATGTCAAAACTATGTTGGAAATGTTGCTAGATGATATGGTGGACAAAATAGCATGAAAAGTCTTCAAGAATTGGTATTTTTGAAAATTTATATTCTATGAGTCGACTCAAAGAAATCTCAGGTCGACGCATGATTAAAAGTTGCTCCTTTAGAAAGTCTCGGGTTTGCTCACGTCGACTCATCTTGGAAGAAATGTTTAGGAACTATGCATCGACGCATACCCCTGGAGCGGTTGACGCATGGATCTTGCACTCTGTCATGTGGCATCTTCAGGAATGCTCAGGTCGAGTCATCCTTCTGCGTAGGTCGATGCATGGCATGTATACACTGTCACATGGCACTTACGGGAATGCTCAGGTTGAGTTCCCTCTTGCATAGGTCGACCGTTCGCTCGTAAATACTGTTTTTCAGTTTGTTAGTTTGGGTCTTTACCTTAGATAATATATATATATATATATATATATATATATATATATATATATATATATATATATATATATATATATATATATATATATATATATATATATATATATATATATATATATACATATATACTTATTTGTTTATTTCATTTGGTTTTAATAAAAAAACTGAAATAGATACACAAGGTACTCATCATCTCCAACCTCTCACTCATCCATTGACAACTACACATAATAATTTTTGTCGATCAAGGTGCGGAGTTTGACTTGACAATGCCCGAAGTAGAAGATTGCGATCTTGTTTGGCTTGAGTAATTGTGGGTTTTTCTTGAATAAAATATGAGGGTTTTTTCCTCCAAGATCATTGGAATTTGGGGGTTTTTGACAATTCTTTGCTTCATCAAATTCAGCCGTGCTTAAGGGATTGAGGAACTGTGGGTTCGCTCAACAAGGTAGATACAATCGGAGGATTTTGATAGAAGAATTGGGGTCATCATCTTGCAATCAAATCAGTCGAGCAAAGGGTTTGAGAAACAATTTGGGTTCTCAATAAGGTATGTACAACTGGAGGTTTATCAAAGATTGGTGACATACTTGATTCAAATCGAATCAAGGGAAAAGATGAGCTTAGTTTTCAATTCAACATATTGGGTTTGAATTGTGGTGACTATTTTCTATCTCTTGTATAAAATTTGCAATCATAATAACAACTATCCTAATTCTAAATTCTAGAATTTGTAACCCAGTGAGGACGATAGGGGGAACTGCCTTAACAAATTGTGTGTCGTTTTTCTTTCTCGCTCTTTATCGTTTATTTGCAATAATCTGAAAATTTGCTCTTGTGGTTCTAATTGTCCTGATTTGTAGTGCAATAGAACTATTACTAAATACTATATTAATCACTTTTATTGCTATAAATTATTTCAACACTATAAATTAAGGTAGATTGGACTTGGTGAAATTAAGCACACCAAGTGTTCGATGAAAGTCCAAAAGTGCAAATTTGTGTATTTTCTTCTCAATATTTCATTCGAAGTAATAGACAATAGTTAAAGACTATAAGTAATCAATTATAATTGAGTAAAGTATTAATAATTCTCATTGATTCATTCCATTCGGTTTTCGTATATCCGATCTTTTCAATAGAGAATCGTTTTAGACGAGTGTATCCGGGTAGCTTTCACTGTGCTTCAAGTTTTTCTTAAAAACTGATTTTAAAAATCACGGTATCTATTCAATCCCCCTTCTAGATACGTCCTATCATCTAACAGTAAATATTGTAATTCTCCCGAAGCCATGTAATATATGTAGGTCTTTACTTTCTCGCATTTTATTCTCTCGTACTTAAATTTTGTATGCCTTGTATGTATATATAAATGTTAGTTAATAGGATCGGATGGAAAGATAATAATCGAACGTTATAAAACTCTAATGCAAGATAAAATAACTGAATCAACACACTTGCATATTTTCACCTCTAAGGTAACCTCCCTCTGCTGCCTTCTAAAAAAGCAATGGCCAAGTCCCTCGAACGTAGGGATACTTTAGCAAAAGACCCTCGATTCAACAATATCATCATGGTCCTTTTTGAATAAAGATCATATCCCTCGATGACCCTTCGAGTTGCCTACAAAATGATGTAGTACCTTCAATGAACCTACGAGCAAAATGATGATAGTCCCTTCAATAAAATTGCTAAAGTATCTTTACATGTTTCCCTCTATGACCATACGAAGACCCTACGCCTATCCCTTCATATCCAACGATAAGGCTTCCTACTAACTAATGGTACAAATAGTACTATCTAAAGGAGAAAGAAAAGTATAAGAAAGACCTTGAGTGGATATAATATTATTAATCGCTTGCTCACACTTTTCAAAACAAAAGCATCTCACACAAACACTTTCGAAGATATTTTCAAAATACTTTGTACACATTCTTGAGGACTGATACAAGAATCATTACAAAGTTTCTCCATACATTGGCACTTTCAAAATATTTTTCAAACACACACACAAATAAAGCAAGATTTTCAAAGTGAGCTAAGCTATTAAGAGCCCGTAGATAACTACGGATGAAAAGGGTGCTAAGACCTTACCTTTTCATAATCTACCCCCCGAACTCAAAATCTTAAAAGGTCTTTCCTGTTCTTTTCACCCTTTCCTTATTGGATAAAAGAAAAGTCGGTGGCGACTCTTGCTAACCGTAACATTTGTGATAAAATGGAAAACAAGTCAGTTCTCCCACTGTATTATAGCGGATAATGCTACATTCGTGCTCTGGCAAATAGACATAGTGCTACCCGACCTTTCGGTATTTACGCATCGTATTGCGCAAAGTAGAATTAACACATCATTTTGAGAGTTTCAAAGAAAGGCCCGAAGGCGAAAAAGTTTGAATTGGTTGATGTTTTTATACCTTTAAAAAGGATTTAAGAAATGTTAGTGTGTTTTATGAATTTGCCAAAGAAAAAGGTTTTAGTCTTAATTGCAAAAGGAAAATAAAACATCTAAGGGAAACTATATATCTCTATCCCTAATATTGTCATATAATAATTGATCCTATGGTTGAGTTTGAAAGGGAAGAACTACCTAAGTTAGCATGCATGGTTTGAAATTCTAATGTCTAACTTGAACCGAAAACTAAACAAGCAATCCTCAGGGAGCATGCAAAGATCACAACCTAATATCCAAATTGAATTTACAACGAAACAAGAAATCCTAAGGGAGCATGCAAAGTTTTAAAGAAAGGCATAACAGAAGTGCAATCAAAAAAATTCAAATCAAAACAAAAACAAAATCGAGTGCGAGCTAGCAAGAAATAAAGAGTCCAATGGATCTCAAAGTGGGAGTAAGGAACTCTTTCCACTTGATTTGCTCAAGCACCAGTATCGAGTAACAACTCAAAGCATCAACATCGAGCAATATGAGCTAACATTGTCGAAATGAACGAAAAAGTGTGGGGGTTGGTTACAAACCCTTTCTTTCACTTATTTGACTCAATGGACAAGAACAAGCACGATTTAAAGCACCAATGTTCAACGCGATCTAGGAACAACCAATGGACTTGAAATTGTGGGGGATGATTGTGAGCCCTTTCTTCCACTTATATACTTGTGATACGGTGGGAAGAACTGACTGTTTTTTGATGTGCTGGTTTGCGTTTTACGTTTGTTTTCGTAAAATGTCGCGGTAAGCAAGAGTCTCCACCGACTTTTATTTTATCCAACAAGCAAAGGAAAAAAGCACAGAAAAATTCCTTTTTCGAGATATTTCTCGGGTTCGGGGGGTAGATTATAGAAAGGGAAGGTGTTAGCACCCTTTCTATCCGTAGTTATCTACGGGCTCTTAGGTACTTGCTCAATTGTTTTCAAAATTGCTTTCTTTGTGCTTGTCGTTTGAAAAAAAGTTTTTGTTTAAAACTTCGATTTAACTCTTGCTTCTGTCCTCAAGAGTGTAATGAAGTGTTTTGAAAACTTTGTTCGAAAAGGAGTGTAAGTGTGAAAAATTTGTTTTGTTTTGAAAAGAGAAAGTATCTAAGAACCATCTACCTACTCGAAAAAGAATCGTTCTATGCTAATGTCCTTTAGACAATGCTATCCCACTATTAGTGAGTGGGTAGCACCGTCGTTGGAGCTTGAGGGTCAATTCGAATGAGGGACATACAGTCACTAAAGCAATGTTAGGACGCTTTAGCGGTAACCCTAATATCTTAGATCATTTGTTTGAGGCAACAATATTTGAGGCAACTGTTTCGAGGAAGCTATGATCTTTTAGACAAGAGGGCGACCTCTAAAACGACCTATACTCAATGACCGTGTATGAAGGCAACCAAGTGAGGTGTACCCTAAGAGTGCGCATGTGCGAGTGTGTCGTTTTCAGTTTATTTTTATCTTTATACATGTTAAGGGTGATCTAAAGATTATCATTCAGTCTTGTCATGCAAACCCTATTATCAAACATCTAGCAGTTATAATTTGCGGAAATAAAATGCAGAATTTAAATTACAAGGCGTCGGGTATTTACATCGCCAAAGACAAACCCTTTGAAAAATAAAGTAGAGCGATAAAAATAATTAAATGTCCTATTTAACTATTACAATTCGGAAGCAGGTACATTATTGGATAAGGAAAAGTAAATCGCGATGCAAAATTAAATCAGACGCATGATTAGGGTTTTGACCCTTGTGGTTAAAAAACAAGTCTGTGTTTTTTTGTTGTTTTTAAATTAAGAAAGAAATTAAACCTAAATTAAAGAAATAAATTAAATTGATAAATTAATTAAATGAAAAAGTTAATTATGACCTATTTTTTGGTTTTTTTGTTATTAACTAAATTAATGGTTAAAACCTAATTAAATCTAATTAATTTTAATTATTTACAAAAATAAGTTAGAGTTTTCTAGAATTTAAAAACCTAATCAATTAATAAATTTATTAAGAAAAATAAAAGTTTAAAATTTGATTGAAATAAAAATATTTTTGTGATTTTATTTAATAAAAACAGAATTTTGTGATTGGTTAGAAAATTAATTAAATCAAATAAAACAATTAATAAAACAAAACAAAATAAATAAAAGAGAGAGGAGTGTTGGGCCTGATTTGAGGGTGTGAGAAGCAATTCTGTAGGCCCATTAGTGCTGGCCTTTTTGACTTTGTGGATTTGGTGCTCACGCATTGACTGGCGTCTTGGTGGACCTTCAATCCCTGGCCATCAGATCTGGCCAATGGCCATCTGGCACTTAGATTGGTGATGGCATATGGTGGATTGCAAGCTTGAGCGCGTACTGGAATATCTGAAAAATAATAACATTGAGAAAGAGGGGGACCTGGGATTCGAACCCAGGTCCTGAAGGAGATACACACGCTATGTCCACCACTACACCAAGCTGTTTTTGTTGTTAGTATAATACAAAGAATTAATAATATAATAAAACAATTCCAATGCCAGAAAAAACAAAAAAAGGCGCGCTTGGTTTGAATGGCCCAATGGACGAAGGACACCTCATCGTCCCTGTCCTCAAACCCCTGCAAAAATTACCTGCAGATTTGTATCCGCAGCTAAAAGCGTAGCCTTGTTAAAAAATCCTCACCAGGCCATATAAATACATTCCAAGAACATGGTTCAGTTCGTCATGGCCTCCTGATCAAAACCATGTTCTTCTTGTGTCTCAATTTTACCAGAAACAGAAAACCCTAAAAGCAAACGAAGAACCCTAGCTATGGTGATTTCCTATACAGGGCAGATAAATGCAATTGAATGATACCAAACGCTTGCAAATGGTTCGTAGATTCAAAATATGCTATTAGTTTGTTCTAATGATGCCAGGATATCTCAAATTGATTTCAAGAATATGGCTATGTCGCGTGAGACTTACAGTGCACTAGGGGGTCTGAAAATGCATGGCTTAGATCCAGGTAGCCTGTGTGAATGGCCAGGAATCGATTGGAACAAGTCTCGACCTCTGAAGATGCCTCTAACCTGGATTTCGACCTCAAGCTTTTTTGTGAATTTTGCAAAGTCAGTTCTGCCTCTCCCCATGATTTCCAACCCTTATTTCGTATGCTTTAGCTTGCTTATGTATCACTCAGTGCATTAGGTTAATAAAATTGGTCCAAATCTTGCCTTATCAATGCTTGCATATTTGATTTGATCTCCATTTACAAACTTGCCAAATTTGCTTAATTCCAATATTTTTGCACATGATTTGATTTGATACGAATTTGATGATGATAATAGCTGTAATCAAAGCCTAGAACAACCAAAAAAATCATGAGTTATCAATGCCTTGGATTTTATATGATTTTATTTGATTTAAAATGAATAAATTCAATTAAAAATCAAATTAAATAATAAAAATGAAATATGGGCACATGGTTGAAGCTAGGGCACGTGGGAAATAATAAAAACTCAAATCAAGTGAAAAAGAATGGGCCCATTTGGTAAAATTTGAAGTTTTGGGGATAGTTGACTTTTGGCAATTTTGCAAAAAAGTCCAACTTCAACAATGCATAACTTCTTCAATTTTGAAATTTTGGAGGTGTTCTTGGACTTTATAGAAATATTGAGATGTCCTATAACCAACCCTTGTGGTATCATTTAATTTTGATATTCCATGCTCAAGTTATAAGCTTTGACAAAAAAGGTGTTTTTGTTGACTTTCAAAAATGACCTATAATGTCCAAATTCATAATTTCTTGTGAGTGCATTTTTTGATCTTGGGATATGAAGATGGATTGTATAAAATTGCGTCCTCTTAAAATTGAGATTTGGATGGGTCATTTCTCATAAAGTATGAGAAAGGTATTCTTGTCAAAGTTGAGTTGACTTTTCTTGCAAAACCCTAATTTAGCAACTTTTGAATCTTGATGAATTTTGAGCAATCCTTGATGACTCATGATCAACCCTTGATAAAATGATGAAATATCCTTCAAAATGAGAATGTTGGCAAAAAATCTTAAAGTTTGACTGTTTTGTAGGTCACGGTTGACTTTTGCCCTAGCACAGTCGATTTTTGGACCTTTGGGCAATTGACTGAGCAAACTTCCTCTGCAAGGCTTGAAATTTTACATGGATGATCTTGAGAACATATTAGGGCATTGGGGAGCACTTGAGGTCATTTGGACTCAAGGACCTTGATGCAACACAAAACCCTAATTTGGGGTTGACTGCCTTAGGAGATAACTTGTCTGTCCAACTCTTGAGCAAACTTGAGCAACTTGGAGATTTTTCTTACAATATCTTGAGGAATATGAGAGGGAAAATTTTGGGGTACAACAGCTTCCCCTGTTCAATCTTCTTAAACCTGAGGATGTAGATTGGCTTTCATGCCTTTCGTGATCCAAAGGGGGAAGATGATTGAACACTAGAGTGCCAAGAAATTTGCACTCGCATGAAGTGGTATCAGCCTTGTGATGCTGGGAATGGGCTTACAGATGTCATTTTGAGATTTCTGGCGGGAGGATGGGCTTAAAGATGCCATCTGCAGGAGTGTCGATCGCATAAGAGATTCCTTAGAGAGAACTTGCATACCTATTATTGTGGAAGATTCCGCTTGGGGAAGTCTGATCTTTGTTGTGATTTAGGAACTTTCCTGTACTTCAACTGAGAGAACATCTCCGATGAGTTTTAAGAAATTGTCTGTAATTTAACTGGGGGGCGGGGGAAACATCTTCGTCAAGATTTAATAACTTGCCCGTAATTCAACTGAGTAAACTCTGTTGAGATTTAGGAACTCGTCTGTAATTCGACGGAGGAGCTTTGTCGAGATTTAGAACCTTATCTGTAATTCAACTGAGGATAATTCTGTTGATATTTAAGAACTGGTCTGTAGTTCGACTTGGGGAAACATCTTCGTCGAGATTTAGGACTTGTCTGTAATTCAACCGAGGATAATTCTGTTGAGATTTAAGAACTGTCAGTAATTCGACGGAGGGACTTTGTCGAGATTTAGAACCTTATCTATAATTCAACTGAGGATAATTTGGTTGAGATTTAAGAATTGGCCAGTACTTAGACTGAGGGAAACATCTTCATTGAGATTTAGGACTTGTCTGTAATTCAACCGAGGATAATTCTGTTGAGATTTAAGAACTATCAGTAATTCGACGGAGGAACTTTGTCGAGATTTAGAACCTTATCTGTAATTCAACTGAGGATAATTCGGTTAAGATTTAAGAACCGGTCAGTACATTGACTGAGGGAAACATCTTCATTGAGATTTAAGAACTCGCCCGTAATTCAACTGAGAAAACTCTGCTGAGATTTAAGAACTGCCTGTAATTTGACGGAGGACTTTGTCGAGATTTAGGACCTTGTCTGCAATTCAACTGAGGATAATTCTGTTGAGATTTAAGAACTGGTCAGTAATTCAACTGAGGGAAACATCTTCATCGAGATTTAAGAACTCGCCCGTAATTCAACTGAGAAAACTCTACTGAGATTTAGGAACTCGTCTATAATTCGACGGAGGAACTTTGTTGAGATTTAGAACCTTATCTGTAATTCAAATGAGGATAATTCGGTTGAGATTTAAGAACTGGTCAGTAGTTCGACTGAGGGAAACATCTTCATCGAGATTTAAGAACTTTCCCGTAATTCAACTGAGAAAACTTTGCTGAGATTTAAGAACTCGTCTGTAATTCGACGGAGGAACTTTGTAGAGATTTAGAACCTTATCCATAATTAAACTGAGGATAATTCTGTTGAGATTTATGAACTGGTCAGTAGTTCGACTGAGGGAAACATCTTCATCGAGATTTAAGAACTTGGCCGTAATTCAACTGAGAAAACTCTGCTGAGATTTAGGAACTCGTCTGTAATTCGACGGAGGAACTTTGTCGAGATTTAGAACCTTATCTGTAATTCAACTGAGGATAATTCGGTTAAGATTTAAGAACTGGTCAGTAGTTCGACTGAGGGAAACATCTTCATCGAGATTTAAGAACTTGCCCGTAATTCAATTGAGAAAACTCTGCTGAGATTTAGGAACTCGTCTGTAATTCAACGGAGGAACTTTGTAGAGATTTAGAACCTTATCCGTAATTCAACTGAGGATAATTCTGTTGAGATTAAAGAACTGACCAGTAACTCAACTTTGGTAAAAGCTTCATAGCTTCCGAATTTTATGAGAATTTAACCGCATTCTTCCTGAGAGGTAAAGGTCAGTTGTATGTAATGCATGATATATATCAAGAAATGGTGTTCTCAAAATAAATGAGATTGTGTTGTATGATGCGTATATGCATGTGTCATGATGTATGGAAATGTAATGTTTTTAGCTGGGGAAAATAAATCCTGGATAGCTGCTGGAGAAAAGAATTGAATTCTTCGTTTCCGCTGAGGACATCAAATGAAGATGTTTGTGAGGATAAACCTGCAGGAGAGGAAAACTCCATTGGGGGATAAATTGATAAGGAGACTACTCTGTGGGGAAGAGATGCTCTGCTGAGGATTCCACCGATAAATTCCACTGGGGATGAATTACCGTTGCTGGTGATACTGAATCCTGTTGGGGATTGAATTTCTTGTTTGCGAAAGGGAAGAACTCCGCTGGGGATGATCTTTCAGTTGCGACTTCACTGGGGATAACCTTTTAGACTCTTATGGGGATAATCCTTTGAGCTCAGTTGGGGACAATCTTCCAAAGTCTACTGGGGATGATTCTCCAAACTTCAATGGGGAAGCTTTTTTAGACTGCACTAGGAAAAATTTCAAACTCCACTGGGGATATTTTATATTCTGCCGGGGAATATTCTTATACTCCGCTGGGGAATGTTAAGATCTTTCAGTGCTGATGGTAAATAAATTCTGCTTGGGGAGAATATTACCGATTCATTTACAGTTGCAAGTCTCAGCTGAGGAGAGCTATCATTACTGTCTTTTCTTACTCTGCAGGAAATGAATGTTACTGGGACGCGTGATGAGGATACAGCGACGACTTTGCATCGAGACTTTTCTGCCTCTGTATCTGCGGGAGAAGGTGCTTGCGGAGGCCTTATGGATCGAGTATTATCCCAACCTATGAGGCGCTTGGTAATTTCCGATTGAAAGGACAAATCTTCTTCTGGTAGGCAAGTGACGAGATGACGGGACATAGTCGTACGCTTTAATCCCTAACTTTTGCCTGGACTGTATTTTTAGATTTTCAGTCCATCGGGATACCCTTTTTTGCCCAAGCCACCTTTTCAGGTTTTTGACTTGCCGGGTGTATAAATCTTTTTCATTTTCATCCCTTATTTTTTCCCGAACCCTTTTGGTTCGCCGGGAAGCCCTTATTTTTGCCTAGGCCAGTCGACCTAGCGGGTCTTTGATTTTGTGTAGTACTTTTTTTACTATGTCCACGCTCTCAGGGTGTAGGGAGTTGTCACTGTCGGCAATGTTGTGTTGCCATACTACCAGAAGATGTTTGTTTGATCATGCAAGATTCGTTGCTGGAATTTATGTCCAATACCCCAAGTGGTTCAGATGGAGACTTGCCCCTGGCTATTTGGCATCTTTGAGAGATTCCTTGAATCTTGACTTGACTGCCCCAGATGATGGACAATGATCATGTCGTGCCCCTTAATTGGAGGTGTTTTTCCACTTGAGGTAATCCTTTTTATTGAGGAGGCTTTTGTTCACTAGATGTTCATCGTGCGACTTTCTCTGCTGTTGAACAAATAGTCATATGCAAACAATGTTATTTTAAGAATGCAAAGCTTATGTATATTTTGAAGTTCTTTGAAAGTGCAGTTTTCAATAAAACAAGCGAATTTTTGTAAAATGTGATGTCAACTCAGGATTTACAGCAAGCCTTACAGGAGTCAGGATACCTTTTACAATAGTATGTTTTTGAATTAACCCATGCTTTAGCTAGGAATTTTAAGGGTTATAACGTGGCCTAGTTCACGGTTCAAGAAACAAAGGATAAAGGCTCAAAATTTATTTGTACCACCCATTCTTCGTGATGTTCTTTGATCCTAAACTCAGCTAATTGTGCATTTGATCCTCTGTTTTGAGTCTTTGCTCTGATATTCCAGTGATGGTTTGGATACTGATAATTTATTTCGAATAGGCAGTAATTTCCTTTTTGTTGAGAGTTTGTAGGACCTCTTTCTTTTTGATTTTGTTATCCCTGTCTTTTTACCTAAACTGTTTCTTTTGTGATTACAGTCAGCGGGATGCCCCATTTTTTATCTTAAGTCTCTTTCATAGGTTTTGACTTAGTGGGCTTTTATTTCGAAAGATAATGACTGTCTGTCCTTACGATTATACGGAACCATCACTGTCTCTTGTTTAGAAGGACATCTTTGATGTCATTCATTGTGCACCCGAATTAACTGAGAAAACTACCCTGCCCCCAGGTTATGATTAAGGGTTTTAATTTGTGTGAAAATAAAAACTCCTACTTCTTTGGATTGAAGGGGTTGACGAGGGATTATCTTCCTTATAACTCCACTGTTTAGGATTTGAAACAACGCCTGTACCTCGTCAGCGGGGTCTGTTCAAAAGCATACTGCAGAGATTTTGATATCATTTTCGTCATCCTCCCTCTAAAGGCTTAGAATTTTAATCGAGAGTTGAATATTACAAAAATGAAAGCAATTTGAATATAGTGAATACAAATGGATTGATTCAAAACAGACATATGCAATGCGTTGATAAAGTAACAAAGTTTGACATGAATAAATGTCTGAACAATCAAAAGAAAATTACAAATTGAAAATTCTAATGAACAAAAAGTCTTCTCATCTCAAGACTTGTCACTTCAAATGGTGAGACTTGGAGGGATGGTAGAAGAACTCAGCCTGACCATCTTGTGTGAATTCCAATGCTCCTTCATCAATCAGGTTTTTAATTTTGTACTTCAACTTCCAACAATCGTCAGTATCATGCCCCGGGCTGTTAGAATGGTATGCACACCTTGCATCAGGATTGTAATTGGGTGAAGAAGTCTTAGAATTCAGATGAGGTCCTACTAACGTCACCAGGTTCAATCTCAACAGGTGTTGCAAATCTTGGGACAGCGACATGTTGAGCTTGGTAAACAGCCTCTGATTAACCCGTTGTTTATGGCAAGGTTGTTGTTGGACCTGTGAGGTAGTAGCAACTTGGAGAGGTCCATTCTTCACCATACCAGACCCTTATCTTCTTGGAGGCTGGCCAATGACTTGGTTCCCAGCCTCGACTGTTTGCTTTATACTGTTGTGTTGGTCTTGATGAAGCTGGTTGATAATGGTTCTCAGCTCTTCTTGTTCCCTAGCTAAACCTTGGATAAGAGCCATCTGCCCCAGCATTTGGGTTCTCATTGCATCTACCTCAGCGTGCAATTGTTCCAACCATTCATCCTTATTGTCTTCAGGACTTTTCTTAACCAAGTTCTCGATGAGGAGTGTTTTCAACTCTTCCTGCCCCTTGGATAGGTTTAGGAATATGTCCCTGAACTGAGATTCTTGAGTTTGAAGATCTTGGTTGTCTTGTTGGAAAGCCATTGCTAAAATAAACAGTGAAGACATGAGAGACCTGTACGGGGAGACCTGTTATGCAATGATATGTATGACATATGTATGCAATGTTTTCAAGGATCTCGCGGGGTAAACAAGAATCTGTTAGAATTTGTTTGCAGACTGATTGAAGAAGCTTCGTGTTGTTAAAAGTCCTTCTTCAAGAGTCAAGCTCACCATATCGAGTGGGTCATAGCCCCTGACTCAAGTCACCGTGTTTTAATTTCTATACTATGTTGGCTAGAGGAAAATAAATCCCCTTTGCTCCTTGCTAGACGTCTGATTTACCATAACCTGCATCACAAACCCTTGAGATCCTTGAAATGGTTAAGGAAATGTTAAGGCATGATGTTATGATGTGTATGCTATGCATTTAAGCAAAAGTGTGAGGTGATTTAAGTAAACCCTGCAATCAATCCAAATTATTGGATAAGGACTATAAACAAAACCTGCAAGGAACTCATGTTGTCAGATAACAAGAATGTGCAAGTAGTTCAAGTTTGAAGGCATACAAGTCACACAAACAACATTAAGTTTAGGCTTGCATGAGGTCTAGGTATTACCCTCTTTCAGTTTAGTTGGTTCAACCTGTCCTAGTAATAGTAACCGGGTTCTAGAGGATCTCAATATCACTGACCACCCTCGATCGGTCATAATTCCAGTTCAGCAACCTTTTCTTACGGCCGGAATCATCGCGAGAGTTTGGTCTGAATGAGTGTAGCATACTGCTACTGTTCTATGGCCAAGTTGGTCAATTATAGGTTCTAAGGTCAGTTGGTGCTTAATGACCCCTTAGAAGACCCATATTCTCCTTGTTCCAACATAAGGGATATCAGTACAAACTAAAGTGCCACACCAACGTAGCTACTGATTCAACCATATCGGTCTACGCCATACAGTTCCCTCATAGTCTATTGCTACTTACCTAAAGGGTATTCCCCAGATCTGGGTTAGGATCTATAGTAACTCCGATTCAATCCCACAAAGATAAAGCATACAAAATCAAGCAATTGAAAACAAAATGATGAACTATTCCTAAGGTACACCCCACTTATAATATAATGTCCCCAACAGAGTCGCCAGTTCTGTGATACGGTGGGAAGAACTGACTGTTTTTTGGAATGCTGGTTTGCGTTTTGCGTTTGTATTCGCAAAATGTCACGGTAAGTAAGAGTCGCCACCGAATTTTATTTTATCCAACAAGGAAAGGAAAAAAGCACAGAAAAATTCCTTTTTTGAGATATTTCTGAGTACGGGGGGGGGGGGGGGGGGGGGGGGTAGATTATAGAAAGGGAAGGTATTAACACCCTTTCTATCCGTGGTTTTCCATGGTCTCTTAGGTACTTGCTCATTGCTTTCAAAATTGTTTTCTTTGTGTTTGTGGGTTTGAAAAAGTTTTTGTTTTTAACTTCGATTTAACTCTTGCTTCTGTCCTCAAGAGTGTAATAAAGTGTTTTTGAAAACTTGTTTGTAAAAGAGTGTAAGTGTGAAAAATTTGTTCGGATTGAGCAAGTACTTAAGAACTAATCTACCTACTCGAAAAAGGAATCGTTCTATGTTTGTTTCCTTTAGACAATGTTATCCCACTATTAGTGAGTAGGTAGCACCGTCGTTGGAGTTTGAGGGTCAATTCGAAAGAGGGACATACGGTCACTAAAGCAACGTTAGATTGTCTTAGTGGTAACCCTAATGACTTAGATCATTTATTCGAGGCAACGATATCTGAGGCAACCTTTCCGAGGCAACTTATGATCTTTTAGACAAGAGGGCGACCTCTAAAACAACCTATACTCAATGACCGTTTACGAAGGCAACCAAGTGGGAGTGTACCCTAGGAGTGCGCATGTGCGAGTGATTCAATTTCAGATTAGTTATCTTTGCTCATTTTTAGGGTTATCTAACCGTTTTAAAATTAAACATACATTCTTGTCATGCATCCTAAATCATACATCTAACAGTTAATATTTTGCGGAATTTAAAATGCGGAAATTAAACTAAGCTATTACAAGGCTTCGGGTATTTACATAGCCAAAAACAAACCCTTCGAAATTAAAGCGATAAATGTAGAATAAACGTCCTAATTAAACTATTACATCTCATGAGCAGTTACATTAAATATCGTAAAAAAATAAATAAAAGCGGTAAAGGTAAATAAACGTCCTAATTAAATTATTACAAACTGTGAGCAGATACAATAATTGGGCAAAATAATAATAAAGCGCGCGATTAAAAATTAGATCGACGAGAGAATAGGGTTTTGACCCTTCTATCCTAATAAAAAAAGAAAATGTTTTTTTTTGTTTTTAATATTTTAAGAAAATAAATTAGTTTTTTTCTAAATTAAAAATGCAATTAATTAGTTAATAAATAAATTAATAAACAATAATTAAATGACATATTTTTGGGTTTTTGTTATTTTAGGAAAGAAATAAAATAATTAAGTTAGTAATAAAAACTTATTAATTCTAATTGATTTTAATTATTTGCAAAATAAATGAAAGTTATCTAACATAAATAACCTAATTAATTAATTGATTTTTTACTAAAAGAAATAAATATCTAAAATTTAATTTGGACATAAAATATTATTTTTTTGGTGATTTTTGATAAAAAGAAATTTATTTCATTTGTTAGTAAAAAAAGAAAATAAGTTAAATAAAATAAATATAAATGACTAGAGAAAAAGAATAGGGCTTGAAAAATCGGGGGTGCCAATAGTCAGAATTCCATAGGCCCGAATCTTCGAAAGCTTCATGCTCTAACTATGGTGTTTTTTTATTCTTGCATGGAACCTATGATTCAACCATCCATAATTGTTCTATATAAACTCAAACAAACGTTAGCATACCATAAAATGTGATTAAAATTAGAGATTCGAAGTTTAAAATTTTACCAAATCGGTGCTGTCAAATGGGGGCGTGTGATGGATTGCTCTTGGGTCTTGTAAGACTCTTGAGGACTTCAAGAGGATGGTTTGAGGCTTGATGTCAATTGCGAGAGACCGGAACCTCGAGATATGACTTGCACCAATTCTTTGATTTCTGGAGAGCTTTTTGAAGAGCTTTTTGAGAGCTTTTTAGAGAGGAATTTCGTCCCTTTCAAGCTTGTATGGCTCTATATTTATAGAGGATAATGAGGAGACAAGAAATCATGGAAATAATCTCCCTCATAATGTTGTGTTTTAAGACCATGATCAAGATTTGAAAAAAATGCCATATTTGATGATTTTATGCCATTTTCACACGTGAATGAACCTGGACATATTTGAAAAGTTATTGCACTAAATCAAATAACATAAACCAGCATAAAAATTTCCCAAAATGGATTCACATCAAAATTTACATTATTTCCATTATTTATTTATTTAATTCTGAATTTTAATGAATAAAATATCAAAATAAATAGCATAAATAGTAGAAAAATGTTTGGGTGGGCTTAGAGGTCATGGACCATGTTATGAATGAGTTTAAAACTTTAAAATATAGGCCCATTTGGAAAAAATCCAAGTTTGGTCAATATTTGCTTCATGCATTTTTTCAAAAATTGTCCAACTTTGACAATGCATATCTCTCTCAATTTTAACCTTATGAGTGTGTTCTTGGACTTTTTAGAAAGCTTAATATGTCCTCTAATCAACACTTTTGGTATAATCTCAATTTGATATTCCATGCTCATGTATGAAGCTTTGACAAAAAAGGTGTTTTTGTTGACTTTTCAAAATGACCTATAATGTCCAAATTCATAACCTCTTGTGAGTGCATATTTTGATCTTGGGATATGAAGATGGATTGTAGGTACTTTCATCCTATTCAAAATGAGCTTTGGATGGGTCATTTCTCATAAAGTATGAGAAAGTTATGCTTGGTCAAAGTTGAGTTGACTTTTCCTACAAAACCCTAATTTGGCAACATTTGAATCTTGATGAATTTTGAGAAATCCTTGATGAATCATGATCAACCCTTGATCAAATGATGAAATATACTTTAAAATGAGAATTTTGACAAAAAATCTTGAAGTTTGACTGTATGTAGGTCACAGTTGACTTTTGCCCTAACACAATCGATTTTTGGACCTTTTAGCAATTGACTGAGCAAACTTCCTCTGCAAGGCTTAAAACTTGACATGGATGATCTTGAGAACATATTAGGACACTGGTGAGCACTTGGGGTCACTTGGACTCAAGGATCTTGATGCAATGTGAAACCCTAGTTTGAAGTAGACTGCCTTAGGAGAGAGCTTGTCTGACCAACTCTTAGACTACTTTGAGCAACTTGGAGATTTTTCTTGCAGTGTTTTAAGAAATATGGGAGGGAAAATTTTGGGGTACAAAAATACTCGATAGCAATCTTAAAGTAAAAGGGGAGGGGAATTGCCTTCTTTAAGGACTTTAATCAATGCCTTCATCGAGGTCTTTAAATAAACAACTTGCCCCTTTTGAGGTCTTTTGAAAACACAAATATTGCCTCTTTTGAGGTCTTTAAACAAACACAAACATTGCCTCTTTTGAGGTCTTTAAACAAACACAAAAATTGCCTCCTTTGAGGACTTTAAACAAATTTTACCACCTAAAGTAAGGACTCCCATTCATGCATCTCTATTCCTACTTCTCATGGCAAGGAAAAGAAAATACAATGTGGAGTTAAAAAACCAGAATCAGAGCAATACCAAACGAACAAGAGTTCGTAGCAAGCAAGCAAAGCAAAGAAACCCGGAAAACTTCGTGCAAGCTTCACCAATAAAGAACATAGTAAGAAATTGGACATAATTATAATAAGCATCAAAGCATCATGTGAAAGTAATCACACGCATATCCAATATCATGTGCATCCTGCACAACATATAAAACTATACAAGCACAAATAATCCTCACATCGTGTGGTGCGAGGAATTGCCTTTCTGAAGCTTGTACAAGTTCACAAGAAGAGTTAGTGATAACTATTAGAACAAGATTTGGTTCTGAAATATTATCTCTAAGTTTTTATGATAACAAATGAGTATGATTGTATGAACAATTTTGATACTATAATTTTTGTTATTTTTGAGTATTTAACAAACAGATTCTGCTTCTAATGGATGGTGTGTCCAAGACATTAGAAGAGAATTAGTTCCACTTCTGCGCTATACAAGTTCTGATGTACAGTAGTGTTGTACCCTAAAATTTTCCCTCTCATTTCTCAAGACATTTCCCACAAGATCTTCAATAGCTTAAGCTTGCACAAGGATTGACTAGGCCAAGATCTCCCGTCAACACTGATAAATCAAAATTAGGGTTTAAGTTTGTATAAGGAAAATTAGACATTTAATGCCCCTGTTGTACCCCAAAATTTTCCCTCCTATATTTCTCAATACATTTCAAGTGAAGTCTTCAAATTGCTCAAGGAAGTCCAAGGGTTGACCAGACAAACTCTCTCCTAAGGCAGCCTACCTCAAATTAGGGTTTCATGTTGCATCAAGATGCTTGAGACCAAAGGGTATCAAATGGTCACCATTGTCCTAATATGTTCTCAAGATCATCCAGGTCAAATTTCAAGCCTTGCAGAGGAAGTTTGCTCAGTCAATTGCTCAAAAGCCTGAAAATCGACTGTGCTAGGGCAAAAGTCAACTGTGGCCCACATACAGTCAAACTTCAATATTTTTGGTCAACATTCTCATTTTGAAGTATTATTCATCATTTGATCAAGGGTTGATCATGATTCATCAAGGATTGCTCACAATTCATCAAAACCCCAAAGTTGCTAAATTAGGGTTTTGTAGGAAAAGTCAACTCAACTTTGACCAAGCATAAGTTTCTCATACTTTATGATAAATGACCCATCCAAAGCTCATTTTGAATAGGATGAAATTCACTACAATTCATCTTCTGCTACCAAGTTCAAAATATGCACTCACAAGAAGTTATGAATTTGGACATTATAGGTCATTTTGAAAAGTCAACAAAAACACCTTTTTTGTCAAAGCTTCATACATGAACATGGAAGACTCAATTGAGATAATACCAAAAGGGTTACTTAGATAACATCTAAATCTTTCTAAAAAGTCAAAGAATACCTTAAAAGAGTCAAAATTGAAGAAGTTATGCATTGGTGAAGTTGACCTTTTTTGCAAAATTGCCAAAAGTCAAATATGCCTCAAATTACAATTTCTATCAAATAGGCCTAACGTTTTGCACTTGTTTTGAGTTGGTAGCATGGTCCACGAGCCCTAGCTCTTCCCATTTGTCTTTATCTTATTTTTGCTATTTATTTTTATTTTTATTGCAATTAAATCAATTTAAATCAAAACAGATCATGAAAAAATCCAAATCATTCAAACTTCAAGATCTTGTGCACATTTCAGGTCCCATATACAGCTAACAAGTGAATCAATTCGTGCAAGGCATAGGTGGGCACAAAAAGATTGATTTTGGACTATTTTGGAAGGAATTTTATGGAAATCAAATCAAGATCACAAATCATAATTGGCAAAGATTGAGATCATATTTGTAAACCTAATTCATCCCTTGGTATATAGTGAACAATTGCATCCAGAAACAACAAGGTTTATAGGCGTGTAGAAAGAGAACCAAACTTGAAAAAACTCAAAGAAAGTGGTGATCCGATTTTGCACTTCCAGGCATTTTCAAGATCCCTTAGCCATCTCATTCGCTTCCTGGGCATACAAGCAAGTTGTACCAATCAAGAACAAGCATTTTCCAGCGCTAGAACTCACTGTAAGTGATCCACGGCCATGGTTTTTTTCTTGAAATTGAATCACATGATTTTGGCACTTATAGCATGAAATATTTGCATATTCTTGTTCCTTGAGGCATTTGCAAACTACTCATAACGATTAATTGCATTTTTATTGGCTATACTGGAATCTACCATTGCTAGGTTTTGTTGTCTCGTTTTAGGATCTTTTGGTACAGGTGAAATTGGTCCACAAAAAGGGCACCATAATGCTCAGCAGGCCAAGGCGGTTTGATTCATGGCTTTAGATTCCATTTATCATGCCCGAGTGAGATTTTGAAACAAGCAAGGGTTGTAGCGACGAACATTTGTCCGTAGGTAAAAGTCTCTGACTTTTACCAACGGAGAGAGGTTGGGGACGACCTGCGTGGCACCATCTTATTTGTCCACTTGAATTCTGGCACGCATTTTTTTATTTATTCCCACTAACTCACATTATTATATGTTATCCATTATTATTATTCCATGTACAATAAACACGCGCAACTCAGTTGGTGTGAAGGTGAGTGGAAAAGGCTATAGGGCCTGGGTTTGAATCCCAGGCCCCCCATTATTTTATATTATTTTCATTCAGATGATCAGGCGTGCACACAAGGCAGGGAGATCACCATGTACCCTCAAGATTCAACCTTTGTATTTCCAAAAGGCCAGATCTAGCGCCCATCATGTGGAGGTCCATGATACACCCCAGTCAACAGGCAGCATGGAATCTTGGAAAGTCAATGTGGGTCAGCTTGTTTTGGGCCCAAAAGCTTCCTGTTCACCCCCCCCCCCCCCCCCAAATTGTTGATTCTCAGGCCCATTACTTTTTCTCTATTCTTTTATATTTTCTTAATTAATTCATTTAACTTATTTTTACTAACACCAAATTAATTCTTTTTTTTTCATAAAAAAAGACATAAAATCAATTTTCATCCAATTAGATTTAGAATTTATTTTTTATACAAAAATTAATTTAATTAATTTATTTAATTTTAGGGTAACTTTAATTATTTTGTAAATAAATTTAAACAAGTTAGAAATTAGGGTTTTGTTTAATTTAAATTCTATTTTCTTTTTCTTAAAAAATAACCAAAACATAAAGCGCTCCTTGACGGTGAACCACAATATCTATATCGAGTTCAGGCATGTCTTCGTAAAACCAGGCGAAGATCTCCACATATTCATTCAACATCTGAACTAAGCGCTCCTTGAAACTTGGCTCTAGGTTGGCACCCACTCTGAATTCTTTTCTGTCTTCAATAGTACCCAAGTTGATTGTCTCTAAGACTCCTCATGGGGCAGAATTGCTCTTTCTTCCTGTTGCAACAGTCTAGACAATTCTCTCGGCACCTCACAGTCTTCATCACCTTTGTATTTGGCATGGTAGACCAGATCTTCAGAGTCACTGAAGGCCATTACGGAATTGTTACCCATGGAATCCGGAATGGAAGGGTACCTGCATTTGTGAGTGTGGGTGTGTGTAAGGGATAGCCACCTATAAACAAATAAAATGTAAAAAGAAAGACAATGAACACAAAAGTTTATATGTGAAAACTTCCATGATTCATTAAAATGACATATGAAGATGAAAAATCAAACCCTTACAAATGGACCTATGTACCTTGGGTAAGGCACAAGGCTAAAAGTGTACGAATTATTTGGAGAATTATTATAAACCAACAGAAATGTTTGAAAGATAAATTACTGATTTATGAAAGTAATCGGAACAAAGTCCTTTGCCTCCCAGTTGCATAATCCTCCTTCAACAGTAGGGAAAATCCAGTCTTCCAGGTTGCTCTCCTCTTCACCATCCTCTAAAGAATTGACTCCATGATGGGTGATATTCACTGGTGTTCCTCCATCCCGGGAGCGACGTACAACCTTTTGAGCAGAAGCAGTGAACCCCAAGCCGAATTTATCTGATTTGAAAGGAAAGTCGGGAAGCTGACCCCAAATTATGCTTCCTCCTTCTTCAATCACAACATTTGCATCTTTGAGGGATGACATCTGAGGCACATGTTTGGTAATCACGGGTACAGAAGACACTGTCTTGGTTGCCGCAATTTCAGGAGAAACCTCTTCAAAGTGTTGGAAAGAGGTCTCTATGAATTCACCATCCAATTCTACACAGCGGAAAGAATTTAGATGGCTTATCATGTATTCCTCTTTGCCATGAACTGTTATAATTTTCCCCTGGACAAGGTACTTGAGCATTTGATGCATAGAGGAAGTAACAGGTCCAGCATTGTGAATCCAGGGTCTTCCCAACAAGCAAGAATAGGAAGGACAGATGTCCATCACATAGAATGTGGAGTTGAAGGTTTCAGTTCCCACTTTAATCGGGATGTCCACCTCCCCGTTGACCATCCTTTTAGAACCGTCAAAGGCTCTGACAATTATGTTGCTGGGCTTCAGGGTTAGGCCTTCACAGTCCAATCTGTCCAAGGCTTTCTTCGGCGAGACATTTAAAGACGACCCAGTGTCTACCAGAACGTGAGCTAGAGTAGTCCCTCTGCATTCCACCGAAACATGCAAAGCGTCATTATGTTTTATCCTTTTAGATGTTAAATCGGTATCGGAGAATCCTAGACCATTGTCAGCTGTTAGGCTAGCTACACATTCCTAGAACTGATCCGCAGAGGTTTCCTGTGGCACGTGGGCCGTCTTCAAGAATCTGATCAAAGCTTTGGCATGAGCTTCGGAACAAAGCAACAGGGCCAACATAGAAATATTTGAGGGGGTTTGCCCCAGTTGTTCCATAACATCATAATCACTTTTCTTGATTATTTTCAAAATCTCTTCCATGTATTTTTAAGAGGTCTCAGGGATGACCAATGGATGAGCCCTCGTCTTGACGGGCGCTTCTTGGATCCCTTTTCCTCTATCATCAGCAACAGTAGAGGGGAAAACCACAGGAGTCACAACTTCTTCAATAACTGGAGTTCTTGCAGATATGTTGACCGACACAGGGGTAATCTTAGGAGCATTTGAGGGTCCGAAGATTTCCCTTGGAGGAGCAATCTCCGGAGAGAAAATTCTTCCGCTGCGGGTGATTTTACTCGTTCCAGCAAAGTTTCCAATGTCAGAGGTCTCTTCATCAGAACTTTCTTCAATTGATTCAATCTGTTTAATACCGTGGTAGAAGATCTCTCCATCATAGTTCCACGGTATTGATTTGTTGGACTTGTACGGGATGGGCCCCGACATGGTTATCTTCAAAGGTACAATCTTTGGATCAGATGTAATCTTAACAAGTCTTTTAGATACCTTGGAAAGATTGGCGGATATGGTAGTTATTGAAATATCATTGACAGGAGTCGGTGTAACAGGAGTCTTCTCAAAAAGGATTTCTTGATTATCCATTAGGCGTTGGATGCCTAACTTCAACAACGAACAGTCGGTTGGTAAGGACGAACAAAGGCATCAATCTTCTTCACAACCTGGGAAAATCCCAGCCTTCAACAAATTTAACTTGATTATCGGTAGCGGAGTCATCAAATCATCAACAGTAGCAACAAAAAGATCCTCTTCAATAGCATGGGCATTGTTGCCATGCCTTGGCATTGGAGCAGAGATCACATTCGGCTTTTCAGGGGCGTCGAATTCCACTTCTTTAGCATTTATCAAATCCTGAATCTTATTCTTGAGGGTCCAACAATTGTTGGTGTCGTGCCCTATACTCCCTGAATGATAAGCACACTTGGCATTCAAATGGTAGTAAGGAGAAGTTGTATTCGGATTCTTCGGGGCCTCTTTCAAGGTTGCAAGGTTTAATTTCAAGAGATGGGGAAGAACCTGAGCGAGAGTCATGCTTATCTGGGTGAATTGCCGTACAGGCCTTTCCACCCTTGCTTGGTTGGTTCTGGGTTGATTGTTTCTGGGATGATCAGCTGCAAACTTCTGAATCATTACGGCCCCCACCGCTGGCCGACGCTTAACTCTTCCTTGGCCTCTCTGAGATTAGACAACTGATACTTCTTTCTTTGCTGGAAAAGGCTTTTTGACGACAGCGGAAGCAGATGCATCTTTTTGAATTTTACCGCTTTTGATTCCAGCTTCAACTCTTTCACCAGTTAGAATCAACTCGGTGAACCCCGCAGATGAACTTCCAATCAGGTGATTGAAAAAGGGGCCTGACAGTGTACCCAAGAACATGTCTACAAGCTCTCTCTCAGATAGAGGTGGTTGTACTCGTCCCGCCAAGTCTTTCCATTTCTAGGCATACTCCTTAAAACCTTCATTGGAGACCATGCCCATACTCTGTAATTGAGTACGGGTTGGTGCTAAGTCCGTATTATATTGATACTTATTATAAAAGGCAGTAGCCAAATCCTTCCAATTATGCACATCAGACCTCTCTAGTTGGTAGAACCAATCTAATTGCGTCCCCAACAAACTGTCCTGGAAGAAATGGACCCACAGATCTTTGTCAGAAGAATGTGGTTGAATTTTCCTGACGTAAGACCGCAGGTGCATCTTTGGGCAAGACACCCCATCTTACTTTGCAAACAGAGGTACTTTAAACTTGGGACGAATGACAATTCCAGAAACCAAACCCAATTCTTCAAAGTCCAGCCCAGACACTCTCTGAATCTCCATGGCTGCCAGACGTTCTTCCAAGTTCTTGTATTTTTCATCTGCAGGAGGATACTGTTGTTTAGAATAGTTTTCATCCTCCTCCTCTTCTTCTTCCTCAGACTCAGATGGTACTGCAGATCCCTTTCCTTTTCCTACCCCTTCATCAGATGTTGAGGGGAAATCCAGGATCCTTCTAGCTTGACCTTCAAATCTTCTACCCAAAGTAGCCACAGCAACTCTCTTCTTTTTCTTTTTCTCTTTTTCCTTTTCCAGCAAAGTTTTGAGCTCCTCCTGCCCCTTGGCTAGGGTCATGAGTAGCTGTTGGAATTATGAATTTTGCGCTTGCAAATCTTTGACCGTCTGCTCAATATCCATCTTGCTGAAATAAACAGCAGAGAGATAAGGAAACCTGGTATGAAGACCTGTTTATGCATATGATGAATGATATGTATTCATGTAATGCATTCAAGGATTCATAAATTCAAATTTGTTTAAACAAAAAGGAACAAACGCCATATTAATAAGATAGAATTTATTAGTACATCAATTCCCCATGGGAAAAATAATATAAAATTCTAATGTAAAAAGACGTTGCACATCCTTTTTGGTGCAATGTAGGTGTTAAGAGTCTTCTCTTCGTGAAGTTGACGAGTAAGTTCTAAAACCTTCTTCTCACTGGCGTAGAATTGGGCTTCAAACGTATCGCGTTCTCCCTTGAGCTGTATCCAACTCCTTTGTAAATCTTCCAATGATGTTGGCATGTCAGGATGTAGGAGGGTGTATGGAACCTCTCCTTCCATAACAGGCTCTTTGATCACAGGGAGAATGTAGGGGTAAGGCATCATAAGACTTTGGGCGCGGGTTCATACCCACTTGAGGTAAGGCTCAAGGGGGATGGAATTCTTGTGTCCCAAGGTCTTACTGTCCACCTTGTTGGGCATCCTCCAAGCTCGGATGAACCTTTGTCGAAGTCCTTGAGCGTCGTTGTCAAAGTCAAAAACCAAGTCTGGAATCAGCATGTCATGTGGGCCATCCTTTTGGGCATATCCAATCTGTCTCAGAGCCAAACAGTGGTTGTAGGTGATGCCTCCCCTAATTCCAAGTAGAGGTACATTAGGAAATTCCCCATAAAGATCAATGATGATAACATTTTCTCTAGATCGAGAACACCAATGAACATCTGAATGTGTAAGAGTCATCAATCGTTGTGACCACCTCAATCCTTGCTCATTCTTCAAGACTAATTGGGGAAGATGAGAAATAAACCATATTGCCAGTAGAGGAGTACAACACATGAGAGCACCTCTTTTCCTTATTGTTCGAGTGTGAAATGAGTGCAGGATATCCCCAAGCAATGTAGGCACCGGGTTACGAGCCATGAAGATTTTGACAGCATTCACATCTATAAGCTGGTCAGGGTTTGGGAACAAGACCAACCCATAGATGAGAAGAGCTACAATCTCATCAAAAGCTTGCAAGTCTAGAGCATTCCAGCATTCTTGAGCTTTCTCAAACAGGAACTTTTCCAAGAAACCCTTGACACCACTTCTGGTTTCCCAATGGCCTATGACATCAGATGGTTGCAAGTGTAGGGCTTGAGCAACATCTTCAGGCTTTGGATCTCTTTCCGTACCGTTGAAAGGTAGTTGATGGAGAATATGAATCCTCAAGAGTTGAGAAAATTCCTCCAAAGTAGGCACTAACTGGTAATCAGGAAATGTGAAACAATGGTGTACGGGGTCAAAGAACTGGAAGAGAACTTTCACCATGTCTTCCTCTGTGTTGGAGTGACCAAGTTGAGAAGTCGACCATGTCTCTCGGTGAATGGAGAATACTCTGGAATCTTGGAATCAAGCTCCTTGAGTTGAGGAGGAATTCTCACAAGGTTGACCTGAATTGTTTTCCCGCGAAGGGAATCCATAACCTACAAAACAGGAACAAAGATGAAGATCCAAAATACTTGAAATGGTTAGTGGATGCAAATGATGCTTCATGATGTTCATGATGTTATGCACAAGTATATATGTACAAGCAAATCACACAAGTTCCTAGTTTAGGCTTGCATGGGGTTTCATAGGTAAGTACCATCTTGAAGTTTAGTTGGCTCAACCTGTCCTATAAATAGTAACCGGGTTCTAAGGAGGTCAATATCATTGGATTGTTGTCTGTGTTCATTGTTTCAGTTTAGCCACTTTACTGGTGATCGAAATATTCCAAGAAAATAACCCTCAATGAGTGTAGTATCGAGTATCTACCAACTTCGGACTGCACCAAAGCCGGTCATCTCACTACATCCTAAAAGGCCAAGATGGTCAAGTAAAGGTTCTAAACGTCCACTAATGCTTCATGACATCACTCAGTGGACCCGTATTCTCTTTGATTGACTCAAAGGCTACCGGTACCCACAAATATGTCGCACTAATATAACTATTGCTTAGACCATTCTGTATACCCCGCACAGTTTCCACAACGTATTGCTATTTACCTATGAATGTTTCCCAAATCCGGGTAGAGGATTCAAACCCAAACAATAGAACCAAATGTAAAAGCAATCAAAGCAAACAAGGTAAGCATGTAAAGGTGATCTAAACCCTAAGGTAACCCCACTTTTAAATTTAGTCCCCAGCAAAGTCGCTGGTTCTGTGATACGGTGGGAGAACTGACTTGAGGTTTTGCGTTTGTGTTTGCAAATATTTCGGTTTAGCAAGAGTCGCCACCGACTTTTTATTTTATCCAAAGGAAAGGTCAAAAAGCACAGGAAATACCTTTGAGATGTTTTCTTGGGTTCGGGGGGTAGATTCCAAAAAGGGAAGGTGCTAGCACCCTTTTCATCCATGGTTTTCCATGGGCTCTTAGTTACTTGTTTATATCACTTGCTTTGCTTTTTCAATTGTTTTAAATGGTGCTTTGTGTGGTTTTGAAGGTATTTTGAAAAGAGGCCATCGTTGTGGCAATCTTTGTAATGATTCTTGTTTGAAGAATGTATAAAAAGATCTTTGTCTTTTGAAAAATGTTTCAATGTTTGAAAGTTTGTTTGGGAAATGTTTTGAAATTGTGTGTGTGTTTCAAAATAGCAAGGATGGTTTGCAAATTGATCAAGTAACTAGGAGTTGTCTACCCTAATCAAAAGTCTTTCTTGTGCATTTTTAACCCTTTGATATTGTTGTTTTACCATTGTATTTGGTAAACAACCTTATCTTTGGATGTTAACGGGATAGGCGTGGGTCATCGTATGACCATGATAATAATATTGCCAAGTATCTTTAGCAAGTTTTGAGGGACTTAAGATCATTTTTGTTTAGGAAACCAAGATAGCGTCATCGAGGGACTATGATCTTTTGTTTTGTTTTGTTTTGCCAAGATACCTAGCATGCATACCATGGCCATGTTTTTAAGGCAACAAGTGGGTGAAACCCTAGAGGTGTTTGTGTGTATTGTGTTGTCATTTTTCATGCATTTTTGTCTTGTATTAGTCATACTATTTGTTTTGATTTTTTGTTATCATACAAACCCTAATCTTACTATCATGGCATTTGAAAGCAATAAAATGCGTAAAAGTAAATATAAGACTATTACAACATTATCATGGGGAGGGGGATACAAGTTTGAATAGGGGAATATTGCTCAAAATAAAACCCTAAAACTATTATTACAACCAAATTGAAATATTGCACAAATAAATAAATAGACAAATATTTAAATATACAAATAAATATAAATATGCAAAGGATGTTTTTGTATTCATTTTATGTATGTAAAATAAGTTTATTTAAGTCTTTAAAAATAAGAAAGTAAGAATGGTTATTTTTTGAAAGGGTGAAGAAACCCTAATTTTTTGGTTTTTAAAGAAAATATGCTTTATATTAATTATTCATTCATTTATGTACAAGAAATTAATAAAAATGTATATAAAAATGTTAAAAAATAATATTTGTGAGAAAATAATATTTTAAGTATAAAAATAAAATGTATAATATTTTTATATTATTTATAAGTTTGTATAAGAAAATAAAAGTATTGTTATTTAATAAACTATTTTTATGTCCAAAAAAAATAATAAAAAATAATAAATAAAAATGCAAAATTTAAGAAAATATTTTTGATAATTTTTAATATTTAGAACAAATAAATAAAGTCAGAAAATATAAAAGAAATGAAAAATATACAAAAATAAAACAAATGGGCCAAGGGGGTGCAGAAAGCAAGCATGGGGGTGTCAAAAGCAGAACAAGTCAGGCCCAACCCAAGTTCCACTTCATCCCTGTCCTTGGAACAGAAAAAACGCGCGCTTCTTGTTCAAACTTGTAACTCCTGCATACGTGCTTAAAAACAAAATCTTGCAACATGAAAGTTATAGCTTATCATCACATGATTCTAATGATATAAAAAACTTGATCTAACTCTCAGATACCAGAGAGAATTTCATTGGCCCTAATTTCTAACCTAAAAAATTCAGCATGTTCATCATCTAAATTCTCCTAGCTCAGTTAATATAAATACAAGCTATGCATATGTACAGTTCAAGGACATTAAGGGCTACATTTTTGCTTCACAAACCTAAGCCTAATGATTCCTAAATAAGGAGATAGAAGTTTGAAAATTACCTGTTTCAGTTAAGTTCGAATATGGCAATGCAACAACCTTGAATGAGGTCTGAGGTTCTTTTGAGCTTGCTTGAAGTTCCCTTGACATTTCCCAATGCTTAGCTTGCTTTGAAATGGCCCGAACCTCCCTATAGAACTCAACCTGCAAACTTAGAAATTGGAAATGGTGAAGCTTGAAAACGAAGTTACAGTTGCTGGACAGGGACTTGGGTAGCTTGGATGGGATGTATGCAATGTGTCTGAAGTGGTTTGGGACAAAACGCACGAGTGGAATTTGTTTTGGAAGTGGTTCTGCAGGGCTTGCCCTGTTTTTGAAAGAACTTGTGATTTTTGTGCTTAAGGGTGTTTGAGATGCTAAGAGCTCGTGTTTTGGACTTGGTATATTGTGCTGAACTTGTTTGAAATGTTTACCAAGCTTGGTTTTATCAGATACCAAAGTTATGGAGTTTTTGCAAGGTTTCTTGTTTTTGAAGCAAAAGTTGAAGTTGATAATGCTAAGGCCTGTACAGGCCTGTATTCTAGCTGCATATAGTTGGTGAACTTTGCCTGATATTAGTGGACTTTGTTTGCAGCAAAAGGCTAGGTCCATGGCTTAAGATAAACAAAGTTACATAAAGTGAACTTTATCAAAATAGCAATGTTATCTTTTTGCCATTTTTGGATTAAATCTTTGTGTAATGCTCCATAACTCAGAACAATGCCTTTGTCTAATGTATTTGCATTTAATTAAGGAGTGTGGAAAGGTTTAATACCTGTAAAACAAGTACAAGCATGCTTTGGACAGATTTGCACGTTGTAGTAATGTGCAAAATGCCTTGGCCAAAAGTGATAATTTGCCATTTTCAAACTTTCGATTCTCCCTAACCATGAATGATCTTGGAGAGTTCTTTGACATTTTGGAAAGCTTGTAACATGCTATACAATCCATCTTTGAAATACAGTTTTAGATTCCACTTGGAACTATGTGAAAAGTTGCCATGAAGATAGGTCAAAATCCTGCCTAAAACTAGGGCAAAATTTCACTAAGTTAAAATTTTCATGGACCCCTATTCACAAAATCATAACTTGATATACAAGCTTCTTTTGGGAAAACTTTGTGAATAAAAGTTGTATATTTTGTGGAGAAATACAACTTTCATGTTGGAAGTTTTCTTTTAATCCAATTGCATCATGGTGAAAAAGTTGGGAAAAAATAAGAAATTTTCATAACTTGAAAATTTCTAAGTTATGAAAATTTTCCATTTTAAACCCTAATTTTCAAAATTAGTTTTCTTGGTGAACAAGTTTCATGTTTTGAAACATCTTGATGAAAAATGACCCTTGGCACTTGATTTTGACCAAAAAGTCAAAGTTTGACTTTTCAGTGTACAGTTGATTTCTGATCAGTTGATTGGAAAATTCATTTGTCAATCCAATGCATTTGAGATCTTTTGAATCTTTTGATTAGCTTAAGATAATTCCATTGAGTCATTGAAACCATGTTTGAACCCAATTTTCCATTGGCTAGGTTAAAAATCAAAAATTGCCCTTCTACAGTCAAAACCCTAATAATGACCATTTTGCCCTTTTGATGATCTGATCAAATTTCTTGAGAAGTTGTGGTCCAAACTTGATCAAATGGTTCATATGAGTCTATAATGTTTATGTGGATCAAAAACTATGATATTTGACTGTAAATTGGCCACAATTGAGTTTTTACCCAATACAGTTGATTTCTAGGTCAACTGTCCAATTGATTGGGCTAAAATTTGAGTCAAGGCTTGAAACTTGGTATGAGCAATCTTAGAAGTCCAACATGAATCATGAAAGTCACATGAGGCCTTGGAAGTCCAAAAATCCTTGTGCAAACTCAAACCCTAATTTCCTGTCATCAATGCAAAGAGATGTCTTGAGCTGAGCAAAACCCTAATCTTGTCTGGAGTCCAAAGAGTCTTGTGAGGAAAATCTTGATAAAATGAGAGGGAAAATTTTGGGGTACAATAGCTACCCCTGTTCAATCTTCTTGAACCTGAAGAGTTAGATTGGCGAGTTTGTCGTTCGTTACTCGAAGGTAAAAGATGATTGGACACTAGAGTGCCCGTAAATTTGCACTCGTCAAAGTATAGTTGAGGGAATGGGCTTAAAGATGCCATTTGGAAAGGTGACAGAATCTTGTCGGAGATGGGCTTAAAGATTCCATCCATGGATGTTTGTTGAATTGTATGTTGCAAGTCAGAAGAATGAGTATCAGAATGGTATCCGTGTCTGGAACGTATCTAAACTGTATCTGGAGACTAAGTCTGTATGAGCAAGGGAATGGCGTCTGTGTCTGGAGCGTATCCGTATTGCATATGAATCTTGAAATAAGCGACAGAATAGCATCCGTGTCTGGAGCATCTCTGAGCTGGGGAAAAAGTTTGAATGAGTGACAAAATGGCTATCGTGTATGGAGCGTATCTGGACTATATCTGAAGTTTGAGATCTGTATGAGTATCAGAATGAATTTCGTGTCTGGAGTGTATCTGAAACTGTAAATGGGATCTGAATAAGTGACAGAATGACTTCCGTGGCGACTGCACTTGGGAGAATCGAACTTCTGGTGTAAGGGCCAGAATGGCATCCGTGTTTGGAGCGTATTTGAAATAGAATCTGAATGAGTAACAGAATGACTTCCGTGTCTGGAGTGTATCTGTACTGTATCTTGACTTGAAATTCTGAATAAGTAATAGAATGACCTCCGTGTCTGGGGTGTATCCATACTGTATCTGAAATCTTTGAATATTTAAAGATAGTTGTTAATCTTATCCTGAAAAAGGGTAAAATGTTAGTTGAAACACCAACGTTATGTTGCATGTAATGTATGATGCGATAAAATGTGTTTTATCAATGTTTATGACATATGAATGTAATGTATGCGCATGTAAGCTGATTCGCTGTAATGCTGAGGAAAATAAATCCTTGATAGCTGGAGATAATAAAATCCTTGACTGCTGCCGGAGAAAATAAATCCTTGACCGCTGCTGGAGATTCAAAATCTTTGACAACTTCTGTGGGGACGTGAGAATCCTTCACAACTTTCCTGGGGATAGGGATCCTTCTAGTCTTTGGAGTTGAAAACTTGACAAAAAATCTGCTTGGGGAAGTAATGCCATGTACTGCCTGAGAAATCTGCTTGGAGAATCCAGAGAACTTTGATGACTATGGCTGGGGATTACACAAAGGAAAACCTTGATCATGCTGGAGAAAAAGGAAGGCTCTGATGGCTTCTGCGGGGAACTGAGAATGAGAATCTTCGATCTGCCTGGGATTAAAATTTTTGACAATGCTGGGTGTAAAGAAGACTCTGGCAACTTTACTGGGGAATCAAAAATGAGAATCTTCATTCTACTAGGGGATGAAAAACTCTGTGGGGAGTAGCTATAATGCTGGAGGGTAGCTATCCGGCTGGAGAGTAAGTTCAGGGCTCTAGAAAAAAGCTTATTCCTGTTTGGAAAAAAGTTCAGGAGTTTGGGTTGTATGCCAATCTACTGGGGAGTCAAGAATGAGAATCTTTATTCTGTTGGGGATATCAGGAGTTTGGGTTGTATGCCAATCTACTGGGGAATTATCCTAGGTTGGGGATGAAGCAAAAGTTAACTGTTATCTGGTTAATTTCCAGGATTTAAGACAACTTGCTGGGGAATCTGGGGAAAACTGGATGGTTTCCGCTGGCGATTGATAGTTGGAAATTTGACTCCATTGGGGAAGAAGGTTTCATCTTTGCTGAGGATCTGTAGTTCAAAGTTTTGGCTCCGCTGGGATTGGGAGTTTAAAGTTTTAACTCTGATGGGGATTCTGAAATTTAGCTCCGCTGGGGATATGTATTTCAAGGTTTTACCTCCGCTGAGGGAACCTAGATGATGTACTACAGGGGATTTCTCTTGGAATAGCCTAAAGACGTTTTCCTATACTTTCAACTTGTCAGTAGTTATTCTTTCCCATTTTGTTTATTTGTAAGCAGTGATTATATTCAAATGCATATGCTCATTTAATAAATCATTGGACGTTTTCAAATAAAACACAAGTGCAAAAAAAGAAAGAAAGGTAAATAGTTTTCTGCACTTTGAAGTATCTTTGTATTAACTTTGTGTAAGTATTTCGTACAAAGGAGACAAACATCCTAGTAAGAGAATGTTTTATACAAAGAAAGATGGCTATGTGTAAAAATTCCATGGGGTTCCCATTCTGCTATTGCCTTCGTAACTCTGAATATCCTGTCCATTCGTTGCTTCGTCCGAAGATGATTGGATTGATCAGAAGACAGGAGCTTGTTTGTGAAGAGATTGTCCTTAAAGTGATCCACGAGACATAGTCATACGCTTTAATTCCCTAACTTTTTCCTGGACCTCCCTTTCGGGTTTTCGATCCACCGGGAAACCCTTTTTTACCCAAGTCGCCCTTTCGGGTTTTCAACTTGCTGGGTGTACAAATTTTTTTTTGTTTATCCCTAACTGTAAGTGTTTGCTTGTTGGCATTAATTTTTGGTAAAACCATATTTGCGAATGTCATGACTGATGTTATAACATTCTGGGATAAAGACAAATTCTGCAGAAGGAATGTTCTACAGGAACAACTCAGTATGAGTGAATATCATGATGATTAAGCTATGATCATATGTACTGAATTCTACCAAAATCAGTGAGCAGGATACATGATGTCATAACCAATGTTAAGACATCATGTACTGATCAAGTTGTTGTGCAGATTTATTGTTCCTGAGAATTTTCAGGAATTTGGTGTGCTATTCTAAGTTGAAGTATGTTGACTAGATCAGATGCTCACGTGGATATTAGGTTAACCTTGCTTAACCCTAATCTGTTATGATGAAAGCCCAAGACCAAGTCTTTAGGTTAACTTTGGTTAACCCTAGCTATTTTTATGGAAGCCCAAAATGAAGAACAGACTGCATATATATTTCTCATGAATCTTAATGATGTGCAGCGCTTTTATAGAAGATCAATAAGGCATTTTGTAGTTGTGTAATTACTGTGAGCCAAGCAATTATCACTTGATAAGTGACTTGGAGTAGGATTTGGTTGTAAGGGTTGTTTATCACTCAAAGCTTTGAAGCACGAGTGTTGTGTCTCTTGATTAAAGCTTTGAAGCAAAATCAAGCGTGTGTATTGAAGAATGTCTTCATAATCTTATTAATCAGTAGATTAGTATCACTGTTGTGATTGAGGGGGAGTGAGTAGGAACTCAGGTTTAAGTAGGACTTAGATTGAAGTTGCATTGGGTAGGTCTTAAGTGAAGGAGATAAACTGGTTGGTTTATTCCTAAATTAATACTTCTTATAGTGAATTTCCTCCCTGGCTTGGTAGCCCCCAGATGTAAGTTTTGTTATACACTGAACTGGGTTAACAATTGATTGTGTTCTTTACTGTATTTTAAATTACTGTTTGGTTTGTGTACAATTTGTCATATACGGTGTCATAACATTCACCGTGACATTAAGTATTTGTTGCCAGAATTTCAATTGGCATCAGAGCAGGCACCCTGCCTATTTTTTTGGGTGAGATCTTGGGATATTATTTTCTGGCGCTATGGATAAGGAAGGAGGATTTGGGAACAGACCACCTATTTTGGATGGATCAAACTATGACTACTGGAAACCTCGTATGATTTCCTTCTTGAAATCACTGGATAAAAAAGCTTGGAGAGCTGCCGACAAAGGATGGAACCATCCCACTATAACTGGGAAAGATGGGACGACTAGTCTGAAACTTGAGGAAGAATGGAGCAAAGAAGAAGAAGAAGAGTTAGCCCTGGGTAACTCTAAAGCATTGAATGCCTTGTTCAATGGAATTGATAGAAACATATTCAGACTAGTACATCAATGTGAACTGGCCAAGGATGTTTGGGACACTCTCAAAACCACCCATGAGGGTACATCCAAAGTAAAAATGTCAAGACTTCAGATGCTCACTACCAAATTTGAGAATCTAAGGATGAAGGAAGATGAGATCATTCATGAGTTTCACATGAACATCTTGGAAATTGCCAACACGTCAGGAGCATTGGGAGAAAAGATGTCAGAAGAAAAGCTGGTGAGAAAGATTCTCAGATCCTTGCCTAAAAGGTTTGCAATGAAAGTGACTGCTATAGAGGAAGCTCAGGATATCAACAACTTGAAGGTTGATGAACTCATTGGGTCACTTCAGACATTTGAGATGGGGATCAATGACAATGTTGACAAGAAAAACAAGAGCATAACCCTTGTATCCAATAGTGAAGATGAAAGCAAGGAGAGTGATGAAGAGAATATATCAGAAGCTATAGCTATGCTTGGAAGGAAGTTCAACAAACTCATCAAGAGAATGGACCGAAAGTCAAGGTCAAATGTCAAGAACATTTCCTCTGACATTAGCAGATCCTATGACTCCAGCAGAAAAACTAAGTCTGAAGAAAAGGGAGATCAAAGCAGAGGAATCCAATGCCATGGATGTGAAGGATATGGGCACATTCGAGCTGAATGTCCTACCTTTCTAAAGAAACAAAAGAAAGGAATGTCTGTTACTTGGTCTGATGGTGACTCAGAAAGTAACTCTGAAGAAGAATCTGCTAAACTAGTTACTGCACTATCTGTTGTTTGTAACTTTGATAATGATTCTAGTGATGAGGAAGTGACATTTGAAGAACTTGTTGACTCCTACAAGAAGCTATGTATCAGAAGTGTTGAAGTCTGTTAGCAAAATGAGAAACAGAAAAAGCTCATAGTGAAGTTGGAGGCTGAGAAGAAGGCAGACACTGCTACTATAAGCCATCTCAAAGGTGAAGTTCTAATGTTGAACTCCAAACTTGATCAGATGACTAAGTCTGTCAAGATGTTAACAATTGGAACTGACAAGTTGGAAGAAATCCTTCAGGCTGGACAAAATGCAGGAAACATGTCTGGTCTAGGATTTGTGGCTGCAAAGAAATATGCTGTTGATAAGAAGAAGACCAGGACTAATAAACAAATGTCAAAGCAGATGTCACAATATAGGACTCAACATCAAGAACAGAGAAATATGAAGAAAAAGTATCAAATATGGAGATGTCATTATTGTGGGAGGTTTGGTCACATAAAGCCATTCTGCTTCAGATTATATGGATATCCTAATCAGACCCCATATGTCAAACCTAAGACTAACAAGGCACCATATACTCAACAGTGGAAGAAAAAGACTGCAACCCTGATAGCTCACACCTCCCTTAGAGTTTCTGCCAAGGAAGACTGGTACTTTGACAGTGGATGCTCTAAACACATGAATGGAATCAAGAATCTGCTGAATGATGTCAAACCTCATACTACTAGTTATGTTACTTTTGGAGATGGTGCTAGAGGAGAAATCAAAGGAGTTGGAAACTCGGACTGCCCTGGAATTCCAAACCTAAATGAAGTGTTGTTGGTAAATGGTTTGACTGCTAATCTCATAAGTATCAGTCAATTATGTGATCTAGGATTCAAGGTCAACTTCACCAAGTCTGAATGTCTTGTAACTAATGAAAAACAAGAAGTTGTAATGAGAGGAGTCAGATCAAAAGACAACTGTTACTTATGGGAGTCTGAGAACACTAACTACTCTTTTGTATGTTCTATAGCCAAAGAAGAAAAGGAAGTGAAACTGTGGCACCAAAAACTTGGTAATTTACATCTTAGAGGGATGAAAAAGATCACATCCATGGAGGCTGTCAGAGGGATTCCAAGGCTTCAGATTTATGAAGGGAGAGTCTGTGGTGAATGTCAGGTTGGAAAGAAAACTAGAATGTCACATCCAAAGACAAGACATCTGACCACCTCTAAGGTGCTAGAACTTCTACATATGGATCTGATGGGTCCCATGCAGGTGAAAAGTCTTGGTGGAAAGATATATGCCTATGTTGTTGTGGATGATTTTTCCAGATTCACCTGGATAAACTTCATTAGGGAAAAGTCTGATGTATTTGATGTATTTAAGGAATTGTGCAAAAGAATTCAAAGAGAAAAAGAAGGATGCATTGTCAGAATCAGAAGTGATCATGGTAAGGAATTTGAAAATAGTAAGTTTGATGAGTTCTGTTCCTCAGAAGGAATCAATCATGAGTTCTCTTCACCTATAACTCCTCAACAAAATGGAGTTGTGGAAAGGAAAAACAGGACTATACAGGAATCTGCCAGAGCAATGATACATGCCAATAAGCTTCCTATTCATTTTTGGGCTGAAGCTATGAATACAGCCTGTTATGTCCACAACAGGGTCACCTTGAGAAAGGGAACATCATCCACCCTTTATGAACTATGGAAAGGAAGAAAGCCTACAGTGAAGTACTTCCATGTCTTTGGGAGCAAATGCTATATTCTGACAAATCGTGAACAAAGGAGAAAGATGGACCCTAAAAGTGATGAAGGAATATTCCTAGGATACTCTACCAACAGCAGAGCATATAGGGTGTTCAATTTCAGGACCAAATTTATGATGGAGTCTATAAATGTCATAGTTGATGATCACCATGAGGAAAAAAATGTCCCATATGATGTTGAGACATTCTTTGAGACTTCAACACAAGTGTCTAAAAAGGATGATGTGCCTAATCCTACTCCATCAGAGTCTGAATCAAAGGAAGCTAACAAAGATCCTTCCATCATAATTCAGAAAGATCATCCTAAGGAACTCATCATAGGAGATCCTAACAGTGGAGTCACTACAAGATCGAGAGAAATCATCACAAACTCTTGTTTTGTGTCTAAGATTGAACCAAAAAATGTTAAAGAGGCTTTGACTGATGAATACTGGATTGGAGCAATGCAAGATGAATTGAACCAGTTCAAGCAACATGAAGTATGGGAGTTAGTTCCTAGACCATAAGGAAAAAACATCATTGGCACAAAGTGGATCTACAAGAACAAGTCAGATGCTGAAGGAGTTGTCACCAAGAATAAGGCAAGGCTTGTTGCTCAAGGATACACTCAAGTTGAAGGGGTTGGTTTTTATGAGACTTTTGCTCCTGTAGCCAGACTGGAATCAATCAGACCTCTCTTGGGAGTTTCTTGTCTCCTTAAGTTCAAGCTGTTTCAGATGGATGTGAAGAGTGCCTTCCTAAATGGGTACTTAAATAAGGAAGTGTATGTGGAACAGCCTAAAGGATTTGTGGATCCAAACTGTCCTGATCATGTCTACAAATTGAGGAAAGCATTATATGGTCTGACACAAGCTCCTAGAGCTTGGTATGAAAGGTTGACAAAGTTCCTCACTGACAAAGGATACAGGAAAGGAGGTTTGGATAAAACTCTTTTTGTCAAGGATGAAGGAGGAAAGATAATGGTAGCTCAGATTTATGTTGATGACATAGTGTTTGGAGGAATGTCAGATAAAATGGTTAAACATTTTGCTAACCAGATACAAACTGAATTTGAAATGAGCCTCATGGGAGAATTGACCTACTTTCTTGGACTACAAGTCACACAGATGGAAGACTCAATTTTTCTGTCTCAAAGAAAGTATGCAAAGAATATTGTCAAGAAGTTTGGGATGGAGAATGCCAGCCATAAAAGGACTCCTGCACCTACTCATTTAAAGTTGTCCAAAGACACAAGTGGGGAAAATGTGGATCAAAGCTTGTACAGAAGCATGATAGGAAGTTTGCTATACTTAACAACCAGCAGACCTGACATTGCCTTTGCAGTTGGAGTATGTGCAAGATACCAAGCTGAACCCAAAGTAAGTCACATCAACCAGGTGAAAATAATTCTGAAGTATGTGAGTGGAACTTACAATTATGGCATGCTGTACTCTCATGGATGTGAACCAATTCTGTCTGGTTATTGTGATGCTAATTGGGCTGGTAGTGTTGATGATAGAAAGAGCACCTCTGGAGGATGCTTCTTTTTGGGAAATAATCTTGTTTCTTGGTTCAGCAAGAAACAAAACTGTGTGTCTCTATCTACTGCTAAAGCTGAATACATAGAAGCTGGTAGCAGCTGTTCTCAAATGATCTGGATGAAACAGATGCTGACTGAGTATAATGTCACACAAGATGTCATGACATTGTACTGTGACAATTTGAGTACTATTAAGATATCCAAGAATCCTATACAGCATAGCAGGACTAAGCATATTGACATTAGACATCACTTCATCAGAGATCTTGTGGAGGAGAAGGTGATTAAGATGTAACATGTTGCCACTGAACTACAACTGGCTGATATTTTTACCAAGGAACTTGATGCTAGTCAGTTTGAGAATTTAAGGGGCAAGCTGGGTATTTTCCAATATGAAGAGATGTAGCAATTAATTTTGCTTAATACAAGGTTTGAAAGAGATATTTTAATCAAGTTTATTCGGATTGGGCTAATCATTTGTTTCCCTCTTTCTTTCCAAAAGTTTAAGAAGAGGAGTAGACATATTTATATCTCCCTCTTCTCAGTTTGCTGCATCACTCTCCATTCCCTCAAAAGAAAATTTCACACTCGTTGTCACTTGTATTCTCAATATCTCAAGATGTCTCAACAATCTGTGTCATCATCTTCATCAAAGGCAACTGCATCTTCCTCACCCACTGACACCGAACCTAGGGAAAACGTAAACCCCATGAATGCTGATGTTCTTGAGGTAACTCCACTCGTGCAATGGCAGCTGATCCTACTAAGGTCAAGAAGCTGCGAACCAGACATGCAAGAAGATCACAAGCTTCTCCCTCTGGTAAATCTTCTCAAACATCATCCTCTGTTCCTCTAGAGATAGCTAATAGGGAAGGTTCTGCTTATGTGCATCAAGCTATTGCAAGACTAGTCACTAGGATTCTTAATGAGAATCACTCTGTTCCTGGTATATCTGTACCATTGAACCAAGAAACTACTGGCCCTAATTTAGAAAGTGATCCCAATGTCACTCAGAATGTTGAGACACCTGATGACAACATTGAGAAATCTCCAGAGAAACCTGATGATCACCAGACCCCTACTGACAAGGCTGTTGAACCTCCTGTCATTGATGTTGATGAAGAATTTTCTGACAATGATTTAATTGCTAATGTCAAGCCTAGCATAGCAAGAAGGATGATGAGTAGAAAAGAAAAGCGGAGTGCTGCCCAAAGCCCCTCCAAAGAGAAGGCTACTGAAGTTGTTCATGAGAAAGCTAGGCATGAGAACAAGGCTAGAGAAGAAGCTGAGAAGGATCAAAAGGCTGGAACTTCCAAAGGGAAGGGTAAGGTAAAAGCTAGGGTATCTGTTAGTAGTCTCTAAAAACCCTTGAGACAACCTATATCCAAGAAAAGAAAGGCTCCTGAACCCTCTGAATCTGATGAGGAATCAGACTTTGATTTTGATGTTGAGAACAATGTTCCAGACATTCCTCTCAGGAAGAAACCCTCTTCTAGAAAACTGCCTAAGGTTCCCGAGGTTGCCATTGACAACATCTCCTTTCACCATCCAGAAAATGCAACCAGGTGGAAGTATGTGTTTCTGAAAAGGATTGCCTTAGAGAGGGAGCTGAACAGAAGTGCTATTGAGTGTAAGGAAGTCATGGATCTCATCATGGCTGATGGCTTGATGAAAACAGTGGTCAAGTTTTCCAACTGCTATGAGATTCTTGTCAAAGAATTCATAGTAAATTTGTCTGGTGGATGTGCTGATGGAAAGTCAGCTGATTTTAAGAGTGCTTATGTGAGAGGAAGGAAGGTAAATTTCTCTCCTACTGTGATAAACAAATACCTAGGGAGGCCTGATGATGCTCAGCCCGAGCTTGAAGTTACTGACAACCAGGTTTGTCAAACCATCACTGCCAAGCAAGTCAAGCACTGGCCCTTGAAAGGGAAGCTAACTGCAAGCAAGCTGAGTGTGAAGTTTTCCATACTGCACAAAATTGGTGCAGCTAACTGGGTTCCCACCAACCACAAATCCACCATCTCCACTGGTTTGGGAAGATTTATCTATGTTGTTGGAACCAGAACAAACTTTGATTATGGCAACTACATCTTTGATCAAACAATGAAACATGCTGAGAGTTGTGCTATTAAATGCCCTATTGCTTTTCCCTCTCTCCTGTGTGGTATAATCATTGATCAGTATCCTGATATTATGGTTGAAAAGAACTTTGTGTGCAAAAGAGCCCCTGCACTTGGTTTTCACTATAAGCTGTTTCAGGGAACACATGTCCCTGACATTGTTATGACATCTACTGAGACATCAAATGTCAAAGCTCATCCCAAGAAAGATGATGTTATAGCTGTTCTAAAAGAAACCTGTAGAGAGCTTGATGCAAGAAAAAGGACTCTTGAAGAGCTGATTACTAGTCTAGAACAGGAGGAGAATGAAGAACAAATGAGGGAAGAGGATGCTGATGAAGAACAACATGATGGTTCTGCAAGAAGCTCACCAAAAGATGTTGCTGAAAATAGTGCTTCCTCAAGGGATGACAGTACCTGAAGGTCTGTGTTTGCTGAGTTGTAAAGATTGATGCTGGAACTTGCTGCTGCTATTTGATACCTTCTCTCTGTTTCTATGTATTTTGAATTTCCTTTTGATGACTGTATAACTTGAAGTACTAGATCCTTTGGCCTCTTTATGGCTAAAAAGGGGGAGAAGTAATTGTGGTAATTTTGGTAGAATTGGATATTGGTAGTTAGATTAGCTGTTATTAAAAATTCTGCTGCATTTTGATCTCTGATCTGCATGTTGCTTCTGCATTCTAATCTCTGATTGTTTAAGGGTTTTAGCCAAAAATTTGCCAAAGGGGGAGTTTGTAAGTGTTTGCTTGTTGGCATTAATTTTTGGTAAAACCAGATTAGCGAATGTCATGACTGATGTCATAAAATTCTGGGATAAAGACAAATTCTGCAGAAGGAATGTTCTACAGGAACAACTCAGTATGAGTGAATATCATGATGATTAAGCTATGATCATATGTACTGAATTCTACCAAAATCAGTGAGCAGGATACATGATGTCATAACCAATGTTAAGACATCTTGTACTGATCAAGTTGTTGTGCATATTTATTGTTCCTGAGAATTTTCAGGAATCTGGTGTGCTATTTTGAGTTGAAGTATGTTGACTAGATCAGATGCTCACGTGGATATTAGGTTAACCTTGCTTAACCCTAATCTGTTATGATGAAAGCCCAAGACCAAGTCTTTAGGTTAACTTTGGTTAACCCTAGCTATTTTTATGGAAGCCCAAAATGAAGAACAAACTGCATATATATTTCTCATGAATCCTAATGATGTGCAGCGCTTTTATAGAAGATCAATAAGGCATTTTGTAGTTGTGTAATTACTGTGAGCCAAGAAATTATCACTTGATAAGTGACTTGGAGTAGGATTTGGTTGTAAGGGTTGTTTATCACTCAAAGCTTTGAAGCACGAGTGTTGTGTCTCTTGATTAAAGCTTTGAAGCAAAATCAAGCGTGTGTATTGAAGAATATCTCCATAATCTTATTAATCAGTAGATTAGTATCACTGCTGTGATTGATGGGGAGTGAGTAGGAACTCAGGTTTAAGTAGGTCTTATATTGAAGTTGCATTGGGTAGGTCTTAAGTGAAGGAGATAAATTGGTTGGTTTATTCCTAAATTAATACCTCTTATAGTGAATTTTCTCCCTGGCTTGGTAGCCCCCAGATGTAAGTGTTGTTATACACTGAACTGGGTTAACAATTGATTGTGTTCTTTACTGTCTTTTAAATTACTGTTTGGTTTGTATACAATTTTTCAGATACGGTGTCATAACATTCACTGTGACATTAAGTATTTGTTGCCAGAATTTCACTAACTTTTGCCTGAATCGCCCTTTCGGATTTTCGATTCACCGGGATACCCTTTTTTTTTCCTAGGTGTGTCAACCTAGCGGGTCATTTATGCGTAGTATCTTTTGACTATGTTTGCATTCGCAAGGTGCGGCAGGTCATCGCCGTCCATGGTGGTTAATATCATTGCCCCACCAGAAAAGATGTTTTTGATCACAAATGGTCCTTCGTAGGTAGGAGTCCATTTGCCCCTGGGATCACTTTGCGGCAAGATGATCCGCTTGATTACAAGATCCCCGACTTGATACACTTGTCGCCTGACTTTCTTGTTGAAAGCTTTGATCATTCGTTTCTGATACGCCTGACCATGGCAAACAACAGTAAGTCGCTTTTCATCAATCAAGTTAAGTTGATCAAGCCGGGTCTGAATCCAATCGTCTTCACTCAAACCAGCATCCTTCATGATTCTCAAGGAGGGAATCTGAACCTCAATAGGTAAACCGCCTCCATGCCATATACCAAAGAATATGGTGTTGCCCCAGTTGATGTGCGCACCGTGGTACGGTACCCGTGGAGAGCAAACGGTAACATCTCATGCCAGTCCTTGTAGGTGACTGTCATCTTTTGTATGATCTTCTTGATATTTTTGTTCGCAGCTTCGACAACACCGTTCATCTTTGGCCGATAGGGAGATGAATTGTGATGTTGAATCTGGAACTGCTCGCACAAGGTGGTGATCATAGTGTTGTTAAGGTTTATACCGTTGTCAGTAATGATCCTTTCGGGGATGCCGTACCAGCAAATGAGGTTCTGCTTGATGAAGCGGGAAACAACATTCTTTGTGACGGATGCGAAGGAAGCTGCTTCGACCCACTTGGTAAAGTAATCAATGGCCACCAGAATGAAACAATGTCCATTGGATGCTGTAGGCTTGATATCTCCAATCATGTTGATTCCCCACATAGCGAATGGCCAATGAGCTGTTAAGACATTGAGAGGAACTGGATGTATATGTACCTTGTCTGCATAGATTTGACATTTGTGACAAGTACGGGAGTGTTGATGGCAGTCAGCTTCCATGGTAGACCAGTAATAGCCTTCCCGTAGAATCTTCTTAGCCATCGTATGCCCACTTGAGTGGGTGCCAAAGGTACCATTGTGCAGTTCAGCCATGATCTGCTCAGCTTCAACCTTGTCCACACAATGGAGTAGAATGCAATCATGATTGCGCTTATATAGGATACCGTTTCTCAGGAAGAACTTAGCTGAAAATCTCCTCAAGAACTTTTTGTCGTTGACTGAAGCTCCTTCAGGATACTCTTGGGCCTCGAGATACCTTTTTACTTCGTGAAACCAAGGTCGGTCCACTACTTCTTCGGTATTAATCTCGTGACAATGTGCAGGTTCGTCCATTCGCTCGATGGTGATTTGGGGAGCCTCATTATCCCAGTTAAGTTTAAACATGGATGATATTGTAGCTTGAGCATCCGCTAGCTGATTTTCTTCTCGCGGGAAGTGCTTGAAGGTAATCTGCTCGAAATGAGGTAGCAATGTCAGGACATGTTCTTTGTAAGGGATGAGGTTGGGATGTTTAGTGTCCCACTCTCCTTTGATCTAACTGATGACCAAAGTTGAGTCTCTAAACACAACCAAAGATTTGATTCCCAAGTCTATTGCAGCCTTGAGACCAAAGATGCAAGCTTCATACTCGGCCATGTTGTTGTTGTAGTTGAAGCAAAGTCTGGCAGTGAAAGGTGTATGGAAACCTTCCGGAGAGATGAGCACAGCACTGATACCGTTCCCAAGTGCATTGGAGGCACCATCAAAGTACAGGGTCCATTGGGATCCTTGTTCAGGTCCGTCATATGGTCTGAAATCTTCAATGTTGTCCAATGTCATAATGTCTTCGTCGGGGAAGTCAAACTTCATGGATTGGTAATCTTCAACAGCCTGATGAGCCAGATGGTCAACTAGTACACTTCCCTTTATAGCTTTTTTGGTTGTGTACTGGATATCGTATTCTGTCAGGATCATTTGCCATATGGCTATCCTTCCAGACAAAGCAGGCTTTTCAAAGATGTACTTGATCGGATCCATCTTAGATATCAGCATAGTGGTATGAGTCAACATATACTACCTTAGCCGGCGAGCAGCCCATACCAAAGCGCAACAAGTTTTCTCGAGCAGTGAGTATCGGGTCTCACAGTCGGTAAACTTTTTGCTAAGGTAATAAATGGCATGCTCTTTTCGGCCAGACTCGTCATGTTGGCCCAGTACGCACCTCATTGAATTATCCAAAACAGTCAGATACATGATTAGCGGTCTTCCTTCAACGGGAGGCATCAAGATAAGAGGTTCTAGCAAATACTCCTTGATTTTATTGAAAGAAACTTGACAATCATCATTCCATTTAACCACCTGATCTTTCTTCAACAGTTTGAAGATTGGCTCACAGGTAGATGTTAGGTGAGAAATGAACCTAGTAATGTAGTTTAGGCGTCCCAAGAAACCTCTGACCTCCTTCTCAGTGTGAGGGGCAGGCATTTCTTGTATAGCTTTGACTTTGGCAGGATCAACCTCGATGCCTTTGTTGCTGACAATGAAACCCAAGAGTTTACCGGACCTGACTCCGAAAGTGCACTTGTTAGGGTTCAGTCTGAGCTTGTACTCCTTCAACCTGACAAACAGATTTTGCAAATGGTCGAGGTGTTCTTCTTCCGTCTATGAACGGGCTATCATGACATCTACGTAGACCTCTATCTCATGATGTATCATATCATGAAATAAGGCTACCATGGCGCGTTGATAGGTTTCCCCGGAATTATTCAGTCCGAATGGCATCACTTTATAGCAGAACGTACCCCACTGTGTAACAAAAGTAGTTTTCTCCATGTCTTCAGGTGCCATTTTGATCTGGTTATAACCTGAAAACCCATCCATGAAAGAAAATACCTTGTGCTGAGCTGTATTGTCAACCAAGATGTCAATGTGCGGAAGTGGAAAGTCATCTTTAGGGCTATCCCTGTTTAAGTCTCTGTAATCCATGCACATTCTGACTTTGCCGTCCTTCTTAGGCATAGGAACAATGTTAGCAACCCATTGTGGATAGGAGGTAACAACAAGAAACCCAACATTGAACTGCTTCATCACTTATGCTTTGATCTTTTCGGACATGTAGGGCCTCATGCGGAGGACTTTCTATTTAATTGGTGGACGATCTTCTCTTGTAGGGAGACGGTGAACCACAATATCTATATCGAGTCCCGACATGTCTTTGTAAGACCAGGAGAAGATCTCCACATATTCATTCAACAGCTGAACTAAGCACTCCTTGACACTTGGCTCTAGGTTGGCACCCACTATGACTTCTTTTCTATCTTCAATAGTACCCAAGTTGATTGTCTCTTACAGCTCATCATGGGGAAGAATTGCTCTTTCTTCCTGTTGCAACAGTCTAGCCAATTCTCCCGGCACCTCACAGTCTTCATCACCTTTGTATTCAGCATGGTAGACCAGATCTTCAGAGTCACTGAAGGTCATGGCATAATTGTTACCCATGGAATCCGGAATGGAAGGGTACCTGCATTTGTGAGTGTGGGTGTGTGTAAGGGATAGCCACCTTTAAACAAATAAAATGTAAAAAGAAAGACAATGAACACAAAAGTTTATATGTGAAAACGTCCATGATTCATTAAAATGACATATGAAGATGAAAAATCAAACCCTTACAAATGGACCTATGTACCTCGGGTAAGGCACAAGGCTAAAAGTGTACGAATTGTTTTGAGAATTATTACAAACCAACATAAATGTTTGAAAGATAAATTACTGATTTATGAAAGTAATCGGAACAAAGTCCTTTTCCTCCCAGTTGCATAGTCCTCCTTCAACAGTAGGGAAAATCCAGTCTTCAAGGTTGCTCTCCTCTTCACCATCCTCTAAAGCATTGACTCCATGATGGGTGATATTCACTGGTGGTTCTCCAGCCCGGGAGCGACGTACAGCCTTTTGAGCAGAAGCAGTGAACCCGAAGCCGAATTTATCTGATTTGAAAGGAAAGTCGGGAAGCTGACCCCAGATTGTGCTTCCTCCTTCTTCAATCACAACCTTTGCATCTTTGAGGGATGACATCTGAGGTACAGGTTTGGTAATCACGGGTACAGAAGACACTGTCTTGGTTGCCGCAATTTCAGGAGAAACCTCTTCAAAGTGTTGTAAAGGGGTCTCTATGAATTCACCATCCAATTCTACATAGCGGAAAGAATTTAGATGGCTTATCATGTATTCCTCTTTGCCATGAACTGTTATAATTTTCCCCTGGACATGGTACTTGAGCATTTGATGCAGAGAGGAAGTGACGTCTCCAGCATTGTGAATCCAGGCTCTTCCCAACAAGCAAGAATAGGAAGGACGGATGTCCATCACATAGAATATGGAGTTGAAGGTTTCAGTTCCCACTTTAATTGGGATGTCCACCTCCTCGTGGACCATCCTTTTACAACCGTCAAAGGCTCTGACAATTATATTGTTGGGCTTCAGGGTTAGGCCTTCATAGTCCAATCTGTCCAAGGCTTTCTTCGGCAAGACATTTAAAGACGACCTAGTGTCTACCAGAACGTGAGCTAGAGTAGTCCCTCTGCATTCCACCGAAACATGCAAAGCGTCATTATGTTTTCTCCCTTTAGATGTTAAATCGGCATCAGAGAATCCTAGACCATTGTCAGTTGTTAGGCTAGCTACACATTCTTGGAAATGATTCGCAGAGGTTTCCTGTGGCACGTGGGACGTCTTCAAGAATCTGATCAAAGCTTTGGCATGAGCTTCAGAACAAAGCAAGAGGGCCAATATAGAAATATTTGAGGGGGTTTGCCCCAGTTGTTCCACAACATCATAATCGCTTTTCTTGATTATTTTCAAAATCTCCCTGACGGGCGCTTCTTGGATCCCTTTTCCTCTATCATCAGCAACAGCAGAGGGGACAACCACAGGAGTCACGACTTCTTCAATAACTGGAGTTCTTGAAGATATGTTGACCGACACAGGGGTAACCTTAGGAGCATTTAAGGGTCCGAAGATTGCCCTTGGAGGAGCAATCTCCGGAGAGAAAATTCTTCCGCTGCGGGTGATTTTACTCGTTCCAGCAATGTTTCCAATGTTAGAGGTCTCTTCATCAGAACTTTCTTCAGTTGACTCAATCTATTTAATACCGTGGTAGAAGATCTCTCCACCATAGTTCCACGGTATTGATTTGTTAGACTTGTACGGGGTGGGCCCCGTCATGGTTATCTTTAAAGGTACAATCTTCGGATCGAATGTAATCTTAACAGGTCTTTTGGAGACCTTGGAAATATTGGCGGATATGGTAATTATTTAAATATCATTGACAGGAGTCGGTGTAACAGGAGTCTTCTCAAAAAGGATTTCTTGATTATCCATTAGGCGTTGGATGCCTAACTTCAACAACGGACAGTCGGTTGGTAAGGATGAACAAAGGCAGCAATCTTCTTCACAACCTGGGAAAATCCCAGTCTTCAACAAATTCAACTTGATTATTGGTAGCGGAGTCATCAAATCATCAACAGTAGCAACAAAAATATCCTCTTCAATAGCATGGGCATTGTGGCCATGCCTTGGAACTGGAGCAGAGATCACATTCGGCTTTTCAGGGGCGTCGAATTCCACTTCTTTAGCGTCTATCAAATCTTGAATCTTATTCATGAGGGCCTAACAATTATTGGTGTCGTGCCCTATACTCCCTGAATGATAAGCAAACTTGGCGTTCGAATGGTAGTAAGGAGAAGTTGTATTCAGATTCTTCGGGGCCTCTTTCAAGGTTGCAAGGTTTAATTTTAAGAGATGGGGAAGAACCTGAGCGGGAGTCATGTTTATCTGGGTGAATTGCCGTACAGGCCTTTCAACCCTTGCTTGGTTGGTTCTGGGTTGATTGTTTCTGGGATGATCAGCTGCAGACTTCTGAATCATTACGGCCCCCACCACTGGCCGGCGCTCAACTCTTCCTTGGCCTATCTGAGAGTAGACAATTGATACTTCTTTCTTTGCTGGAAAAGGCTTTTTGACGGCAGCGGAAGTAGATGCGTCTTTTTGAATTTTACCGCTTTTGATTCCGGCTTTAACTCTTTCACCAGTTAGAATCAACTCGGTGAACCCCGCAGACGAACTTCCAATCAGGTGATTGAAAAAAGGGCCTGACAGTGTACCCAAGAACATGTCTACAAGCTCTCTCTCAGATAGAGGTGGTTGTACTCTTCCCGCCAAGTCTCTCCATTTCTGGGCATACTCCTTAAAACCTACATTGGAGACCATGCCCATACTCTGTAATTGAGTACGGGTTGGTGCTAAGTCCGCATTATATTGATACTGCTTATAGAAGGCAGTAGCTAAATCCTCCCAATTATGCACATCAGACCTCTCTAATTGCGTCCCCGACAAACTGTCCTGGAAGAAATGGACCCACAGATCTTTGTCAGAAGAATGTGGTTGAATTTTCCTGACGTAAGACCGCAGGTGCATCTTTGGGCAAGACACCCCATCGTACTTAGCAAATAGAGGTACTTTAAACTTGGGAGGAATGACAACTCCAGAAACCAAACCCAACTCTTCAAAGTCCAGCCCAGGCATTCTCTGAATCTCCATGGCTGCCAGACGTTCTTCCAAGTTCTTGTATTTTTCATCTGCAGGAGGATACTGTTGTTCAAAATAGTCTTCATCCTCCTCCTCTTCTTCTTCCTCAGACTCAGATGGTACTACAACTCCCTTTCCTTTTCCTACCCCTTCATCATATGTTGAGGGGAAATCCAGGACCCTTCTAGCTTGACCTTCAAATCTTCTACCCAAAGTAGCCACACTAACTCTCTTATTTTTCTTTTTCTCTTTTTCCTTTTCCAGCAAAGTTTTGAGCTCCTCCTGCCCCTTGGCTAAGGTCATGAGTAGCTGTTGGAATTGTGAATTCTGCGCTTGCAAATATTTGACTGTTTGCTCAATATCCATCTTGCTGAAATAAACAACAGAGAGATAAGGAAATTCCCCACAATGATTAATGATGATAACATTTTCTCTGGATCGAGAACACCAATGAACATCTGAATGTGTAAGACTCATCAATCGTTTTGACCACCTCAATCCTTGCTTATTCTTCAAGACTGATTGGGGAAGATGAGAAATAAACCATCTTGCCAGTAGAGGAGTACAGCACATGAGAACACCTCTTTTCCTCATTATTCGAGTGTGAAATGAGTGGAGGATATCCCCAAGCAATGTAGGCACCGGGTTACGAGCCATGAAGATTTTCACAGCATTCACATCTATAAGATGGTCAGGGTTTGGGAACAAGACCAACCCATAGATGAGAAGAGCTACAATCTCCTCAAAATCTTGCAGGTCTAGAGCATTCCAGCATTCTTGAGCTTTCTCAAACAGGAACTTTGCCAAGAAACCCTTGACACCACTTCTGGTTTCCCAATGGCATATGACATCAGATGGTTACAAGTGTAGGGCTTGAGAAACATCTTCAGGCTTTGGATCTCTTTCCGTACCGTTGAAAGGTAGTTAATGGAGAATAGGAATCCTCAAGAGTTGAGAAAATTCCTCCAAAGTAGGCACTAACTGATAATCAGGAAATGTGAAATAGTGGTGTAGGGGGTCAAAGAACTGGAAGAGAACTTTCACCATGTCTTCCTCTGTGTTGGAGTTGACCAAGTTGAGAAGTCGACCATGTCTCTCGGTGAATGGAGAATACTCTGGAATCTTGGAAGCAAGCTCTTTGAGTTGAGGAGGAATTCTCACAAGGTTGACCTGAATTGTTTTCCTGCGAAGGGAATCCATAACCTACAAAACAGGAACAAAGATGAAGATCCAAAATCCTTGAAATGGTTAGTGGATGCAAATGATGCTTCATGATGTTCACGATGTTATGCACAAGTATATATGTACAAGCAAATCACACAAGTTCCTAGTTTAGGCTTGCATGGGGTTTCATAGGTAAGTACCCTCTTGAAGTTTAGTTGGCTTAACCTGTCCTATAAATAGTAACCGGATTCTAAGGAGCTCAATATCACTGTATTGTTTTCTGTGTTCATTGTTTCAGTTTAGCCACTTTACTGGCGACCGAAATATTCCAAGAAAACAACCCTCAATGAGTGTAGTATCGAGTATCTACCAACTTCGGACTGCACCAAAGTCGGTCATCTCACTACATCCTAAAAGGCCAAGATGGTCAAGTAAAGGTTCTAAAAGTCCATTAGTGCTTCATGACATCACTCAGCGGCCCCGTATTCTCTTTGATTGACTCAAAGGCTATCGATACCCACAAATATGTCGCACTAATATAACTATTGCTTAGACCATGTCGGTATACCCCGCACAGTTTCCACAACGTATTGCTATTTACCTATGAATGTTTCCCAAATCCAGGTAGAGGATTCAAACCCAAATAATAGAACCAAATGTAAAGCAATCAAAGAAAACAAGGTAAGCATGTAAAGGTGATCTAAACCCTAAGGTAACCCCACTTTTAAATTTAGTCCCTAGCAGAGTCGCCAGTTCTATGATACGGTGGGAGAACTGACTTGAGGTTTTGCGTTTGTGTTCGCAAATGTTTCGGTTTAGCAAGAGTCACCACTGACTTTTTATTTTATCCAAAGGAAAGGTCAAAAAGCACAGGAAAGACCTTTGAGATGTTTTCTTGGGTTCGGAGGGTAGATTATGAAAAGGGAAGGTGCTAGCACCCTTTTCATCCATGGTTTTCCATGGGCTCTTAGTTACTTGTTTGGATCACTTGCTTTGCTTTTTCAATTGTTTGAAATGGTGCTTTGTGTGGTTTTGAAGGTATTTTGAAAAGAGTCCATCGTTGTGGAAATCTTTGTAATGATTCTTGTTTGAAGAATGTATACAAAGATGTTTGTCTTTTGAAAAATGTTTCAATGTTTGAAAGTTTGTTTGGGAAATGTTTTGAAATTGTGTGTGTGTTTGAAAATAGCAAGGATGGTTTGCAAATTGATCAAGTAACTAGGAGTTGTCTACCCTAATCAAAAGTCTTTCTTGTGCATTTTTAACCCTTTGACATTGTTGTTTTACCATTGTATTTGGTAAACAACCTTATCTTTGGATGTTAACGGGACAGACGTGGGTCATCGTATGACCATGATAACAATATTGCCAAGTATCTTTAGCAAGTTTTGAGGGACTTAAGATCATTTTTGTTTAGGCAACCAAGATAGCGCCATCGAGGGACTATGATCTTTGTTTTGTTTTGTTTTGCCAAGATACCTAGCATGCATACCATGGCCATGTTTTTAAGGCAACAAGTGGGTGAAACCCTAGAGGTGTTTGTGTGCATTGTGTTGTCATTTTTCATGCATTTTTGTCTTGTATTAGTCATACTATTTGTTTTGATTTTTTGTTATCATACAAACCCTAATCTTACTATCATGGCATTTGAAAGCAATAAAATGCGTAAAAATAAATCTAAGATTATTACAACATTATTATGGGGAGGGGGATACAAGTTTGAATAGGGGAATATTGCTCAAAATAAAACCCTAAAACTATTATTACAACCAAATTGAAATATTGCACAAATAAATAAATAGACAAATATTTAAATATACAAATAAATATAAATATGCAAAGGATGTTTTTGTATTCATTTTATGTATGTAAAATAAGTTTATTTAAGTCTTTAAAAATAAGAAAATAAGAATGGTTAGTTTTTGAAAGGGTGAAGAAACCCTAATTTTTTGGTTTTTAAAGAAAATATGCTTTATATTAATTATTCATTCATTTATACACAAGAAAATAAATAAAAATGTATATAAAAATGTTAGAAAATAATATTTGTGAGAAAATAATATTTTAAGTATAAAAATAAAATGTATAATACTTTTATATTATTTATAAGTTTGTATAAGAAAATAAAAGTATTGTTATTTAATAAATTATTTTTATGTCCAAAAAATTATTAAAAAATAATAAAATAAAAATGCAAAAATTAAGAAAATATTTTTGGTGATTTTTAATATTTAGAACAAATAAATAAAGTCAGAAAATATAAAAGAAATAAAAAATATACAAAAATAAAACAAATGGGCCAAGGGGGTGCAGAAAGCAAGCATGGGGGTGTCAAAAGCAGAACAAATCAGGCCCAACCCAAGTTCCACTTCATCCCTGTCCTTGGAACAGAAAAAATGCGCGCTTCTTATTCAAACTTGTAACTCCTGCATACGTGCTTAAAAACAAAATCTTGCAACATGAAAGTTATAGCTTATCATCACACGATTCTAATGATATAAAAAACTTGATCTAACTCTCAAAGACCAGAGAGAATTTCATTGGCCCTAATTTCTGACCTAAAAAATTCAGCATGTTCATCATCTAAATTCTCCTACCTCAGTTAATATAAATACAAGCTATGCATATGTACAGTTCAAGGACATTAAGGGCTACATTTTTGCTTCACAAAACTAAGCCTAATGATTCCTAAATAAGGAGATAGAAGTTTGAAAATTACCTGTTTCAATTAAGTTCGAATATGGTAATGTAGCAACTTTGAATGAGGCCTGAGGTTCTTTTGAGCTTGCTTGATGTTCCCTTGACCTTTCCCAATGCTTAGCTTGCTTTGAAATGGCCTGAACCTCCCTATAGAGCTCAACCTGCAAACTCAGAAATTGGAAATGGTGAAGCTTGAAAACAAAGTTACAGTTGCTGGACAGGGACTTGGGTAGCTTGGATGGGATGTATGCAATGTGTCTGAAGTGTTTTGGGACAAAACGCACGAGTGGAATTTGTTTTGGAAGTGGTTCTGCAGGGCTTGCCCTGTTTTTGCAAGAACTTGTGATTTTTGTGATTAAGGGTGTTTGAGATGCTAAGAGCTCGTGTTTTGGACTTGGTATATTGTGCTGAACTTGTTTCAAATGTTTACCAAGCTTGGTTTTATCAGATACCATAGTTATGGAGTTTTTGCAAGGTTTCTTGTTTTTGAAGAAAAAGTTGAAGTTGACAATGCCAAGGCCTGTACAGGCCTGTATTCTAGATGCACATAGTTGGTGAACTTTGCCTGATATTAGTGGACTTTGTTTGCAGCAAAAGGCTAGGTCCATGGCTCAAGATAAACAAAGTTACATAAAGTGAACTTTATCAAAATAGCAATGTTATCTTTTTGCCATTTTTAGATTAAATATTTGTGTAATGCTCCATAACTCAGAACAATGCCTTTGACCAATGTATTTGAATTTAATTAAGGAGTGTGGAAAGGTTTAAGACCTGTAAAACAAGTACAAGCATGCTTTGGACAGATTTGCAAGTTGTAGTAATGTGCAAAATGCCTTGGCCAAAAGTGATAATTTGCCATTTTCAAACTTTCGATTCTCCCTAACCATGAATGATCTTGGAGAGTTCTTGGACATTTTGGAAAGCTTGTAACATGCTCTACAATCAATCTTTGAAATAAAATTTCAGATTCCACTTGGAACTATGTGAAAATTTTCCATGAAGATAGCTCAAAATCCTGCCTAAACTAGGGCAAAATTTCACTAAGTTAAAAGTTTCATGGACCCCTATTCACGAAATCATAACTTGAGATTCAAGCATCTTTTGGGAAAACTTTGTGAGTAAAAGTTTTAGATTTTGTGTAGGACTACAACTTTCATGTTAGAAGTTTTCTTTGAATCCAATTTCATCATGGTAAAAAAGTTGGGAAAAGTTGGGGAAAAATAAGAAATTTTCATAACTTAGAAAATTTCTAAGTTATGCAAATTTTCCATTTTAAACCCTAATTTTCAAAATTAGGTTTCTTGGTGAACAAGTTTCATGTTTTGACACATATTGATGAAAAATGACTCTTGGCACTTGATTTTGACCAAAAAGTCAAAGTTTGACTTTTCAGTGTACAGTTGATTTCTGATCAGTTGACTGGAAAATTCATCTGTCAATCCAATGCATTTGAGATCTTTTGAATCTTGTGATTAGGTCAATATGATGCCATTGAGTCCTTGAAACCATGTTTGAACCCAATTTGCCATTGGCTAAGTTAAAAATCAGAAATTTCCCTTTTGCAGTCAAAACCCTAATAATGACCATTTTGCCCTTTTGATGATCTGATCAAATTTCTTGAGGAATTATGGTCCAAACTTGATCAAATGGTTCATATGAGTCTTTAATGTTGATGTGGATCAAAAACTATGATATTTGACTGTAAATTGGCCACAGTTGACTTTTCCCCCAATACAGCTGATTTCTAGGTCAATTGTCCAATTGATTGGGCAAAAATTTGATTCAAGGCTTGAAACTTGGTATGAGCAATCTTAGAAGTCCAAAACGAAGCATGAAAGTCACATGAGGGATTGGAAGTCCAAAAATCCTTGTGCAAACTCAAACCCTAATTTCAGGTCATCAGTGCAAGGAGATGTCTTGAGCTGAGCAAAACCCTAATCCTGTCTGGAGTCCAAAGAGTCTTGTGAGGAAAATCTTGATAAAATGAGAGGGAAAATTTTGGGGTACAACAGTAAGTTTGTACATATTTAATTTAAAACTTTATTTTCTTAAAATAATCACAAACAACAAAAAAATCTTTTCTTTTATTTAGGGTTAGACGGGGTCAAAACCCTAATTTCCTTTCGTTCTCTATTCGTCACGTGTTTATTTATTTTCACAATATTGATGTAGCTGCTCACAGGATGTAATAGATTAATTAGGACTTTCTCCGTTTATTTATCGTTTTAGCGGATTTTTGGCTATGTAATTAATACTCGAAGCCTTGTAATAGCGTAACTTTACTTTCCGCATTTTAATTTCCGCAAAATATTAACTGTTAGATGTATGATAATAGGGTTGCATGACAAGAATGTATGTTAAATTTTAAAACGGTTAGCAAACCCTAAATGTGCAAAGATAATAACCTGAAATTGAATCACTCGCACATGCGCACTCCTAGGGTATACTCTCACTTCGGTTGCCTTCTGTAAACGATCATTAAGTATAGGATATTTTAGTGGTCACCCTCTTGTCTAAACAAAAGATCAAAGTCCCACTCGGAAATGTTTCCTCGGAAAGCTTGCCTCGGATATGTTGCCTCGAATATTGATCTTAAGACATTAGGGATATTACTAAGACATCCTAACATTGCTTTAGTGATCGTACATCCCTTTCGAATTGACCCTTACAACTCCAACGACGGTGCTACCTACTCATTAATAGTAGGATAGCGCTGTCTAAAGGAAACAAACATAGAACCATTCTTTTTTCGAGTCGGTAGATGCTAGTAGGTACTTGCTCAAAACAAACAAACCTTTTTCCACACTTACACCCTTTTTTAAACAAAGTTTTTATCAAAACAACTTCGTAACACTCTTGAAGACAGAAGCAAGGGTTAAATCGAAGTAAAACAAAACTTTTCAAAATAAAGCACACACACAAGCAATTTAAAAGGATTAGCAAGTACCTAAGAGCCCATGGATAGAAAGGGTGCTAACACCTTCCCTTTCTATAATCTACCCCCCGTACTCAGAATATCTCGAAAATGGAATTTTTTTGTGCTTTTTTCCTTTCCAGTTGAATAAAATAAAGTCGGTGGCGACTCTTGCTTACCGCGACATTTTGCAAACACAAATGCAAAATGCAAACAAGCATTCAAATAGTTCTGGTTCTACCACCGTATCACAGAACTGGCGACTCTGTTGGGGAGTTGATAAGTGGGGTATACCTTAGGATTAGTTCATCATAAATTGCTTCTCTTGTTTGATTTGATTGCTTTACTTTTGAGGGTTTTGTCTTGGGAGTTACTATAGATCCTAACTCGGATCTGGGGGACACCTTTGAGGTAAGTAGCAATAAACTGTGAGGGAACTGTACGTCGTAGACTGATACGGTTGAATCAGTAGCTACGTTGATGTGGCATATTGGTTGGTACCGATATCCCTTGTGGAGAAACGAGAAGAATACGAGGCTGCTATGTGTGTCATTAAGCATCAACTGACCTTAGAACCTATAATTGACCAACTTGGCCATAGGAAGTAGTGAGATAGCCGGTCTCGGTGTAAAGCTGGGAACTGGTTGATACTCGATGCTACACTCATTGAGACCATACTCTCGAGATAGTTCCGGCCGCAAGAAAAGATTGCGTGAGCTGAAACCATGACCGATGGAGGATGGTCAGTGATATTGAGAACCTCTAGAACCCGATTACTTTTTCTAGGACAGGTTTGAAACCAACTTAACTTCAACAGGGTACTACCTTAAAACCCATGCAAGCCTAAACCTAAGGTTGTTTGTGTTACTTGTGTGCTTTCAACTTGAACTACTTGCACATTTTTATTATCTGACAACATGAGTTCCTTGCAGGTTTTGTTTACAGACCTTCTCCAATAACTTGGATTTCTTTTCCGGATTTACTTGCTTACATCACCTTTCACTTTTGCTTAAACACATAGCATATACATCATAACATCATGCCTTAACATTTCCTTAACCATTTCAAGGATCTCAAGAGTTTGTGATGCAGGTTATGGTAAATCAAACGTCTAGCAAGGGGCAAAGGGGATTTATTTTCCTCTAGCCAATGCCGTATAGAGATCAAAACATGATAACTTGAGTCAGTGGCTATGACCCACTCGATATGGTGAGCTTGACTCTTGAAGAAGGACTCTTAACGACACAAAGTTTCTTCAATCAAGCTACAATCAAATTTTAACAGTTTCTTGTTTACCCCGCGAGATCCTTGAAAACATTGCATACATATATCATACATATCATTGCATAACAGGTCTTCCAGTACAGGTCTCTCATGTTCTCGCTGTTTATTTTAGCAATGGCTCTCAAACAAGACAACAGAGATCTTCAAACTCAAGAAGCTCAATTCAGGGATATATTCCTAAACCTATCCAAGGGGCAGGAAGAGTTGAAAACACTCCTCATTGGGAATTTGGTCAAGAAAAGTCTTGAAGATAATAAGGACAAACGGCTGGAACAACTGCAAGCCGAGGTAGATGCAATGAGAACCCAGGTGCTGGGGCAGATGGCTCTTATCCAAGGTCTAGCCCGAGGACAAGAAGAGTTGAGGACCATTATCAACCAACTTAATCAAGACGGATACAATAGTATGAAGCAAACAGTCGAGGCCGGGGACCAAGTCATTGATCAACCTCCTAGAAGACAAGAGTTTGGTTTAGTGAAGAGTGGACCTTTCCCACTTTCTACTACATCACGGGTCCAACAACAACCTCGCCAAAAACAACGGGTTAATCAGAGTAAGCCAGATACACCCAAGAGGCAGTTTACCAAACTCAACATGCCGTTGTCTCAAGCTTTACAACACATGTTGAAGATGAATCTGGTTACATTGATAGGACCTCATCCGAACCCCAAGACTTCTTCTCCTAACTACAATCCTGATGCAAGGTGTGCATATCACTCCAACAGTCCGGGGCATGATACTGATGATTGTTGGAGGTTGAAATACAAAATTCAAGACCTGATTGATGAAGGAGCATTAGAATTCACACAAGATGGTCAACTGGAATGTTTCTGTCAATCCTCAAAGGCTCACCATTTGAAGTGACAAGTTCTGACAAGAGAGGCTTTTGTTCATTAGAATTTTCAATTTGCAATTTTCATTTAATTGTTCGAACATCTATTCATGTCAAACTCTGTTACTTTATCAATGCATTGCATATGTCTATTTTGAATCAATCCATTCATATTCACTATATTTAAATTGCTTTCCTTTTTGTGATATTCAACTCTCGAACAAAAGCTCTGAGCCTTTAGAGGGAGGATGATGAAAATTATATCAAAATCTCTATAGTATGCTTTTGAACAGACCCCGCTGACGATGTACAGGCGTTGTTTCAAATCCTAAACAGTGGAGTTATAAGGAAGATAATCCCTAGTCAACCCCTTTGAGCCAAAGAAGTAGCAGTTTTTCTTTTCACACAAATTAAAACCCTTAATCACAACCTGGGGCAGGGTAGTTTTCTCAGTTAATCCAGGTGCACAATGAATGGCATCAAAGACGTCCTTCCGAAACAAAGGGAGGTGATGGTTCCGCATAATCATCCAAGCAGCCAATCATTATCTCTCGAAATAAAAGCCTATTAAGTCAAAACCTACGAAGGAGACTTAAGAAAAAAACTAGGGCATCCCGCTGACTGTAATCACAAAAGAAATAGTTCAGGCAAAAAAAAAACAGGGATAGTAAAACCAAAAAAAGAGGTTACTACAAATCCTCGGGCAAAAAAAAAGATTACAAAATGACTTCCTTTTTCAAGTAAACTGTCAGTATCCGAACCATCACTGGAATATCAGAGCAAAGACTCAAACGGATTCTAAACGCGCAACTAACTGAGCATAGGACTGAAGAACATCACGAAGAACGGGTGGGTACAAATAAATCTTGAGCCTTTATCCTTTGTTTCTTGAACCGTGAACCAGGCCACGTTATAACCCTTAAAAGTCCTAGCTAAAGCATGGGTTAGTTCGAAAGCATACTGTTACAAAAGGTATCCTGACTCCTATAAGGTTTGCTATAAATCCCGAGTTGACATCACACTTTTACAAAAAAAAAACTTGTTTTACTAAAAAATGAATTTTTAAACTTCAAGACAGATATAAGCTTTGCATTCTTAAAATAACATTGTTTGCATATGACTATTTGTTTAACGGCAGGGAAATTCGCATGACGAATATCCAGTGAACAAAAACCTTCTCAATAAAAAGGATCACCTCAAGTGGAAAAAACACTTCCAACCAAGGGGCACGGCATGATCATTGTCCATCATCTGGGGCAGTCAAGTCAAGATTCAAGGAATCTCGTAAAGATGGCAAATAGCTAGGGGCAGATCTCCATCTGAATCACTTGGGGCATTGGACATGAATTCCAGCAACGAATCCTGTATGATCAAACGAACATCTTCTGGTAGTGTGGCAACACAACACTACCGACAGTGACAACTCCCTACACCCTGAGAGCATGGACATAGTCAAAAAATACTGCGCATGAACAAAGACCCGCTAGGTTGACTGGCCTAGGCAAAAATAAGGGCATCCCGGCGAACCAAAAGGGTTCGGGAAAAAATTAGGGATAAAAACAAAAAAGATATGTACACCTGGCAAGCTGAAAACCTGAAAAGGCGGCTTGGGTAAAAAAGGGTATCCCGGTGGACTGAAAATCTGAAAAGACAGTCCAGGTAAAAGTTAGGGATTAAAGCGTACGACTATGTCTCGTCATCTCGTCACTTGCCTACCAGAAGAAGACTTATCATTTCGATCGAAAGTTACCAAGCACCTCATAAGGTGGGATAACACTCAATCCCCAAGGCCTCCGCAGCCACTTTCTCCAACAGATACAGGGGCAGAAAAGTCTCGATGCAAAGTCATTGTCATATCCTCAACATACATCCCAGTAACATCTACACTCCTTGCAGAGTAAAAGATACCCAAAAGACAATGGTGTTAGCTCTCCCCAACCGAAGTTCGTAAGCGTGAATAAGTCGGCAGAATTCTCCCCAAGCAAAGTTCATCTTTCACCAACAATGAAAGACCATCCCCAGTGGAGTTTATTTCTTCCACAAACAGAAACTTTATCCCCGACAGAGTTCATCATCGCCAGCAACGGTAATTCATCCACAGCCGAGATCATTTCTCCAAATCAGCAGATCTTCTGACAGAGTATCTCTTTTCCCCACAGAGTCATTTTCTCACCAGTTTATTCTCCTGCAGAGTTATTCTCCCGCCAAGTTATTCTCAAATCATCTTCAATCGTTATCCTCAGCGAGCGAAACTCTTTATATTCTCCAGCAGCAGTCCGGGATTTATTTTCCCCAACTAGAGAACATCACGAGAACATTGCACATCCATACATCATGACATGCATATACGCATCATACAGCACAATCTCATTTATTTTGAGAACATCATCGCTCGATACATATCATGCATCATGACATTACATACGACTAACTCTTTACATTTCAGGAAATTCTCAGAAAGTTCAAGCTATGAAGCCCGGGTACGACCGTATAGTATCTTGATCTCTCCATCATATTGTGAAGCCCGAGAACGACCGGATAATAGTATCAGAATATCGCAAAGCCTGGATTACGACCAGATAGTGGTATCCTTTGAAAACAAGCTATGAAGCCCGTATTCAACCGGATAATAGTTTAATCCCCAACAAGTTATTGTGAAGCCTGGATTACGACCAAATAGCAATACAAAGACACCATGAAGCCTGGATTCAACCAGATAGTGGTATATCATAAACATAAGCCGTGAAGCCCGGAGTCGACCGGATAGCAGCTTAACAAGTTATTATGAAGCCTGGATTACGACCAGATAGTAATATAAGACACCATGAAGCCTGGATTCGACCAGATAATGGTAGAAGACATTGTGAAGCCTGGGGTACGACCAGATAGTAGCCAAGAATACTACGAAGCCTAGATTACGACCAGATAGTGGTATATCTTTAATGCAAGTTATGAAGCCCGGATTCGACCAGATAATATCTTGATTTCCCCGAACACCATGAAGCCTGGATTCGACCAGATAATGGTATGAAACATCGTGAAGCCTGGATTACGACCAGATAACGGTACAAGATACTGTGAAGCTTGGATTTCGACCAAATAGCAGTTTACCTGGCCAATTACTATGAAGCCCGGAGTCGATCGGATATTAGTAGACCTTAAAATCAAATGGAAGCCCGGATGCGACTGGATAACCACTTGATTTCTTCTGAAGCCTGGATTTCGACGAGATAAGAAGTGAGGTATTGTGAAGCCTGGATTCGACCAGATAACAGTACAAGACACCATGAAGCATGGATTCGACCAAATAATGGTATGAAACATCGTGAAGCCTGGATTACGACCAGATAACGGTACAAGACATTGCGAAGCTTGGATTTTGACCAAATAGAAATTTTTACCTGGACAATTACTAAGAAGCCCGGAGTCGACCGAATATTAGTGTGCCGTAAATTCAAGTTAAAGCCCAGATTCGACCGGATAACAACTGAATTCCTTCTGAAGCCTGGACTACGACCATATAAGAATTCAGAAATTACGAAGCCTGGATTATGACCGGATAGCAAGTTTAATCTCATCTCCCCAGTAAGCCACTGTAAAGCCTGGATTACAACCAGATAGCACTCGATCTTATCACCATGAAGCCTGGATCACGACCAGATAGTAGTTCATTTTCTCCTCTTCGACCAAAAGATGATTCCCCAGTAGAATAAATGACGACTGAAGCTCCTAAATTCAACTTTCTCTTAAGACAGAGACCAGCATTCCCCAGTGGAATCTTCCTTAACAACAGGTATACAAGCTCTCGCAAAGGAATCTCTTATGCGATCGACACTCCTTCGGATGGCATCTTTAAGCCCATCTTCCATCATCAATCTCCAAATGGCATCTTTAAGCCCATTCCCGACATCACAAGACAAGTACCACTTCATGCGAGTGCAAATTTTTGGGCACTCTAGTGTTCAATCATCTTCCACCTTCAGATCACGAAAGGCAGGCAAGCCAATCTACATCCTCAGGTTTAAGAAGATTGAACAGGGGCAGATGTTGTACCCCAAAATTTTCCCTCCCATATTTCTCAATACATTTCAAGTGAGGTCTTCAAATTGCTCAAGGAAGTCCAAGGGTTGACCATACAAACTCTCTCCTAAGGCAGCCTACCTCAAATTAGGGTTTCATGTTGCATCAAGATGCTTGATACCAAAGGGTCTCAAATGCTCACCATTGTCCTAATATGTTCTCAAGATCATGCAGGTCAAGTTTCAAGCCTTGTAGAGGAAGTTTGCTCAATCAATTGCTCAAAAGCCTAAAAATCGACTGTGTTAGGGCAAAAGTCAATTGTGGCCCAGATACAGTCAAACTTCAATATTTTTGGTCAACATTCTCATTTTGAAGTATTATTCATCATTTGATCAAGGGTTGATCATGATTCATCAAGGATTGCTCACAATTCATCAAAACCCCAAAGTTGCTAAATTAGGGTTTTGTAGGAAAAGTCAACTCAACTTTGACCAAGCATAACTTTCTCATACTTTAGGATAAATGACCCATCCAAATCTCATTTTTAATAGGATGAAATTCCCTACAATTCATCTTCATCTCCCAAGTTCAAAATGTGCACTCACAAGAAGTTATGAATTTGGACATTATAGGTCATTTTGAAAAGTCAACAAAAACACCTTTTTTGTCAAAGCTTCATACATGAACATGGAAGACTCAATTGAGATGAGAACAAACTAGTTGCTTAGAGGACTCAAGATTTCTAAAAAGTCCAAGAACACCTTCAAAGAGTCAAAATTGAAGAAGTTACGCATTGGTGAAGTTGACCTTTTTTGCAAAATTGCCAAAAGTCAAATATGCCTCAAATTGCAATTTTTGTCAAATGGGCCTAACTTTTTGCACTTGTTTTGAGTTGGTAGTATGGTCCACAAGCCCTAGATCTTCCCATTTGTCTTTATCTTATTTTTTATGTTTATTTTGATTTTTATTGCAATTAAATCAATTTAAATCAAAACAAATCATGAAAAAATCCAAATCATTCAAACTTCAAGATCTTGTGCACATTTCAGGTCCCATATACAGCTAGCAAGTGAATCAATTCGTGCAAGGCATAGCTGGGCACAAAAAGATTGATTTTGGCCTATTTTGGAAGGAATTTTATGGAAATCAAATCAAGATCACAAATCATAATTGGCAAAGATTGAGATCATATTTGTAAACCTAATTCATCCCTTGGTATATAGTGAACAATTGCAGCCAGAAACAACAAGGTTTAGAGGCGTGTAGAAAGAGAACCAAACTTGAAAAAACTCAAAGAAAGTGGTGATCCGATTTTGCACTTCCAGGAATTTTCAAGATCCCCTAGCCATCTCATCCGCTTCCTGGGCATACAAGCAAGTTGTACCAATCAAGAACAAGCATTTTCCAGCGCTAGAACTCACTGTAAGTGATCCACGACCATGTATTTTTCTTGAAATTGAATCACATGATTTTGGCACTTATAGCATGAAATATTTGCATTTTCTTGTTCCTTGAGGCATTTGCAAACTACTCATAACGATTAATTGCATTTTTATTGGCTATACTGGAATCTACCATTGCTAGGTTTTATTGTATCGTTTTAGGATCTTTTGGTACAGGTGAAATTGGTCCACAAGAAGGGCACCATAATGCTCAGCAGGCCAAGGCGGTTTGATTCATTGCTTTAGATTCCATTTATCATGCCCGAGTGAGGTTTTGAAACAATCAAGGGTTGTAGCGACAGACATTTGTCCGTAGGTAAAAGTCTCTGACTTTTACCAACGGAGAGAGGTTGGGGACGACCTGCGTGGCACCATCTTATTTGTCCACTTGAATTTTGGCGTGCATTTTTTTATTTATTCCCACTAACTCACATTATTATATATTATCCATTATTATTATTCCATGTACAATAAACACGCGCAACTCAGTTGGTGTGAAGGTGAGTGGAAAAGGCTATAGGGCACGGGTTCGAATCCCGGGTCCCCCCATTATTTCATATTATTTTCATTCAGATGATCAGGCGAGCACACAAGGCAGGGAGATCACCATGTACCCTCAAGATTCAACCTTTGGATTTCCAGAAGGCCAGATCTAATGCCCATCATGTGGAGGACCATGATACACCCCAGTCAACAGGCAGCATGGAATCTTGGAAAGTCAATGTGGGTCAGCTTGTTTTGGGCCCAAAAGCTTGCTGTTCACCCCCCCCCCCCCCCAAATTGTTGATTCTCAGGCCCATTACTTTTTCTCTATTCTTTTATATTTTCTTAATTAATTCATTTAACTTATTTTTACTAACACCAAATTATTTCTTTTCTTTCATAAAAAAGACATAAAATAAAATTTCATCCAATTAGATTTAGAATTTATTTTTTATACAAAAATTAATTTAATTAGTTTATTTAATTTTAGGGTAACTTTAATTATTTTGTAAATAAATTAAAACAAGTTAGAAATTAGGGTTTTGTTTAATTTAAATTCTATTTTCTTTTTCTTAAAAAATAACCAAAACACAAAAATAGGTCAAATAATTTTATTTTCTTAATTTAATTTAATTAGTAAGTTTGTACATATTTAATTTAAAACTTTATTTTCTTAAAATAATCAAAAACAACAAAAAAAAATTTCTTTTATTTAGGGTTAGACGGGGTTAAAACCCTAATTTCCTTTCGTTCTCTATTCGTCACGCGTTTATTTTTATTTTCATGATATTGATGTAACTGCTCACATGATGTAATAGATTAATTAGGACTTTCTCCATTTATTTATCGTTTTAGTGGGTTTTTGGCTATGTGATTAATACCCGAAGCCTTGTAATAGCGTAGCTTTACTTTCTGCATTTTAATTTCCGCAAAATATTAACTGTTAGATGTATGATAATAGGGTTGCATGACAAGAATGTATGTTAAATTTTAAAACGGTTAGCAAACCCTAAATGTGCAAAGATGATAACCTGAAATTGAATCACTCGCACATGCGCACTCCTAGGGTATACTCTCACTTCGATTGCCTTCGGTAAATGATCATTAAGTATAGGATATTTTAGTGGTCGCCCTCTTGTCTAAATAAAAGATCAAAGTCCCATTCGGAAATGTTGCCTCAAATATTGATCTTAAGACATTAGGGATATTACTAAGACATCCTAACATTGCTTTAGTGATCGTACGTCCCTTTCGAATTGACCCTTACAACTCCAACGACGGTACTACCTACTCATTAATAGTAGGATAGCGCTGTCTAAAGGAAACAAACATAGAACCATTCTTTTTTCGAGTCGGTAGATGCTAGTAGGTACTTGCTCAAAACAAACAAACCTTTTTCCGTACTTACACCCTTTTTTAAACAAAGTTTTTTTCAAAACAACTTTGTAACACTCTTGAAGACAGAAGCAAGGGTTAAATCGAAGTAAAACAAAACTTTTCAAAATAAAGCACACACGCAAGCAATTTAAAAGGATGAGCAAGTACCTAAGAGCCCATGGAAAACCATGGATAGAAAGCGTGCTAACACCTTCCCTTTCTATAATCTATCCCCCGTACTCAGAATATCTCAAAAAAGGAATTTTTCTGTGCTTTTTTCCTTTCCAGTTGGATAAAATAAAAGTCGGTGGCGACTCTTGCTTACCGCGAAATTTTGCAAACACAAACGCAAAATGCAAACCACATTCAAACAATTCTGGTTCTGCCACCATATCACATCCCCATATAGTTTCCATGGATCATATTGGGCTTTCATGAATCAGGTCGAAGATGGAATTTTTGAATCCTCGAAAGAAGGAAGAGAAAACTATCGAAAGGGAAAAGCAGATAAAAAAAGGTGTGCTGTTGCAGATAACCATGTTGAATTCAAAATCTGGTTCAAGCTGTTCGAACCACATGACTGATCAAAAGGAGTGGTTGGCATATTTTGACAAGTCGAAGAAGAGAAAGCTTGCTTCGATCCCCAAGCTTTGACTGGGAAATGGCTTCTTTGAGCAACCTGCTTCGATCCACCTCTAAAACCTTAGACACACATAGTTTCGACACTATGAATTATAATTTAACACACCACCTAATTCATTGTGTCTAAACAATCTATATTCATCATGGTTCTTAGTCTTCTGTATACTTCAACCTGCACTCCCTTCATCATGATGTCTGCAATCTGATTCTCAGTTCTGCAGTGTTCCAAATTCATCTTCCCAACTGCTACCTACTCTCGGAGATAATGGAACCTCATTTTCATGTGCTTGCTTCGACCATGTGCTATTGGGTTCTTCACCAGATTGATAACTGACATGTTGTTTATCTTCATGCTTGCTTCGATCCACAAGCTTCGGTTGGGCAATGGCTTCCTTCAAGCAACCTACTTTGATCCACCTCTAAACCCTTCGACACACATAGTTTCGACACTATGAATTACAATTTAACAAAAAACTTGTTGATAATAGTTCATTGCAAGAAGAAGGTACTGACAACATAGTCTTTCAAATGAGTAATAGAGGAAAAGTTATGATTAAAGATATGCTCTATGTATCTGGAATAAAGTGAAACTTTCTAAGTGTTAGACAACTAGTCGAAAAGAGTTTCTCAGTTGTCATTAAAGATGAAGTTTTGAGATTGTTCGACACCAAGAACAATTTGGTCTTAAAATCTCCGTTGTCGAAAAATGAGACATTTAAGACAATGATCAATTTGACAAAAGTTCAATGTTTGAAAACTGTTCGACCACAAGGATAGTTGGTTGTGGCATTTGAAGTTTGGACATTTGTACTTTCGACCACTTAATCAATTGATTACTCATGATATGGTTACTGGTATTCCAAGTCTTGAGATGCCTGAAAAAACTTTGTGATGTTTGTTTAGTAGGAAAGCAATCTAGAAATTCTTTCGTTTCGAATATGCCATTGAGATCATCTTGCATACTCAAAGTGGTACATTCAGATGAATGTGGTCCATTTGAAGAACATACAATTGGTGGAAACAAATATTGTTTTGTTTGTTGATGAGTTTGGTTGAAAGTTGTGGATCTATGTGATCAAAACGAAAGGATGAAGTATTCGACATGTTTAAGAGATTCAAGATGCTTGTCGAAAACGAGAGTAAGAAAAATATCAAAGTTCTACAAAGATTCAAGATCTTTGTAGAATGAATCAAGTTGATGACAGAATTTTGAAGAACATTGATCATAGGCCATGCTACATGATCTTGCTTTGCAGGCCTCAAACTTGTGTTTCACTCCATAATTAATTATTTACACAGTTAATTAAGCTCTTACCCAAGTATTTAAAGTATTGTCCAAGCTAATTTTCCCTTAATGGCACAAAGTTACCATTGCCATATTAAAAAAGTAAGCTTTATACAAAGTAAATTTCTATTGAGTCTTGCACTTGTTCTTTCTGCATACACAACCCCTACAAACTAGAAGCAACATGTCTAAGGCTTCTATCAACTTAGATCATGATTGTACAATACTTTGAGACCTGTCTTCTCACTTTCCTTGAAAAAAGCAAGTTATAGAGCCAAAAGGCTAGAACTCAGAAATATGGTATGCAAGAAATCTCTAAACCTTTTTCCATACAAATATAAAAGTCTTTGACAAGCAGAAGAGGAGGGAAAAAAGGAGGAGAGAGGATAGAACACGATATTACAAGCCTTAGAACACTCCCAAACTCTCAAAAAACTCAGAACCTGCACACAAGCACAAAACTTGGCACATCCTGACTTTACACACAAAATCTCAAATCCCTTCGTGCGTTTTTTGGCCTTTTGATTCACTAAGCTTCCATATACCACATATAAACTATCCCAACCCTTAAACCACTTCTGTAACTCCTCCTTCCTCATCCATCATTTTCAAAATCCACCATTACAGCTTGACTTGTCCAGAGCAGTTGGGAAAGCTACAAGACATTCTAACAATTGGAATAGCTTCAGAGAGGTCCAGGAAAGCTTAATCGATCATCAAACCATTTCTGGAAGTAGTGTAGAAGTCATTCAGGTTTCACTCCAAGAGGTAAGTTTTTCAAACTTGGAACTCTTCATTCAAGCATCATTTGTATATACATTATGAAGAAAAGATGTAGATATCATGTCTAGGAAGCTGACTATGTCCACAATTTGATTATCATTGCTTATACATTGAGAATTTCATCTATGATCAGTTAGGTCTTGATTTTGGTACTGAACAAAATTCATGCAAACTTTTGACCCATAACTTTTGAAAATTATGTGGTTAGATTCGTATTTAAATTTTAGGCAGGTTTGATGTTTACATTTTTTTATTTGGCTGAGAAATGAAGCTTTTAGAAGCTAAACAATGAAGTTATCATGGCCTGCGCGCGCAAGGAAGAAGAAGCTAGGCATTTCAAACATTCAAAAACGAGTTCATTTTATGTTTAATTGAAATTATCTTATGAACGGATGAAACAGGCCACCCCAGTGGTACAAATAGTGCGCGCTAAAGCCTTACCATGTAGAAGGTCCTGGGTTCGAGCCCCAACGAGACCTTTTGTCATTTTTCAAAATTTTCTCACTTTTTTTTTTCGTTTGTAGGAAGCGCGACTGGGCCTCCATTAGCTGGGCCTTGACATTTTTATTTTTATGACCCCCCATTTTACTTTAGCAATGCAGCCCATTTTTATTTTTTTTAGTTCTCTAATTAAATTATTATTGGGCTAGACCAAACAAAAACTGTTTTCTATACAAAAACACCTCAAATTCAACTTTCACCCCCTCCTAACTTATTTTCTTTATTTTATTTTTTCTTTCTTATTTTGTTTATTATTATTATTATTATTATTATTTCTATTAATAAAAAAGGACAAAATATTTTATTTATTATTCATACTATATACATATACTTATCCCTTTCAAAAAGATAAAAATATTTTCTTATACAAATTTAATCATTTTTTAATTAATAATTAGGCTAGGGTCTAACCTATTTTCATCTAATTAAAATTAAATTAGAGCTTACGTTTTCTTTTAATTAATTAATTTTTACTAGTTTAATTAATATTCAAAACTATTTTCATGCAAAAAAACCCTAAAATTGCACCTTTGATTAATTTCACTTTAAACTTAGTTCAATTTTCCTATTTTAATTAATTACCCTTATTTAGTTATTTAGGTCAAAATCTTTTCTTAACAAAATCAAAAAAAAAACCAAAATCCATTCCCTTTCCATTTTTATCCTTGTACATTATGTTCATTTTAATTCTTGTACATTTAATTCAATATAGTTGTAATAGATAATCATGGTTTAAATTCTTGCAATCTCCATTTGTAATTTGTATACCCTATCCCTCAAATGATGTAATAACGTAGAACATTTATTTTCCGGAATTTATTATTTTCATATAAATGTTAGTAATTAGGGTTTGTATGGAAAGATAAAATCAATGCTTAGAGAATACTAATTCAAGATAAACCAAGCATGAAAAAATAAATACTTGCACACTTACACCTCTAAGATTAACTCCACTTGTTGCCTTGAGAAAATGGTTATGATATGCATGTGAGACATCTTAGCGAAAACAATCAGAAATACAAGATCATAGTCCCTTGATGACGCTTCGAATGTTTCCTTACAAATGATCTTAGTCCCTTAAGAGAAATGCGAAGATATCTCACAACATTGCTATTCATGACTATACGATAACCCACACCCGTCCCTTTACATCCAAAGATAATGCTTCTTACCAATCAATGGTAAGATAGCAATATCAAAGGAAGGAAGAAATGAACAAAAGACTTTTGAGTAGGTAGAACATTCTTATTTGCTTGCTCACAATCCATCTTTAAAAAACAAACATCTTTTCAAACACACCAAACACTTTCAAAACATGAAATATTTTCAAAAAGTCCAACACTTTGTATGCAATCCTATAGAGACAAGAATCATTACAAAGTTTTCCTAAACGGATACGCTTTTCAAAAATACTTTTAAAATCCACCACAAACACATTTCAAACAAAGCAATTTCAAAAGTGATCTAGCAAGCAACTAAGAGCCCATAGATAACTATGGATGAAAAGGGTTCTAACACCTTCCCTTTTCATAACCTACCCCTCGAACTCAAGAAAATGTCTCATAGGTCTTTCCTGTTCTTTTTACCCTTTCCTTATTGGATAAAAGAAAATTCGGTGGTGACTCTTGCTATCCGTAACAATTGCAATAAAACGCAAAACTCCAAGTCAGTTCTCCCACCATATTACAGAACTGGCGACTCTGTTGGGGAGTTTTTAAAAGTGGGGTTACCTTAGAGTTAGATCATATTTACTTGCTTTCATTGTTTGATTTGTTTGCTTTACATTTTATGGGTCCTTGTTTGGGTTTTTATTGATCCTCTACCCAGATCGGGGAACACCATTAGGTAAGTAGAAATAGATTGTCGAAACTATGTAGGGTATACCAACATGGTTGAAGCGATGGCTACATTAGTGTGACACATTTGTTGGTACTGGTATCCCTTGTGTTGAATCGAGGAGAATACAGGGCCGCTGAGTGGTGTCATGAAGCACTAACTGACCTTAGAACCTTTAATTAAACAACTTGGCCATTAGGAAGTAGTGAGATAGCCGACTTTGGTGTAGAGCCGAAGACTGGTTGATACTCGATGCTACGCTCATTGAGATCGGACTTTCAAGATATTTTGGTCGCCAATAAAGAGGCTTGTGCTGAAACAATACCGTTGAAGAAAGATCAGTGATATTGAGATTCTCTAGAACCCGGTTACTTTCTAAGACAGGTTGACCAACTAAACTTCAAGAGGGTACTTACCTATGAACTCCATGCAAGCCTAAACCTAAGGACTTGTTTGTTTTATTTGTATATGATTATTTGTGCATAATGACTTGTCTCCTTTGTTCATTTGTACATAACATCATGACATCATACCATAGCATTTTCAATAACCATTTCAAGGGTCTCAAGGGTCTGTGATGCAGGGTTATGTTGAACCAGAAATCTATCAAATGGCAAGAGGATTCATTTTCCTCTAACCAAACACCGTCAAAGACCAAACCACGATAACTTGAGTCAAGGGCTATGACCCAATTGACATGGTGAGCTTGATTCTTGCGGAAGGACATTCAAAAATACGAAGTTCTTCAATCAAAGTTGTGATTAAAGTTAAACTTCTAAGATTTTCTTGTGTTTACCCTGCGAGATCCTTGAAAACATTGCATTCATATAACATGCATGTCATCGTAACATGTTTTTCCCATACAGGTTTTCTCATCTGCTTACTGTTTATTTCAGTAGAGATGGCTCTAGACAAACAGTTAAAGATCTCCAAGCTCATAATGGCCAATTCCAATAAGTGCTCCTGAACTTAGCCAAGGGGTAGGAAGATCTGAAAGCACTCTTCACCAAAGGGAGTAAGAAGAAAACTAAGAAAAAGGCTATTATCCTCAACATAGAAAGAAGGTTCAAGGGGCTTGCCCAACTAGCTCAAAAGGAAGATACATCTTCTAAGGAAGAAGACAATCAAGAAGAGGAAGCTAGAAGCACTAGAGCTAGGGATAACCAAGCTACTGAGAACGAAGACTATTTTGAGGAGAAGTATCCACCGACGGATGAAAAATACAAACAACTTGAAGACCGACTTAAGGCTATGGAAATCAAAGTAGCACCTGGTCTAGACTTTGGAGATTTAAGGTTGGTCCCTGGGGTAGTCATTCCCCACAAATTTAAGATCCCTATCCTTGCCAAGTATTACGAGGTATCTTGTCCTAAGATGCATCTAAGATCTTATGTTCGTAAGATTCAGCCACACACCACTGATTAGAAGTTGTGGGTTCACTTTTTCCAAGAAAGCTTATCTGGAACACAGTTGGAGTGGTTCTATCAACTTGAGAGGACTAATATCCACAACTGGGAAGGTCTAGCTGCTGCTTTCTACAAGCAGTACCAATACAATGCTGATCTTACACCAACTTGTGTGCAGTTGCAGAATATGACTATAGGCTCAAATGAAGGCTTTAAGGAGTATGCCCAAAAGTGGAGAGACCTATCCGGAAGAGTTCAACCCATTTTGTCTGACAGGGAGCTGGTTGATATCTTTATGGGAACTTTGACATGACCTTTCTTCAATCACCTAATTGGAAACTCTTAGGTCGGGTTCACCGAGATAATTCTAACCAGGGAACGAGTTGAAAATGGAATTAGAGACAGAAAGATCCAAGGGGTTATATCCTCCGATACTCATAAGAAGCCATATAATGGGAAGAAAGAGTCTAATGTTGTGTACGGCCAAAAGGGTCGTAACAAGAGTAACCACGACTAATCTGTGGGGGCAGTCCTGATCTCTAATCCTACATCGACACGACAACAACAACGGGAAACCAGCAAAAGCAAGACGAGCCCAAGAGACAGTTTACCAAAATCAGCATGCCAATGTCTCAAGCATTTCAACACACGATGAGGATGAATCTGATTACGTTGATAGGACCTCATCCAAACCCCAAAACTCTTTCTCCTAAATACAATCCTGATGTAAGATGTGCCTATCATTCCGGCAGTCTTGGGCATGATACTAATGATTGTTGGACGCTGAAGTACAAGATTCAAAATATGATTAACGCCAAGGAGATTGAGTTCGGCCCTCCTAAGACTCCCAATGTGATCACTGCTCCCATGCCACATCATTGAGAGCGTCCAGTTCATTTTGAATTTTAAATTGTAATTTCTTTTGTTTGTTCAAACACTTACCCATTATGTCAAACTTTGTTTTCATTAATGCATTGCATATGTTTGTCTTGAATTAATCCATTCGTTTTAACTATATTTAAACAATGTTTTTATTCCCTTTTGTGATATTCAACTCTCGTTAAAAGTTGTAAGCTTTTAGAAGGAGGATGACGAAAGTAATACCATAATCTCATACAATATACTTTTGGACAGACCTTGCTGACGATGTACATGCGTTTTTTTCAATTCCTAAATAGTGGAGTTATAAGGAAGATAATCCCTAGTCAACCCCTTTGAGCCAAAGAAGTAGGAGTTTTCTTTTTCATACAAATTGAAACCTTTAATCAGAACTTGGGGTAGGGTAGTTTCTCAGTTGATTCAAATGCGCATTTAGTCACAAGCTGTCACTTCACAACAAAAATATTCTTCTGAATCAAAAGTTGGTGTTGGTTCCCCATAAATAAGGCAGTCTTTAGAAAATCCCATGAAGGAGACTTTAAAAAAAATTAGGGCATCCCACTGGCTGTAATCTCAAAACAAGAACAGTCAGGCAAAATTTAGGGATAGTAAATCAAAAAGAGGTCACTACAAATCCTCGACAATATGAAAAATGTTACAAAAATGAATGCCTTCCCAAATAAACTTCCAATTTCCGAACCATCACCTAAAAACCATTCCAAGACTCAATTAGAATCCAAGCGCACAATTAACTGAGTTTAGGACTGAAGAATATCATGAAGAACGGGTGGATACAAATAAATTTTGAGCCTTATCCTTTGTTTTTAAAACCGTGAACCAGGCCACGTTACAACCCTTTAAAAGTCCTAATTGAAGCATAGGTTAGTTCGAAAGCATACTGTTACAAAAGGTATCCTGACTCCTGTAAGGCTTACTGTAAATCCTGAGTTGAATTCATATTCTTACAAAATTCTTTTATTTGCTAAAAATGCATTTTCAAAACTTCAAGACAAACATAAAATTTGCATTGTTTGAATATCGATGTTTGCATATAGCCAATTGTTTGACAATGGAGAAATTCGCACGGAGAATATCCAATGAACGGAAATTCTCTCAATGAACATAATCACTTCAAATTGAAAGACGCTTCCAATGACAAATCTCTCATAATCAAGGGGAATGACATGTTACTGTCCAACTCATCTGTGGTAGTCAAGTCGAGATTCCAAGAAATCTCTCAAGAAGTGCTGAATAACCAGGGGCAGGTCTGCATCTGAATCACTTGGGGAATTGAACATGAATTCCAGCAAAAGGTCACGTACGACCAAGTACACATTTTCTGGCAACCCTACAACACTTACTACTATGGATACTGACAAATCCACACAAAGTCCCTTTTATTAGGTGATCCCCAGTGAAGTCGCCAGAGCCACCTCTATATGGTTATCCCCACAGAATAATCTTCATGGATAAAGGTACAAACCCCACAAGGCCAAATTCATGGATATATATCCCCACAAAGTTGATTCCATGCAATCCCTAGCTAGAGTTTAAATCTCCGGAAAACCTCTCCCCAGCTGAGTTGGTCTTAAGAAGAATCCTTGAGGAGTTCTGGCAAAAGAAAACACCTCTCCAGCAGTTCGTCAAATATCCTCTTCAACAGGGTTTATCTCCCCAACAAACTATAGATTCCCCAGCTTAAGTTTGTCTCTGATACTATTACAAATTAAGGTACCACAACCCTTAATCCATAGTGAAGTCGCCAACAGAGTCGTTACTATCCCCGAAAGTTATTGAAGCCTGGACCCGACCAGATAACAATTGACCTTATTTCTTTTCAGTTACTAAAGCCTGGACTTGACCAGATAATAGTTTGACTTCTTCGAATGGCTGAAGCCTGGACCCGACCAATTAACAGTTCAAGTTACTGAAACCTGAACCTGACCAGATACCAGTTAACCTCAAGTTCAAAATTGCTGAAGTCTGGACCCAATCAGATATCAGTTTAAAATCTCCTCTTCCCCATTAAAGTTGTCCACTATCCCCAGTGAGTTGCTGTAAATCCTGGAATCTGACCAGATAATGGTTAACTTCCTTATCCCCAGCAAGATGGTGTGAAACCTGGAATCCGACCAGATAACAACCAACTTTCAAGAGGTAACTCCCCAGTAGAGCGAAGGAAGACTAAAAATCCTAAGCTCTTTTCCCCCAAGAAGAAGCCAATATTCCCCAGCGGAGTTCTCCTTAAACAACATAACAGGAATCCTCAGCGGAAACATCCTAAAACAAGGTCTGAAAAGGAGCATACTCTTCATCCCCAGTAACAGTCCGGGATTTCATTTCCCAAGGCTTACCAGCATTTGTCAAGAATTTATTTTCCCGGACAAAGATGAACTTCAATAACATTTCGCATTCATACATCATATCATATGCATACAAAATGCATATAAGACATTCTCATTTATTTTGAGAACATCATTACGCCATGTATTTCATACATCATGACATTGCGTACATCTAACACTTTACCTTTTCAGGAAAGATCAATCAACAAATAATTATCATCAACAGTTTTCAACAGGTCCAAGATTAGTTCCTGAAACAAGACAGAGCAACTATCTACACGACCAGCTGAAGCAATCTTACATGGTTTCCTTCTAATTTTCAGATGCAGCTTCACACGGGCTCATCGTGAAGAAATCTTACACGGGTTCCTTCTAATTTCCAGATGCAGCTTCACACGGGCTCATCATGAAGCAATCTTACACAGGTTCCTTCTAATTTCCAGGTGTAGCTTCACACGGGCTCATCATGAAGCAATCTTACACGGGTTCCTTGTAATTTCCAGATGCAGCTTCACACGGGCTCATCAGGAAGCAATCTTACACGGGTTCCTTCTAATATCCAGATGCAGCTTCACACGGGCTCATCAGGAAGCAATATTAAACGGGTTCCTTCTAATTTCTAGATGCAGCTTCACACGGGCTCATCATGAAGCAATCTTACACGGATGCAACTTCACACAGAGTCATCCCAAAACAGCTCTACCCAGGTTCCTTCTCGTGAATTTCCAGATGAAGTTTCACACGAACTCATCCCGAAGAAGCCCTACCCAGGCTCCTTCTCATATATTTCCAGATGAAGTTTCACACGAACTCATCCTGAAGCAGCCTTACCCATGATCCTTCTCATATATTTCCAAATACAGCTTCGCACGGGCTCATCTAAAGAAATCTTACATGGGTTCATTCTACTTTCCAGGTCCAGTTTCACATGGACTCATCCCGAAGCAGCCCTACCCAGGCTCCTTCTCATATATTTCTAGATGCAGCTTCACACAGGCTCATCCGGAAGCAATCTTACACGGGTTCCTTCTAATGTATTTCTAGATGTAGCTTTACACGGGCTCATCACAGGTTCCTTTTAATACATTTCCGAACACAACTTAACACGGGACCATTCCAGCATATCATTCAGATTCAATCGACTAAAGATTTATTCTGATACTTCTCTGACACCTGTTGTTTCAGTATAAATTGACCAAAGATTTATCAACAGTCACCTTAGATGGCATTTATAAGCCCATCTCTGACAATTCTTTATCACTTCTCCAAATGGCATCTTTAAGCCCATTCCCGACACAATCAACTAACACATAGTCGAGTGCAAATTTCTGGGCACTCTATGGTTCAATCATCTTCCACCTTCAAGTCACGAATGGCGGACTCGCCAATCTAACTCTTCAAGTTTAAGAAGATTGAACAGGGGCGGCTGTTGTACCCTAAAATTTGCCCTCTCATTTTTCAAGACATTTCCCACAAGATCTCCAATAGCTCAAGCTTGCACAAGGATTAACTAGGCCAAGATCTCCCCTCAACACTGATAACTCAAAATTAGGGTTTGAGTTTGTATAAGGACAATTGGACTTTTAACGCCCCATATAGTTTCCATGGATCATATTGGGCTCTCAAGCATCAAGTTGAAGATGGAACTTCTGAATCCTCGAAAGAAGGAAAAGGAAATTGTCGAAAGGGAAAAGAAGATAAAAAAAATGTGTGTAGTTGCAGATAACCATGTCGAATTCAAAATCTTGTTCAGGCTGTTAGAACCATATGACTGATCGAAAGGAGTGGTTGGCAGATTTTGACAAGTTGAAGAAGAGCAAGCTTGCTTCGATCCCCAAGCTTCGACTGGGAAATGGCTTCTTCGAGTAACCTGCTTCGATCCACCTCTAAACCCTTCGACACACATAGTTTCGACACTATGAATTATAATTTAACACACCACCTAATTCATTGTGTCTAAAAAATCTATATTCATCATGGTTCTTGGTCTTTTGAATACTTCGACCTGCACTCCCTTCGTCATGATGTCTGCAATCTGATTCTCAGTTGTGCAGTGTTCCAAATTCATCTTCCCATCTGCTACCTACTCTCGGAGATAATGGAACCTCATTTCTATGTGCTTGCTTCGACCATGTGCTATTGGGTTCTTCTCCAGATTGATAGCTGACATGTTGTCTATCTTCATGCTTGCTTATATCCACAAGCTTCGACTTGGAAATGGCTTCCTTCGAGAAACCTTCTTTGATCCACCTCTAAACCCTTCGACACACATAGTTTTGACACTATGAATTACAATTTAACAAAAAACTTGTTGATAATAGTTCATTGCAAGAAGAAGGTACAGGCAACATAGTCTTTCAAATGAGTAATGGAGGAAAAGTTATGATTAAAGATATGCTTTATGTACCTGGAATAAAGTGCAACTTCGTGAGTGTTGGACAACAAGTCAAAAAGAGTTTCTCAGTTGTCATGAAAGACGGAGTTTTGAGATTGTTCGTAACTATTGTACCCCAAAATTTTCCCTCTCATATTTTCCAAGATTTTCTCTTACATGGGTAGTTACAAACACTTTCTTAAAGAAAATAAAAAGTTTTTAAAGATGGTCAAGTGTTTTTTGATGGGCATCTGAACAAGGTCTTTCGATTGGCATCTTAATAAGGCCTTTCGACGAGCATCTGAATAAGCTTCGATTGGGCATCTAAAATCCTTCGAGCGAGCTTGGTTTCACGAGCTTCGATTAGGAATTTGGACCCCTTCAATCAAGCTTGGGTCCACCAGCTTCGATTGGGTGTTGGGTCCCCTTCGATCAAGCTTTGGTCCACCAACTTCGATTGGGCATTGGGTCCCATTCGAGCAAGCTTTGGTCCACAAGCTTCATTCAAGCAGTAACCCCATACAAGTTTACTTCGATTCACTAGAAATAGCCTTCTACATACTTGCTTTGATTCACAAAGCAGTGGCCTCCTGCATGTTTATTTTGATTCTCAAAGCAGTGGCCTCCTGCATGTAAGCTTTGTTTGAACATTGGTGACTTACGTGTCTGCTTCGATTCATAAGGCAAAAGGCCCCTTCAACTTGCCTTAGATCCACAAGGAAAAAGGCCCCTTCAACTTATTTTCGATCCACTAGGAAAAGGCCCCTTCAACTTGCCTTCGATCCACAAGGAAAAAGGTCCATTCAACTTGTCTTTAATTCACAAAGCAATAGCTATCTGCATGCAAGCTTCGACTGGGTAATGTCTATCTTCGGGCCTGCTCTGACTCCACCTCTAAAACCCCTCAACATAGTTTCTACACTTTGACACATAGTATGGTCCATTCGAAGAAACATTCCAAAGGGTCATTCGAAGAAACATACAAGTATTGCCTTCGAAGGACATACATTTGGTCCATTCGAAGGACACACAAATGGTGCCTTCGAAGGACATATATGTGGTCCATTCGAAAGATACACAATTGTTGAAAACAAGTTTGTTTTGCCTTTGATGAGTTTGGCTCAAGATGTTTGCTGGCCAAAGTCCAACATGCTTCCAAGCCCAAGTCTTCTGCGCAATTGCATTCGAAGGAAATAACAAAAGAAGCTTCGACTGGTCAGAGTGAAGTGTTCGATTGGGCTAGTTAGGCATTTATAGAGCCAATCGAAGAACATGACACACAATATGGCTCAATCAAAGAGGCCACAATAATGAAACCCAGAGCCAATCGAAGAACCAGACATGGAGGAATTCGAAGGGGTCAGGGAGTGAAACATGTTCAGGTTCATCCTAAAACCCAAAAGGGTAGGAATTCATCAAAGATGGGAATATTTTAATTTGTTTGATTTTTCCTTCAAGGCCTGGTTAATGGTTGTCCCTTGTTGTTGTACCCCAAAATTTGCCCTCTCATTTCTCAAGGCATTTTCTCACAAGGATTTTCCAAAGCTCAAAATTTGCACAAGTACAAAGGAGACAAAAGGGAAAAATAGATAAAAAATGATTTTTGACAAAATTGAAGAAAAGCAAGCTTGCTTTGACTTATTCATCCTTTGACTGAACATTCTGATTCTTCGAGGCAACCTTGATTCACTCGCTTTGACTGAACATTCTGGCTTCTTTGATGTAACCTTGATTCACATGCTTCGACTGAATATTCTGGCTTCTTCGATGCAACCTTGATTCACACGCTTCGACTGAACATTTAGGACTCCTTCGATGCAAGCTTGGTTTTCATCCTTGAATTGAGCATCTGGCTTCTTCAATCGAGCTTTGATTTACACACTCTGATTGAACATTTGGCTTTCCTTCGAGCAAGCTTTCCACAAGATTCAATTAAGCATATGGCCCTCTACATGATTTTGTTGATTCATAAAGCATGTGGCCTCCTGCATGCAAGCTTCAATTAGGGAGCAATGACCCCCCACAGGCAAGCTTCGATTAGGTAAGGATTACCTTCACGCAAAGCTTCGATTAGAGTATGGTTTCCTTTCAAAGCAACATACGTCGAATTCAACTCTGGACCCCTTCATGCATCCTTTGGTCCACAAGCTTCATTCAAGTAATGACCTCCTACGGGTTTGCTTTGATTCACTGAAATGACCCCTGCATGCAAGCTTCGATTCAGAGAGCAATGGCTTCCTGAATGTTTGTCTCACAAAGAATTTGCCTTCTGCATGCTAGCTTCGACTAGGAATTATGACCTTCATATTAGCTTCCATCGATTTAGAAGAGAAAGACCTTCTAAAAAACTTCCTTCGTCATAAAGAGATGACCTTCTAAAATATTTCTTTGATTCAGAGGGAAATGGCCTTCTGAAGGTTTTCCATTGACACAAAACATGGACCTCATGCATGCTGGTTTCGATTGCACCATAAGCTCCTCACGTGTTTGCTTTGATTCGCAAGGCAGGGGTTTTCCCCATGTTAGTGTGCACAAGGCATTGTCACCTGCATGTCTCCTTCGAATACACCTACATGCTGGCTTTGAATCCACTTTCAGGATTGTCTTGAATCACTTTCATATCACCTTCGAATCCATCTGCACACCCTTCAACACACATAGCATTGCATTATGATACACAACTTGGTGGCCCATTTGAAGGACTTGCCATGGTTGGGAAATAATTGGTTTTGTTTACTTTTGAGTCTGGTCGAAAGGTTGGGCCTAAGTGATCAAAATCAAGAAGACTCAGTGGCATATTCAGCTGAAGGTGGCCCATTCGAAGAACACACAGTTGGTCCATTCGAAGGACACACAACTGGTGGAAACGAATGCTGCTTTATTAAGTGGTCGAAGGCTATGGAAAAATGAAGGATTTGATTCAAAGAGTCAAGTTGTCCATAGTTCAGGCTACCTAGGCCTCCAACTTACGTATCACTCCATATTAAATTATTCTCCAAGCCAACTTGCTCTTTATGACATCACTACCTTTTAGAAAGTTCTTGAGCCTTGCGCCTGCCTCTTCTGCACACTTGCCCCCTATAAACTAGGAGCCACCCATCTCAACCAACGATTTTAGTGCTTTTATCTTGGGATTATAAAAATTTGACACAAGTGGATGTTGGCCTTTCAAAGAAACTATATTTTATTTCTTCACAAAGCTGCTCATTCAAACAATTTCTCTATAAATAGAGAGTTCATTTGCACTTCAAAAGGGGACTAAAAAAAAGGAAATAGAAAGAAGAAGAACGCTGAAGAGGATTTTGGTTGTGTGGAAAGAATCTTCAAAAACTCTCAAAACTCTCAAACACTTAACACCCTCCTAAAACCAGAACTTTAAGAAACACCAGACTTGTTTCTTTAAAATCCAGAAATAAACAAACACAAATCAACTTTTCTTGGTTTTTGAATCTAGCCAAAGAAACATCATGTTTGTTTCTTCTCCTTCGAATTCAAGAACGCCCAGAGAAATAGCTCAAGTCCAAGACCCACATTTTAGCTTCAATCAAGGTAAGTTCTCTTGATCTTAACCTTTCGTTTTAAGCATAACATGTGAATACTCATTTCTTTTCGTTTCAAGCATTATCATTACCTTTTTTGTTTGTCTTCGTTTTCACCTTCTTCGTTTGATTTCTTTGCTAAGTCTTTTGTTTTGTTTTCTTTATCAAACATATTTTTAAGAATTAATCTTGTCATGAAGCAATATTAGCATGGCCTCACCTCATGTCGCTACTTAGCCCCCAAATGAAAGAAGACAGGAAGAAGGTTGTGTGGGTCGAAGCCTTTTAGGCTTCGCCTCATGCTCTTATCTAAAAAGAAAGAGGTGTGGTCGAAGGATACATTCATTTTTGTTTTACAGGTCTAGTTGAAGTAAGCAGAAAAAGGGGTATGGTCGAAGGATACATATTCATACTTCCTTACAGGCCCAATCGAAAGAAGCTGAAATAGGGTGAATCGAAGCAGCATACTGCCTGGGTCGAAAGACTGCCTTTTCCTCTTTTCATCCATATTTATCTATGGGCTCTTAGTTGCTTGCTATATCACTTGCTTTGTTTGAAAATATGCTTTGTGGTGGTTTTGAAAGTATTTTTGAAAAGGCGCCTTCGTTTAGGAAAACTTTGTAATAGTTCTCGTTTCGTAAGAACGTATACAAAGTGTTGGACTTTTGCAAATATTTCATGTTTTGAAAGTGTTTGGTGTGCGCTTTTTTTGAAAGTGTTTGTTTTGAAAGTGAGCAAGGATGTTTGTTTTGAAAGTGAGAAAGCAACTAAGAACGTTTCTACCTACTCAAAAGTCTTTTTTGTTCATTTCTCTCTTCCTTTGATATTGCTATCTCACCACTGATTGGTAAGAAGCCTTATCTTTGGATGTAAAGGGACGGGCGTGGGTAATCGTATAGTCATGAATAACAATGTTGTAAGATGTCTTAGCATTTCTCTTGAGGGACTAAGATCATTTGAAATGCAACATTTGTAGCGTCATCGAGGGACTATGATCTTGTATTTCGATTATTTTTGCTAAGACATCTCACATGCATAACATGACCATTTTTTAGGCAACAAGTGGAGTTAACCTTAAGGGTGCATGTGTGAATAGTGTGTTTATTTTTCATGCTTGGTTTATCTTGAATTAGGGTTATCTAGGAATTGATTTTATCTTTCCATACAAACCCTAATTACTAGCATTTATATGAAAGCGATAAATTGCGGAAAGTAAATATTCTACGCTATTACAACCATTAGGGGGATGGGGTATACAAATTTACAAATGGGAATTGCAAGAAATTAAGCCTAATTATCTATTACAACCATATTGAAATTTGAATAATGTACAAGAAATGAACATATAATGTGCAAGGATATAAATGGAAAAGAAATATATATTTTTTTAGGAAAGGGTTTGGTTTTGACCTAATTAACTAAAGAAGTAATTAATTAAGATGAGTAAAATTAAATTTAAACTTATTAAGAAAAGAAATTAAGTTTAATCAAGAAAGCATTTTTTAGGGTTTTTTTAGAAAAGGTTTTAAGTTTAATAAAAATAGTATGGAAATTAATTAATTAAAAGAAAACCTAAATTCTAAGTTAACTTTAATTAAAAAGGAAATAACTAAACCTAAATCTAATTATTAATTTATTAGAAAAAATGATTAAATTTGTTTAAGAAAATATTTTTGTCTTTTTTTTTAGTTTTAAAAAAGGAAAATAAAAATAAGAGAATATAAGTATATTAGATAAATAAATAAACTATTTTTTTTTGGATTTTTGATTTAATAAATAATAATAATAATAATAATAATAATGAAAAATAATAAATTAAAGAAAATAAAATAAAATGTGAAAAATAAAGTCAGCAGGTGAAAATAGAATTTAGGGTGTTTGTTAGAAAAACAGTTTTTGTTTGGCCCATTGAGATTTTTGTAAGTTAGAAAAAGAAAAAGAAAATAATAAAACAAAACATTGGGTCTGCTGTAAAACTTGCAAAGAGGCCCAGCACAGGAGGCCCAGAGCGCGCATGCTGTGTGACAAAAAAGAAGAAAATGTTGGAAAAATGAAAAAGTGGCAGTGTTGGGGCTTGAACCCACGCCCTTGACATGATACGCGCGCTGCCTTACCACTGAGGTGGCTATACATCCGTTAACTTAAACAAAACCATAAATATATAACACAAATTCATTCCTAGAAATGAACTTCATCTTCAATCTCCAGTCAGGGTCCCTGTAACTCGTTCATTTCTCATCCATTCTCAAAACTTTCAACATCAAACTTGTTAGAAATTTTACCAGGATTCCAGAAATGTAAATAATTTGGACTAACAATCAAATATGAGCATGTATTTCTAAAAGTACCAAATCCTGACCTAACTTTTTTCAGAGATTCAAACTTAAAATTCTCTAAGCTTAGGCCATATAAATGAAAACTATGGATATGTACAACTTCAGGGCAATGTATCTACATTTTTACTTCAGAATGTATGCACAAAAAATGCTTGTATCAAGATATTGAAGTTTGAAAACTTACCTCTTGTAGCTGAGTTCGTGTATGGAGTTTGAGCAAAATTTGAGATGGCCTGATGATCTCTTTAGCTTTCCTGGACCTCCTTGAGTGTGTTCCAACTCCTACTTTACTTTGAGAATGGATGAAACTCTCTACTCAAGTCAAGTTGCAAGCTTGAGTTTTGAAAATGGTGAATGGTGCAAAGGTAGTTACAGTCCAGAAACAAGGGCATGGATCACTTTGATATGATGTATATTAAGTATTTGGATGGTAAAACACAATACGCACGAGTGGATTTGGAGATAGCTATGTGAAGCTCAAAACTGTAAAGTTATGGCAAATTCTGAGGTGCATAATGCTTAGGAGTGTTTTGGGGTGCTTGAACTCGTGTGTCTGCTTGCAAAAAACTTGTATAGTTATAAGCAAGAGGTCTTAGGGTTTGAAGTTGACAGATCTGTGAGATATAGAGTTATGACTATGTTACTTGATTTTGAAGAAAAGTGGAAAACAAGTTTCAATGTGTTGTAGAAGCATGGTCTGAGTTGGTAGGAGGTTCTAGCCATGTTGCTTTTGGTTTTTGACTTTGCTTGTGTTCAGATGAAACAAGTTAGGAGCTCTATGCATTAACTTTGTGATTAAAATTACTTTTCCAAAATGGAAGTGTGAACTTTGTTCCATTAATGAAATAATCACTTGGACAATGATTCAAAAACTTGGATCATAGCTCAAATAATTTTGTAATCTTCTGATTATGGATAGATTTAGAGGTTAGAAGCCTGTAAAGTAAGATTTATGCAACATGGGTGTGGATTGGATCAAATGTTCATCATGAAAATGACTTGAAAAACAAGTTTGAAACCCTAACTTCTTGCCTTCGATTCTCTTAGCTCAAGCATGGTATTGATGAGTTCTTGGACATTTTAGAAATATTGTAACATCCCATATAACCTTTATGTTGGAAATTTTTGAAGATTCATCTTAGAACTAGGTGAAAAGTTGCCATGAAGTTGGTACCAACAATCTGCCTAACTAGGGCAAAATTTCACCAAGTGTTTAAGTTTCATGGACATGTCTTCATAAATTCATAACTTGAAATCCAAGAATTTCTAGAAAAAGTTCCGCCATACAATGTTTTAGATCTCATTGAGATCTACAACTTTCATGTTGGAAGTTTCTCTTGAATCATCTTGCATCATGGTGGAAATTTGGCACAAAGTTATGAAAAAAATGTTAATTTTCTAACACTTAGAAAAATTCTAAGTCTTGGAAATTTTGATTTTTCAAAGATAACTTTGACTATTCCATTTCTTGATGAACAAGTTTCATATTTTGACATGTCTTGATGAAATATGATTTTTAAAACTTGATTTTGATCAAAAAGTCAAAGTTTGACTTTTCAGTGTACAATTGTCTTTTCATCAGTTGACTGAAATTCATCTGTCAATCCAATGATATTGAGAGGTGATTTGAACTATGAAATTAGGTCAAGATTGTGCATTTGAATCCTTGAGATCATGTTTTAAACTAATAAGTCATTTCCTTGGTCAAAAGTCAAGAACTGAGCCTTCTCAATCAAAACCCTAATTTTGACAATTTTCCCCTTTTGGTGTTATGATCAAATTTCTTTGAGGAATTATGATCCAACTTGATCAAATGACATATATGAGTTCATGGTATTGATATGGATAAAAAATGATGAATTTTGACTGCAAATTGACCACCGTTGACTTTTTATCCCATACAGTTGATTTTAGGTCAACTGATCAACTGACCGAGCAAAAATGTAATCCAGGGCTTGAAACTTGACATGAGCAATCTTGAGAGTCCAAAATGACCCATGAAAGTCATATGGGGCATTAAAAATCCAATTGTCTTTGTGAAAACTCAAACCCTATTTTTGAGTTATCAGTGTTAAGGAGGTGTCTTTAGCTGATCAAACCTTGTGTAGTCTTGAATCAATGGAGATCTTATGAGAGATTTATTGAGAAATGAGAGGGAAAATTTTGGGGTACAACAAATTCCCCTGTTCAATCTTCTTAAACCTGAAGTGTTAGATTGGCGGATCTGCCATTCATGACTTGAAGGTGAAAGATGATTGAACACTAAAGTGCCCAGAAATTTGCACTCGAAGATGTATTGGGAATGGGCTTATAGATGCCATTTCGAGGAATGATGATAAATACTGGAATAAGTATCAGCATAAATCTTTGGTCAATTTATACTAAAACTTGATGTTTTACCTGTGGGAAAAAGGGGTTAGTTAAATGCAGATGTATGCATGGCGTTCTCAAGATGAACGAGATTGTGCTAAATGCGTTTCGTATGCCTATGCTATGATGTATTAATGTGGGATGCATATTTGTCCGGGAAAATAAATCCCTGACTACTGCTGAGGAGTTTTAGGAAGCTGAATCCCGGATTGCTATTGGGGATGAAGAATATACATATCTTCAAATTTTGTTAAAAGAATGCTTCCGCCGGGGATTATCTCTTGAAAGTTAATTGCTATCTGGTCGGATCCAGGCTTCATAATAATTTGCTGAGGATGAGGAAGTCAATTGTTATCTGGTCGGGTCCAGGCTTCACAATAACTTGTTGGGGAAGAATAAATTAACTATTATCTGGTCGGATTTCAGGCTTCGCAGAAAATTTCTTGAAGTTGAATTGTTATCTGGTCGGATCCAGGCTTCCCAGTAACTTATTGATGTTAAACTGCTATTTGGTCGGATTCCAGGCTTCGCAGATTTTTGAGGTGGATGAAGTTAATTGTTATCTGGTTGGGTCCAGGATTTACAATAACTTATTTGAAAATATGAAGTTAAACTGATATTTGGTCGGGTCCAGGCTTCACAGTAACTTGCTTGAAGAGATAAAGTTGAACTGATATCTGGTCGGGTCCAGGCTTCACAATAACTTGCTTGAGGAGATAAAGTTGAACTAATATCTGGTCGGGTTCAGGCTTCACAGTAACTTGCTTGAGGAGATAAAGTTGAACTGATATCTGGTCGGGTCTAGTCTTCACAGTAACTTGTTGGGGTAGAGGCAAACTCTACTGGAGGAAAGAAGTTAAACCCTTGTCTGGTTGAGTCTAGGTTCTTCAATATCTCAAAAAGTTAAACTATTATCTGGTCGGGTCCAGGCTTCATAGTGTCTTGAGAAATTAACTATTATCTAGTCGGATCTAGGCTTCATAGTAACTGAAAATTGTACTATTATCTGGTCGGGGCCAGGCTTCATAGTATTTGAAAAGTTACACTATTATCTGGTCGGGTCCAAGTTTCAGTGTCTTTGGAAGTTAACTATTATCTGGTCGGGTCCAGGCTTCCTAGTTACTTGAGAGTTGTACTATTATCTGGTCGGGGCCAGGCTTCATAGTATTTGAAAAGTTACATTATTATCTGGTCGGGTCCAGGTTTTAGTGTCTTTGGAAGTTAACTATTATCTGGTCGGGTCCAAGCTTCATAGTTACTTGAGAGTTGTACTATTATCTGGTCGGGTCCAGGCTTCATAGTATCTTGAGAAGTTACATTATTATCTAGTCGGGTACAAGCTTTATAATGACTGAAAGTTGTACTATTATCTGGTCGGGTCCAAGCTTTATAGTATTTGAAAATTTACACTATTATTTGGTCGGGTCCAGGCTTCCTAGTGTTTTGAAAGAAGTTGACTGTTATTTGGTCGGATCCAGGCTTCGCAACAACTTACTGAAGTTAAGATTGTTATCTGGTCGGATTCCAGGCTTCACAATAATTTTTGGAGATAGAAAAGACTTTGTTGGCGACTTCACTGGGAATTAGGGGTTGTGGCCCTCTGATTTGTAATAGTCTGAAAAGCAAACTCAATATGGAGAGGATAGACTATGCCGAGGAATTTTACTGTTCATTGTTTGTTGGGGAAATAAACCTTATTGGGGAAATAAACCCCGTTGATGAATACTTGATGAACTGCTGACGAGGTGAGTTCTTTTAGGAAGAGATCAACAAGGCTTCTTCTTTTAGGACCAACTTGGCTGGGGAGAGAGTTGTCAAGAGATTGAGACTCTGGCTGGAGATCAACCTATGCAAAGAAACTTTGTGGGCAACTCTGTTAGGGGAAAGGTTTATTGTAGCCGTCCTTGTGGGGATAATATTAATGAAATAACTCTGTGGGGATAATCCATATACATTAAAGAGATGTTTGTTGCTGCTTAGCAGGACACATGTGCCAAATAGTTTTAATCATGTTCACATGCATATGTTCGTTCAATTTTTAGTCATTGGACATTTTTGCATTCATAACAAAAACAGAAAGTTTGCACTTCAAAATATATTTGTATTGATATTTTGCCCATGAATAGGCGTTTTTGTACAAAGAGACGGAGATCCTAGTAAGAGGAAATCGTCGAAAGGAAAACAAAATTAAAATTAAAGATAATAGCCATGTGGAAGTGATCTCATTGCATTCCAACTCTACTATTGCCCCAATGTCTTCGAATGCCCATTGTCGTTGACAGAAGTTGATTGGATTGATCTTGAACCATTTGAACTCGGACCTTGGTAATAAAGCCGACTGTGGTGATTCCATGGGACATAGTCATATGCTTTTAATCTTTAAATTTTACCCGAACCGCCATTTCTTGTTTTCAGTCCACCAGGATACCCATTTTTGCCCAAGTCGCCTTTTCGGGTTTTCAACTTGTCGGGTGTACCATATTTTGCATATATCCCTAATTTTTTCCCAAACCTTTTGGTTTTCTGGGATGCCCTTGTCTTTCCTAGGTGTGTCAACCTAGCGGGTCTCTTATGCGTAGAATTTTTTAACTATGTCCGCGTTCACAGGATGTGGGAAGTCTTCACCCCCCATGGTAGTCAGCATCATGGCACCGCCAGAGAACACTCTCTTGACAACAAATGGCCCTTCGTAGGTGGGAGTCCATTTACCCATGGGGTCGCCTTGTGGAAGAATGATGCGCTTTATTACCAAGTATCGGATTGATATACTTGAGGTCTAATCTTTTTGTTGAAAGCCTTGATCATACGTTTTTGGTACATATGACCATGACAAACAACAATGAGTAGTTTTTAATCGATCAAGTTCAACTTATCCAATCTTGTCTGAATCCATTCGTCTTCGCCTAAGCCTGCCTCATTCATAATCCTTAATGAGGGAATCTGAACTTCCACTGGCAGAACAACTTCCATGCCATAGACCAAAGAAAAGGGAGTTTCCCCAATCGATGTCTGAGCTGAAGTACGATAACCATGGAGAGAAAATGGTAACATCTCATACTAGTCCTTGTAGGTTACTACCATCTTCTGCACAATCTTCTTAATGTTTTTGTTGGCCGCTTCCACTGCGCCATTCATTTTGGGTCTATAAGGAGAAGAATTGTGATGCTTGATTTTGAACTGAGTGCAAAGTTCTGTAATCATAGCATTGTTGAGGTTAGTCCAATTGTCGGTGATGATCCTTTCAGGGATACCATAACGACATATGAGGTTATGTTTGATGAATCTGGTTACCACGTTCTTGGTGACTGAGGCAAATGAGGCGGCTTTGACCCATTTGGTGAAATAATCAATAGCGACCAGAATGAAGCGATGCCCATAGGAAGTAGTAGGTTTGATTTCTCTAATCATATCAATGCCCCACATTGCAAATGGCCACAGAGCAGTTATGACGTTCAGAGGGATAGGAGGCACATGGACCTTGTCAGCATAGATTTGACATTTGTGGCAAGTTCTTGAGTGTTGATGGCAATCAGTCTCCATCGTTGACCAATAGTAACCAGCTCTTAGGATTTTCTTGGCCATAGTATGTCCGCTATAGTGAGTCCCAAAGACACCATCATGCATATCTTCCATAATTTCCTCTGCCTCCTTTTTGTCCATACATCAGAGTAGAGTAGAATCATGGTTGCGTTTGTACAAGATTCCATTACTTAGGAAGAATTTGGCTGAAAATCTTCGTAAGAACTTTCTTTCATTGATGGATGCTCCTTCGGGATAATCTTGTGCTTCAAGGTATCTCTTCACCTCATGGTACCATGGCTTTTGTGTCAGTGTCGAGCTCATAGAAGTGCGCAGGTTCATCGAATCTCTCAATTGTAATCATAAGAGCTTCATTGTCCCATTTGACCTTTAACATAGAGGACATTATGGCCAAAGCATCGGCTAGTTGATTTTCTTCCCTAGGGAAATGTTCAAAGGTGATCTATTTGAAGTAAGGAATCAGAGATAGCACAAGCTCCTTGTAAGGGATGAGATTAGGGTGTTTAGTGTCCCAATCTCCTTTTACTTGGATAATCACTAGAGCAAAATCCCCAAACACATTCAAATGTTTGATACTCAAATCAATGCCAGCCTTCAGACCCAAAATGAATGCTTCGTATTCAGCCATGTTGTTCGTACAGTCGAAGCATAGTCTGGTAGTGAAGGGGTGTGGCAACCTTCAGGGGAGATTATCACAGCACCAATTCCATTAACCAGAGCGTTAGAAGCCCCATCAAAGACCATAGTCCATCAGGATCCTTGTTCAGGTCCGTTATACGGTCCAGGTTTCACGCAATCGGTCACTGGCATGATGTTCTCATCGGGGAAGTCAAAGTTCATAGACTGATAATCATCAACAGCTTGATGGGCCAAATGATCTGCTAATACACTTCCTTTGATGCCCTTTTGCATTGTGTATTGAATATCGTATTCTGTCAAGATCATTTTCCATCTAGCTATTTGTCCGGAAAGAACAGGTTTCTCGAAGATGTACTTGATAGGGTCCATCTTAGAAATCAACAGAGTGGTATGAGTCAACATATACTATCTTAGCCGGCGAGTAACCCATGCCAGAGCACAACAAGTTTTCTCGAGAAATGACTATCTGGTTTAACAATCGGTAAACTTTTTTCTCAGGTAGTAAATAGCATGCTCTTTTCGGTCAAACTCGTCATGTTGGCCCAAAACACACCCCATAGAATTCTCTAGCACCGTCAAGTACATGATCAAAGGTCTTCCTTCAACTGGAGGCATGAGGATAGGAGGTTGTTGTAGATATTCTTTGATTTTGTCGAAGGCAGCTTGGCATTCATCATTCCATATGACTACTTGATCTTTCTTCAAGAGTTTGAAGATTGACTCACAAGTAGTAGTTAAGTGAGATATGAAGCGGGCGATGTAGTTAAGACGACCCAAGAATCCTCTAACCTCCTTTTCAGAGTGGGGGACTGGCATTTCTTGGATGGCCTTTACCTTGGCAGGATCAACTTTAATGCCTTTACCGCTGACATCAAAACCTAGAAGCCTTCTAGATCGTAGTCCGAATGTGCACTTGTTAGGGTTCAACCTCAACTTATACTTTTTCAGCCTCTCGAATAGCTTGTATAGGTGATCGAGATGTTCTTCTTCAGTTTGTGACCTTGCAATCATATCATCCACATATACCTCTATCTCATGATGGATCATGTCATGAAACAAAGCTACCATAGCCCTTTGATATGTTTCCACTGCATTCTTTAATCCGAACGGCATGACCTTGTAGAAAAAGGTGCCCCATTGCGTAACGAAAGTGGTCTTCTCCATGCCTTCGGGATCCATCCTAATTTAATTATAGCCGGAGAAACCATCCATGAAAGAGAAGACTTTATGCTGAGCAGTGTTATCGACCAAGACATCAATATGAGGTAGAGGGAAATCATCCTTGGGGCTTGCCCTATTCAGATCCCTATAATCTACGCACATACGAACTTTTCCGTATTTCTTCGGCACTGGAACCACATTTGCAACCCATTGGGGATAAGATGTCACAACTAGGAATCATGCATCTAATTGTTTCATCACTTCAGCTTTTATCTTTTCAGACATGTCAGGCCTTATGCGACGAACTTTTTGTTTGACAGGAGGACAATCTTCCTTTGTCGGCAGACGATGAACTACAATATCGGTATCCAACCCTGGTATATCTTCATACGACCAAGAAAACACTTCCACATAGTCATGCAACATCTAAACCAATCTGCTTTTGATACTGCTTTCCAGGTTAGTGCCGATCTTGACCTCTTTTTTGTCTGTCTCGGTACCTAAATTATGACTTCAACTGACTCTTCGTGTGGCTGAATAGCTTTTTCCTCTTATAATAGAAGTCTAGCTAGTTCTCTCGGTATTTCACAATCTTCCTCGCCTTCGTCTTCGGCTTAGTTAATTGGATGTTCGAAATCATAGTCGACAATAGTAGAGTAATTGGCAATGATATCCAGAGTGGATGAGGACCTGCAAGAGTGTGTATGTGTGTGTGCATGTAAGATACATGACTATTTTGAAAAACGTATTTGAAGAAAAAGAAAGACAATGAGCATAAAGATTTGAATGCAAAAAGTCCAATGGTTTGTATTGAATGATCATATGATAAAATGAACATAAATAAAACCCTTGACAAATGGACCATAGTGCCCCGGGCCAGGTATATGGTTTAAAAGTCATTGTTTAATATTACAGAAAAAATGTTCTTGAATTAATAGAAAGAAATAAACAAGTAATTACTCCTAAATGAAGGAGATGATAACAAAGTCCTTTGTGTGCCAATTGTTGAGCTTTATTATAGTAGGATATACCAATTCTTCAAATGCACATTCATCATCAAAATCACCCACAACGTTAACTTCATGGCTTCCAATACGGAGAGGGGGCTTCCCTGCACGAGCGCGCCTCACTTCTTTCTGAGCCTTGATAGTGAAACCCAAACCACATTTGTCTACTTTGAATGGGATATCGAGGAGTTGCCCCCAAGTATCACAGCTTCCTTCTTCGACTTCCGCATGAGCATCTTTAAGCGAAACCATCTTTGGCACGACCTTAACAGCTTTGGACACATCAAAGGAAAATTTGGCAGTAGCAATCATTGGTGGCACAACTTCAAAATCCTGACACGGGGTTTCTATAAATTCTCCATCCATGTCCACATATTTGATAGAGTTGAGGTGGCTTACCATGAACTCCTCCTCACCACAGGCAGTGACAATCCTTCCTTTGACCGGATATTTGAGCTTTTGATGAAGGGTTAACGTTACTGCCCCTGCTCCGTGGATCCAAGGGAGACCCAGCAAACAAGAGTAAGCAGGATAAATATCCATGATGTAGAAAGTAGAGTTGAAAATCTGTGATCCCACCTTGATCGGGAGATCCACCTCTCCATGAATTATCCTTTTGGACCCATCAAAAGCCCTCACAATAATATCACTTGGTTTCAAAACTAGTCCTTGACAGTCTAAACGGTCCAAATCCCCCTTGGGTAGTACATTTAAAGAAGATCCAGTGTCAACCAAACATGTGCTAGGGTAGTCCCCTTACATTCAACAGAAACATGTAAAGCTTTGTTATGATTCTTTCCCAGTGGTGTCAGATCAGCATCCGAGAACCCCAAACCATTGTCGGCCGTCAAGTTTTCCATACAATTTTCAAACTGGTCAGTTGTGGTCTCATGAGGGACATGAGCCTTCTTCAAGAATTTGATTAATGCTCGAGCATGAGCATTGGAACAGAGTAGCAAAGATAACATGGAAATATTGGAAGGGTTTGCCCCAACTGCTCCACAATCTTGAAATCACTCCTTTTTATAATTTTCAAGATCTCATCCATTTCATGAGCGGAAGGTTCCTTGGCGGAAATGTCTTTTGCCGGTATTTTTGTCTCAGCGGGCTCAACTACTTTCTCTTTTCCCCTTGTATCAACACTAGTCTTAGCAGTGGTGATGTGGACAAGCGCCTTTGTAGCAGTTGGCGGTGAGATATTGGGTGAAAAGATTCTCCCGGTTTTGGCCACCTTACTAGAGCCAGTAATGTTACCAATGTCATCAGTTTTTCTTTCTTCAATCCAAGCGTCTTGCTTTATTCCATGGTAAAACACCTCAGCACCATAGTTCCATGGCACTGCTTTGTTGGAAAAGTACGGAATTGGCCCAGGGGCGGTAATTATCAGAGGAGTAACATTCGGTTCATTTGAAATCCTGATAGGACCCCTGGAGGAGATCCTAAGAGGCTTGTTTGAGATCGTTATGATGGAGAGGTCTTCCTACTTGTTAGTCAAACTTTTGGCGGACAAAGTCTTCTCAAATAGGATCTCATGGCTATTCATCAGGCGTTGAATACCTTCCTTCAGCCCTTTGCATCCATTGAGTTGTTTGGCGCAACAATCACAATCCTTCAAACAGCCAGGGAAAATCCCGGCTTTCAGCAGATTCTTCTTGATAGTGGTGGTTAACGGAGTAGTCAAGTCTTCGACAGAGGAAACAAAAATGGTGTCTTTAACAACATTGACACCCTTGCCATGATTTGTCATAGGCGTGGTGATTACATTCGGAGTTGGAGGAGGATCAAATTCAATGGTCTTGTTGTCTATTAAGTCTTGAATTTTATTCTCTAGTGCCCAGTATTGGTCAGTCTCAAGCCCGAGACTATTCGAGTGATATGCACACTTGGTATTCGGATTGTATTTAGGTGAAGTTGTATCTAGATTGGCCGGACGATCACGCAGTGTCACCAAATTAGCCTTTAACAGGTGTTATAAGGCTTGGGATAGTGACATGCCTATCCTTGTGAATTGTCTTGGTGGAGCCTGAAATCGCTGATCATTGGAAGATTGTCTTTGAACAAGTGGTGGGTTGGAAATTCGAACAGCATTAACGGACGAACGATCATCCTTCTTGGTACGGTGCCTTGCCCCATACACAACATTCTTTTCTTTCTTCCCGATAAAAGGTTTCTTTACGGGATTGGAGGTGGAAGAAGATGCTATGGGAATCTTCCCGCTTTTGATACTGCTTTCAACTCTTTCACCGGTTAAGATCAGTTCGGTGAAACCGGAAGAAGAACAACCAACCAATAAGTTGAAAAATGGACCAGATAAAGTGCCCATAAACATGTCAATGTGTTCCCTATCGGTTAATGGAGGTTGGACCCTACTGGCAAGATCCCTCCACATTTGGGCATACTCTTTGAACCCTTCATTCTTACCCATTATCATGTCTTGCAGTTGAACTCTTGTCGGTGCCAGGTCGGTATTATACTGGTATTGTTGGTACGTGGCTAAGTCTTCCCATGTATGGATACGAGAACCATCCAATTGGTAAAACCACTCTAGTTGCATCCCAGCCAAGCTTTCTTGAAAAAAGTGAACCCAGAGTTTCTTGTCAGCGGTGTGCGGTTGAATTTTCCGCACATAAGACTTCAGGTGAAGCTTCGGGCAAGAAACCCCATCATACTTAGAGAATACTGGTCTCTTGAATTTATGGGGAATGAAAACCCCATATATTAAACCTAAATCATAAAAATCCAAACCGGGGACGACTTGAATCTCAACAACCTTCAATCTGTCTTCTAGTTGCTTGTACTTGACATCGGCAGGAGGATACTGCTCACCAAAATAATCCTCATCATCAGATGCTTGATCATTGATACACCTAACCTAGGTACTCTTTGCTTCTTCAATTTGATTCTCGTCTTCCTCAGGCGAATCTCCCACTACCGGTATCTGACAGACCGACTCTCTGAATCTCTTACCCATATTGACTAGGGATTTCTTCTTTGGTTTCTTTTTGGCTGCTAGCAACGCCATCAAATCTTGTTTCCCCTTGGACAGGGTCAACAGAGTCTCTTGAAACTGGGAGTTTTGTGCTTGTAGGTCTTTCACTGTTTTCTCGATATCCATCTTGCTGAAATAAACAGTAGAAAGATAAGGAAACCTATCGTGGAAAACCTGTTATGTTATGATGCATGGAAGATGTGTATGAAAATGATTTCAAGGATTTATGAAATTTAAATTTGTATAGACAAAGAATGAACAAACGTTAATTTTCATTAATTAGTTCAAAATGATTACATCATGCCTCTTGGGCTTACAAAATAAATCTCTAAGATAAAAAGGTCGAACGCATCCTCTTCGACGCAATGTAGGCGTTCAAGCTTTGTTCTTCATGTAGCTGCTTTGTAAGCTCCAAAACCCTTTTCTCACTAGTGTAGAATTGGGCTTCGAAGGTGTCTCGTTCTTCCTTTAGCTGAATCCAACCCTTTTGCAAGTCTTCAAGAGAAGTAGGCATGTCGGGGTGGAGGACAATGTACGTGACATCTTCTTTAACCACAGGTTCCATGATAACTTGTAGGATGGAGGGATAAGGCATCATGAGCTTCTGAGAACGAGCTCGTACCCACCTAAGGTAAGGCTCAAGGGGAATAGAATTATTGTGTCCTAGCGTCTTACTATCCACTTTGTTTACCATCCTCTATGCTCGTATAAACCTCTGACAGTAACCTTGATCATCGCTCTCGTAGTCGAATACCACTCCTTGGATGAGCATATCATGAGGATCATCTCTTCAGGCATACACAAACTGTCATAAGGCTAAGCAAGGGTTGTAAGTGATACCTCCTCTAATGCCAAGCAAAGGGACATTAGGGAATTCCCCATAACGGACGATGATAGTAATGTTCTCTAAGGATCGAGAACACCAATGAATATCTGAATGTCTGAGTGACATCAACCTATGGGACCATCTCAAACCTTGCTCGTTTTTCAACACATACCGGGGAAGATGCGAAACAAACCATCTAGCCAATAGAGGAGTGCAACACATGAGGGCCCCTCTCTTCCTTATAGTGCGAGATTAGAGATAATGTAGGATATCTCCAAACAAAGTAGGCACTGGATTGCGAGACATGAAGATTTTGACAGGATTTACATCTATGAGTTGGTCAGGGTTTGGAAACAAAACCATCCCATAGATGAGAAGGGCCAAGATTTCTTCAAAAGCTTGTAAGTCCAAAGAGTTCCAAAAATCTTGAGCTTTCTCAAACAAGAACTTGGCTAAGAATCCTTTGACACCACTCCATATTTCCAAATTAGTCGTGACATCAAATTGTTGCAAGTGTAGCGCTCGGGAAATCTCTTCAGGTCTTGGATCTCTTTCTGTACCATTGAAGGGTAGTTTATTGAGAATGGGAATCCTTAAGAGTTGAGAGAATTCTTCCAGAGTAGGTACAAGCTGATAATCAGGAAAGGTGAAGTAATGGTACAAAGGGTCAAAGAACTGGAAAAGAACCTTCATCATATCTTCATCAGTGCTTAAGGTAACCAAGTTTAATAGGTGACCATGTATTTCAGTGAATGAAGAATTATCAGGGACCCTTGATGCTAACTCTTTGAGTTGAGAAGGAATTCTTACGAGATTGACTTGAATAGTATTCCTGCGGGTAGAAGCCATGCCCTACAAAACAGAACAAAGATAAATCTTAATAATCCTTGAAATGGTTAGCGATAGTGCTTATGATGTTATGATGTTTATGATTTTATGTACAAGTAAGCATATACACACAAGGCAAACCAATCCTTAGGTTTAGGCTTGCATGGAGTCTTATAGGTAAGTATCCTCTTGAAGTTTAGTTGGCTCAACCTGTCCTAGTAATAGTAATCGGGTTCTAAGGGATCTCAATATCACTGATCTTTCTTATAGGGCATTGTTTTAGTGCAAGCCTCTTTCATGGTGACCGAAATATCCCGAGAAGTCCGATCTCAATGAGTGTAGTATCGAGTATCAACCAACTTCAGACTGCACCAAAGCCAGTTATCTCACTACTTCCTAATGGCCAAGTTGGTCAAGTAAAGGTTCTAAAGTCAGTTATTGCTTCATGACACCACACAGCGGCCACGTATTCTCCTTGTCTACTCAAGGGCTATCGGTACCCATAAATGTGTCGCACTAATGTAGCTATTTCTTAGACCATGTTGGTATACCCCGCACAGTTTCCACAATGTATGGCTACTTACCTATAAGGTATCCTAGATCCGGGTAGAAGATCAAAACAAACCCAAACAAGGAACCAAAATGTGAAGCAAGTAAGTCAAACAATGAAAGAAAATAAAGGTGATCTAGCCCTAAGGTAACCCCACTTTTAAGTTTTCCCCAGCAGAGTCACCAGTTCTGTAATATGGTGGGAGAACTGACTTGGGATGTTTTGCGTTTTATCACAATTGTTGCGGTTAGCAAGAGTCGTCACCGACTTTTATTTTATCCAAAAGGAAAGGTGGAAAAGAACAGGAAAGACCTTTGAGATTATTTCTTGAGTTCAGGGGGTCGATTATGAAAAGGGAAGGTATTAGCACCCTTTTCATCCATAGTTATCTATGGGCTCTTAGTTTCTTTATAGATCACTTGCTTTGTTTGAAAATGTGCTTTGTGATGGTTTTGAAAGTATTTTTGAAAAGGCGCTTTCGTTTAGGAAAACTTTGTAATAGTTCTCGTTTGGTAAGAACGTATATAAAGTGTTGAAATTTTGCAAATATTTCATGTTTTAAAAGTGTTTAGTGTGCGTTTGTTTTGAAAGTTTTTGTTTTGAAAGTGAGCAAGGATGTTTGTTTTGAAAGTGAGCAAGCAACTAAGAACGTTTCTACCTACTCAAAAGTCTTTTTGGTTCATTTCTCTCTTCCTTTGATATTTCTATCTCACCATTGATTGGTGTTGTACCCCAAAATTTGCCCTCCCATATTCTTCAAAATTTGCCAAGTCAAAGCTTCAAAATTCCCCAAGGGTTGCACAGTGCAAGGGCCTCCTAACAGTCAAAATTAAGGTTTTGGCTCTGACAAAGAAAATGAAGTTTCCAAGGGTCCAATCAAGTCTCACATGCCTATAAATATGGTCAAGCATCCTCATACCAAGTTTCAAGACTTTCAGCACAAAATTGCACAGTCAAAACCCTAATTGCACTACAGTCAACTGCAGGGGCAAAATGATCATTTGACAGTCAAAAGTCCAAATTTTTGGTAAACATCTCATTTTCAAGCCACAAACATCATTTGATCAATGCTTGATCATGATTCTCAAAGCTTGGCTCAAAAATCATCAAGATGCAAAAGTTTCCATATTTGGACAGTTGAAAAAGTCAACTGTAATTTGACCAAGGCATAACTTTCACATGGATTATCAGAAAAATTCCATCCAAAGGTCATTTTGAAGAGAAAGACATTTCCTACAACTCCTCTTCACACTTCAAGTCCAAGAAATGCTCTCACAAAAAGTTATCAATTTCAACATTATAGGTCATTTTCAAAAGTCAACAAAAAGGGACTTTAAGTCAAAGGCCATAACTTGAGATTGGTAAATAAAAATGACATGGGACCAAAGAAATTGGTTAGAGGACTCAAAGACCTTTCCAAAATGTCCAAGAACATTAGCAAAGCTTAAAAATTGAGCAAGATATGCCTTGTGGAAGTTGGGAAATTTTTGGATATTTTGAAAAGTCAACATTGCTTCAAATGACCTAAAAATGCTAATGGGCCTCTTTTTCTTCCACAATTCATCATCCAAGGCATGTGCACGACCATTTGGCCCAAAGGGAAGTTTTTCTTCATTTTTATTTATTTATTTGGATTTTTTATTATTAATAATTCATTTAATTAATTAAAATACATGAAAAATACCAAACCAATGCAATCAAATCTTTTTGTGCATGGAATATGTTTAAAATTTCGTGCATGATCAGATATGGAAGGAATTGAAGAGATTGGCCATGATTTGTACCAAATAGGCATGAAAAAATATTTGAAAAGATTCTTAAGAATCAAATCTTGAAAATCATGAATGCAAAGGTTTTGATTTGTTTTCTTTGACCTAGATCACTCATACATATATACATATGCTAACCCTACTCCTCAGAAGCTCCCAGCTGCGCCATAGACCAATAACCAAACTTGAATTTTTTGCCAAAAAAGTGAAAACTGAAAACAAGGTTTTAGCACGATTCAGAGCAAGAGACCAATTGCAAAAGCTTCCTCGTGTCTTACTGAAGCTAATTGGATAATTTTCCCACCCTTACACGCCCAGAATTGGTACAGGAGGTTCAAACTGTTTTAAATTATATGCTTAATCGTGTTTTAATACTTAGGCATTTTCATTGCATTTCTTTGATGGATTCATATTAATTGATGTGTTCTGAAGCTAACCACATATTTCAATTGAGTTTTTATGCATTATTGGAGATTTCACCATTGAAATAGGTTAGGGTTGTAGAACTTTCAAATTGGGCGTTTGTGCATATGGAAAAATTGGAATACCTCAAGGCCATGACCAAACTCAGCGTGCTTGGACGATGCTAAATCCACCCTCGCGCTCAATTTATGAGCTACCACAAGCTAATCGCTATTTTCTGGAATGGCATATTTTGGAACGGTTCAAAAACCGTTGCTGATTCTTTTGTGTTTCAGGAAAAAAACAAAAGCGAGGAGCACGAAGACTAGGTGTAAAGCTGTGGTTGGTTTATTTGAAATTTCGCGCTAATTTGTCCATTAAATCTTGTTCTATTTTATATTATTTGTTTATTACTATATAATCAAAACGCGCTAGGTGGCTCAGTGGCAAGAAAGTGTATTGGTGACCTTCAGGACCTGGGTTCGAGCCCCAGGTCCCCACCCCCTTCCATATTATTTTTCATTTTATGCTTGTGTACAGTTTCAGTGCTAGGGTGCATCATACTCTCCACATCCAGGCCTGCCACGCACATGCTAAGATCAATCCAAGGGCCATAGTTGGAAGAATATCATGGACATGAGTCAAAGGTGTTACACGCTGGCACGAGAAGTCAACCAGGCTAAAGCTATTGGGCCTGGATTTCTAAGTTGTGACCTCCAATTGGGGACAGAACCCCCCAAGGTTTGCCATTTTTTTTTTACATTTTATTTTTTATTTGATTTAATTAATTTCCCTTAAATTTAATTATTACTTTCATAAAAATATAAAAACAATAAAAAAATCAGAAAAAGACAAAATTAAATATATTGTTATTTAACTAATATTTTTGTAAATAAAGTTTTGTATCAATTAATTAGTTTTAATTTAGGAGTAAATCTTAATATTTTTCTAATAAACTTAAAATGTGTAGAATTAGGGTTTGATCAATTGTTTATCTTTTTTTTTCTTTCACAATAATTAATTATTAAAATATTATTTATTTTTATAAATCAAAATTGCATGTAAATAATTAGGTTAATTTAGGTTTAACTTTAATATTTTTTCTTAATAAATAAAAGTTATAGAATTAGAGTTAATATTTTATTTTAATTAATCTTTCTCATAAAAATTCATAAATCCAAAAAATACCAAAAATAACTTCCTTTCATTTTAATTTTAATTAATTTAATAATTTAATTTAATTTCATTAAAAAGGGTCCAACGCCCTCGCTTGCAATTTTAATCCTCTTTGCGCACTTTATTTATTTCTTTTTCTTTTAATATTTATGTACCTCTCCCAAAGCCGTGTAAATTTAATCTTTCGCACTTTACTTTATTACGTTCTTTATTTTCTGTCAAATCGGGTCCTGGAAATTTTGGCGATGTGGACCCGCGCCTTTTGTAATAGCTTAGAACTTTACCTCTTTCGCACTTTTTAACTATTAAATAAATGCATGCAAGAATGAATGGCCTTAAATAAAAACAAACGCATAGATCACTTTGACAAAAGACAAAAATAAATGAAAACGACACACAAATCACACACCACCCCTAGGGTACGTCTCACTGTTGCCTTGCCTCGAAAGGTGATCGTCGAGTAGAGGATGTCTTAGTAAGTCCTCATGATCCGGGAACCTGGCATGAGGGTAGCTTCTAAGGTGTCTTCCCATTGCTCTGGTGATCACCATGTCCCGAACCTCGAATTGACCCAAACACCTCCAACGGTGGTGCTACCTACCTCTCAATGGTGGGATGGCACTACTTTAAAGGACATTTACACAGAAGAATTCCTTAGGGTAGGTAGACGACTCTAGATACTTGCTCTAATTTCAAAACAAATTCAAAAAATACTTTTCACACCAACACATTTTCAAAAAAGCTTTTGAAAGCATTTTTCAAACACTCTTGAGGACCGATACAAGAGTCGAACTGAAATTTTCAAAGAAACTTTTTAAAACCCACAGTTGAAAAGCAAACAAACCATTTTTGAAAACACAAGTGAGCAAGTATCTAAGAGCCCATGGATAACCATGGATAGAAAGGGTGCTAACACCTTCCCTTTCTATAATCTACCTCCCGAACCGAGAGCAATCTCTATAAGGAATTTTTCTGTGCTTTTGTCCTTTCCATTTGGAGAAAATAAAAGACGGTGGCGACTCTTGCTTCCGCGACATTTTGTAAACCAGCGTTAAACAGTCAGTTCCAGATCCACCGATCACAGAACTGGCGACTCTGCTGGGGACTCTTTTTAAAGTGAGGTGTACCTTAGGACTAAGATCACTGTGTTTTCAATTGTATTGACTTGTTTGCTTTACTATTGTGGGTTGCATGGGAGTTACATAGATCCTAACCCGGATCTGGGGATACCCTGTTTAGGTAGCATAAGCTGTGAGGGACCTGTCCGGCGTAGACCGACATGGGTGAAGCAGTGGCTACGTTGGTGTGGCACCTTGGTCTGTACCGATATCCCTTGTGTTGCAACGAGGAGAATATGGGTCTTCTAAGGAGTCATTAAGCACCAACAACCTTAGAACCTTAAATGACACAACTTGGCCATTAGAACAGTAGCAGTATGCTACGCCCATTGAGGCTAAACTCTCGCGATGGTTCTGGCCGCAAGAAAAGATTGCGATGCTGGAGTTATGACTGATTGAGGATAGTCAATGATATTGGGATCCTCTAAGAACCCGGTTACTTTTGATTAGGACAGGTATGAACCAACAAACTGAAAGAGGGTACTACCCAGACCTCATGTTGGCCTAAACTCTAAGGGTTCCCTTGTGTGACTTGTGTGCCTTCGTACTTGACTAAGTGCATGCGTGTTATCTGACACATAAGCTACTTGCAGGTTTTGTTTATAGTCCTTAATTGGGACTCATAACAGGGTTTACTAGGTCTCTTGCAGGTTTTGTTTATAGTCCTTAATTGGGACTCATAACAAAGTATACTGAATTTCTTGCAGGGTTTGTTTATAGTCCTTAATTGGGACTCATAACAGGGTTTACCTACATCACCCCATGCATAGCATGACATCATACCATTGCATACATCCTAACCCATTTCAAGGATCTCAAGGGCTTGTGATGCAGGTCATGATAAATCAAACATCTAGCAAGGGGCAAAGAGGATTTATTTTCCTCTAGCCAAAGTTGTCAGGGGCTATGACCCACTTGATATGGTGAGCTTCGACTTCTGGGGAAGGTTCCCCTAACCAAGGTTGTTTGGAAACCAAAACTAGACATGATGACTAAAGTCAGGGGCTATGACCCACTTGATATGGTGAGCCTTTGACCCTTGGAAGAAAGACTCTCAGCAACATGAAGTTCCTTCAATCAAGCTACCGAATTCAAATTCTAACGGTTTTCTTGTTTACCCTGCGAGATCCTTGAAAACATTGCATGCATATCGTACATATCATTGCATTGCAGGTACCCTTTTGACAGGTTGCTTACCCTCTTCGCTGTTTATTTCAGCCGATCGTCATGAATCCTGAATCGTCAACTGAGCAGTCCATCAAGGCCCTCCAGGCTCAGAATGCCCAATTCCAAGAGCTGATCATGAATTTGGCCCAGGGGCAGCAAGATCTGAAGACCCTGCTCTTGAAAAAGAAGAAGAAGAGGACTGTGTGGTTCAACCCTAGACGCAAACCTGGGAATACACCACAGATTGAAACTGAGAGGACTACTCCATCTGTTGGGGAAGGCAGTCATCAGGAGGAAAGGGTTCCCAGTCCAGTGGTCTCCGACAATAAGACAGATTTCAACGACGAACAATACCCTCCTGCTGAGGACAAGTATAAACAGTTGGAAGACCGCCTGAATGCAATGGAAATTCAACAAGTACCTGGTTTGGATTTCGGAGATTTGGGTCTAACTTCTGGTGTGGTGATCCCACACAAATTCAAAGCACCCTCTTTTGCTAAGTACGATGGGGCATCCTGTCCCAGGCTGCATCTCAGGTCTTATGTGCGGAAGATTCAACCGTATACTGTGGACAAGAACTTGTGGATCCACTTCTTCCAGGAAAGTCTTTCAGGGACTCATCTCGAATGGTTCTATCAGCTGGATGGAACCAAGGTTCGTAACTGGGAGGAGTTGGCTACTGCTTTTTACAAGCAGTATCAGTACAATGCCGACCTCGCTCCTACGCGTACCCAACTCCAAGGTATGTCGCTAGGATCGGGAGAAGGTTTTAAAGAGTATGCGCAGAAATGGAGAGACCTGGCCGGTAGGGTACAACCACCGCTGACTGATCGTGAACTTGTGGACATGTTCTTGGGGACCATGTCTGGTCCATTCTATAACCACCTGATTGGGAATTCGTCTGCTGGATTCACGGATCTTATCTTGACTGGAGAGCGAATAGAAGCTGGCATCAGGTCTGGGAAGATTCAAGAGGCTGCACCTGCTGATAAAAAGCCTCATCATGGAAAGAAAGAGTCTAATGTTGTGCACGGTAAAAAGAGTCGTCATGAGGTAGGGGCAACCCAGATCTCCAATCCTGGACCTGCTCAACAAGGACAGGGGCAGCAACGCAAGGAGAAACGACAGTTCACCAAGATCAACATGTCGCTGGATCAAGCACTACAACAAATGTTGAAGGCAGGGCTGATCACCTTAAGGGCTCCTCTTCGGAATCCGAACACTTCTGCTCCTAACTATCATCCCAATGATAGGTGCACGTACCATTCGGATAGCCCGGGGCATACTACGGACAACTGCTGGCCTCTCAAGAACAAGATTCAAGATATGATCGACGCTGGAGAGATTCAATTTGAAGTACCTGAGACTCCGAACATAATCACTGCTCCGTTGCCCAATCATTGAAGACCTTTTGTTTATTTGAATTTTCGAGTTGTATTTTTCTTTGCTCATACAAACAATTAATGTCATAGCAAACTCTTTTATTCTATTAAAGCATCGCATGTGTCTGTTTTGGAATTAATACAATTGTTTTCATTATATTCAAAATTGCTTTCATTTTTCTGTGATGATCAACTTTCGATTAACAATTCTAAGCCTCTTGAGGGAGGATGACGAAAACGATACCACGATCTTTACAGTATGCTTTTAGACAAACCCCGCTGATGAGGTACAGGCATTGTTTCAATCCATAAACACTGGAGTTATAAGGAAGATAATCCCTCGTCAACCCCTCTGAGCCAAAGAAGTAGGAGTTTTTCTTTTTGAAATTTAAAACCCTTAATCATAACCTGGGGCAGGGTAGTCTCTCAGTTGATCCAAGTGCATAACGAATGGCACCAAAGAGGTCCTTACAAAACAAAGAAAGACAGTGATGGTTCCGAACAATCGTAAAGACAGGTAGTCATTACTTCTCAAAACGAAAACCCATTAAGTCAAAACCCATGAAGGAGACTTACAAAACTGGGGCATCCCGCTGACTGTAATTCCAAAAAAGGAAGCAGCTCAGGCAAAAAGCAGGGATAACAAAATCAAAAAGAAAGAGGTTCTACAAACCCTCAACGAAAAAAGAGGAAATGACTGCCTATTCAAAATAAACTGTCAAAGTCCGAACCATCACAGGTATATCAAAGCAAAGACTCAAACAAGGTCTAACGCACGGTCAACTGAGCTTAGGTTTGAAGAACATCACGAAGAGCGGGTGGGTACAAATACATTTTTAGCCTTATCCTTTGTTTCTTAAACCGTGAACCAGGCCACGTTATAACCCTTAAAAGTCCTAGCTGAAGCATGGGTTAGTTCGAAAGCATGCTGTTACGAAAGGTATCCTGACTCCTTAAGGCTTGCGGTAAAATAACGAGTTGACATTACAGTTTACAAAAAGGTTTCATTTGTGTTATAAAAAATGCATTCTCAAAACTTCAAGACAGACATAGGCTTTTGCATTCTTAAAATAATATTGTTTGCATATGATCATTTGTTTGAACAGCAAAGGAATTCGCACGACGAATATCTGATGAACAAAGGTCTTCTCAACAAAAGAGTCACCTCAAGTGGAAAGAGCACTTCCAATCAAGGGGCACGGCATGAGCATTGTCCATTATCTGGGGCATGACAAAACACTGCTAACAGGGGCAACTCCCTACATTCCAAGAGCGTGGGCATAGTCGAAAAAATACTACGCATAATCAAAGACCCGCTAGGTTGACACGCCTAGGAAAAAATTAGGGCTTCCCGGCGAACCAAAAGGGTTCGGGCAAAATGAAGGGATGAAATAAAAAAATCTGTACGCCCGGCAAGTCGAAAACCTGAAAAGGTGGCTTGGGCAAAAATGGGTATCCCGGTGGACTGAAAACCCGAAAGGGCGGTCCAGGCAAAAGTTAGGGATTAAAGCGTACGACTATGTCCTGGCATCTTGTCATCTGCCTACCTGAAGAAGGTTTGACCATCAACAATTATCAGCATCCCACAAGTGCCTCCCCCATAGAAACAGGGGCAATAATGGGTGGTCTAAGCAATCTGATTGTTCTGTCCTCCAAGGTATCAAGGTAGGTTTCGTTGAAGAACATAACCAATACAGTTCGATACTTCCCCAGGAGAGTCCAATCCAGTTTCCCCAAGAAAGTTGGAATTCATCTCCCCAAGCAGTAAGCTTATCCCCGATAGATTCTGGAAGCTTATCCTCGCAGAGCACGAACGCGTATCCCGACTTTATTCAAAGAGTTATTTCCTTACTAGGATATAACTGGGTTATCCTCAGCCAAAAGCCACGGAAAGAGCATCCTCGACGGAGCCTTCTTACCCCCAGCGGAGTCTATTAGCACCCCCAGCGGAGTTATCATCAACCTCTCAGCAGGGTATCCCGCTCCCCACAGAGTATTCCTCGCAGAGTAATCTATTCGCCAAGTCTGTTTCCCAATGGAGTCATCTTCTCCTGCCGGTATTCTTGCAACTATCATCCCCAGCGGAAGCAAAGATCTACTTTCCAACATCAGCCCAGGAGTGACTTCCCGGCACCCGTCAAGGATTTATTTTCTTAGACAAAAAAATACATTCATGAACATCACATCTTCATACACTATAGCATGCATATGCATCATACTACACGAATCTCATCAATTTTGAGGACATCCTGAAATCATGCAGTTCATGCATCATGATCTTGCATACAACTGATGCTTTACCTTTTCAGGAAAGGTCAATACAAAGATGATTACTATCAACTATCGCAACTCTTTCTAGAGATAGTTCGGATGTGAACTAGATATGGTGACGTTCTGATACTTCTTCCAGATTCCCTTCTAGATATAGTTCAGATGTGAACTAGATATGGCAACGTTCTGATACTTTTTCTAGATCTCTTTCTAGATATAGTTCAGATGTGAACCAGATATGGCGACGTTCTGATACTTCTTCCAGATTTCCTTCTAGATATAGTTCAGATGTGACCCAGATATGGCGACGTTCTGATACTCCTTCCAGATTCCCTTCTAGATATAGTTCAGATGTGAACCAGATATGGCAACGTTCTGATACTTTTTCCAGATCTCTTTCTAGATATAGTTCAGATGTGAACCAGATATGGCGACGTTCTGATACTTCTTCCAGATTTCCTTCTAGATATAGTTCAGATGTGACCCAGATATGGCGACGTTCTGATACTCCTTCCAGATTCCCTTCTAGATATAGCTCGGATGTGAACCAGATATGGCGATGTTCTGACACTTATTCCAGTTGAAGATTTCAAGACCTAGACCGGTTCAGTTAATCGCCCCTAAGATTTTTCTGTTTCTTATCCAGTCCAAGGCCTTCTCTAGTCCAGTTAAATCGACCCCTAACAGATTTTCCTGATAAAGACTCAGTAGAAGTTATCCAAGATTCTCTCAATGATTGCTATTGAGGTTGTAGTCGCCTATGGTTCTCTCCCCGATACTGCGGAGGTAGTAATCATCCCAAGATTCGCTCAACGGTTGCTGTTGAAGTTGAAGTTATCCAAGATTCTCTCAATGATTGCTGTTGAGGTTGTAGTCGCCTATGGTTCTCTCCCCGATACTGCGGAGGTAGTAATCATCCCAAGATTCGCTCAACGATTGCTGTTGAAGTTGAAGTCGTCCAAGATTCTCTCAATGATTGCTGTTGAGGTTGTAGTCGCCTATGGTTCTCTCCCCGATACTGCGGAGGTAGTAATCGTCCCCAGATTCTCTAAGCGATACTGTTGAGGTTGAAATCGTCCAAGGTTCTCTCACCGTTCCTGTTGAGGTAGTAACCATCCCTGGTTCATTCATCACCCTTTTGAAGACCCAGATTCAGCTCCTGTAACCAGTCAGGACACATCTATACAAAGAATCTGAAGACCAACTCCTGTAACAGGTCAGGTACTCGTTTTTCTTTTGCAGGTACGCAAGTTCTCGCTAAGGAACCTCTTATGCGATCAACACCCAGATGGCATCTATAAGCCCATCCACCTATCCATCATCTCTTAGCATGGAATCTATAAGCCCATCCACCTATCCATCACCTCCTAGCATGGCATCTATAAGCCCATCATCCTGTCCATCAAATCTCCAAATGGCATCTATAAGCCCATTCCCCACATCACACTGCTACTATGTGAGCGCAAATTTCTGGGCACTCTAGTGTTCAATCATCTTCTACCTTCGGATTACGAAAGGCACGTCAGCCAATCTGCATCCTCAGGTCTAAGAAGATTGAACAGGGGCAACTGTTGTACCCCAAAATTTGCCCTCCCATATTCTTCAAAATTTGCCAAGTCAAAGCTTCAAAATTCCCCAAGGGTTGCACAGTGCAAGGGCCTCCTAACAGTCAAAATTAAGGTTTTGGCTCTGACAAAGAAAATGAAGTTTCCAAGGGTCCAACCAAGTCTCACATGCCTATAAATATGGTCAAGCATCCTCATACCAAGTTTCAAGACTTTCAGCACAAAATTGCACAGTCAAAACCCTAATTGCACTACAGTCAACTGCAGGGGCAAAATGATCATTTGACAGTCAAAAGTCCAAATTTTTGGTAAACATCTCATTTTCAAGCCACAAACATCATTTGATCAATGCTTGATCATGATTCTCAAAGCTTGGCTCAAAAATCATCAAGATGCAAAAGTTTCCATATTTGGACAGTTGAAAAAGTCAACTGTAATTTGACCAAGGCATAACTTTCACATGGATTATCAGAAAAATTCCATCCAAAGCTCATTTTGAAGAGAAAGACATTTCCTACAACTCCTCTTCACACTTCAAGTCCAAGAAATGCTCTCACAAAAAGTTATCAATTTCAACATTATAGGTCATTTTCAAAAGTCAACAAAAAGGGACTTTGAGTCAAAGGCCATAACTTGAGATTGGTAAATCAAAATGACATGGGACCAAAGAAATTGGTTAGAGGACTCAAATACCTTTTCAAAATGTCCAAGAACATGAGCAAATCTTAAAAATTGAGCAAGATATGCCTTGTGGAAGTTGGGAAATTTTTGGATATTTTGAAAAGTCAACATTGCTTCAAATGACCTAAAAATGCTAATGGGCCTCTTTTTCTTCCACAATTCATCATCCAAGGCATGTGCACGACCATTTGGCCCAAAGGGAAGTTTTTCTTCATTTTTATTTATTTATTTGGATTTTTTATTATTAATAATTCATTTAATTAATTAAAATACATGAAAAATACCAAACCAATGCAATCAAATCTTTTTGTGCATGGAATAGGTTTAAAATTTCGTGCATGATCAGATATGGAAGGAATTGAAGAGATTGGCCATGATTTGTACCAAATAGGCATGAAAAAATATTTAAAAAGATTCTTAAGAATCAAATCTTGAAAATCATGAATGCAAAGGTTTTGATTTGTTTTCTTTGACCTAGATCACTCATACATATATACATATGCTAACCCTACTCCTCAGAAGCTCCCAGCTGCGCCATAGACCAATAACCAAACTTGAATTTTTTGCCAAAAAAGTGAAAACTGAAAACAAGGTTTTAGCACGATTCAGAGCAAGAGACCAATTGCAAAAGCTTCCTCGTGTCTTACTGAAGCTAATTGGATAATTTTCCCACCCTTACACGCTCAGAATTGGTACAGGAGGTTCAAACTGTTTTAAATTATATGCATAATCGTGTTTTAATACTTAGGCATTTTCATTGCATTTCTTTGATGGATTCATATTAATTGATGTGTTCTGAAGCTAACCACATATTTCAATTGAGTTTTTATGCATTATTGGAGATTTCACCATTGAAATAGGTTAGGGTTGCAGAACTTTCAAATTGGGCGTTTGTGCATATGGAAAAATTGGAATACCTCAAGGCCATGACCAAACTCAGCGTGCTTGGACGATGCTAAATCCACCCTCGCGCTCAATTTATGAGCTACCACAAGCTAATCGCTATTTTCTGGAATGGCATATTTTGGAATGGTTGAAAAACCGTTGCTGATTCTTTTGTGTTTCAGGAAAAAACAAAAGCGAGGAGGACGAAGACTAGGTGTAAAGCTGTGGTTGGTTTATTTGAAATTTCGCGCTAATTTGTCCATTAAATCTTGTTCTATTTTATATTATTTGTTTATTACTATATAATCAAAACGCGCTAGGTGGCTCAGTGGCAAGCAAGTGTATTGGTGACCTTCAGGACCTGGGTTCGAGCCCCAGGTCCCCACCCCCTTCCATATTATTTTTCATTTAATGCTTGTGTACAGTTTCAGTGCTAGGGTGCATCATACTCTCCACATCCAGGCCTGTCACGCACATGCTAAGATCAATCTAAGGGCCATAGTTGGAAGAATATCATGGACATGAGTCAAAGGTATTACACGCTGGCACGAGAAGTCAACCAGGCTAAAGCTATTGGGTCTGGATTTCTAAGTTGTGACCTCCAATTGGGGACAGAACCCCCCAAGGTTTGCCTTTTTTTTTTTTTACATTTTATTTTTTATTTGATTTAATTAATTTCCCTTAAATTTAATTATTACTTTCATAAAAATATAAAAACAATAAAAAATCAGAAAAAGACAAAATTAAATATATTGTTATTTAACTAATATTTTTGTAAATAAAGTTTTGTATCAATTAATTGGTTTTAATTTAGGAGTAAATCTTAATATTTTTCTAATAAACTTAAAATGTGTAGAATTAGGGTTTGATCAATTGTTTATCTTTTTTTTTTCTTTCATAATAATTAATTATTAAAATATTATTTATTTTTATAAATCAAAATTGCATGTAAATAATTAGGTTAATTTAGGTTTAACTTTAATATTTTTTCTTAATAAATAAAAGTTATAGAATTAGAGTTAATATTTTATTTTAATTAATCTTTCTCATAAAAATTCATAAATCCAAAAAATACCAAAAATAACTTCCTTTCATTTTAATTTTAATTAATTTAACAATTTAATTTAATTTCATTAAAAAGGGTCCAACGCCCTCGCTTGCAATTTTAATCCTCTTTGCGCACTTTATTTATTTCTTTTTCTTTTAATATTTATGTACCTCTCCCAAAGCCGTGTAAATTTAATCTTTCGCACTTTACTTTATTACGTTCTTTATTTTCTGTCAAATCGGGTCCTGGAAATTTTGGCGATGTGGACCCGAGCCTTTTGTAATAGTTTAGAACTTTACCTCTTTCGCACTTTTTAACTATTAAATAAATGCATGCAAGAATGAATGGCCTTAAATAAAAACAAACGCATAGATCACTTTGACAAAAGACAAAAATAAATGAAAACGACACACAAATCACACACCACCGCTAGGGTACGTCTCACTGTTGCCTTGCCTCGAAAGGTGATCGTCGAGTAGAGGATGTCTTAGTAAGTCCTCATGATCCGGGAACCTGGCATGAGGGTAGCTTCTAAGGTGTCTTCCTATTGCTCTGGTGATCACCATGTCCCGAACCTCGAATTGACCCGAACACCTCCAACGGTGGTGCTACCTACCTCTCAATGGTGGGATGGCACTACTTTAAAGGACATTTACACAGACGAATTCCTTAGGGTAGGTAGACGACTCTAGATACTTACTCTAATTTCAAAACAAATTCAAAAAATACTTTTCACACCAACACATTTTCAAAAAAGCTTTCGAAAGCATTTTTCAAACACTCTTGAGGACCGATACAAGAGTCGAACTGAAATTTTCAAAGAAACTTTTTAAAACCCACAGTTGAAAAGCAAACAAACCATTTTTGAAAACACAAGTGAGCAAGTATCTAAGAGCCCATGGATAACCATGGATAGAAAGGGTGCTAACACCTTCCCTTTCTATAATCTACCTCCCGAACCGAGAGCAATCTCTATAAGGAATTTTTCTGTGCTTTTGTCCTTTCCATTTGGAGAAAATAAAAGACGGTGGTGACTCTTGCTTCCGCGACATTTCGCGAACCAGCATTAAACAGTCAGTTCCAGATCCACCGATCACAATTGGTAAGAAGCCTTATCTTTGGATGTAAAAGGACGGGCGTGGGTCATTGTATAGTCATGAATAGAAATGTTGTAATATGTCTTAGCATTTCACTTGAGGGACTAAGATCATTTGAAATGCAACATTTGTAGCGTCATCTAGGGACTATGATCTTGTATTTCAATTGTTTTTACTAAGACATCTCACATGCATAACCTGACCATTTTTTAGGCAACAAGTGGAGTTAACCTTAAGGTTTCATGTGTGAATAATGTGTTTATTTTTCATGCTTGGTTTATCTTGAATTAGGGTTATCTAGGCATTGATTTTATCTTTCCATACAAACCCTAATTACTAGCATTTATATGAAAGTGATCAATTGCGTAAAGTAAATATTCTACGCTATTACAACCATTAGGTGGATGGGGTATACAAATTTACAAACGGGGATTGCAAGAAATTAAACCTAATTATCTATTACAACCATATTGAAATTTGAATAATGTACAAGAAATGAAAATATAATGTGCAAGGATATAAATGGAAAAGAAATGGATTTTTATCCTTGTACATTATGTTCATTTTTATTCTTGTACATTATTCAAATTTCAATATGGTTATAATAGATAATTAGGGTTTAAATTATTACAATCCTCATTTGTAATTTGTATACCCTATCCTCTAAATGATGTAATATCGTAGAACATTTATTTTCCTCAATTTATCGTTTTCATATAAATGCTAGTAATTAGGATTTATATGGAAAGATAAAATCAATGCTTAGAGAACCCTAATTCAAGATAAACCAAGCATAAAAAATAAACACTTGCACACTTACACCTCTAGGGTTAAATCCACTTGTTGCCTTGAGAAAATGGTCATGATATGCATGTGAGACATTTTAGCAAAAACAATCAAAAATACAAGATCATAGTCCTTCGATGACGCTTCGAATGTTGCCTTACAAATGATCTTAGTCTCTTAAGAGAAATGCTAAGATATCTCACAACATTGCTATTCATGACTATACGATGACCCACACCTGTCCCTTTACATCCAAAGATAAGGCTTCTCACCAATCAATGGTAAGATAGCAATATAAAAGGAAGGAAGAAATGAATAAAAAACTTTTGAGTAGGTAAAACGTTCTTAGTTGTTTGCTCACAATCCATCTTCAAAAAACAAACATCTTTTCAAACACACCAAACACTTTTAAAACATGAAATATTTTCAAAAATTCCAACACTTTGTATGCATTCTTTTAGAGACGAGAATCATTACAAAGTTTGCCTAAACGAAGGCGCTTTTCAAAAATACTTCCAAAACCCACCATAAACACATTTCAAACAAAGCAATTTCAAAAGTGATCTAGCAAGCAACTAAGAGCCCATAGATAACTATGGATGAAAAGGGTGCTAACACCTTCCCTTTTCATAACCTACCCCCCGAACTCAAGAAAATATCTCAAAGATCTTTCATGTTCTTTTCACCCTTTCCTTATTGGATAAAAGAAAAGTCGGTGGCGACTCTTGCTATCCGCAACAATTCTGATAAAACGCAAAACTCCAAGTCAGTTCTCCCACCGTATTACAAGTAGCAAGATACTCCAGAAGACTATGAAGTGTAGGCTCTGATATGAACTCTAAAGAAACAAGATAGAATATCTGAAGATAGAAGTTTCTACTTAAGTCCAGATGTTAAATACTCATGTTTCTGAAGACAACGTGTTATAAAGAAACCAGTCAGAAGATCTGAAGACAGAAGTTTCTACTTAAGTCCATATGCTGAAGACTAATATTTCTAAAGACAAAGGATTCTCAAGACCAAGTGCTGAAGATTCTAATAGACGAAGTTATAAAGACTCTGAAGAATTGAAGTTTTAAAGACCCATGGTTCTAAGAAAAAGGTTCTAAAGACAAAGTGCTTAAGACTCAGAAGACATAAGTTCTAAAGACTCTAAAGACTTAAAGTTATGAAGACCCGAGGTTTTAAGAAAAGGTTCTCACGACCAAGTGTTAAAGACTTTGAAGACGTAGTTCTGAAGACTCTGAATACTTGAAGTTCTGACGACCTTGTGTTATGTTCTCGCTTCTAAACTCGTGCTCGAAGAAGCCTCTGAAGTGCAGAAGGAAAGAAGATTTAACATGGTACAATAGTACATAGTACGAAAAAGCCTTATTCCACTACCTATCCACTATCTTGAATTATGGAAAAGAAAAAGACATAGCAGTACTATTTTCATCATTACGTAACATCTCTTTCAGCCAACGGATCTATTTTGCTTGGCTATATAAGAAAAAGATCATATGATTAAAATGTTGTTGGTGTTCAATATTCAAATGAAAGCTGTCATTATTGGAACACAACCAAAACTATCAACCACTATAACAACAACAAGAACAACTATTGTCAAAATGATTGTTTAATCATTTTGTTGATAATTATAAGATGACAATAAAATCATTGATTCACAATGTGCTTAATTTCATATACTACAAGAAGCTCACTAAGCCGCAAAAGATAATGAAGATGATCATGGAAGCTCTAGTTACAAATCCACAACATGAATGTTGTGTTCTAAAGTGATCATTGAATTAAATAGAACAAGGGTTGTTGTCCAGAATGTTATAAGGTGAATAAAGATGAAGAAGTTATCATCTTTACTACATCAAGATCAACAAAGCTTTCAGAAGCTTATGAAGAAGAATAATCCATCAATTAAAGTGCTTTCGGGCTGTTGTCCGTGAAGAAGCTACTTGAAGAAAAGAAGATACACGTTTGAAATAAAATACAACATAATATTATTAGTATGTATTAGGATCTTATGATGTACTTAATTGAGTTTACACTTGCTTGTGTAGAAGCATTCTCTTGTAAGTAAACCTTGTAAAAACGAACAGTTGTTTGTTCCTTCTAAAGGACCGTTTAGGTCGGAAGCTTAAGAAGGTTTTGTGTTTCTTCTAAAGGACTAGTTAGGTCAGAAGCTTTAGAAGGTAAAATGTTCCTCAAAGGACCAATTAGGTCAGAATCTTTGAGAAGACTAAGATGGTAGTCTTAGTGGTTTATAGTCATAACAAGGGTCTGTGCATATTGTAATCGGTTTGGTTATAATGGATTAAGTCCTTGAGTTCAAGGAGAAATCACCTTGGTAGGGTGGACTGAACTAGTTTGAGAGTTTCTCAAGTGAACTAGAATATATCATGTGTTCTTTACTCTTGCCTATGCTTTACTGTTTATGCTCCTACAAAATACTCGAAAGCATCACTTAACGCAAAAATGTTAAGAGACAAAAGTTAGCTATGAAATAGAGAACCCAATTCAAACCCCCTCTTTCTTGCGATTTCTTCAAACCTTCAATTAGTATCAGATCCCAGTTCTGTTATTTATGGATATCAAACACCTAGCAGTGTCAGATAAAGATCCAAATGATGTATGAAGAAACACTTTGGGTGATAGTTACTCCACCTTCAATTACAGTCTCATATCAGAAGATTACGATTGAGTACTGAATTGTAACCAAATGGATTACCTTGAGCAAGTCTCTGATTTTTTGAAAATTGAAGATATCAACAACAAAATCTTCTCTTTTGGAGATAACGTGTTCAAAACCTAAGAAGAATATACCAGAAGTCGTAGCATTAGAAGCTCCAAATTCAGATGCAATTATTGCTCCTTTTGATCCGTCAAGATGAAAAGCATAATCATAATCTCTCCTTCTAAAGAGCTGATTCTGGGAGATAAAGAAGCTCTTGTCAGAACCAGATAAGATTTCAAACCTCTTGAAGAAATGCTTCTGGGTTTGGTGTCCCATATTGAGCCAACCTCTTCTGGTGATGAACAATGTATTTGCTCAAAGAACAAATCATCAGAAAAAAGAAATTTTGCTTGCTAAAAATTAATTCTTTGTGAGTATGAGATGTTTTCAAGAAACAGATTAGTCCACCCTTGACTTTCTTATAAAAAATATCATTAGGAATTTATTCAAGTAAATAAGAAAGATTGTTGTCTTCTGATTTTGATACATAGGAACTTCATGATGAAGTCTGCAGAAAAATGTTAGAAATCTTGAATAGAGAAATTCAAATCTCTAAGAAATAATTTCTGAGTCAGAACATCTGAAGCCTAACCAATCAAGCAAGTAGAAAATCTAATGTAGAAATTATGAATATTTTTTCCTTTGGAAAGCTTCGTAGAAAACTAAAAACTGCTTAGGAAAGAAAGCTTATTGATTCATTAGGAATCAAAGGAATTATTGATATATGAATTCTTGAATGGAAAATTCTTTAAAAGATGCAAAGATAAAATCCATTCACTCTGAAGCAGATATGATGACAAGCCTTGATAGACTAACTCTAAACAAGTTAGCTCAACATTGCAAGAATAAGATTGTCAGTCAAAATCGTCAAAGTTTGATGATATTTGTATTAGAACATATTCTGAAATTTGTTCAAGGAATCAAAAATTCAAAAGACACTAGGAAATGTTAGTTAATTTTCTCAAGCACATAGCTTCTTAGAAGTTCATGAAATATCAACCTTCTAAAAATTAAGCTTTTGTTCAAAAGGAAACATGACAAACAAATGGATGTTTTGATAATAAAACATCATAATATTTGTGCTATGAGGATTACTCTCAAGAAGTCAGACGGGTGATTCTAAACAGAAGAATAAAGAGATCATCTGAAGAGAAGACGGATTCTAGCTCTCAGATTAGAGATTAGAGTTCATAAGAAACTTATACCCCTCAAAATCAGAAAACATAGAACCTCTAAAGAAGTAAGAGAAACCAGTAAGTATGAGTTCAAAACCTCTAATAGATCACTCTGAAGAAAGCAGGTGCAGAGCAAAGCTGATCAGAAGCTCTATCAAGGACAAGCTAAATTCAAAATCAGAATGTAGAGCACTCAGATAAAAGAATCACAGTGAAGAGTTCAAAATCTCAAAGTTTGATTCCAAAGTACAGAAGTGTGTGCTTTTAAGATACTTGGAATGCTCTAACAGGATTTAGAGTCTATAACACAGAATCACGAATCGTGGAAGAATCAATCCATGTCAAATTCGATGATAAGATTGACTATGAAAAGTCAAAGTTGTGTGAAAAGCTTGTAGATGTAACTATAACATTCGCTGAACCAAAGGTGAAGATTCAAGAAGATAAAGAATCAGAAGCTCCTACTTCTGAAACTGTTGATAGTCCTTCTGATCAACCTCAACCAAGGAAGAACATAATCACATCCTCCCATCCTGAAGATCTTATTCTTGGAAGTAAAGATGCTACAATCAGAACAAGATCAACTCTCAAACCTTCTGATGAAGTGCTTCTGCGTTTAGTTTCTTTAGTAGAACCTACATCTATTGAGGAAGCCCTTCTAGATAAAAATTAGATTTTGGGTATGGAAGAAGAATTCAACCAATTCTCAAAGAATGATGTTTGGGATCTCATTCAGAAACCCAAAGGCGTCCATGTCATCAAAACCAGATGGGTGTTTAGAAACAAACTCAATGAGAAAGGTGAAGTTGTCAGAAACAAAGCACGACTGGTCACAAGGTTATAGTCAACAATAAGGGATAAACTATACAGAAACCTTTACATCAGTCGCTAGGTTAGAAGCTATTCAACTGTTAGTTTCTTTTTCTATAAATCATCACATCATCCTGTATCAGATGGATGTTAAGAGTGCAGTTCTGAATGGTTATATTTCAGAAGAACTGTACATCAAACAACCTCGTGGCTTTGAAAATTATGAGAAATCAGACTTTGTTTTTAAACTAAAGAAATCTCTTTATGGCCTGAAACAAGCTCACAGAGCTTGGTATGGCAGATTGAGTAATTTTCTTTTAGAAAATAAGTTTACCAGAGGAAAGGTTGACACTATACTCTTCTGCAAAACCTTCAAAAATGATATTCTAATTCTTCAAATTTATGTTGATGATATTAATTTTGGTTCTTCTAATTCATCCCTATGCGAGGAATTCTCTAAGTTAATGCAGACTGAGTTTGAAATGAGCATGATGGGAAAACTGAAGTTCTTTCTGGGAATCCAAATTAATCAAAAACCAGAGGCTACTTACATTCATCAAAGTAAGTACACCAAAGAACTTCTGAAGAAATTCAACATGATAGACTGTTGTTGTATCCCAAAATTTTCCCTCCCTTTTCTTCAGAATTTCCTCTTAGGGTTTTCAACCACACAAGGTTATTCTTCTCAAATTCACCAAGGGTTTTGGAATAGGAATTTGGTTTCAACATCTCAAGTTGTTTTCTTTTCTAAAGTGCAAGAGATTAGGTTTAAGCCTCGCCATTTGGTATTTTCAAAAGAATTACAGTCCATTATTTTGATTTATGGTGAAGCTTGATGCGGGGATTAATTCTTGGGAGTCTCTTAGTCTCAATGGAATCTTATCCTTTGCCTTGAAATTCAAACTTGAAAGTCAAGTTTTAGTTTGAATTTGGATTTGATTTGGTTTCAGGCCCATTAGATCATCAATTTACGCTATCCATTCTCACTACAAAGTTCATCACTACACCTTTCCTTTAAGTTTTCATTCAAAGTTTGTTTTTTGGAACTTAAGAGAGGATTTGTTTTGTTTGCAACATAGCCCTTAAAGACTTTGGAATCTTATTGATACATAAATAAGAGAAGTTTAAACTTGGTGCAATAAGCAAGTTCATATTTTCTCAAGGATTCAAGTTCAAATGACATTTGCAAATATTATAAGTTTATCTCAAATTTAAAGAACCAAATCACATTTTTCCATACAAGGTTCAACATTCATCCTTATTCAAGACTTAACTTTCTACAAAGATTATAAGTTTACAAGGATTTTGCAAGATACTATTGCATCCAAATATAAATTTTCTACAAAAAAGGTTTTATAACAAACATAATTCAATTCCTAAGCATTCTAAATCCTAAGCTTCCATTTGCTAGAGATTTGAGTTCTTCACTTCTTCAAATTTCCTCCAAGCCCTTCTATGGCCAATCACGATTTCCTTCCATCCTTGCCATTTTCCATCATTAATAAATACATGAAACAAAAGAAAAATTGATTATCAAACAAATCGAAAGTGAAAAAGAACAATTACAAAGCATGTTAATTCATCATTAGGGAGTGGTTTATGGAATCATAAAAATGGTGTTTTTCAATCATGTTCTTGTGCCAAAACAACCTCATACACAAATTGGACTTAATCATGGGCCTAGGTCTATTGCAAATCACAATTAACTTGGTTCACAATACACAAATTCAAAGAGGTGCAAAACAGAATTCCAATCACATTTCCAGCCCATTAGCAAAAGGTTTAAAAATCAGAATTAACATCATTTTTCTCACGCAACAGAAAAAGAGGCCTCATGTTGTTTCACTTTAATGAAAAGTCAGAATTCACAAAATCAAATCACAGGCCTAGGGTACATTACTACAAATCTCAAAACAATATGTTGTTTGGTTCACAGTAAGGGAAAATATACTGCACAAGCAACCAGTACAACAAGTACAAATGCAGTCAGTACAAAGTCAAAAATCAGCCAGCAACAAAGTACGAAAAGCCAAGCACAAGTACAACTTGAAAGCAAGCAACAGAGCCAACAAGTAATAGGTACAACAAAGTTAACTTATCAAAAAAATCAGCAAAAGTGACAACAATTTCTCGCAAGTCAATGTCCAAACTTATACAGAAAACAAGTCAAAATGAGCAAGCAAGCTCACAGTATAAAAAGGGCAGAAAGTTCACCAAAATGGAAGACAGGTGACAAAAAATATACAAATAAAAAACCGAGCCGTAGCAACAATAACAAAAAATAACATCCATTTTTTGTTTATGTAAAACATAAACAAAGCCAAACCTTAATTGTTCACATCATTTTCAAAAAAGAACCAAAACCCCTCAGACACAGAAAAAACCATAACCCTAACAGAATCATCATTATCATCACAACTCAAACACAGAAAAAACCAAAACCCTAACACTTAAAACTCACCATTTTCCCCATACCATAAACCCTTCAGAAACAAGAAATCTAAAGAGAAAAGAGTAAAAACAGAAATATCTCACCGAGAACCCAAGGTTGGTACAAATCGCAGATTCAAACTTGTCAGGACCATTTCGTCTTCCTTTTCCTCTTTATATTCACCTTAGAATATTGCATTCGTCATCAAAGATCACTTTTCGTTTGAATCTGAAACTTAGAGTTTCACTCACCCTTTTCCAGATTTAGGCCTATTAGCATAGAATCTGTAGAAAATAACCATAGATTAGTGATTAGAAGGAAGAGAGGGAGAGATTGGTATAAAAAAATTACGGTTTAGACTTGAGCCATCGTCGTCACCGCCGTAACGCGATTTCTGGCGTGGCCAAGCCGTCATCTTTGGTGAGGTTTTATTTTTAGAGAGAATGCATAGAAACGTATGTGTTAGAGAGAGAGGGAGATAGATAGATAGAGAGAGAGAGAGAGAGAGAGAGAGAGAGAGAGAGAGAGAGAGAGAGAGAGAGAGAGAGAGAGAGAGAGAGAGAGAGAGAGAGAGAGAGAGAGAGAGAGAGAGAAGAGTGTCATATGAAGAAACATAAGTAAACTTGGTTAATTAGTTAAGTTTATTTATTTTTATTAATCTACTTCATTTTATCACTAATCTGTTGGTGACACTTGTCACACCCTTTAATTATTTCTGGTATGTTTTGGTACATGCATTCCCATGCTATGATTCGTGCACCTCTATTTTTTGGATTTTTGATCAAGATCTGATGGTTAATAACGCATATCCCCATGGTACACATTTTGGAACCATTGCACTAGATCAGAGAACCCTTTATTTGGGCTTGGACCTCTGGATTTCTTTTCTCACCCCCATTTTGCTGCAATGCAGGCCCATCTCTAAACTCGTTCTCTTAATATTTTCTTTGTTATTTATATTTATGTGATTTTATTTTATTTTCACTTTATTTATTTTTATAAATAAACACTAAAAAATATTTTTCTTAACTATTTAATTTCTTTTTAGAATTAGAATTAATTTAAAACTTAGGTTTATTTAATTTTATTTTTAATCAACTTAAGACTTTAGGTTTTGATAAAATTGATAGCACGAAAAGTTATAGCATTTTCCAACCGATTTACGTCGATAAAACTTCTAATGCTGCATTTATTATATCACATTTTATCTATGTTTGTAGTATTTGTAACATGTTTCAGGTACTTAACTTTTGCAACATATAAATGAGAAAAGGAAGAAAAACAATGGAAAAATGAAGTTCAAATGGCCTTTTTGAAGCATTTCAGCACTTCCTCCACCAGAAGGTGTGTCTCCCGCCACAAGGATGTTACGACCGGGACATATTGAGTTTTGTTCCCCTCGGCAAGTTTCATGTTATAACCGAGACAGATAAGAGTTTTTTGCCCCACGTCACACACGCATACCGCTCGCCACGATCCATATAGCAGATACGATTTTCTCTCCATTTGACGGACTCAGTGCGCATGCTTATGGATTCTTCTCCATGTTGAATTCCTATTTTTCTTGAACTAATGGACTCTATATATTAAGCAGTTACCAAAAATACAGACTCACTTTCTCTCTCACCCTGAACAATTGTTACCCAGTTTTATTTTCAATTTCATTTTTTCTGCTCAGCATTATTTTTATATTCTGTTTTGATATTTTCCAGTGTAGATTTCTAGCATTAATTTTCCAGATTTCATAGAACTACTTAGGAAATAAAAAAACCCCAGCATCAAAGCAGTATTTTTCCACATCGAAGAAATACTGCAACACTAGTTTTGTTTCCAGACTTCCAGAATTTGCTTAGGATTACTTTAATTTAATTCGAGTTATGTTTGCTACAAGTCAATCCTGCCAGCTTGTGGAGGATACACATTACTCAGATTTAATCACTTTATTATTCATTTTCAGGTTCATATTTTAATAAGTATAATTTATTTATTTCTTACCATGCATGCGTTGTTGAATTTACGTTTTAATTTTATGTTGTTCTGTGATAAAATTATGTCTGGCTAGATTCCCTGATATCGGTATGTAAAACTTAACCGAAAGGATTCGATAATTAATTGGCATTGTTATTTTTACAAAAACACTTTTCTGGTTTTAATTTCCAATTTGAGTATTTAATTGTTTTTGTATGGAAGTAAGAGGAAGTCTAAGGTTAAAATCAACAGAGTGGAAGTTTGAGTTTTTAACCAGATAGTGGTTATTAAAACATTAATTTTAAAAACAGCGTAAGGGCTTTAAAGTTAATTGGAATTTATTTGTTTTCAAAAAATACTTTTGAGTTTTAAATGAAACAGCGGAAGCGCTCATTACGAGCTTAACTAATATGATCTGATTCAATAGAACGGAAGTTTGAGATGAGGGTCTTTAAACAAATAGTTTTCACCGAAACAGTGTTTTAATACTAAAAACAAATGCCAATGACTTACTGAATCCCTTAAGTTGACGAAATACATACTGGTGTCCCGTTATTAATTATTAGACTTTAGTTAATTTCTGATTTAACCCAAACACCCCAATTTTATAATTAGCCTTAGCTTTACATAGTGACCCTAAGATAACAATAGTTTTGACCATCAGTCCTTGTGGGTTCAATATCTTTTAAAACTACGCGATAGACTGTGCACATGCAGTCACTACACCCGATAGACCTACAAAGTCACAATTAAGTTTTTGGTGCCGTTGTCGGGGACTGAATTAGTCAAATACTGTAAATCCCTTGTTATGCAATATAGACTAAGGAAACCAATTTTAACTTTAACCGTTGATTGTATGCCAAGCACTCGCTCTAAAGACGAGGAATTAGAGCAACCAATCAATGAGGTCGAGCATTTCGTTAGTATAAGACACCGAATTAGAGAGTACCAAGCCAAGTACAATCTTCTCGAAACCAATCTTCCTAACTTTTCTCTTCCTGGTCCGAGAATGGCTGAAGGACCCCAAAATGTCCCTCTGAAGGATTATGTTGCCCCATCATAAGAGGAACCCCACAACAATATTGTTGCTCCCGCTATCGCACGAAACGATTTCGAGTTAAAGCCTTCACTTTTGTAAGCTATCCAACAAAACCAAATTTCAGGATGTCCTACGGACGATCCAAATCTTCATCTATCAGTGTTTGTGCAGTACGCAGACACAATGAAAGCAAATGGTGTCAGCCCTGAAGCAATAAGACTTCGTCTTTTTCCTTTCTCATTAAGAGATAGAGCTAGAGCATGGCTCCAGTCTATACCATCCAACTCTGTTACCACATGGAACGAGTTGAAGAAAGTTTTCCTAGCACGTTATTTTCCGCCGAGTAAAACGGCTATGCTAAGAGCCAATATTAATAGTTTTAAACAAAAGGAAAGAGAATCTCTTTTCGAAGCATGGGAAAGATACAAAGACATGTTGCGTCTCTATCTACATCATGGTCTAGAAGAATGGTGTATCATCCACACATTTTACAATGGTCTCTTGTACAACACAAGACTAACAATTGATGCAGCTGCTGGCGGTGCACTGATGGATAAACCGTACCACGATGCCTATCAACTTATTGAAAGTATGGCTCAAAATCATTATCCGTGGGGAAGCGATAGAACCATGATGGAGAAATATCAAACGAAAGGCGGTATGCACGAAGTTAGCAGCTTAGACCAAGTTAATGCTAAGGTAGAAGCCCTTACCCAGAAAATAGAAAGCTTGACCGCAACTCCCGCAGCCACCGTGGCTGCAGTAACTCCAACTTGTAATCTATGCAGACTTCACGCGCATAATGCACCTGAATGTCCACTTTTAACAGGAGTACCAGTTGATCAAGTAAATTATGCTCAAGGGAACCCCTATGGTAATAACTATAACCCTGCTTGGAAGAACCATCAAACTTTTCATACAAAAGCAATAACACTTTGTATGCACCAGGGCAAGCTCCTACTACACCTCCAGGATTTCAGAAATCCACCCAAAATGTCCCAAATATTCCAAATATCCCTAGGAAGTCCAACATCGAAATCATGATAGAAAACATTGTAGCCAACCAAGCTCAAACTAACAAAGATTTCATGAATCAAAATATTCACACCAGTGAACAGATTAAGCAATTGATTAATAAGATTGATGCTCTTGCCACACACAACAAAATGTTAGAAACACAAATTTCCCAAGTGGCTCAACAGCAAGAAGCTACAGCTGCTCCAGCTGGAACTTTTCCTAGACAACCCCAACCAAATCCAAAGGGACATGCTAATGCCATAACACTTCAGAGTGGGACAGAACTAGGCGGACCAACTGAACCTAGAATCGAGAACCCAGCCATGTACCAAAAACATGGAAAAGGAACTGAGAAAAAAGCTGAACCAAAGGACGTAGAAAAACAAGGTGATGAATAGGACGTAGAAAAAGAAGAACCTTATGTGCCTCCGCCACCCTATAAGCCACTTATTCCATATCCTCAAATACTTCTAAGTCTAAAAACATAGGGCAATTCAAGAAATTCGTTGAACTTCTGAAACAACTTAACATTACCATACCTTTTACAGAAGTTATCACACAAATGCCCTCATATGCCAAATTTCTTAAAGAAATCCTATCCAATAAGAAAAAGCTTGAGGATAATGAAACTGTATTGCTCACTGCTGAGTGCAGTGCTATAATCCAAAACAACATGCCTCATAGACTTAAAGACCCAGGTGGTTTTTCCATACCTTGCGTAATCGGAAAATTTGTCATAGCCAAAGCACTATGCAATTTAGGAGCCAATATTAGTTTAATGCCCTTATCAATTTGCAAGAAACTCAACATGGGAGAACTAAGACCAACCAAAATGTTCGTACAATTAACAGATCGATCAGTGAAATTTCCTTTAGGTATGTTAGAAAATGTTCTTGTACATATTGGGAAATTCTATATCCCCACTGATTTCATAATCATGGACATTAAAGAAGACTCAAATATTCCTATTATATTAGGTAGACCATTCCTAGCTACTGGAAGATCCATAATAGATGTTAAAAGTAGAAAATTGACTTTCGAAGTCGGAGAAGAAAAAGTTGAATTCATCTTATCTAAATTCCTTATGGAACCAGCCATCGATGATTCATGTTGTTTCTTAGATGAAATTGATAAATGCGTGAGAGAATTGGAGAAACAACAAACCACCTATTCGAAGGTATTGAAGATTCCTATACCTCAGATTCTCAAAGATGATAATTGGCACGCTGAATATCAAGATGAAAATCTGAGCGAATGCCTAGCCCTAACTCCTGATCCTATACCTTGTCAAAAGAAGTCTGCCATAGAACTCAAAACACTACCCAAAGACCTAAGGTATGAATTCCTAGACACAGAACTTGAACCACCAGTTATAGTCAATGCAGACCTAGGACAAATAGAAACTGAAAAATCATTACATGTCCTAAGAAAATACCCAACCGCTTTAGGTTATAACATATCAGATCTAAAAGGAATAAGTCCTTCTATTTGCATGCATCGTATTATGCTGGAGGAAGACTGTAAAACCTCTAGGGAACATCAAATAAGGATAAACCCTATTCTGAGCAATGTAGTCAAAAAGGAAGTGGAAAATCTATTGGAAGCATGAATCATATACCCAATATCCGACAGTAAATGGGTTAACCCAGTATATGTCGTACCTAAGAAAGGTGGTGTTACAGTTGTCAGCAACACTAAAGGAGAATCTATAGCGCAACGAACTCACACCGGGTGGAGAATATGCATCGACTATAGAAAGTTAAACAAAGCCACTCATAAAGATCACTTTCCTTTACCTTTCATTGATCAAATTCTTAAACGACTAAATAAGCACTCTCACTTTTGCTATTTAGACGGTTAGTCCAGATTTTTCCAAATTCCTATCCATCCTGACGACCAAGAAAAGATGACTTTCACTTGTCCTTATGATACGTTCTCTTATCAACAAATGCCATTCGGTTTATGTAATTCCCATGCAACATTCCAGAGATGTATGATGTCCATCTTCTCTGATTTTCTAGATGGCATGGTGGAAGTTTTTATGGATGACTTCTCCATCTGTGGAGAAAGTTTTGAAGGATGTTTATAAAACCTTGAAATGGTACTAAAAAGATGCGTAAGTGTTAATCTCGTGCTAAATTGGAAAAAATGCCAATTTATGGTCCGACAAGGAATTTTCTTAGGGAACATAGTATCCGATAGGGGAATTAAAGTAGATAAAGCAAAGATCTAAGTTATAGAAAATCTTCAACCACCCAAAACTGTTAGAGAAATAAGAAGTTTTCTAGGACACACTGGTTTCTACCGACGTTTCACTAAAGAATTCTCTAAAATAACCAAACCTCTAACCGAACTCCTAATGAAGGATGATGAGTTCACTTTCACCGACGCATGCTTGGACGCGTTTACAACACTAAAAAAGGCATTAATTTTAGCACCTATTATGCAACCTCCTGATTAGAATCAACCATTCGAGATAATGTGTGATGCCAGTGACTATGTCGTAGGCGCAGTCTTAGGACAAAGAAAGGATAAAAAGTTTCATGAGATCTACTATGCAAGTATAACCCTAGATCCTGCAAAGACGAATTACGCCACCACTGAAAAAGAATTGTTAGCTATTGTGTTTTCTTTAGATAAATTCCTCTCCTACTTAGTAGGAGCACGGATAATTATCTATACTGACCGTGCTGCAATTTGGTACCTCTTAAGTAAGAAAGACGCCAAACCAAGACTACTAAGGTGGATCTTACTTCTACAAGAATTCGATTTAGAAATAAAAGACAAGAGAGGCACCAAGAATGTAGTAGCTGACCACCTATCCAGAATAGAAGGAAACAAACCAGATCAAGTTCCCATCAATGATGATTTTCCTTATGAACGCCTTGTAGCCCAATTATAATTAGATAGTATTATAACTGAGTACCCTGTGACTTATGAAGACAAGAACACAAATGAAATTATAGAAGCAATATGCACTACAACCATACTGCCATGGTTCGCTGATTTAGTCAACTACTTGGCTGCTAGAGTTCTTCCACCTGATATGTATTAACAACAAAAGAAGAAATTCTTTCATGACCTTAAACATTATTATTGGGATAAGCCTTTTATTTTCAAGAGAGGCACCAAAGGTATTTTTCATCGATGTGTTCCCGAAAATGAAATCAAAAACATAATTTTCCATTGTCATGCCGCTCCCTATGGTGGTCATGCAAGCACTTCAAATACATGCGCTAAGATATTGCAATCTGGTCTCTATTGGCCTAATCCGTGGAAAGATGTCCATATCGCGGTTAAAAATTGTGACCAATGCCAACGCACTGGAAATATCTCTAGACGCGATGAGATGCCTCAAAAGGGAATTCTAGAAGTTGAAGTCTTTGATGTATGGGGAATCGATTTCATGGGACCCTTCCCGTCTTCCTTTGGAAATCACTACATACTAGTTGTTGTCGACTATATTTCGAAATGGATCGAGGTTGTAGCCTCTCCAACAAATGACGCACGAGTAGTAGTTAGGCTTTTCAAGAACATAATCTTTCCAAGATTTGGTGTACCGAGACTCGTCATCAGTGACGGTGGCTCCCATTTCATTTCCAAGATCCTAGAAAAATTATTAGCGAAGTACGGAGTCCGACATCATGTCGCAACACCTTATCATCCGCAAACAAGTGGACAAGTAGAGGTCTCCAACAGAGAAATAAAGAAAATCTTAGAAAAAATTGTAGCAACCTCTAGGAAAGATTGGTCATCTAAGTTACATGAAGCTCTATGGGCATATATGACAGCATATAAAACTCCGATTGGAACCACACCATTTAAACTAGTTTATGGGAAATCATGTCATCTTCCGGTAGAAATAGAACATAAAGGTTATTGGGCCATTAAGACCCTTAATTTAAATTACACTACTACGGGTGAGAAAATAATCTTAGATATCCACAAACTAGAAGAACTTAGACTAGACGCTTATGAAAATGCTCAGATATATAAAGAGAGAACTAAAAAATGGCACGATAAATGAATATCTAGAAAATAGTTCAATGAAGGAAATATAGTTCTCCTATTTAATTCTAGACTTACATTATTTCCGGGAAAACTTCACTCAAGATGGTCTGGTCCCTTCAAAGTCACTAAGGTTTTTCGAAATGGCGCAATAGAAATCAAAGGAATGAGTTGTAAACCGTTCATTGTAAACGGACAACGCTTAAAATATTATCATAGCATAAATAATAAGGAATATTACACAACATTTAGGCTAAACGCGCTACTGCCCCATTGATTAGACTAATCACCATGTTATGTCGAGCTTACAACTTTAAATAAAGCGCTTCTTGGGAGACAACCCAACTTTGAGTCTTTTCTTTTTGATTTGCTTATTTTCGTTTTTCTTTTCTTTTCTTACTTTTGTTATTGTTTATTGATATTAAACTATGCAGTGTTGTTTCTTTAATATTATCCACTACTAACTTAATGCTAACTGTCAACCTACTTCAGGATAACTTTTCGATTAGCTAATTACACTAACCACAATGAATCTGGTTGATACGATGGGAATTATGCTTAGAGGCAGAAATCAGTGGAGGAGGTTTGAGTCTTTATCTGATAGGGAGATAGGATTGAGTACCTACCCTGACGGACCAGCTATGATAACCTTAGGAATCCGAGACAGTGTTTTGTTTTTATTAAGCCAAATAGGTTGGGATACATCTGCTTTGAGAAGAAAGTTTAGCTCTTACCGTAGATTAACCTTAGAGTTTTTAAGCTCCCTTGTCTACAAACCTGACCATGGTCTAGGATTCAATAGAGGACTGATTAGATTTAGACTATTTGGTATAGAGTACACCTTCGCCCATAGAGAGATGGAAAAGCTACTAGGATTCCCATACAACCTAGATGCATTTACCATAATCCAAGAAGAGATTTTTAATGTAGGTGAACTAGATTATTTTTGGGGGGACATTACAGGCATAAGTAGCCCTGAGCCTAAAGACATGCACTCAGAAAATATCCATAACCCAGCTTTAAGATATTTTCACAAGATCCTAGCCCACACCCTTTTTGGTAAAGCAGAAAACATTACCACTGTTTCTAGAGATGAGCTTTTTATCATGTTCTGCGCTTCGCAAAACCGTCCCATAAATGGAGCTACATTTATGCTAGCAAACTTTCACCGTCTTGCGAGAGTTGTACATGAACCCATCCTCATAGGTGGATTAGTAACCATGATAGCTAATGCTATCGGGGTAAGACAACCATTGTTGAACCTTGTCCCTCAAGGTAGATTTCAACCTATGAATATCAATTTCTGTTTCAATAGGGGAATCATTGGAAACCTAGGCCCAGGTAACTTCGAACTGCTCATTAAAAATCAGTTAATTCCCCCCTTTTTACCCTACCTGACCCTAGGACTAGCATACATGACAGAAATAACTAGTTATATGATTGGGGCGCACCACACATGTCACTACCACCCACTCCTGAGACACCCATGATTTATGACCACCTCGATTATTTCCTGTCCGATGAGGATACTGACCCTGAAACCCCTCCCTTTTACCATCACTTTCCATCTCCCGAACAGGTTAGCTCAAACTTCCCCGACACTCCAATTGTTTCTCCATCTCCCATATTTCATCAAGCTCCCACTTTGACTGCCATCCAATCAGAGATTGATTTGTTAAAGGACAAGCTTGTCATTTTGAGCATCGACTTCCATTCTTTCATGGATACAGTAGTCGGACAACTGGACTATATTTATCATCATCTTTTATCAGCCTTTCTTGACCTTTGTGGCTGATTTTCCAGACGTACTACATTTTTCCTTTTCACATTTAAACATTGAGGTCAATGTTTTGTTTAAGTATGAAGAGAAGTCTTATTAGATTAGATTTTCATTTATTTTCCACTTTATTCATACAATTTTTGGGAATTTTATTCTTCAGTATGATTTCTATTCATTTTCAGTTCAGTTATATTATGAGTTTTATTTACTTCGTTTATTTACTGCATTATTATCATATTCATATATATATATATATATATATATATATATATATATATATATATATATATATATATATATATATATATATATATATATATATATATATATACTTTAATATTTCCATATTTTTTATTCATATATTTATGTACAGGTATTGAAAAGGTATACTACATAACAGAACTGCAAAATATTCAATTTTATTTTGTTTCTAGACCCGTGTCGTTCGCCACACAAGTGTGACGCCCGTCATGCTTCACATGACCCAGTCCCGTTCAACACATAAACATGACACTCGACACACTATCAGAAACATAAACGTTCTGTTTTATCAACTAAAACCCTCGTAGAACCCTTCCTCTTCATATTTTCTTCAAAAACCCCACCTTAATTGCATTAACCCCACGCCTGTTCACTCCTCCCATTATCATTGTCATAAAAATTCATACAGCCCCATTTATCACCTCCATTATATTCCTCTACATAAACCATCCCTACACCCATTTCCATTTCAAAATCCTCAATTTCTCACACAAACTTTTACCCATCTTCCTTCCTTGCTTCAATAATGGAACGGAGAGATTTCAGACCAGAGCCAGATCTTTCCGGAATTACATTTCACAATAGAGAAGCCGAAGAGCACCAAAGGGCTCAGTATCTCAAGTTCTATCAACGCTCTGTAGTACCTACACGATATGTTGATACTGAGTGCCTGCGAAAATTGGAATTGCTGGACAGTGTGAGGTGGTTACTCGGAAACTCTGATCTAGCATTCGTCTGCACGCAGAACCTTCCAACGTATGAGTCGCTAACTTTAGAATTCTTAAGTTCGTTCTCATACAACCAACCTTATGATGAAAGCCAGGACCTATCTGGCACTACAACCTTCAGAATGTTCAATGATGAGTATTCGATTAATCAGGCGGCTCTGAGCGAGTTGCTCCACATTCCTACAAAAGGGATGGTACACCACTGAATCTCTCCATACCTAGATTGGGCATCTATGGCTTTCAAACTTTGGAAATATCTTACTAATGAGGAACTGAACAACTGGGAAGGACTTTATGCTTCATACATTTACAATCCCGCAATCAGATACTTCCACCGTGTTATCTCCAACACCATTTTTGGGAGAATTAACAACAACAAAGTTAATTCTAAAGAGTTGTTCCTATTCCATTGTACCTTCACCCTGGCCAAAAGATCAATTCAAGCACCTTCCTCCTATCATATATCCAGTCCTTGTGTGCCAGAGGATCTACACCTTTCTGCATTGGAGGGATAGTCACTTCTATAGCACTTTGCCTTCGCCTTCAAGACAAGCTTGCAAATCTGTAACCATTATCGCCCACATTCATTGACATTGACAACTGTTGGGCTGGCCACTTGATTAAGGTTAGAGGAGATGGTAGGTAAAACCTCATGGTGAGTAATAAGGTAGATCCTAGTGTTATTTTGCCGAACTTTGCACCTACTAATATTACAAACTTTGATACATGTCTTTATGACCTTGATGCTACTGCACCTGGAGATAATGCGCGAGGCGACCAGGGGAATGTCCAAGCAGATGAAATGGAGAAAGAAATGGAACAAGGAGACACTGAACAACAAGATCCTCCTAAAAACATTACAAGCACGCCCACTAGGCCCAGGAGAAGACGAGAAAGAGTATCGGCCTCGAATGATGACATTATGGATGCCATAATGCAACAGGATGAGAAAATGCAGGATATGCACAACAACCAAAATGCAATGATGCAACTTATGCTGGCCATGCAAACTCAGAAGCAAGAATATGACGAAAGAAATGAGTGTCAGAAAACAAGATTAACCGAGGAAATGGCGGCCTTAACTGTATGCATGGATGGTTTTCAAGATTATATATACCATGTGAATGTGCCCCATCCTCCGAGTACACGTGGACGAGCACGAGGGCGAGGAAGAGGACGCGATAATGAGCAAGAATAGATCTAGTTTTCTTCTCTTCTCGTTCCCTTCTTGTTTTAAGCATTGGGACATTGCTTGTTTCAATCTTAGGGGAGCTAGTTAGTTAAGAACTCTTTATTGTTTCCTAGGTAGATCTTTCATTCCTATTTCTTGTAATCAAAACAATCTTTGTACTTTCAACTTCATTTAGCAAATTTTTGAGCTATTATCTAATTTCCCCGCTTTCTTGATCCATAACAAAAAATTTATTCGTTACTTGCATAATGTGACGCGTTCGAAGAGTATATAGGTTGCTCACCTTTTAAGACAAATGAGAAACTTTGAGAAAAATAGAAGCATGATCGATACCACCGTAACACTCTAAATCCCTAAATTGCGCTAGATCGATTTTGGTACCCTTTATACCGAAACCTTATGCTTTAGTTTTAAAGTAACCTAGAGTAGTTTATTTAGCAGTCAACATCGTCTTGGACACAAACTATGTAGGGAGTCGATGAATATAAGTGAATGATCCAAATTACTCAATAGATACTTTCTTACTATAAGGATTGCACCAATTAAGTTTGGTGACCCTCGCCCAGTCACTTAATCCAACAGATGCAGAGCCTGCACAATATAACAATAAGAAACTCATTGTCAGTTGGTTCAGAGGTATCTGGTACTGAACTTGGTAGGGCGTACTATGATCTGATTCCCCGTAACTTGCAATTGGGAGAATTAAAGGAGGTTACCGCATTTATGTTCCAGAACCTCATTGCTTCAAAGGATCATAGTCACTAATCGGCTACTCTACTATGTATGTGTAAAGATAAAGGGCTTAATGTGATTGTGCTAGAATGAAAACGGGTGAAATTTAGCGAAAAGAACTAGGTTAAGCTATAGTGGCATGACTGGAATTGGTTTGCACGATGGGGGGCATTTAGTGTCACCACTGTATCTATTTACGCCTATGTTTCTGCAAGAACACTAAAAACCTCTTACAATTCGAATCGCATCGTGAATTTGCATTTAACCTATGGTCAATTATTTTTACACTGATTTTATTTCTTGAGGACAAGCAAAGTTCAAGCTAAGGGGAGTTTGATAGCACGAAAAGTTATAGCATTTTCCAACCAATTTACGTAGAAAAAACTTCTGATTCTGCATTTATTATTTCACATTTTATCTTTGTTTGTAGTATTTGGAACATATTTCAGGTACTTAGATTTTGCAACACATAAATGAGAAAAGGAAGAAAAATAATGGAAAAATAAAGTTCAAATGGCCTTTTTGAAGAATTTCAGCACTTCTTGCACCAGAAGGCGTGCCGCCCGCCACAAGGATGTTACGATCGAGACAGATTGAGTTTTGTGCCCCTCGTCTTGTTTCATGTTATGACTGGGACAAATAAGAGTTTTGTGTCCCACGTCACGCACGCATACCGCTCACCACGATCCATATAGTAGTTACAATTTTCTCTCTATTTGACGGACTCAGCGCGCATGTTCATGAATTCTTCTCCATGTTGAATTCCTATTTTTCCTGAACTAATGGACTCTATATATTGAGAAGTTACCAAAAATACAGACTCTCTCACCCTGAACAATTGTTACGCCGTTTTATTTTCGATTTCATTTTTTCTGCTCAACATTATTTTTGTATTCAGTTTTGATATTTTCCAGTGTAGATTTCTAGCATTAATTTTCCAGATTTCTTAGAACTACTTAGGCAATAAAAAAACCCCACCATCAAAGCAGTATTTTTCCACATCAGAGAAATACTGCAACACCAGTTTTGTTTCCAGACTTTCAAAATTTTCTTAGGATTACTTTAATTTAATTCGAGATGTTTTTGCTACAAGTAAATCCTTCCGACTTGTGGAGGATACGCATTACTCGGAATTAATCACTTTATTATTCATTTTCAGGTTCCTATTTTAATAAGTATAATTTATTTATTTCTTACCATGCATGCGTTGTTGAATTTACGTTTTAATTTTATGTTGTTCTACGATAAAATTATGTCTGGCTAGATTCCCTGATACCGGTATGTAAAACTTAACCGAAAGGATTCAGTAATTAACTGGCATTATTATTTTTACAAAAACACTTTTCTTTTTTAATTTCCAATTTTAATATTTAATTGTTTTTATACGGAAGTAAGAGACAATCTAAGGTTAAAATCAACAGAGTGGAAGTTTGAGATTTTAACCAGATAGTGGTTATTAAAACATTAATTTTAAAAACAACGGAAGTGCTTTAAAGTTAATTGGACTTTATTTGTTTTCAAAAAATACTTTTGAGTTTTAAATGAAATAGCAGAAGCACTCATTTCGAGCTTAACTAATATGATCTGATTCAATAGAACAGAAGTTTGAGACGAGGGTCTTTAAACAAATAGTTTTCACTGAAACAGTGTTTTAATACTAAAAACAAATATCAATCACTTACTGAATCCCTTAAGTTGACGAAATACATATCGGTGTCCCGCTATTAATTATTAGACTTTAGTTAATTCCTGATTTAACCCAAACACCCCGATTTTATAATTAGCCTTAGCTTTACATAGTGACCCTAAGATAACAGTAGTTTTGACCATCAGTCCTTGTGGGTTCGATATCTTTTAAAACTATGCGATAGACTGTGCACTTGCAGTCGCTACATTCGATAGACCTACAAAGTCACAGTCACAAATAAATAGTAAATTTCTATTGTTAAATAATTAATTATTTTTTTTAATAAGGTTAAGTTACTAAAATCTTTCTTTCATAAAGAAAACCCTAAAAATTATTTTCCTAATTAATTTAATTTCTTTTCTTAAATTAATTTAGGTTTAGTTTCATTAAAAATCAACTTAGACTAATCACTTATTTTCTTTCTTTTATTAAAATCTTTCATCAAAAATTAAAAAAAAAACAATTTTCTTTTCCACTCACATTGCCCTCATATTCTTGTACACTATTTATTCATATTCAATATGGTTGTAATAGTAATTAGGGTTTAATTGCTTTTACTTCTCCATTTGTAAATTGTGTCCCCATCCCCCAAATGATGCAATAGCGTAGAACTTTACATTTCCGCAATTTATTGCTTTCATTATAAATGCTAGTAATTAGGATTTGTATGGCAAGACATAAAACAACAAGTAGAAAACACAAATTCAAGAAAAAAAGCATGAAAACAAACACTTTGCACACTTTCACCTCTAGGATTAACCTCACTTGTTGCCTCGGATAAAACAGTCATGTCCCTCGAACGTGAGATACTTTAGAAATGACCCTCGATTACAAGATCGTAGTCCCTCGATGACCCTTCAATGTTGCCTTTATAAATGATCTTGGACCCTCACAACAAATTGCTAAGGTATCCTACAATGTTGCCTTATATGATTGTGCAATGACCCACGTGTGTCCTTTCACATCCAATGATAAGGTTTCTTACTAGCTAATGGTAAGATAACACTATCTAAAGGAGGAGGAAATGAGAAAATACTTTTTGAGTAAGTAGAAAGTTCATAGTTGCTTGCTCGCAACATTTCAAAACATCTTTCAAAATACACCAACACTTTCAAATGAAATATTTTTCAAAAGTCAACACTTTGTATACATTCATATAGAGACGAGAATCATTACAAAGTTCACCTAAACGAAGGCACTTTTCAAAAATACTTTCAAAACTATCACAAACACATTTCAAATAAATCATTTCAAAGTGAGCTAGCAACTAAGAGCCCGTAGATAACTACGGTTGAAAAGGGTGCTAACACCTTCCCTTTTCATAACCTACCCCCCGAACTAAAGAAAATTTTCAAAAGGTCTTTCCTTTTCTTTTCACCCTTTCTTTTATTGGATAAAAGAAAATTCGGTGGCGACTCTTGTTATCCGCAATAATTGCGATCAAACGTAAAACACCTAAATCAGTTCTCCCACTATATTACAGAACTGGCGACTCTGTTGGGGAGATACTTAAAAGTGGGGTTACCTTAGAGACTAGATCACCTTTAAATTCTTTCATTGTTTGACTTGTTTGCTTTACATTTTGGGTCCTTATTTGGGTTTTGTATTGATCCTCTACCCAGATCTGGGAACATTATTAGGTAAGTTGCAAAGATTATGGAGACTGTACGGCATAGACCGATATGGTTCAAGCAATAGCTACGTTAGTGTGACACATTTATGGATACCAGTATCCTTTGTGTTGAATCAAGGAGAATACGGGGCCTCTGTGTGGTGTCATGAAACACTAACTGACCTTAGAACCTTTAATTGAACAACTTGGCCATTAGGAAGTAGTGAGATAACCAGTTTCGGTGGAAAGCTGAATTGGTTGATACTCGATACTACGCTCATTGAGATTAAACTTTTGGGATATTTTGGCCGCAAGAAAAGATTGATTATGCTGAGACAATGCCCAATGAAGAAAGATCAATGATATTGAGATTCCCTAGAACTTGATTACTTTGTAGGACATGTTGAACCAACTAAACTTCAAAAGGGTACTTACCTATGAACCTCATGCAAGCCTAAACCTAAGGACTTGTTTGCTTTGTTTGTATATGTTTATCTGTACATAACATCATGACATCATACTATGGCATTTGCACTAACCATTTCAAGGACCTTGGTATTTATCTTTGTCTGTTTTGTAGGACATGGATTCCACTCGTAGAAAGACTATCTGAATCGGCTTTGTGAAAATGCCTCCTCAACTCAAGGAGTTAGCATCAAGGGTTTCTAATAATTCTCTGTTCACCAAGAAGTATGGTCGTCTCATCAACTTGGCTACCTTAAATTTTGAAGAAAAATGATCGGGGTACTCTTTCAGTTCTTTGACCCTAAGCACCATTGCTTTACATTTCCTGATTACCAATTAGTTCCCACCATGGAGGAGTTTTCTCAACTCTTGGAAGTGCCTATTCTTGATCAATTACCCTTCACCGGTATTGAGAAAGACCCAAGACCTGGGGGGATTTCTCTAGCTTTACGTTTGCAACGGTCTGATGTTGTGGCAATTTGGGAAACAAGAAGTGGTGTTAAAGGTTTTCTAGCCAAGTTATTTTTTTGAGAAGGCTTAACAATTTTGAGATGCTTTGGATTCGCAAGCTTTTGAAGAAATTTTGGCTCTTCTACTATATGGGATGGTACTATTTCTTAACTCGGACCAACTCATAGATGTGAATGCAGTCAAAGTTTTTCTATCTCGTAACCCGGTGCCTACCTTACTTGGATATATTTTGAATTATTTTCATATTCTCACCATGAAGAGAAGGGGGATTCTTATGTGTTGTACTCCTTTGTTGGCTATGTGGTTTATTTCGCACCTTCCTCGATCAGTTTTGAAGAATGAACAAGGTATGAGTTGGTCTCAAAGGTTTATGTCACTCTCGTATTCGGATATCCATTAGTGTTCTCGATCTTTGGAGGATGTCACCATCATTGATCATTGTGGGGAGTTCCCTAATGTCCCTATCTTTGGAATTAGAGGAGGTATCACCTATAATCCTTGTTTGTCTCTATGACAGTTTGGGTATGCTCGGAGGGATGGCCCTCACGGCGCGCTTGTCCAAGGAATTATATTTGACTATGAGAATGATGTCCAAGGTTATAGTCAAAGATTTGTACGAGCTTGGGGCATGGTGAACAAAGTTGATAGCAAGACGTTGGGGCATAAGAACTCCATTCCTTTGGAGCCTTATCTCAAGTGGGTATGAGCTCGCGCTCAAAGCCTCATGATGTCGTATCCTACCATCTTACCTATCATCATGGATCTTATAGCCGAAGGAGATGTTCCCTACATTATTCTTCATCCTGACATGCCTACTACTCTCGAGGAGTTGCAAAGATCGTGGATTCAACTCAAAAGGGAGCGAGACACCTTTGAAACCCAGTTCTATGCAGGCAAGAAGAAAGTGTTGGAGCTCACAAGGAAACTTCACGAGGAGCGGAACCTGAATGCCTACATTACTCCAAAGAGGAAGCGTCCATAGGAGACCTGAGCCTTTTTGTATTAGTTCATTTTGTTTTTTTTTTCTTTCGTTCTAAGCCCAAGAGGCATTTTTTGTAACCATTTGAACTTATTAATATAATTAATGTTTGTTCCTTCTTTGTTTAAACAAATTTCAATCTTAAAGGTCCTTGAAAACATTTGCATCCACATTACATGCATCATAACATAAGCAGGTTTTCCGACACAGGTTTCCTAATCTTTCTATTGTTTATTTCAGTAAGATGGATCTCGAGCAGACTGTAAAGGACTTGCAGACACAAAATTCTCAATTTCAAGAAACCTTGCTCAACTTGGCCAAAGGGCAACAAGAACTGATGTCACTTCTAGTTGTAAAGAAGAATACCAAGAAGAAGGCTTTAATAAACATGGGGAAGAGGTTCAAGGGCCCCGTTCGACAAGTTCAAGTGGTAGAAGACTCCTCCTCCGAGGATGAAAATCAAGATGAAGATGCAAGAAGCACCCGTGCTGGGGTGGTATCAATCCAATCTCCGAGGATGAGGACTATTTTGACGAACAATAACCACCGACTAAAGACAAGTATAAGCAACTGGAGGACAGATTGAAGGCTATGGAAATTCAAGGTGTGCCTGGCCTAGATTTTGGTGATTTGGGTTTGGTTCTTGGGGTAGTGATCCCCCACAAATTCAAGATTCTAGTTTTTTGTAAGTAAGATGGCGTTTCGTGCCTGAAGCTTCACCTGAGATATTATGTCCCTAAAATTCAATTGCATACCACTGATAAGAAGTTATGGGTACACTTCTTTCAAGACAGACTGTCTGGGACTCAATTGGAGTGGTTTTACCAGTTAGAAGGTTCAACATCCATACATGGGAGGACTTGGCCACCACCTTCTACAGTTAATATCAGTACAATGCCGATATGGCGCCAACTAGAGTGCAGTTACAAGGAATGACCATGGGTTCCAATGAAGTCTTCAAAGAATGTGCGCAGAAATGGAGAGATCTGGCTGGAAGGGTGCAGCCACCATTGACTGATAGGGAATTGGTAGATATGTTCATGGGAAAATTGACTGGGCCATTTTTCAACTTACTGATTGGGAGCTCATCATATGGGTTCACTGAGTTAATCTTGGCTGGTGAAAGGGTTGAGAGAGGTATTAAAAGTGGAAAGATACCCATGGCCTCTGCCTCTACATCAAATACTGTGAAGAAACCTTTTACCGGCAAAAAGGAAACTAATTTCGTATATGGGTCAAGGGGCTATGTCAAGAAGGACCATCGTCAGTCTGTTAATACAATTCTGATCTCCAATCCGACCTCTACTCAAAGACTACAATAACAAGCTAACTACCAAAGACCTGATATTCCAAGAAGACAATTTACAAGGATTAACATGTCACTATCTCAAGCCCTACAACACCTGTTCAAGGCTAATTTGGTAACATTACGTGACCCCCCTTCAAATTCCAATGTTTCATCTCTAAAGTATAACCTGAGCGCCAAATGTGCTTACCACTCCAATAGTCCCGGGCATAATACTGATCATTGTTAGGCATTACAATGCAAGATCCAAGACCTCATTGACAACAAGACCATTGAATTTAATCCTCCTCCAACTCCGAATGTAATCACCGCACCTATGCCAAACCACGGCAAAATTGTCAACGCTATTGAAGATACTACTTTTGTTTCCTCTATTAATGACTTGACCACTCCGCTGAAGTTTGTTAAAAACAATTTGTTGAAAGCTGGGGTTTTCCATGGTTACCTTGAAGATTGTTGTTGTTGTATTGTGTAAATCAATGGTTGTGAATGGATGAAAATAGGTGTCCAACACTTATTAGAAAGCCATGAGATCCTATTTGAAAGAACTCCACCCGTAAAAGGTTTGACTAAAGTTGTGCCTCAAGAAGTTGAAGACATATCCATCATCACTATCTCCAACAAACCTATTAGGATCACCTCAAAAGGTCCTATTAGGATTTCAAATGAACTGAAGATAGCTCCATTGATAATTACCACACCGGAGCCAATCCCTTATTCTTCTGATAAGGCGGTACCTTGGAATTATGGCGCTAAAGTATACTACCATGGTATTAGAGAAGACACCTGGATTGATGAAGACAAGACTGCTGATATTACCAACATTGCTGGGTCTATCAAGGAGACTAGAACGAGGAGAATTTTTTCTCCTAATATTTCACCTCTAACCACCATAACTACACATGTTCGCATTATTGTTGATAAACCTAGTACTGATGCTAGGGGCAAAGAAAAGATGATTGAGCCTGCCAGGATGGAGGCGCCTTCCAAAGGCATTATTACTGAGGAACCATCCACCCAAGAAATGGAGGAGATTTTGAAGATTATAAGGAAAAGTGATTATAAGATAGTAGAGAAGTTAGGGAAAACCCCCACGAAGATTTCTATGATATCTTTATTACTATGCTCAGATGCGTATGCTCAAGCATTGATAAAAAAATTTAAGAATGCACATGTTCCTCAAGAGACTACGGCCGATCAGTTTGAAAATTGTGTAGCGAGTTTGACTGCCGATAATGGATTGGGATTCTAGGATACTGATTTAACTCTCGCCGGAAGAAATCACAATAAAGCTTTGCATGTCTCCATTGAATGCTAAGGAACCACTCTAGCCCATGTATTGGTGGATACCAGGTCCTCTCTAAATGTCTTGCCCAAAAGTGCCCTAGATCGATTGGATTGTGAATGTTTGGTGTTGAAGCCAAGTGACATTATGGTAAGGGCTTTCGACGGATCAAAAAGGATGGTCCATGGGGAAGTTGATCTCCCCATCAAAGTTGGGTCTCAAATTTTCAATTCAACTTTCTATGTGATGGATATTCGTCCTACATACTCTTGCCTACTTGGACGCCCCTGGATACATGGGACAGGAGCAGTGACTTCTACACTACATCAAAAGTTGAAATATCCGGTCAAAGGAAAGATCGTTACCGTCTGTGGTGAAGAAGAGTTTATGGTTATCCATCTGAATTCGTTTAAGTATATTGATATGGATGGTGAGTTCATAGAAACTCCTTGTCAAGCCTTCGAAGTGGTATCTCCCATGGTTATTGCTGCCAATGCTACTCCTGATGTTCCAAAAGCTGTTAAAGATGTGCCTAGGTTGGCTTCCCTCAAAGATGCTCGTGATGTGATCGAAGACGGAGGTTGTACCATTTGGGGACAACTCCCAGACATCCCTTTCAAGTCATACAAATGTGTTTTAGGCTTCACTGCTAAAGCTTAAAAGAAGTTCAAACGTGCTCGTGCAGGAAAACCGCCTCTTCGAATCAGTAATCATGAAGTGAATGCTCTTGAAGACTCTGACAATGATTGTAACTTTAATTAATGGATCTACCCGATTACCGAACAAGGACCCAACAACTATTGTGACAAAGATTTCATTCCCATCTCCTTCAACAAGGAGTAATTACCATTTACTATTTTATCAATTTAAGAACTTTGTCTATAATTTTAATTGAAATAATGACTTTAAGCCATGTGCCATGCTCGGGGCACCATGGTCCATTTGTTAAGGGTTTGTTCATTTTCATATGTCATATGATAATTTAATGAAAAACATTGGACTCTTTTGCATTCAAATTTTGCGCCCATTGTCTTTCTTTCACTTTATTGCATTTTCAAAATAGACATGTGACCTTACATGCACACACACACATCTGCAGATCCACATCCACTCCGGATCTTATTGACAACGACTCTGCTATTGGCATCTATGACTTTGAACATCCAATCTACCGAGCTGAAGATGAAGGTGAAAAAGATTGTGAAATACCTGGGGAACTAGTCAGACTTCTGATGCAAGAGGAAAAGGCCATTCAATCGCATGAAGTACCAGTTGAAGTGATCAACCTAGGTACTGATACAGACAAGAGGGAAGTCAAGATCGACTCTAACTTGAAAAACGGTGTCAAAAGTAGATTGGTCCAGATGTTGCACGACTATGTTGAGGTGTTTGCTTGGTCATATGAAGATATGTCGGGGCTTGATACTGACATTGTGGTCCATCGTCTACCAACAAAGGAAGATTGTCCTCCACTCAAGCAAAAATTTCTTCGTATGCGGCCAGACATGTATGAAAAGATAAAAGCTGAGGTAATGAAGCAATTCAACGCATGTTTTCTAGCAGTGATGTCATATCCCCAATGGGTGGCAAATGTGGTCCCGGTGCCGAAGAAAGATGGGAAATTTCGTATGTGTGTAGACTATAGAGATTTAAATAGGGAAAGCCCCAAAGATGATTTCCCACTACTGCATATTGACGTCTTGGTCGACAACACTGCTCAACATAAAGTCTTCTCCTTCATGGATGGCTACTCTGGATACAACCAAATCAAAATGGATCCAGAGGACATGGAGAAGACCACCTTTGTCACACAGTGAGGCATTTTCTACTATAAGGTCATGCCTTTCAGTTTGAAGAATGCAGGGGCAACCTATCAACGAGCTATGGTAGCTCTATTTCATGATATGATCCATCAAGAGATAGAAGTTTATGTTAATGATATGATTTCAAGGTCAAAAACTGAGGAACAACACCTTGATCATCTTCACAAGTTGTTTGAGAGGTTGAGGAAATACAAGCTAAGGATGAATCCCAACAAATGCACCTTCGGGGTAAGATCTGGAAAACTCTTGGGGTTTGTCGTCAATGGAAAAGGTATTGAGGTCGACTCTGCAAAAGTCAAAGCCATACAAGAAATGCCAGCTCCTTGTACTGAGAAAGAGGCCAGGGGTTTCTAAGGTCGACTCAACTATATTTCCCGGTTCATATCCCACCTAACTGCTACTTGTGAGCCAATCTTCAAACTATTGAAGAAAGATTAAGTAGTCAGATGGAACGACGACTACCAAGCAACCTTTGATAAAATTAAAGAATATCTACAAGAACCTCCCATCCTGATGCCTCCAGTTGAAGAAAGATATATGATCATGTACTTGATTGTATTAGAGAATTCAATGGGGTGTGTGTTGGGCCAATATGACGAGTCTGGCAGAAAAGAGCATGCAATATACTACCTGAGCAAAAATTTTAACGACTGTGAAACAAGATATTCACTGCTCGAGAAAACTTGTTGCGCTCTGGCATGGGATGCTCACTGGCTAAGACAGTATATGCTGACTCACACCATTCTATTGATTTCTAAGATGGACCCCCATCAAGTATATCTTCGAGAAGCCAACTCTCCTCGGACGAATAGCTAGATGGAAAATGATCTTGACCGAATATGAAATCTAATACACCACACAAAAAGCAATCAAAGGAAGTGTATTGGCGAATCATTTGGCCCATCAAGCTGTTGATGACTACCAATACATGAACTTTGAATTCCCAGACGAGAATATCATGTTGATAACTGATTGTGAAAAGCCCGGACCGTATGAAGGACCTGAGCAAAGATCCCGATGGACTATGGTTTTTGATGGAGCTTCCAATGCTTCAGGTAAAGGAATTGGTGTTGTGATTATTTCCCCCGAAGGTGTCCATACGCCTTTCACTTCCAGACTATGCTTCGATTGTACAAACAACATGGTCGAGTATGAAGCGTGAATCTTGGGTCTTAAGGCTGCCATTAACCTAAGAATCAAATTCTTAAACGTATACAGAGAATGGGATACCAAACATCCAAATTCGATCCCTTACAGAGAGCTTGTGTCAACCTTGATCCCTTACTTCGAAGAGGTCACCTTTGAACATTTTCCAAGAGAAGAAAATCAGTTGGCAGATGCTTTAGCAAATATGTCATCTATGTTCAAGGTCAATTAGGACAATGAAGCTCCCAAAATTACTATCGAAAGATTTGATGAATTTACGCACTGTTATGAGATTGACACTGACGAGAAGAAGCCTTGGTACTATGAAGTAAAGAGATATCTTGAAGCAAAAGAGTGCCCTGAAGGAGCTTTAGTCAATGACAAGAAATTCATGTGAAGGTTCTCAGCCAAATTCTTCCTAAGCAATGGGATCTTGTACAAACCCAACCATGATTCTACTCTGCTCTGTTGTGTGGAGAAGAAGGAGGCTGAGAAAATCATGGAAGACGTGTATGAAGGTGTCTTTAGAACTCACTCTAGCGGGCACACTATGGCCCAGAAGATTCTAAGGGCTGGTTACTATTGGTCGACTATGGAAACTGATTATCACCATCACTTGAGGACTTGCCATAAGTGTCAAATCTATACCGACAAGGTTCATGTGCCTCCAATTCCTTTGAATGTCGTGACTGCTCCGTGGCCATTTGCAATGTGGTGCATTGACATGATTGGAGAGATCAAGCCCACTTCCTCTAATGGACATCGTTTTATCCTCGTTCCCATTGACTACTTCACCAAATAGGCCGAAGTTTCTTCATTTGCCTCAGTCACTAAGAATGTTATATCTCGTCTTATCAAGTATAACCTTATCTGCCGATACGACATCCCTAAAAGGATCATCACTGATAACGGAACTAATCTCAACAATGCTATGATCACTGAACTTTGTAAGCAGTTCAAAATCAAGCATCACAACTCTTCTCCATGCAGAACTAAGATGAATGGAGCAGTAGAAGCCGCCAACAAAAACATAAAAAAGATTGTGCAAAAGATGGTGGTGACTTACAAAGATTGGTATGAGATGCTACCATTTTCTATTCATGGCTACCGTACTTCGGTTTGAACATCAACTGGGGCAACGCCTTTTTCTTTATTCTATGGCAAGAAAGTTGTCCTGCATGTGGAAGTTCAGATTCCTTCCTTAAGGATTATGAAAGAAGCAGACTTAGGCGAAGATGAATGGATTCAGACTAGGTTGGATCAGTTGAACTTAATTGACGAGAAGAGATTGGCTGCTATTTCTCATGGTCAAATGTATCAAAAGCGTATGATCAAGGCTTTCAACAAAAACATCAAACCTCGAGTGTATCAGACTGGAGATTTGGTAATAAAGTGCATCAGTCTTCCTCAAGGCGATCCCAGGGGCAAAGGGACTCCCACTTACGAAGGGCCATTTGTTGTTAAGAAAGTATTCTCTGGCGGATCCATGATGCTAACCACTATGGACGGTGAAGAGTTCCCGTATCTTGTGAACGCAGACATAGTTAAAAAATACTATGCATAAAAATGACCCGCTAGGTTGACATACCTAGGAAAAAATAAGGGAATCCAATTGAGTCAAAGAGGTTCGGGCAAAAGTTAGGGATATATACAAAGAATTGTACACCCGACAAGTCGAAAACCCGAAAAGGCGGCTTGGGCAAAAAAGAGTATCCTGGTGGGCTGAAAACTCGAAAGGGCGGTCCAGGCAAAAGTTAAGAATCAAAGTGTATGACTATGTCTTGTAAAATCACTACAGCCGGCTTTATTACCAAGGTCCAAGTTCAATGGTATAAGATTAATTCAATCAACTTCTTTCAACAACAAGGGATGATGTTCGAAGACATAGGGGCAATGGCGGAGTTGGAACCAAATGAGATTACTTCCACGTGGCTATTATTTTGTTTTCACTTTGTATTCATTTCATTCTTTCGATGATTTCCTCTTACTAGGATTTCTGTATCCTTGTACAAAAATGCTTGTTTATAGGCAAAACATCAATACAAATATACTTCGAAGTGCAAACTTTTTGTTTTTTCTGTTTTGAGTGCAAAAACGTCCGATGATTAAAATTGAATGAACATATGAATATGAACATGATTAACTATTAATAAATGTATGTAATAAGAATTTTATTAAGGATTTGGGATATCTCCACAAAGTTGCTTCAATAAAATTATCCCCACAAAGTATAATCTCCTGAAATCCCTCTCCCCAACTGAGTTAGTCTTAACTGAAAAAAAGAAACCTTGCGGAGTTCTCCCCAAAAGAATTCATCTCCCCAGTAAGGTCTTCAAAATATTCTCCTCAACAAGGTTTATTTCCCCAACACACTACATATTCCCCAACACGAGTCTTTTCTCAGATTGTTACAAATCAACGGACAAAACCCCCTTTGTCCCCAGCGGAGTCGTTATTATCCCCAAAAAGTTGTTGCAAAGCCTGAAATTCGACCAAATACTAGTTAACTTTTACTCTCCCCAGTCAAGTTATAATTCCCCAGTAGAGTAATGGACAACCAAGGTTCCTAAACTCTATCCCTCAAGCAGAAATCGACATTCCCCGCATAATTTCCTCAAAACAATGAGACAGGAATTCCCAGCGGAACACTCTAAACAAAGTCGAAGATGCACATACTCTTCATCTCCAGCGGTAGTCCTGGATTTTTCTTCCCAACACTCCCCAGCATTTGTCAATGATTTATTTTCCTAGACAAAGATACATTTCAATAACATTCATACATCATAGCACATACATGACAAATGCATACAGCATAATCTCATTTATTTTGAGAACATCATTACGCCATGCATACATCTGCATGCAACTAACCCTCTTCCTTTCAGGGAAAATCAATCGACCAAATAAAGACCTCTTATAGTTAGATTCACTTCTTCCAGTTAAAGACAGGTAGACAAAGACCTCTTGTGGTTATATTCACTTCTTCTAGTTAAAAATAAGCAATCAACGGACCTCTTCTGGTTAGATTTACTTCTTCCAGTTAAAGACAGGAAAACAACAGACCTCTTCTGGTTAGAATTACTTCTTCCAGTTAAAGGCAGGCAGATGAAGTACTCTTCTGGTTTAGATTTATTTCTTCCAGTTAAAGACAGGCGAACAAAGGCCTCTTCTGGTTTAGATTTATTTCTTCCAGTTAAAGACAGGCGAACAACATACCTCTTTTGGTTTAGATTTATTTCTTCCAGTTAAAGACATGAGAGCAAATACCTCATCTAGTTTAGATTTATTTCTTCCAGTTAAATACAGGTGAACAAAGACCTCTTCTGGTTTAGATTTATTTCTTCAAGTTAAAGACAGGCGAACGACATACCTCTTCTTGTTTAGATTTATTTCTTACAGTTAAAGACAGGCGAACAACATACCTCTTCTGGTTTAGATTCATTTTCTTCAGTTGTAAACAAACAAATATCATCAACATTTCTCAAATAGGTTAGAGGTTAATTCTCGAAACAAGTGGGGAACCTATCTCTACGAGCAACAAAATGTGAGTTCCAGATTAATACCTAAAACAAGACAAAACAAATATCTATGAACGACTGATTATAGATTAATACCTGAAATAAGACAGGACAACTATCTACATGAGTATATTGAAGATTAACTCCCAAAACAGGTTGGGGAAATTAGCTTTCTTTCTCCTTAGTTAAATAAAGAACAATTCCCGAAACTAGACGAGGAGACTATCTTTATCACCAATGGTATGAACTCTCGAAATAGGACGAGTTTACCAACAAATTAGTTGTAGATCAATTCCCGAAATAGGACGGGGCGGCTATCTACGTGACAAACATTTCCTTTCAGACCTCTGCTGGTTCAGTTTAAATCGATCATTGATTTATCCTGATTTCATTCTGGTAGACGCTCTCTCTGGTTCAGTTGAATTGCTCCGAAGATTTATACTGATTCATTCTCCAGTTAAAAATCATTCAATACCTCTACTGGTTTAGTTTAAATCGATTAATGATTTATCCTGATTCCGTTCTGGTAGACACTTTCTCTGGTTCAGTTAAATCACTCCAGAGGTTTATACTGATTTGTTATCAAGTTAAATATTATTAGGGACCTATGCTTGATTCAGTATAAATCGACCAAAGATTTATTCTGATAATTCTTTCAATCTCTATAAATGGTCACTTTGGATGGCATCTATAAGCCCGCCTCCAACGACTCCCTATCACTTTTGGATGGCATCTATAAGCCAATCTCTGACAATATTTCATCGCTCTCCAAATGGCATCTTTAAGCCCATTTCCGACGCAATCAACTAATAGTATTACTTCACGCATCGGCGAGTGCAAATTCTGGGAACTCTAGTGTTCAATCATCTTCCACCTTCAAGTCACGAAGGGCGTATCCTCTAATCTAACTCTTCAAGTGTAAGAATATTTGAACAGGGGCAGCTATTGTACCCCAAAATTTTCCCTCCCTTTTCTTCAGAATTTTCTTTTAGGGTTTTCAACCACATAAGGTTATTCTTCTCAAATTCGCCAAGGCTTTTGGAATCAAAATTTGGTTTCAACATCTCAAGTTGTTTTCTTTTCTAAAGTTTAAGAGATTAGGTTTAAGCCTCTCCATTTGGTATTTTCAAAAGAATTACAGACCATTATTTTGATTTATGGTGAAGCTTGATGCGGGGATTAATTCTTGGGAGTCTCTTAATCTCAATGGAATCTTATCCTTTGCCTTGAAATTCAAACTTAAAAAGTCAAGTTTTAGTTTGAATTTGGATATGATTTGGTTTAAGGCCTATTAGATCATCACTTTATGCTATCCATTCTCACTACAAAGTTCATTATTACACATTTCCTTTAAGTTTTCATTCAAAGTTTGTTTATTGGAACTTAAGAGAGGATTTTTTTTGTTTGCAACGTAGCCCTTAAAGACTTTGGAATCTTGTTGATACAGAAATAAGAGAAGTTTTTACTTGGTGCAATAAGCAAGTTCATATTTTCTCAAGGATTCAAGTTCAAATGACATTTGCAAATATTAAAATTTTATCTCAAATTTAAAGAACCAAATCACATATTTTCCATACAAGGTACAACATTCATCCTTATTCAAGACTTAACTTTCTACAAAGATTACAAGTTTACAAGGCTTTTGCAAGAGACTATTGCATCCAAATATAAACTTTCTCTAAAAAAGGTTTTATTACAAACATAATTCAATTCCTAAGAATTCTAAATCCTAAGCTTCCATTTGCTATAGATTTGAATTCTTCACTTCTTCAAATTTCCTCCAAGCCCTTCTATGGCCAGCCACGGTTTCCTTCCATCCTTGCCATTTTTCCATCATTAATCAATACATGAAATAGAAGAAAAATTGATTATCAAACAATAGAAAATGAACAAGAAAAATTACAAAGCATGTTAATTCATCATTAGGGTTTGGTTTATGGAATCAGAAAAAGGGTGCTTTTCAATCATGTTCTTGTGCCAAAACTGCCCCATACACAAATTGGACTTAATAAATGGCCTAAGTCTATTGTAAATCACAATTAACTTGGTTCACAATACACAAATTCAAAGAGGTGCAAAACAAAATTCCAATCACATTTCCAGCCCATTAGCAAAAGGTTCAAAAATCAGAATTAACATCATTTTTCTCACGCAACAGAAAAAGAGGCCTCATGTTGTTTCACTTCAATGAAAAGTCAGAATTCACAAAATTAAATCACAGTCCTATGGTACTTTACTACAAATCTCAAAACAATATGTTGTTTGGTTCAAAGTAAAGGAAAAATATACTACACAAGCAACCAGTACAACAAGTACAAAAGCATCCAGTACAAAGTTAAAAATCAGCCAGCAATAGAGTACGAAAAGCCAAGCACAAATACAACTTCAAAGCAAGCAACAGGGCCAACAAGTAATAGGTACAACAAAGTTGACTTATCAAAAAAATCAGCAAAAGTGACAACAATTTCTCTCAAGTTAATGTCCAAACTTTTACAGAAAACAAGTCAAAATGAGCAAGCAAGCTCACAGTATAAAAAGGGCAAAAAGTTCACCAAAATGGAAGACAGTTCACAAAAAATATACAGATACAGAATCGGGTTGTAGCAACAATAACAAAAAACAACATCCATTTTTTTTGTTGTTTTTGTAAAACAAAAACAAAGCCAAACCTTAACTGTTCACATCATTTTCCAAAAAAGAACCAAAACCCCTCAGACACAAAAAACCAAAACCCTAACAAAATCATCACTATTATCACATCTCAAACACAGAAAAAACCAAAACCCCAACACTTAAAACTCATCATTTTCCCCATACCATAAACCCTTCAAAAACGAGAAATCTAAAGAGAAAAGAGTAAAAACAGAAAGATCTCGCTGAGAACCCAAGGTTGGTACGAATCGCAGATTCAAACTTTTCAGGACCATTTCGTCTTCCTTTTCCTCTTTATATTCACCTTACAATACTGCATTCATCATCAAAGATCACTTTTCGTTTGAATCTGAAACTTAGGGTTTCATTCACCCTTTTCCAGATTTAAGCCTATTAGCATATAATCTATAGAAAATAACCATAGATTAGTGATTAGAAGGAAGAGAGGAAGAGATTGGTATAAAAATATCACGGTTTAGACTTGTGTCATCGTCGTCACTGCCGTAAGGCGATTTTTGGCGTGGCCAAGTCGTCATCTTCTACGAGGTTTTATTTTTAGAGAAAATGCAGAGAAACGTCTGCGATATATAGATATATATATATATATATATATATATATATATATATATATATATATATATATATATATATATATATATATATATATATATATATATATATATATATATATATATATATATATATATATATATATATATATATAGAGAGAGAGAGAGAGAGAGAGAGAGAGAGAGAGAAGAGTGTCATATGAAGAAACATAAGCAAACTTGATTAATTAGTTAAGTTTTTTTTATTTTTATTAATCTGCTTCATTTTATCACTAATCCGTTTGTGACACTTGTCACCACCCTTTAATTATTTCTGGTACGTTTTGGCACATGCCTTTCCATGCTTTGATTCATGCACCTCTGTTTTGGCCTTTTGATCAAGATCTGACGGTTAAGAATGCATATCCCAATGGTACACATTTTGGAAGCATTGCACTAAATTAGAGAACCCTTTATTTGGGATTGGGCCTCTGGATTTCTTTTCTCACCCCCATTTTGCTGCAATTCAGGCTCATCTCTAAACTCTTTCTCTTAATATTTTCTTTGTTATTTATATTATGTGATTTTATTTTATTTTCACCTTATTTATTTTTATAAATAAACACTAAAAAATATTTTCTTAACTAATTAATTTCTTTTTAGAATTAGAATTATTTTAAACTTAGGTTTATTTAATTTCCTTTTTAATTAACTTAAGGCTTTAGGTTTTGATCAAATAAATAGTAAATTTCTCTTGTTAAATAATTAATTAGTTTTTTTAATTAGGTTAAGTTACTAAAATATTTATTTCATAATGAAAACCCTAAAAAGTATTTCCTAATTAATTTATTTCCTTTTCTTAAATTAATTTAAGTGTAGTTTCATTAAAAATCAACTTAGACTAATCATTTATTTTCTTTCTTTTATAAAAATCTTTCATAAAAAATTCAAAAAATCAATTTTCTTTTCCATTCACATTTCCCTCATATTCTTGTACACTATTTGTTCATATTCAATATGGTTGTAATAGTAATTAGGGTTTAATTACTTTTACTTCCCCGTTTGTAAATTGTGTCCTCATCCCCCAAATGATGTAATAGCGTAGAACTTTACATTTCTGTAATTTATCGCTTTCAATATAAATGCTAGTAATTAGGGTTTGTATGACAAGACATAAAATCAACAAGTAGAAAACCCTAATTCAAGACAAAAAAGCATGAAAACAAACACTTTGCACACTTGCACCTCCAGGGTTAACCTTACTTGTTGCCTTGGATAAAACAGTCATGTCCCTCGAACGTGGGATACTTTAGCAATGACCCTCGATTACAAGATCGTAGTCCCTCGATGAACCTTCAATGTTGCCTTTATAAATGATCTTGGACCATCACCACAAATTTCTAAGGTATCCTAAAATGTTTCCTTCTATGACTGTACGACGACCCATGTGTGTCCCTTCACGTCCAATAATAAGGTTTCTTACCAACTAATGGTAAGATAACACTATCTAAAGGAGGGGGAAATGAACAAAGACTTTTTGAGTAGGTATAACCTTCATAGTTGCTTGCTTACAACATTTCAAAACACACCAACACTTTCAAATGAAATATTTTTCAAAATTCAACATTTTGTATGCGTTCTTATAGAGACAAGAATCATTACAAAGTTCGCCTAAACAAAGGAACTTTTCAAAAATACTTTCAAAAATATCAAAAACAAATTTAAAATAAAGCATTTCAAGGTGAGCTAGCAACTAAGATCCCTTAGATAACTACGGATAAAAAGGATGCTAACACCTTCCCTTTTCATAACCTACCCCCCAAACTCAAGAAAATTCTCAAAAGGTCTTTCCTTTTCTTTTCACCCTTTCCTTTATTAGATAAAAGAAAAGTCGGTGACGACTCTTGCTATCCGCAACAATTGCAATCAAACGCAAAACACCCAAGTCATTTCTCCCACTATATTACAAATGCACTATAGAAAAGACTTCAATGCATCCAACATGTCTTCTTGAGAAAGCAGAGGTAAGTGGAAATATATGTCAGAAACTGTATCGTGGTATGATAGGCTCTCTTTTGTATCTGACTGCTTCTAAACCTTATATTTTATTTAGCATTCACTTATGTGATAGATTTCAATCAGATCCTAGGGAATCTCATTTAACTGTTTCTAAGAGAATTCTAAGGTATCTGGAAGGAACCAATAACCTTGGCTTGATGTATGAGAAAACATCAGAGTACACTCTTTCTGGTTTCTATGATGCATACTACGCTGGAGATAGACTATAGAGGAAAAGTACTTCTGGAAATTGTCACTTTCTAGGCAAGACTCTGATCTCATGGTCAAGAAAGAGGTAATCAACAATTTCTCTCTCAATTGTAGAAGCAGAGTATATCTTAGTAGCACTCAGATGCTCTGGATGAAGAATGAGGTAGAAGATTATCATATTTATAAGAGTAACATTCATATCTTCTGTGACAATACTGCTGCTATTTGCTTGAGTAAGAATCATATCCTACACTCTAGGGCTAAACACATAAAAATCAAACATCATTTTATCAGAGATTATACTCCGAAAGGGATTTTATCTTTAAAATTCATATATACATACCATCAATAGGGTTGATATTTTTATAAAACCCTTAGTTGAAGATAGATTTATGTTTATTCTAAAGAATATTAAAATTGATCTTTGTCTAGAGTAAGATGTCATTAGAATCAAACGTGTTTTAGTCTTAGTCTGAAGTGATAAGATTCTTACTCAATCAAAGGCCTTCTAATTTCTTTTACCTCAGTCATCATAAGATGTTTCGGTCAGAAATGTCTTTGATCAAATGGAAACCTTCGTGGTTTTTCCAGATGTTGAGAATATCAAACGCATCACCTAAATAGACTTAGTGTCTATCACACTCTACCTAGTCAATGCACGAACAACTATTTTTCTTGAAATTGATTAATCATGATTACATTTATTAACTACTCCTATCTTTTGTGTCTTGGGAATAATTGTTTCTTGGGAATAATTGTTTCGTGTCGTATTCCTATGTTTTTGTCTGTGACATGATTTGATTCTCTCTCTCTCTCTCTCTCTCTCTCTCTCTCTCTCTCTCTCTCTCTCTCTCTCTCTCTCTCTCTCTCTCTCTCTCTCTCTCTCTCTATCTATCTATTTATCTCTATCTCTCTCTATCTCTATCTCCCTCTCCCTCTCTCTCTCTCTATCTATCTATCTATCTATCTATCTATCTCTACATATATATATATATATATATATATATATATATATATATATATATATATATATATATATATATATATATATTTATTTATTTATTTATCTCTCTCTTAAATAATCTTAAGAGTTATAGTTGTGCTTTTGTCCTTCCTCAGTCATTTATTATTGAGTCTCCCAAGATTGATTACCTTACGTAAGGAAAATCATTTCTCTTGTCAGTCACGTCTTCTCGCTTCCTTTTATACACCATGTCCGCCCTATCCCTCTCTAAATAAGTAATATATAAACATTCTTTCTCTTCTTCATCATGACTTCAAGAACTCTTCATGAAGATAATGATCTTTTGGAAGTCATCATTGAAAAACATCCAAAACTCTTCGGTACTAGTCTGGATTTCCATCTTAGCATTCACTTTCAAAATTGGAATCTCTATCTCTCCTTACTTAAAGGACCCATTTATCCAAATCTTGTAAAGACTTTTTGGGAATATGCTTCTGTCAATATCAATGGTACCTCAATCTCTTCAAATATCTATGGTAAGATGTTTTCTACACTGCTGAATGCATTGCTGAAATAATAAATTGTCCTCGTATGGGTATCACGATTGGACGTGTCTCTCTCAATAGCATCTCGATTCTTAAATTATTTCCATATTTAAAGCATCTCCTGGGTTCGACTCTACTGACCCTGAGAATCTTAAGCATATTGCTAAAGACTGGTTTCGCTTTATCCTGACAAATCTTTTTCCTCGCGACACTAACAAAAACCTCTTAACTAATGATGATAAGATTATATTTTTTTGTCTGCTCAAACATATTCTGATTAATCTTCCTTAAGTCATCTTCAATCATCTTAAAAGGTCCATCACTTCTTCTAGAAATTTGAACAGGGCCTTTATTCCCTATGAAAGAATCTTGTCATAAGTGTTCATTCAAGGTGAGATTGTGAGAATCATTTGAAGGATTTGTGATGGTTCTAGTGATGCTTTGAAACAAGAAGAGTGAGATACTTTTGATGATCAATGGTTCCATTAAGTTTTAATTCTGTCGTCGTTCATTCTGTTGTGTAACTTGTTAAAATTTTGTCATCAATGGAAACTCTTTTTGTTTACCACTTGTTGTTATTTCTGTTGATTTTTATGTTTTTCACGCATAATTACCCATTTGATTATGACAAAAAGGGGGAGAAATATAACGATTTTGATAAACCTTAAAATAAAATAAATTCAAAACTCATCATAATGATAAAATGATATAAAATATGCATTTACCACTGACGTGTTTTTGTTTGGTTGATGATTAACCAAGGAACTTTGAACAAGTTCACTAGGCATTCTAAGACAGGTCAAAATGAAAGAACTGATTATTCATATAATCGAAGATGTACACTTTTTGAACATATGTTCAAGAATCAGATAGACCCGATAATGTTCAAAATATGTAAAATGTTTGAGAATGTGATATTCAGAACATAAGAATCAAAAGCAGAAGCAAATGCTTTCCAGAAGAACGAAGCGAATGAGAAAGCAGAAGCAAATGCTTTCCAGAAGAACTGAGCGGATCAGAAGTTGAAGACTATCTGAAAAATATGGATAGAAGATTCAATAAGAATAAGCTCTGATGAATTCAATATCTCAATTGGTTCTATTGGTATCAAGAGTTAAGACTCTCAAGATCTCAATATCTGATCTATTAAAACCAGGGGAGTTTTACTCAAATGGTTCAGAGTCCGGATATTCTAGCTTCATCAAGTAATTGTCTCAGGGGGAGTTTCATAAAAAGGATAAGTGTTCTTACTCTTTTTATTTTCACTTTTTCTGATTATATGAACAAAATTGTGTCATCAAAATACATAGTTTTGTCATCATCAAAAAGGGGAAGATTGTTAGAACAAGATTTGGTTCTTCAATATTATCTCTGAGTTTTGATGATAACAAATGAGTATGTTTGTATGACAAATTTTGATACTCTAATGTTTGTTATTTTCGAGTATTTAACAAACAGGTTCTGCTTATGATGGATGGTGTGGCCAAGACATTAGAAGAGAATTAGTTTCGCTTCTCCGCTACAAAAGTTATGATGAATAGTAGCAAGACACTCTAGAAGACTCTGAAGTGCAGGCTCTGATATGAAGTCTAAAGAAACCAGTCATAATATCTAAAGACATAAGTTTCTACTTAAGTATAGATGCTAAAGACTCGTGTTTCTGAAGACCACGTTTTATAAAGAAACCAGTTAGAAGATCTGAAGGCAAAATTTTCTACTTAAGTCCAGATGATGAAGACTAATGTTTCTGAAGACAAAGGGTTCTCAAGACCAAGTGCTAAAGATTCTGATAGACGAAGTTCTAAAGACTCTGAAGACTTGAAGTTATAAAGACCCATGGTTCTAATAAAAGGTTTATAAAGACCAAGTGCTAAAGTCTTTGAAGACAAAATTTCTAAAGACTTTAAAGACTTGAAGTTCTGAAGACCCAAGGTTCTAAGAAAAGGTTCTCACGACCAAGTGCTGAAGACTTTGAAGACGCAGTTCTGAAGACTTGAAGCTATGATGACCTTGTGTTATGTTCTCGCTTCTAAACTCATGCTCGCAGAAGCCTATGAAGTGCAGAAGGAAAGAAGATAACATTAACATGGTACAATAGTACACAGTACAAAAAATCCTTATTCCACTACCTCTCCACTAGTTTAATTATGGAAAAGAAAAATACGTAGCAGTACTGTTTTCATCATTATGTAACGCCTCTTTTAGCCAATGGATCTATTTTGTTTGGCTATCAACCCCTATAACAACAAAAAGAACAACTATTGTCAAAATGATTCTTTAATCATGTTGTGGATGATAATAAGATAACAATGAAATCATTGATCACAATGTGCTTAATTTCATATACTGCAAGAAGCTTGCTAAGCGGCGGAAGATGATCATGGAAGCTCCAGTTACAAATCCATAACATGAATGTTGTGTTCTGAAGTGATCATTGAATTAAATAGAACAAGGGATTCTATCCAGAATGTCCTAAGGTGAATCAAGATTAATAATTTCTTCTCTTTACTACATCAATATCAATAAAGCTTTCAGAAGCTTATGAAGAAGAAGACTTCAACAATTCAAGTGCTTTTGGGATGTTGTCCGTGAAGAAGCTACCTGAAGAAAAGAAGACCAAACATTTGAAATAAAATACAAGTAATATTATTAGTGTGTATTATGATCTTATTATGTACTTAATTGAGTTTACACTTGCTTGTGTAGAAGCATTCTCTTATAAGTAGACCTTGTAAAAACAAACAGTTGTTTGTTCCTTCTAAAAAACCAGTTAGGTCAAAAGCTTAAGAAGGTTTTGTGTTTCTTCTAAAGGACCAGTTAGGTCAGAAACTTTAGAAGGTAATGTGTTCCTTAAAGGACCGGTTAGGTCATAAGCTTTGATAAGACTAAGATGGTAGTCTTGGTGGTTGTTAATCACAGCAGTTGTCTGTGCAGATTGTAATCAGTTTGGTTATAGTGGATTAAGTCCTTGAGTTCAAGGAAAAATCACCTTGGTAGGGTGGACTGGACTAGCTTGAGGGTTTATCAAGTGAAATAGTATATATCACGTGTTCTTTACTCTTTCCTATGCTTTACTTTTTATGCTTCTACAGCAGATTTGAAACCATCACTTAACGCAACAACGTTAAGAGACGAAAGTTAGTTATGAAATAGAAAACCCAATTCAAACCACCCTTTCTTGCATTTTCTTCACATCTTCAATAACAAGAAAGCATAAGAAAAGTCAAGCAATCATATCGTAACTCAAAATAAGATCTAAATGTGAATAAATAACATCTGAACGAGTATCAAAACATAGAAGTAGAAAGTCGGGCAGCACCACGACAATACATGAAAGGACTCAAAAACTGAAGTCGAAACCAACAAAATTCATCATAGATGCTTAACAAATGCTCAAATACAATCAAGTATGCATCAAATGATAAACGGATCACAATGTACAGACATTTAACAAATTTGGACAACATTGTTTCACTACATGAAGTGCACAAAAAGTTGGTTTAAAATCAATCGACCTTCACATACATGTCAAACATAGACCAAAGTAAGTTCAATGATATGCTAACCAACAATAAAAACAAGATTTGAGACTTACTTACAAATCCGGGCAGCATGGTATCAATGCAATAAATCACTCAAATAATCACATTAAAATCGACTAAACTCAACAAAAATTGTTCAGCAATCAACCAAATAAGCACAAGCATGCATTAGATGAATATGGAAGCACAATATACATGTATCAATCAAATCCATACAGCACTATACCGCTTCTTGAGATGCATAAAAAGTTGGTCTAAAATCGATTGAAACCACCCCCCAAATGTCATGCAATTACCAAGTGCAAAACAACTATGCAAAGTGCAAACATTAAATCCAAGTTTATGGCACAATTGTGAATTTTGGACAGCACCATTTCAAGTGCCGATACTTTCTAAAAATCGGTTTGAAATCATCATTTTGATGCAAAAAGTCCATATATCGACACATGAAAACTCTATCAAAATTCAAAAACAAAAATCATTCATATAACCGGTGTCGGTATCACAACTTCCAAGCAGTTTTCAAATCACTCAAGTGTCAACAAAACTAATCGGATCCAAAGTTTATACATCGACATGATTAATCTGACATTATCAACAATCAAATCAATTCGCAAGAGGCATTGACACATGAAATTAGCATTAAGTCTCATCAATCAAACAACTCGAATTTCACATTGACACTAAAATCTCATCCACAATTTATTGATTAAATGTGTGATATCTAAACAAAATATCTGAAAATCAACCGATTCCATAACTCACAGACATCATCAACATCAATAATTCAAAATCCAAAAACCCAATTCATGAACAAATTGATAAATCTCCCAATTCAACAATTAATTAACTCAAGAACTTAACAATTAATTTAAACAACAATTATCAAGTTGTAAGGATCAAAGAGTTACCGAATCGGAGCCGGAAAATGTTAAATTGGAGAAAAAAAGCAAGCTCAGAGCAAGGAGAGGTGGAGATTGAGGGATTAGCATTGAGAAAGGAGGCCAAAACGGTGGAGCAAGGCAACAGAGGGAGAGTGGCGTGCTTAGCGCGGGACGGCGAGGATAGCGGTTGGCCGGTGGTAATACAGTGGCACGCGGCAGAGAGGGAAGGAATTTGGAAGTGGTTCGTTGGAGAGAGTGAGGAGGAAGATGAAGATCTTGAGGTTTTTTATTTTTTGTGTTCTTGAACCTTGAGAGAGATTGAGAGAGAATAGAGAGTTTTTGTGTTAGGTTTTTCAAGAATGAGGGGAAAATTGATTCTAATTTGAATTTTAAAAATATATAAAAATGACTTTAAGACTTGTTTGGCAAGTGTATTTTTGACAAACACAGAATTTTCGACTTATTTTGGGGTATGGCTCGAGATCGACCCATAAACTCATGACATTCGATGCATAATTCCGAAATGAAACCTGAAACAAAACTGTCAATGACGAAATTTATGTCATTGTGCCAAAAGAATCGATTCGTTACGATAAAAATTGAGTGAGTTACAATGCTCTGAATAGTGAGAACTCAGTGTTAAAATTCATCGTGCTGATTTTTCCAGCTTATTTTGTGTACTGTTCAAAAACTTACCACAAGCTCATGACTTTCGGTGCAAAATCCTGACACGAAACCTGAAACAAAATCGTCGATGAAGAAATTTGTGACATCGTGTCGAAAGAATTTCCTCGATACGATAAAAAATACAGAGAGTTATGATTTTTAGAATGGCGAGAAACAATGGACTTTTTTGGTTGCACTGAAATTTCAGATTATTTCCATGCGCACTTTAAGAAACGAGCAATAAACTGAAGTCTTTGGAGCATAATCCGAACTCGGGACCTGAAGCAAAGTTGTAGCTAATAAAATTTGTGATCTCATGCTTCTAGGATCATCCTGAACCAATAAGAATTGAGAAACTTACAAAATTTACAATATCGGGAAACAGTCTGGTAGAGAACCATTTCGGGGTGCAATTTTCTCAAGTAATTCGCACTATTGTGGATCTTCTACAAAGAATTAACTTTTGACCCGAACATACGAATTGAAGACAATATCAAGACGAATTTTATGCCCAAAGAACCATTCAAAAACATCTAACCGGGAAAAATTATGAATTTGTGAACATCCGAAAAACAGTGGTTCAGCTCATTGTTTTATGGTAGCGGTCTCAGAGTATTCGCATAAATGGGGATCTTCCTCACCGAATCGGCTTCCGAGCCATACACGAAAATTAAAGAAAATAACAATACAAAATTCAAACATTCCAAGATCCACTCAAATATCATTTTTCGGTCAGAAGTTACGAATTTTTAAGCATCCGAAAACCAGTGAACCAACAAATCTACTATATAACGTGATTTAAGGTATTTTGCACTTTTGAAGATCTCACTCATAAAATTAGCCTTCGAACCGAATAGATGAATTGGAGAAGATCTCAAGACGGTTCTAAAGAATAAAGAACCATTCCCAAAACATTTTCTGGTCTCAAGTTATGAATTTTTGAACTCAAACTGCAAAATACTGAACTTCTGTCTACACTGTCTCAAATCGACTGAAACGCTTGACTTTCTATGAAATTTAAAGCATGCCAAAGCACATGAGAGCTTGATATGATGATGACTTGATTAAGTGCTGACTGAATATCTCGAAACACGTGCAAAATGCATTTAAATGCGAAAAACCTTGAGTCTTTCTTCATAGTGTTGCTTAACGGAACAATCATCTTTTGCAACACTTTCTTGCAAAGAAATGCCTTGATTCCACGAGTATAGACCCAATGACATGTATATATGCATATGATGGTGAAGTATAATCAAATTAGGGTTAAAATGAAGAGGGAGAATTTTTGGGTGCAACAGCTGCCCATATTCAATCTTCTTTAACCCGAGGGTGAGATTGGCGGTAGCCTTTCGAACAATCAAGGTAAAAGAGGATTGAATATTCAATAGAACCATAAAATTTGAATTCTTAAGACAGTCAGGTATTATTTATATTTTTGGTTTTTTGAATTTTCTATTTTTTTTATTTTCTTTTGGTGGAAGGTGGTTATCAGGAAGTGTATGTCGGGTCAGGATTAGACACACACAAGAAAGGAGATCAGACATACACTCTCGACCAGAATTGGTAATATTTATGGTTAACTAATTGAGAACACCTGAACCAAAGGTGAACTCAAAGATACTAGACAGAGAATGTCGCATCAAAAGTGAGCTCGAAGGGGAGAAAGAAGACTAACCGTAGATAAACTTATACAGAGAACACCTGAATCAAAGGTGAACTCAAAGATATCAACAGAGAACACTTGAATCAAAAGCGAACTCAAATATGATAGACAGAGAACGCTTGCGTCAAAAGCGAACTCACATAGGAGAAAGAAGACTAACCATAGATAGATTCCCACAGAGGACACCTCAATCAAAGGTGAACTCAAAGATATCAATAGAGAACACTTGCATCAAAAGCAAGCTCAAAGGCATCAGACAGAGAACACATGCATCAAAAGCAAACTGACAGAGGAGAAAGAAGACTAACAATAGTTAGACTCCTATAGAGGACACATGAATCAAAGGTGAACTCAAAGATACCAGACAGAGAAATCTTGCATTAAAAACAAGTTCAAAGGAATCATACAAAGAACACTTTCATCAAAAGCAAACTCACATAGGATAAAGAAGACTAACCACATATAGACACCCACAGAGAACACCTAATAAAAGGAAAACTCAAAGATACCGGACAGAGAACAATTGCATCAAAAGCGAGCTCAAAGGAATCAGACAAAGAACACTTTCCTCAAAAGCAAACTCACATAGGAGAAAGAAGACTAACCACAAATATACTCCCACAGAGAACACCTGAATCAAAGGCGAACTCAATGATACCAGACAGAGAATGCTTGCATAAAAAGCGATCTCAAAGGCATCCGATAGAGAACGCTTGTATCAAAAGCAAACTCAAAGAGGAGAAATAAGACTAACTGCAGATAAACTTCTATAGATAAAACCTGAATCAAAGGCAAACTCAAAGATATCGATGATAAATGTTCAGTAAGAATGTTGAACACACATCGAGAAGAGACTGACCATAACATACTCTAATAGATAACACCTGCATTAAAGGCGAACTCACTAGCCGCTGATATAATCCTAGAGAAAGCACGCCAATCAAAAGTGAACTTGTTGGGGATACAGACATGATGAACTCCACTGGGGAAACTGGTCGAGATTCCGCAAGACAAGACACTCAAATATGAAGTGAATATTTGGGAACACATCAGTTTGAACAATTCTTGGGAAATAAAATCGTGAGGATTATTCAGCTTCGGTTACATAACATCTAGTTATGTTAGGTGCATAGCATAATCAGCTTATACTTTAATGCATGTTTGAAATTTTATAGCGTAATATTCCATACAATGGAAATGATATATGTTTTGGTAGATGCAATGTAGTGATGCGTGTTTAGTGTTTCACAAGGGAAAACACAACAATAATCAACTTTTGAGAAGACAAGGAACTTTTGAACAATTCTCCTTGCACATATGATCTTCTGTAGAGAATAATAAATCCGAACTTCATTGGGAGATTGCAAATCTAAAACATCAACTTCCAAGGATCTTTATCACTGAGGGAGTAAACTCTTGGGAGGAATACTTCAAAAATAAATTGCATTCTAGAGAAAATCTTGAACTCTGGTTAAATTCTTAACTTCCTGGGGAACATATCCTTTTCTCTCTCCAGGATGAGGAGAACTTCGTTGGGAAAGGAAACTTTCTCGTGTAGAGTTTCTTGATGAAGATAACTTCTACTGGGGATAATGGGAATTCTTGAATCAAAAGAAAAACAATATTAGACCACACTGGGGATTTTACCACTGGGATATAAATCTTCACTTGGGGAAGAAGAAATAATCTTTGAACCAGAAACTTGAGATTCCAAAAATCCACTGAGGGATATCTTAACAATCTTCTATCACTGGGGATAAAAAGTTCTGACCAGCACTCCTATGTATACACCACACTGGGGAAACACGATTTTGTACGATTTTCATCACCACCAGGCTTTACTGGGGAAAAGAAAACTTGGTTCGCTAGGGATAAGAGGAAAGTTGATCAAGAAAAATCCTCGAAACTCTGCTTCAACTAGGGAGAATGCCACATCTTCCACTAGGGAACATAAAAGCTCTTAATAGAAATCTTTTCGGTGTAAACTACATTGGGAATCCATCCTTGCAGGATTTTCGTCAACACGGGACTTTAATCCGAAAAGAGATTGCTCCACTGGGTATAACATCTGCCTTCGAGGGGATACAACCACTCCCATGGGTAAACAAAAATGTCCTCAAGAAACCTTGACAGGAGCAGACCGCACTGGGGATAAAGATGCAAACTTCATGGGGAAGACGAGTGCCAACCTCATTGAGGAAGTAGATGACAACTTCATAAGGATACATCAAGAATCTCCTATCAATAAATAAAATGATTCTTCCAAGAAGCCTTGAAAGGAGAAGACTATGCTGGGGAGAAGGATTATACAGAATCTTGTTGAAATGTATTTCTCTGGAGGTAAGTCCTCTGAAGGGGACAAACTCTTAAACAAACCCTTAGCAAGAGTGCAAGCTATACTGAGGATTGTGATTTTGTTTAAGCAGGGGTACGCCTTCACTAGGGATAATGGATACTATCTATAGAGAGACTCAACCTTTAAAACTCCCATGTTAGTAACGACCCAACCTCGTCTTATTCTCATGCCATAAATGAACAAAAGTACCTGCAACAATATATATAAGAACATGTTCCAGGTATGGAATGGCTACTTTAGCCATCATCCTAGGCACCCAAAACTTCAAGAAATTTCAGATATTTATATCATGTGTTGTAAAGCTTTAATTTTTTTAAATGAAAAGTTTATCAAAAATGTTGGACTTTTTTTTTTGCAAACAAAACAGTAAAATTAAAAAAATAAGAAGCACAAAGTGAATTTTATTGATTGATTGCCCTGTGAATAGGATTTTAAGTCAAGAAGCAAGTCCTAAAAAGAGATAATCGCATACAAAGCATACAAAGGAGAATACAAAGATGGCAATGTGAAGGCGGATTCATCGTGTACTGACTCTACTATGACTCTTCAACCTCAAAGCTCCTTAATACCTTATTTTCTAAAAAAGTTGATTAGACTGATTCCTTATCCTTCCAAGTTAACCATAAGCAGTATAAGAATGATAGCACATATGCAATACAGACCATAGTCATTCGCTTTAAACCCCTAACTTTTTCCTGGATTGCCCTTTTCGGGTTTTTAATCCATCGGGAAACCCATTTTTGCCTAAGTCTCCTTTTTCAGGTTTTCGACTTAGCGGGTGTACTCTATTTTATTTTTAATTCTTTTATTCACTTTATCCCTAATTTTTTCCCGAACCTTTTATTCATTTTTTGTGGTTCATCGTGATTCCCTTTTTTTCCCGAGCCGTCGACTCAGCGGGTCTATTTATGCGAAGTAATTTTTAACTACACATGTGTTGATAGGGTGAGGGAAATCCTATCCATCCATAGTTGCAAGCGTCATGTCTCCTCATAAGAAGACTTTCTTCATAACATATGGTCCTTCATAATTAGGATCCCATTTTACCCTAGCATCTGTATTTTTGGGACGCAAGATCCTTTTCAACACAAGGTCACCAGCTTGGAAATTCCAAGGATGCACCTTCTTATCAAAAGCTTTCTTGATCCTCTTCTGGTATATCTTCCTGTTGCAAATATCTATTAGTCTCTTCTCATCAATGAGATTCAACTGATCAAGTCTATTCTGAACCCACCAAGCTTCATCCAGTTGTATATCTATCATAATCCTTAAAGAAGGAATCTCTACTTCCATGGGAAGGACCGCTTTCATGCCGTATACTAGAGAGAATGGGGTTTCCCTTGTCGAAGTGTGTATCGAAGTGCGATAACCATGAAAAGAAAATGTAAACATTTCATCTCAATCCTTATAAGTGACAACCATTTTCTGCACAATCTTCTTAATATTCTTATTCGCTTCCTCAACAACACCATTCATCTTCGGACAACATGGAGAAGAATTGTGATGCTTTATCTTGAAGCTTTCACACAAATCTTTCATTATCTTATTATTGAGATTCGACCCATTATCAATAATGATATTTTTTGGAATCCCATAACGACAAATGATATTTTTCTTCATGAAACGAGCAACCACTTGCTTTGTGACATTGGCATACGATGCAGCTTCGACCCACTTGGTGAAGTAATCAATGGCAACCAGAATAAAGCGATGTTCATTAGAAGCAGTCGGTTCAATCCGGTCAATCATGTTGATGCCCCACATTGTAAAGGGCCAAGGAGAAGTGAAAACATTCAGTGGGTTGGGTAGCACGTGCATTTTGTTGGCATAAACCTGACACTTGTAATAGATTCTAGAGTGATTGTAACAATCATTTTCCATTTTAGACCAATAATAACCTTCTCTTAAGATTTTCTTGGCCATGGTATATCCACTAGAATGCGTCCCGAAGGAACCTTCATGAATTTCTTCTATGATCTTGTTTGCTTCATGTCTATCCACGCATTTGAGCAAAAAAGATTCATAGTTTCTATTGTACAAAACACCTCCATTGAGGAAAAATTTGGATGAATACTTCCACAAAGTCTTCTTGTCAGTGATAGAAGCATCCTCTGGATATTCTTTTGTTTCAAGATACCTTTTGATATCATAAAACCACTTTTTCTCATCAGCCTATTCTTCTATTTCGTAACAGAACGTTGGCTCATCCGACCTCAAAATGGTAATAGAGGGGGCCTCATTTGCCCATGTGACTTTAAACATGGATGACATAGTATCCAGAGCGTCCTCCAAGTTATTCTCCTTTCTTGAAATATGCTTGAAGGTGATTTCATCAAAGTACGATATCCACTTCATAACATGCTCACAATACAAAATCAAATTTGGGTGACGAGTCTCCCAATCTCCACTGATCTGACTAATCACGAGAGAAGAATCACCATATACTTCGAAGATCTTGATTCCTAAATCAATATCAGCTTCAATCCCAAATATACAAGCTTCATACTCGGCCATATTACTGGTACAATCAAAGCAAATCCTGGCAGTAAAAGGAGTATGAAAACCTTATGGAGAAGTAATAACAGCACCGACATTATTACCCAATGAATTCGAGGCACCATCGAACACCATTTTCCATCGCGATCCTGGTTTGGGTCCTTCTTCTAGGCTGGGAATATTAAAATCCCATATTTACATGATGTCTTCATCAGTAAACTCAAACTTCATCGGCTGATAGTCATCTTCCATAGGATGGTGAGCAAGATAATCTCCCAATACACTACCTTTGATTGATTTTTGGGTAGTACATTGGATATCATATTCAGTTAAAATCATCTGCCAACGGGCTACTTTTCCTGTGAGAGTTGGCTTTTCAAGAGAGTAGTATGAGTCAACATGTATTGTCTGAGACGTTTTGCTGCCCACACGAGTGCAAAACAAGTCTTTTCCCGCAATGAATATCTTGATTCACAATCAGTAAATTTCTTGCTCAGGTAGTAGATATCATGCTCTTTCCTACCAGTCTCGTCATGTTGACTGAGTACACAGCCCATAGAGTTTTCCAACACAGTCAGATACATTATCAAGGGTATGCCTTCCACTAGAGGCGAGAGAATTGGAGGTTCCTAGAAATACTCTTTTATTTTATCAAATATCTCTTGGAAATTATCATTCCACCTGGTCGTTTGATCTTTTCTCAACCGCTTGAATATTGGTTTGCAAGTGGTTGTAAGATGAGAGATGAATCTAGCAATGTATTTCAACCTCCCCAAGAAACCACAAACCTTTTTTTCTGTCCTCGGCTCAGGCATTTCTTGAATCGCTTTTATTTTAGTAGGATTAACCTCAATTCCTTTTTCGCTTACAACAAAACCCAATAACTTCCCTGATCTCACCCTGAAGGTGCACTTATTAGGGTTCTGCCTCAGTATGAATTTCCTCAATCTTTCAAATAATTTGAGAAGATGAAAAAGATGTTCCTCTTCTGTTTAGGATTTAGAAATCATATAGTCAACATAGACTACAATATCTTTATGGATCATGTCATGAAAGAGAATGACCATAGCACGCTGATATGTTTCCCCTGCATTTTTTCAAACCAAAAGGCATCACTTTATAACAAAAGGTTCCCCAATGTGTAATGAAATTCGTCTTCTCCATGTCTTTTGGTGCCACCTTGATCTAATTGTAGCTAGAAAAACGATCCATGAAGGAAAACACTTTTGCTTGAGCAATATTATTAACCAGAATATTAATGTGCGGCAATGGAAAATCATCTTTAGGGCTTGCTCTGTTCAAATACCTATAATCCACACACATCCTTACTTTTCCATATTTCTTTGGAATAGGCACAATGTTTGCAATCCACGGAGGATAAGATATAACCTTCAAGAAACCCGCATCAAACTGTTTCTGAACCTCCTCTTTAATCTTCTTAGACATCTCGGAATAAGTTCTTCAAAGCTTTTGTTTAATCGGAGGATAATCTTCTTTGAGAGGAAGCTTATGCACCACAATATATGTATCCAACCCAGGCATGTCTTCATAAGACCAAGCAAAGATGTCCACATACTTTTGGAACATTCCAATCAGTCTCTGCTTGACATTGTCTTCTAATGTTGCCCCAATCTTGACTTCTTTTTGGACCTCCTCGGTACCCAAGTTGATCACTTCTAAAGTTTCTTGGTGCGGCCGAATGGCCTTTTCTTCTTACCTTAACAATATGGCTAGCTCTTCAGGCAGTTCACAATCCTCTTCAGCTTCTTCATCGGCTTGATAGATTGGATTTTCAAAGTTATAGTGAACCATAGCAGAATTGTTTTCAACAAAATCCGAGATTATTGGGGGACTGTATCTGCATGATTGTGATTTTATTTTTATTTTAGTTTAAGATTTAAAAATAAAAATAAAAACACATTGCCAAATATTTTTAAAAATAAAGAGAAATACAAGGAGCGAAATATTTGAATGCAAAAAGGCGTCCTTTATTGATGATAATTTTGAAAATAAAAATATTGTGGCCATACAGCATGATCACTGCGTCTTAGGAAGAACGTAGGAATTATTGTATGATAAAAACAAAAGAAAACTACTCTTCATAGTGGGTAACTGTGATGATGTCCTTGGTGAACCAATTGACATGCTCTTATCTCGGAACAGTAGGATGGATCCAATTGTCCATATCACAATCGATGTCTCCTTCCTCGCTCACAGCATAAGGTTCCTCATCGATGACACCACCATTGAAAAATTTGATTGGAGGGGAACACCTTGAATCCTAGGAATGGTAATCGGTGCGCTTCGTCCAACCAAGAAGCCCAAACCTTTATTATCCTTCTGCGTAAGGAGGTCCAAAAATGTGCCCTAGCCTTCAGGGTGTCTAGATTCTACAATTTCCTGAGCTTGTTGGTAAGATGACATGGCAACCTCCGACTTTTTAACCTCTTGACTAGGAGCTTTGACAACTTTCACAATGTTGTACCCCAAAATTTTCCCTCTCATTTCTCAAGTAATCTCTCAAAAGATCTCCTTTGGTTCAAGACTGCACAACGGTTGATCAGCTCAAGACACCTCCTCAAGCACTAATGACTGAAAATTAGGGTTTGAGATTTCACAAGGACAAATGGACTTTTAATGCCTCATATGAATTTCATGGATCATTTTGGACCCTCAATATTTCTCATATCAAGTTTCAAGTCTTGGATCACGTTTTTGCTCAGCCAATTGATTAGCTGACCTAAAATCAGTTGTATTAGGAAAAAAGTCAATTATGGTCAATTTATAGTCAAACTTCATAATTTTTTATCCATATCAACATCATGAACTCATATATATCATTTGATCAAGTTTGGATCATAATTCCGCAAGAAATTTGATCAAATCATCAAAAGGGCAAAATGGTCAAAATTAGGGTTTTGGCTGAGAAGGTGAAATTACTGATTTTTGGCTAGCAAATGATTGATTGGTTTAAGTTATGATCTCAAGGATTCAAATGCATTATTTTTCCTAATGGCATGGCTCAAAACATCTCTCAAGATTGATTGGTTGACAGATGAATTCCAATCAACTGATGAAAAGTCAAAAGTACACTGAAAAGTCAAACTTTGACTTTTTGGTCAAAATCAAGTACCAAAGATCACAATTCATCAAAACTTGCAAAATATGAAATGTGTTCATCAAGAAATAAAAAAGTCAAGATTTCATTTTGAAAAGTCAAAATTTCTAAACTTAGAAATTTTTCTAAGTGTTGAAAATTTCATATTTTTCACAACTTTGAGCCAAATTTCCACCATGATGCAAGATGATTCAAAGGAAACTTCCAACATGAAAGTTGTATATCTCAATGAGATCTAAAACATTTTAGAACACAACTTCTCCTATAAATGCATGTATTTAAAGTTATGATTTTGTGAATACATGTTCATGAAACTTGAAAACTTAGTGAAATTTTGCCCTAGTTTAGGCAAGATTTTGACCTAACTTCATGGAAATTTTTCACATAGTTACAAGATGAGTTTTCAAAACTTTCCAACATAGGGATTTTATAGGATGTTACAAGCTTTCAAAATGTTCAAGAACTCATTAAGATCATATTTGAGCAAGGAGAATCGAAGGCAAGAAGTTAGGGTTTTCAAACTTGAATTACAAGTTATTTTGTGAAGAACACATGAACCAAATCCATGCTAGGCTGCATAATATTTGATTTTTAGGCCTCAAGCTTATTTTTCACTCCATAATTAATATTTTTCACAACTAATAGGGTCATTTTCCAAGCATTTGAGCCATTATCCAAGTTGCATTTCCATTAACGGCACAAAGTAACACTGCCATTCTAGTAAAGAGGCTTTAATCACAAAGTCAACTTGTCTTGAGCTTTGCATTTGTTCTTTATGCACAAGCATCCTATACACAATCAGATAAGCATGTTTAAAGTACTTAACCACTCTAGATAGCTTTGTACTTGTGCATTGGAACCACACTTCTCAAGCTTTCTTCAATATCAAGCAAAAAGCCATAACATGTGAACTTGTACTTCTGATCAGCCAAAGCTCTCAAAACCTTTTCCTATACATTGAGACACTATTATGAAACCTAATACATGAGCTTGAACACCCTGAAACACTCCCAAACTCCCTCAAATCAGAAATTGCCCAAAAACTCCATTGTTGCACAGTTTCTGACCTTGAACTCCAAACTTCCATTTCCCTCGTGCGTTCTTTGGCCTTTTAGTTCCTAAAGCTTCCTTACATTAAATACAACTCATCCATGTCCCTGTTACACGACTGTAACTCCATTTCCATCATCCTCTATAACCAAAAACAGAGCACTGCACGTTGACTTCTCCAAGCCATTTCAGCCACTCTCAACACAAGCTAACCATTGCATTAGCTTTCTGGGAACTTGAGGAAGCTAACCTGATCATTGCAGCACCTTGAATCAAGCTCAAACTCATTTCACGATTTCCAATTTTGAGGTATTTTTCTTGAACTTATATCTTCTAATTTAGGCATTATTAGGCTTGCATTTATGAAGATAAAATGTAGACTTCATTGCCCTGAAGCTGTACATGTCCATAGATTTCATTTATTTTGATTGAGCTAGGAAAATTTTGAGTTTGAACTTGCTGAAATATTTAGGTTATAATTTGGTACTTTTAGAAATTCATGCTCATCTTTGAGAATTAGCTTAAGTTATTTATATATTCAGAATCGTGAGGAAATTTCTAACAAGTTTGATGTTGGAAGTTTTGTGAATAGATGAGAAATGAGTGAGTTATAGGATCCATGGCCGGAGGTTGAAGATGAAGTTCATTCAGGACTTGACTTAGGTTATATACTTATTGTTTTGTTTATATCAATAGATGTATCACCACTCCAGTGATTAAAGCGTGTGCCTTACATCTTTAGGACCTGGGTTCGAGCCCCAGCGTCCGTTTTGAGATTTTTTTTCATATTTCTCTGTTTCTTTTTTTTTTTGCAGACAGGCGCCTGGGCCTTCCCCTTTTTTGCTTTCTCTAACCCCCTGCTTTGCTTTTGCACCTGGCCCAACTTTATTTTTTATTTCTTTTTTATTTCTTTTTCTTTTTTTATTTTATTTTCATTTCATATTTTCTTTATTATTTTTATTATTATTACTATTAGTATTATTATTTTTATTAATAAAAAATCCAAAAATATTTTTATTTTATTATTTACACTTATATACTTTATTTTCTTCATAAAACAAAAGAAAAAAAAACACTTAATTTTAATAAATAAATTTCCTTTTTTAATTAATGTTTAGATAATTAGGTTTAATTATTATATTATTCTCTTGTAAATTAAAATTAATTTAGAGCTTAGGTTTTCTTTTAATTAAGTAATTTTCATTATTATTATTATTAATTTAAAACTTTTTCATAAAAAACCCTAAAAAATCCCTTTTTAACCTAATTTCTTTCTTAATTAATTTAGATTTAAGTAATTTTGTTTATATTTTAATTAATCATTTTTCTTAATTAGGTCAAGACTAAAACCCCTTCATAAAAATCCAAACAAAAATCATTTCTTTTTCCATTTGCATTTATACATTATTATTCATTCAATTCTTGTACATTAATTAAATATGGTTGTAATAGATAATTAGGTTTAATTTTCTTGCAAAATCCCCATTTGTAAATTTGTATACCCTCTCCCCTAATGATGTAATAGCTTATTATTTTTACTTTCCGCAATTTACCGCTTTATATAAATGCTAGTAATTAGGGTTTGTATGGAAAGATTAAAATCAACAAGTTAGCAAACCCTAATCCAAGATAAACAAGCATGTAAATCAAACACATTTGCGCACTTGCACCCTTAGGGTAATTCCACTTTGTTGCCTTACCAAAAATGGCCATGTTATGCATGTGAGATATCTTAGCAAAAAGCAATCAAAAATACAAGATAATAGTCCCTCGATGACGCTATCAATGCTGCCTTTCAAAATTATCTTAGTCCCTCAAAGAGAAATGCTAAGATATCTCACAACATTGTTATCATGGCTATACGATGACCCATGCCCGTCCCTTTACATCTAAAGATAAGGCTTCTTACTAATTAATGGTAAGATAGCAATATCAAAGGAAAGGAAGAAATGAACTAAGACTTTTGAGTAGGTAGATTATTCCTAGTTGCTTGCTCAATTTCAAATCAAACACTCTTGCTTATTTTCAAAACAAACACCAACACTTTCAAAAAACACTTTCAAAACATTTTCCAAACTTGAAACATTTTGAAAAGCTCCACACTTTGCATACGTTCTTACGAATGAGAACTATTACAAAGTTTGCCTAAACGATGGCGCCTTTTAAAAATACTTTCAAAAAGCACATTTTCAAACAAAAGCAAGTGATCTAGAAAGCAACAAAGAGCCCATAGATAACTATGGATGAAAAGGGTGCTAACACCTTCCCTTTTCATAATCTACCCCCCGAACTCAAGAAACAATCTTAAAGGTCTTTCCTATTCTTTTCAGTCTTTCCTTTTGGATAAAAGAAAAGTCGGTGGTGACTCTTGCTAACCGCAACATTTGCGATAAAACACAAAACACCCAAGTCAGTTCTCCTACCGTATCACAGAACTGGCGACTCTATTGGGGAAAACTTAAAAGTGGGGTTACCTTAGGGCTAGGTCACCTTTATTTGCTTTCATTGTTTGATTTGTTTGCTTTGTATTTTGGTTCCTTGTTTGGGCTTGTTCTAATCCTCTACCCGGATTTGGGATACCTTATAGGTAAGTAGTAATACGTTGTGGAAACTGTGCAGGGTATACCGACATGGTCTAAGCAATAGATGCATTAGTGTGACATATTTGTGGGTACCGGTAGCCCTTGAGTAGTCAAGGAGAATACGGGGCCGTTGAGTGATGTCATGAAGCACTAACTGACTTTTAGAACCTTTACTTGACCAACTTGGCCATTAGGATGTAGTGAGATAACCGGATTTGGTGCAGTCCGAAGTTGGTTGATACTCGATGCTACACTCATTGAGGTTTGATTTTCAGGATATTTCGATCGCTGTGAAAGAGGCTTGCGCTGAAATAATGCCCGAGAAGATAGATCAGTGATATTGAGATCCCTTAGAACCCGGTTACTATTTCTAGGACAGATTTAAGCCAACTAAACTTCAAGAGGGTACTTACCTATGAGACTCCATGAAAGCCTAAACCTAAGGACTTGTTTGCCTTGTTTGTATATGTTTACTTGTACATGACATCATAAACATCATAACATCATACTCATTCTAACCATTTCAAGGATTATTGGAATTTATCTTTGTTCTGTTTTGTAGGACATGGCTTCTATCCGCAGGAATACTATCCAAGTCAATCTCGTAAGGATTCCTCCTCAACTCAAAGAGTTAGCATCAAGGGTTCCTGAGAATTCTCCATTCACCAAAATACATGGTCGCCTCCTAAACTTGGTTACCTCCAACACTTATGAAGATATGATGAAGGTGCTCTTCCAATTCTTTGATCCTCTACACCATTGCTTCACTTTTCCCGATTATCAACTTGTGCCAACTTTGGAAGAATTCTCTCAACTCTTTAGGATTCCCATTCTCGGTCAACTACCCTTCAACGGTATGAAAAGAGATCCAAAACCTGAGGAGATTGCCCAAGCATTACATTTGCAACAATCTGATGTCACAACTAATTGGGAAACAAGGAGTGGTGTCAAAGGTTTCTTAGCCAAGTTCTTGTTTGAGAAAGCTCAAGATTGTTGGAACTCTTTGGACTTACAAGCTTTTGAAGAAATCTTGGCCCTTCTCATTTATGGGATGGTTTTGTTTCCAAAACCTGACCAACTCATAGATGTAAATACTGTCAAAATCTTCATATCTCTCAACCCAGTGCCTAATTTATTGGGAGATATCCTACATTCTTTTCAGTCTCGCACTATGAGGAAGAGAGGGATTCTCATGTGTTGCACTCCTCTATTGGCAAGATGGTTTATTTCACATTTTCCCCGATCTGTGTTGAAGAACGAGCAAGGTTCGAGGTCTTCCCATAGGTTGATGACGCTTAGACATTCAGATGTTCATTGGTGTTCCCGATCCTTGGAGAACGTAACTATCATTGACCGTTGTGGTGAATTCCCTAATGTCCCTTTACTTGGCATTAGAGGAGGTATCACTTACAACCCCTGTTTAGCTTTACGACTGTTTGGTTACGCCCAAAGGGATGGCCCACATGAGATTCTCATCCAAGGAGTGGTATTCGACTACGAGAGCAACGATCAAAGCTGCCGTCAGAGGTTTATCCGAGCTTGGAGGATGGTAAGCAAAATGGACATTAAGACGCTGGGACACAAGAATTCCATTCCCCTCTAGCCTTACCTTATGTGGGTATGAGCTCGTGCTTAGAAACTTGGGATGCCTTATCCCTCCATCTTACCAATTATCATAGAGTCTGTGGTTGAAGGAGATGTTCCCTACACTGTCCTCCATCCCGACATGCCTACTTCTCTTGAAGACCTGCAAAAAGGTTGGATTCAGCTAAAGGAAGAACGAGATACTTTCGAAGCTCAATTCTATAATAGTGATAAGAGGCTCTTGGAGCTTACAAAACAGCTACAAGAAGAGAAAAGTGTGAACGCCTACCTTGCGCCGAAGAGGATGCGTTCAGTCTTTTTATCTTAGAAAGTTATTTTGTAAGCCCATGAGGCATGATGTAATATTCTCAAGCTAATTAATGAAAATTGAAGTTTGTTCATTTCCTTTGTCTATGCAAATTTAAGTTCCATAAATCCTTGAAATCATTTGCATATACATCTTCCATGCATCATAACATGACAGGTTTCACATAACAGGTTTACTTATCTTTCTGTTGTTTATTTCAGCAAGATGGATCTAGAGAAAACTGTGAAGGATCTTCAGACACAAAACTCTCAATTCCAAGAGAATCTATTGGCCCTAGCCAAGGGGTAGCAAGATATGATGGCATTGCTGGCAGTTAAGAAGAAGCCCAAGAAGAGAGCCCTGGTCAACATGGGCAGAAGGTTCAAAGAGTCAGTTCATCAGATCCCAGAATGGGAAGACTCATCTGAAGAAGATGAGAATTAGATTGGTGAGGTTAAGAGTACCCACGCTGACTATGTTAATGATCAAGCGTCTGATGATGATTATTTCGACGAGCAGTATCCACCCGCCGATGTTAAGTATAAGCAGTTAGAAGACAGATTGAAAGCCGTCGAGATCCAAGTCGTCCCCAGTTTAGATTTTGATGATTTGGGTTTGATTTCTGGGGTTGTCATTCCCCATAAATTAAAAATACCAGTCTTTGCAAAGTACGATGGAGTTTCTTGTCCAAAACTTCACCTAAAATCCTATGTGTGCAAGATACAGCCGCACACTGCTGATAAGAAACTATGGGTTCAATTTTTCTGAGAGCTTGACCAGAACGCAACTAGAGTGGTTCTACCAGTTGGATGGTTCCCGCATCAATACTTGGGAGCATTTAGCTACCGCCTTCTACCATCAGTACCAGTATAACACCGATTTGTCACCAATAAGGGTTCAGTTGCAAGATATGGCAATGGGGAAGAATGAAGGATTTAAAGAATATGCACAGAAATGGAGAGACCTGGCCAGTAGGGTTCAACCACCTTTGACTGATAGGGAGCACATTGACATGTTTATGGGCACTTTATCTGGTCCATTCGTTAATCTATTAGTTGGCTTCTCTTCTTCTGGTTTCATCGAGCTAATATTAACTGGGGAAAGAGTGTAAAGCGGCATCAAAAGTGGGAAAATATCTGTGGCGTATGCCTCCACTTCAAATCCTATCAAGAAACCTTTTGCCGTAAAGAAGGAAATCAATGTTGTGTGCAGGGAAAGGGCCCGTACCAAGAAGAATGATCATCTGTCTGTTAACATTGTCCAAATCTCCAATCCAACTCCTACTCCAAGACCATCTGTAAATCATCAACATTTTGAAACTCTGAGAAGACAATTTACGAGGTTAGGCATGTCACTGTCTCAAGCCTTACAACATTTGATCAAGGCTAATTTGGTTACATTATGCGATCCTCCTGCCAACCCAGATACCTCTTCACCAAAGTATAATCCGAACGATAAATGTGCTTACCACTCAAGCAGCCCCGGGCACGAGACTGACCAGTGCTGGGCCTTGAAGAATAAAATTCAGAATTTGATTGATAACAAGACTATTGAGTTCGATCCTCCTCCAACTCCTAATGTAATCACGGTACCCTATGCCTAACCATGGCAAGGGTGTTAATGTTGTTTAAGATATAATTTTTGTTGCCTCTGTTGAAGACTTGACTACTCTGCTGAATATCATCAAAAAGAACTTGTTGAAAGCTGGGATTTTCCATGGCTGTGTAAAGGACTGCGTTTGATGTACTAAACAACTCAATGGATGCGAAGGGATGAAGAAAGGCATTCAACGCATGATGGATAGACACGAAATTCTATTTGAGAAGACTCTGCTTGCCGAAAGTTTGATTAACAAATGTGAAGACCTCTCCATTATTACCATCTCAAAGAAGCCTCTTAGGATCACCTCCAAAGGTCCTATTAGGATTTCAAATGAACCAACTGTTTCTCCCTTAATAATTACCAATCCCGGACCAATTCCCTACTCTTCAAACAAGGCATTACCATGGAATTATGGTGCTGAGGTGTTATATCATGGGATTAAACAAGACGCTTGGATCAGAGAAGAAAAAGATGATGATGTTAGTAACATAACTGGCTCAAGCAAAGTAACCAGAACTGGGAGAATATTTTCACCCAATTTCTCACCACCAGTTGTTATAAAGGCGCCCATCCGCATTACTGTTGCCAAGCCAAGTACTGATATAAGATGGAAAGAGAAGGTTGTTGAGCCGGTTGTGAGAGAAATACCCGCAAAGGACGTTACTGATGGAGAACCCTCCGCTCCCGAGATGGACGATATCTTGAAGATAATAAAAAGGAGCGACTTCAAGATTGTGGAACAGTTGGGGCAAACCCCTTCTAAGATTTATGTGTTGTAATTACTACTATGTTCTGATGCCCATGCTCGGACATTAATCAAATTCTTGAAAAAATATCATGTCCCTCATGAGACCATAACGGACAAATTTGAGAATTGCGTGGCTAGCTTGACGGTTGATAATGGCTTGGGATTTTCATATGCTGATCTAACACCGCTTGGGAAGAACCATAATAAAGCTCTACATGTTTCTGTAGAGTGCAAGGGGACCACCCTAGCACATGTTCTAGTCGACAATGGTTCTTCTCTAAATGTACTACCCAAGGGGGCATTGGACTGTGAAGGTTTAGTCTTAAAACCAAGTGATATCATCGTGAGGGCCTTCGATGGATCAAAAAGAACATTTCATGGGGACGTAGATCTTCCAATCAAGGTTGGTTCCCAAATTTTCAACTCCACCTTCTACATCATGGATATCCGTCCTGCCTATTCTTGTCTGTTGGGTCGCCCTTGGATCCACAAAGTTGGGGCAGTAACCTCAACTCTCCATCAAAACTCAAATATCCAGTCAAGGGAAGAATTATCACCGTCGTTGGAGAGGAAGAGTTTATGGTAAGCCACCTCCACTTGTTCAATTACGTAGAGATGGATGGAGAATTCATTGAGACCTCGTGTCAAGCCTTTGAAGTTGTACCACCAATGGTTTCTGCTACCAAATGTTCCTCTGATGAGTCCAGAGCTGTTAAAGTTGTACTAAAGATAGTTTCAGTCAAGTATGCTCGTGCTGCAATTGAAGAAGAACGCTGTGATAATTGGGGACAACTCCTCGATATCCCATTCAAAGAGGACAAGTTTGGTTTAGGTTTCACTGCCAAGCCTCAGAAGGAAGTGAGGTGTGCGCATGCAGGAAAGCCACCTCTCCGCATTGGAAGCCATGAAGTCAACGTTGTAGGTGACTCTGATGAAGAAGCTGCATTTGAAGATTGGGTGTATCCCACTACAATGGAACTGAAGAATTGGCATGCAAAGGACTTTGTGCCCATCTCATTCATTGAGGAGTAATCTACTTGTTATTGCTTTTCTTTCAATTCAAGAACATTTTGTCTGTAATATTTAACAATGACTTTTAAGCCATGTGCCTGGCCCGGAGCACTTTGGTCCATTTTTCAAGGGTTTTATTTATGTTCATCTAATCATATGATCATTCAATAAAAGTCATTGGACTCTTTTGCATTCAAATCTTTGCGTTCATTGTCTTTCCTTTCTTACATTTTTCAAAATAGCCATGTATCTTACATGCACGCACACACACTCTTGCAGGTCCTCATCCACTCTGGATCTTATTTCCAATGACTCTACTATTACCGACTATGACTTCGAATGTCTAATTAACCAAGCCGAAGACGAAGGCGAGGAAGATTGTTAAATACCAGGAGAACTAGCCAGACTTCTATTACAAGAGGAAAAAGTTATTCAGCCGCATGAAGAGTCAGTTAAAGTCATAAATCTGGGTACTGAGACAGACAAGAAGGAAATCAAGATCGGTGCTAACTTGGAAAGCAGTGTCAAGAGCAGGTTGGTTCAGATGTTGCATGATTATGTGAAAGTATTTGCTTGGTCGTATGAAGATATGCCCGGGTTGGATACCGACATCGTAGTTCATTGTATGCCAATAGAAGAAGATTGTCCTCTTGTCAAACAAAAGGTTTGTCGCATGAGGCTTTATATGTCTGGGAAGATAAAAGCTGAAGTGATGAAACAATTTGATGCAGGGTTCCTAGCAGTGACATCCTATCCCGGGTTGTCAATGAGTTCTAGTGCCAAAGAAAAACAGAAAAGTTTGCATGTGCGTAGACTATAGGGATCTGAATAGAGCAATCCCCAAGGATGACTTCCCTCTACCACACATTGATGTCTTGGTCGATAATACTGCTTAGCATAAAGTCTTCTCTTTCATGGATGGTTTCTATAGCTATAATCAGATAAGGATGGCTCCCAAAGACATGGAGAAGACAACTTTTGTTACGCAATGGGGAACCTTTTGTTACAAGGTCATGCGTTCGGATTGAAGAATGCAGGGGCAACATGTCAAATAGTTATGGTAGCTTTATTTCATGACATGATTCATCATGAAATAGAGGTATATGTGGATGATATGATTTCCAAATCACAAACTGAAGAGGAACATCTCGATCACCTGTACAAACTATTCAAAAGGTTGAAAAAGTACAAGTTGAGGTTAAACCCTAACAAGTGCACATTTGGAGCACGATCGAGAAAGCTTCTAGGTTTTGTTGTCAGCAATAAAGGCATTGAAGTTGATCCTGCCAAGGTAAAGGCCATCCAGGAAATGATAGTCCCTCATTCTGAAAAGGAAGTTAGAGGATTTTTGGGTCGTCTTAATTACATCGCCTGTTTCATATCTCACTTGACTGCTACTTGTGAGCCAATCTTCAAACTCTTGAAGAAAGATCAGGTAGTCAGATGGAATGATGAGTGCCAAGCTACCTTCGACAAAATCAAAGAATATCTACAAGAGCCTCCTATTCTCATGCCTCCAGTTGAAGGAAGACCCTTGATCATGTACTTGACAGTACTAGAGAATTCCATGGGGTGTGTTTTGGGCCAACATGACGAGTCTGGCCGAAAAGAGCAGGATATTTATTACCTGAGCAAAAAGTTTACCGACTGTGAAACCAGATATTCGCTGCTCGAGAAAACTTATTGCACTCTGGCATGGGATGCTCACCGGCTAAGACAATATATGTTGACTCATACCACTCTGTTGATTTCTAAGATGGACCCAATCAAGTACATCTTCGAGAAACCTGCCCTTTTCCAGACGGATAGCTAGGTGGCAAATGATCTTGACTGAGCATGACATTCAATACACTACACAAAAAGCCATCAAAGGGAGCATACTAGCAGATCATTTGGCCCATCAAGCTGTGCATGATTATTAATCTATGAACTTCAACTTCCCTGATGAGAACATCATGCTGGTGACCGACTGCGCGAAACATGGACTGTATGACGGACCTGAACAAGGATCCCGATGGACTATGGTCTTCGATGGGGCTTCCAACGCCTTGGGTAACAGAATTGGTGCTATGATCATCTCCCCTGAAGGTTTCCACAATCCTTTCACTGCCAGATTATGCTTCGATTGCAAAAATGATATGACTGAATATAAAGCGTGCATCTTAGGCCTGAAAGCTGCCATTGATTTGAGAATCAAGCATTTGAATGTGTTTGGGGATTCCGCTCTAGTGATTAGCTAAGTAAAACGAGATTGGGACACTAAACATCCTAATCATATCCCTTACAAGGAACTTGTGTTATCCCTAATTCCCTATTTTGAAGAGATCACCTTTGAGCACTTCCCCAGGGAAGAAAATCAGTTGACTGACGCCTTGGCAACCATGTCTTCAATGTTCAAGGTCAGATGGAACAACGAAGCCCCTACGATTACAATTGAAGGATTCGAAGAGCCTGCACACTTCTGTGAGCTTGACACTAATGCAGAAAAGCCATGGTACCATGAGGTGATGAGATATCTCGAAGCATAAGAGTATCCTGAGGGAGAATCCATCAATGAAAGAAAGTTCTTACGAAGATTTTTAGCTAAATTCTTCCTAAGTAATGGTATATTGTACAAGCGCAACCATGATTCTACTCTACTCTGATGTGTGGACAAGAAGGAGGCAGAGGAAATTATGGAAGACATGCACGATGGTCTCTTTGGCACTCACTTAAGCGGACATATGATGGAAAAGAAAATCTTGAGAGCTGGTTACTATTGGTCAACCATGGAGACTGATTTCCATCAACACTCTAGAACTTGTCACGAATGATAAATCTATGCTGACAAGGTCCATGTGCCTCTTATTCCTCTAAACATCATGACTACTTTGTGGCCATTTGCAATGTGGGGCATTGACATGATTGGAGAAATCAAGCCCACCACCTCCAATGGACATCGCTTCATTCTGGTCGCTATTGATTATTTCACCAAATAGGTCGAAGTCGCTTCTTTTGTCTCAGTCATAAAGAATATGGTAGCTAGATTCATCAAACGCAACCTCATCAGCCGATATGGTATCCACGAAAGGATCATCACTGACAATGGGACTAACCTCAAAAATGCTATGATTACCGAGCTTTGCACTCAGTTCAAAATCAAGCATCACAATTCTTCTCCATATAGACCTAAAAAGATTGTGCAGAAGATGGTAATAACCTATAAGGACTGGTATGAGATGTTACCGTTTGCTCTTCACGGTTACCGCACTTCAGCTAGAACGTCAACTAGGGAAACTCCCTTTTCCTCAGTCTATGGCATGGAAGCTGTTTTTCCAGTGGAAGTTCAGATTCCCACACTAAGGATTATGAATGAGGCAGGCCTAGGTGAAGACGAGTGGATTCAGACAAGATTGGATCAGCTGAACTTGATCGATGAAAAACGATTGACTACTGTTTGTCATGGTCAGACGTACCAAAAACGTATGATCAAGGCTTTCAACAAAAAGATCAAGCCTCGAGTATATCAAGCTGGTGACTTGGTGATAAAGCGCATCATTCTGCCACAAGGCGACTCCAGAGGCAAATGGACTCCCATCTACAAAGGGCCATTTGTCGTCAAGAGATTTTTCTCTGGTGGTGCCATGATGCTGACTACCATGGATGGTGAAGACTTTCCACATCCCATAAACGCGGACATAGTTAAAAAATACTACGCATAAGAGACCCGCTAGGTTTACACACCTAGGCAAAATAAGAGCATCATGACAAACCAAAAGGTTTGGGCAAAAATTAGGGATATATGAAAAAGATTGTACACCCGGCAAGTTGAAAACCCGAAAGGGTGACTTGGGCAAAAATGGGTATCCTGGTGGGCTGAAAACCCGAAAAGGCGGTCTAGGAAATAATTAAGGATTGAAAGCGTATGGCTATGTCTCGTGGAATAACCACAGTCAACTTTATCACCAAGGTTCGAGTTCAAACGGTCCAAGATCAATCCAATCAACTTTTGTCAACGGCAAGGGTCATTCGAAGACATTGGGGCAATAGTAAAGTTGGAATGCAATGAGATCATTTCGCATGGCTATTTGTTTTTTTTTTCAATCTTTGTTTTCCTTTCGACGATTTCCTCTTACTAGGATCTTCGTCTCTTTGTACAAAAAACGCCTATTCATGGGAAAAATATTAATACAAATATATTTTGAAGTGCAAACTTTCTGTTTTTGCTTTGAATGCAAAATTGTTCAATGACTAAAATTGAACGAACATATGCATTTGAACATGATTAAAACTATTTGACACATGTGCCCTGCTAAGTAACAAGCATCTCTTTAATGTATATAGAATATCCCCCACAGAGTTATTTCATTAACATTATCTCCACAAGACAACTACAATAAACCTCTTCCCTCAAAAAAGTTATCCATAAAGTCTCTTTTCACAGGTTAATCTCCAACCAGAGTCTCAATCTCTTGGCAGCATAACTCCCCAGGCGAATTCAAATTCCCCTGGTGTAGTCTATATTCCCCAATTGAGCCTGTTATCCCCAGCTGAGGTTATCCTACCCAAGCTTAATTTATCTTCCCCGACTGAGTCTACACTCCCCAACTTGAGTTTGCCTTTCAGACTATTGCAAATCATAGGGCCACAACCCCTAATCCCCGGTAAAGTCGTCAACAAAACCTTTACTACCTCCAAAAGATACTATGAAGACTGGACCCAGCCAGATATTAGTACAACTTTCAAACTACTATGAAGCCTAGACCCGACCAGATAATAGTCAACTTCTCAAGTCACTATAGAGCCTGGATCCGACCAAATAATAGTGTAACCTTTCAACTAACTATGAAGACTAGACTCGACCAGATAATAGTTAACTTCTCAGGGAACTATGAAACCTGGACCCAACCAGATAATAGTTTAACTCTTCAAAATATAGAAGAACCTGGACTCAACCAGACCAAGGTTTAACTTCTTTTCCCCAGTAAAGTTTGCCTCATCCCCCAACAAGTTATTGTGAAGCCTGGATCCGACCAGATAAAAGTTCCCTTCAGAAATTCATTGTGAAACCTGGAATCCGACCAGATAACAACTAAATCCCCAAGCAGTTTATTGTGAAACCTGGACCCGACCAGATAATAATTAACCTCATCCACCTCAGAAATCTATAAAGCATGGAATTCGACCGGATAGCGGTTCAATGTCTTTAAGTTACTGTAAATCCTGGACCCAACCAGATATCAGCTCAACTTTGTCTTTTCAAGCAAGTTATTATGAAGCCTGGAGCCCGACCAAATAACAACTAGCTACAATGCCAGCAAGACACTATGAAGCCTGGACCCGACCAGATAATAGTATAACTTTTCCAAAACTATGAAGCCTGGACCCGACCAGATATTAGTTACCATTTCAAGTTACTATGAAGCCTGGATCCGACCAGATATCAGTTCAACTTCATCCATTCTAGCAAGTTACTACAAAGCCTAGGGTCCTACCAGATAACAGTTAACTTCCTTATCTCCAGCAAGTTATTGGGAAGCCTGGATCCGACCAGATATCAGTTTAACTTCAAGAAATCTGTTATGAAGCCTGGAATCTGACCAGATAACAGATACTTTATTCTTCCCCATTAAGTTACCATGAAGCCTGGGTCCGACCAAATAGCAGTTGACTTCCTCATTCTCAGCAAATTGTGAAGCCTAGATCCGACCAAATAACAGTTGACATTCAAGAGATATTCCCCAGCGGAAGCATTCTTCCAACAAAGTTTGAAGATATGTATACTCTTCATCCCCAACAGCGATCCGGGATTTAGCTTCCCAAAATTCCTCAGCAGTAGTCAGGGATTTATTTTCTCAGATAAACATGCATCTCACATTCATACATCATAGCATATACATACAAAATGCATTTAGCATAATACCACATCTTGTGAACATCATGCATACATTTGCATTTAACTAACCTCTTTTTCCCACAGGTAGAACATCAAGTTTTAGTCTAAATCAACAAAATATTTGTGTTGATACTTCTTCCAGTGTTTACCAACATTCCTCCAAATGGAATCTATAAGCCCATTCACAATACATCTTCGAGTGCAAATTTCAGGGTACTCTAGTGTTCAATCATCTTCCACCTTCAAGTCACGAATGGCGGATCCGCCAATCTAACTCTTCAGGTTTAAGAAGATTGAACAGGGGCAGATGTTGTAACCTAAAATTTTCCCTCTCAGTTCTCAAGTAATCTATCACAAGATCTCCTTTGGTTCAAGACTGCACAAGGGTTGATCAGCTCAAGACACCTCCTCAAGCACTGATGAATGAAAATTAGGGTTTGAGATTGCACAAGGATAAATGGACTTTAATGCCTCATATTACTTTCATGGATCTTTTTGGACCCTCAATATTTCTCATATCAAGTTTCAAGTCTTGGATCACGTTTTTGCTCAGCCAATTGATTAGTTGACCTAAAATCAGCTGTATTGGAAACAAAAGAGTCAATTATGGTCAATTAATTATCAAACTTCATAATTTTTTATCCATATCAACATCATGAACTCATATATGTAATTTGATCAAGTTTGGATCATAATTCCACAATAAATTTGATCAGATCATCAAAAGGGCAAAATGGTCAAAAATTAGGGTTTTGGCTGATAAGGTGCAATTTCTGATTTTTAACCTAGCAAATGATTGATTGGTTTAAGTTATGATCTAAAGGATTAAAATGCATCATTTTAACCTAATGGAATGGCTCAAAACATCTCTAAAGATTGATTGGTTGACAGATGAATTTCAGTCAATTGATGAAAAGTCAACTGTACACTAAAAAGTCAAACTTTGACTTTTTGGTTAAAATCAAGTACCAAAGATCACAATTCATCAAAACATGTAAAAATATGAAACTTGTTCATCAAGAAATCAAAAATCCAAGATTTTATTTTGAAAAGTCAAAATTTCTAAACTTAGAAATTTTTCAAAGTGTTGAAAATTTCATATTTTTTCACAACTATGAGCCAAATTTCCACCATGACGCAAGATGATTCAAAGGAAACTTCCAACATGAAAGTTGTAGATCTTAATGATATATAAAACATTATGAAACACAACTTCTCCTAGAAATTCATGGATTTCAAGTTATGATTTTGTGAATACATGTTCATGAAACTTGAAAACTTAGTGAAATTTTGCCCTAGTTTAGGCAGGATTGTGACCTAACTTCGTGAAAAAATTTCACATATTTACAAGATGAATTTTAAAAAATATCCAACATAGGGATTGTATAGGATGTTACAAGCTTTCGAAAATGTCCAAGAACTCATTAAGATCATATTTGAGCAAGGAGAATCGAAGGCAAGAAGTTAGGGTTTTCAAACTTGAATTACAAGCCATTTTGTGAAGAACACATGAACCAAATCCATGCTAGGCTGCATAATATTTGCTTTTCATGCCTCAAACTTGTTTTTCACTCCATAATTAATGTTTTGCACAACTGATAGGGTCATTGTCCAAGCATTTGAGCCATTATCCAAGTTGCATTTCCATCAATGGGACAAAGTAACATTGTCATTCTAGTAAAGAGGCTTTAATCACAAAGTCAACTTGTCTTGAGCTTTGCATTTGTTCTTTATGCACAAGAATCCTCTACACAATCAGATAAGCATGTTTAAAGTTCTTAACCACTCTAGATAGCTTTGTACGTGTGCATTGGAACCACACTTCTCAAGCTTTCTTCAAAATCAAGCAAAAAGCCATAACATGTGAACTTATACTTTTGATCAGCCAAAGCTCTCAACCTTTTCCTATATATTGAGACACTATTATGCAACCTAAGACACGAGCTTGAACACCCTGAAACACTCCCAAACTCCCTCAAATCAGAAATTACCGAAAAAAACTCCATTGTTGCACAGTTTCTGACCTTGAACTCCAAACTTCTATTTCCCTTGTGCGTTCTATGGCCTTTTAGTTCCTAAAGATTCCTTACATATAATACAACTCATCCATGTCCCTTTTACACGACTGTAACTCCATTTACATCATCCTCCATAACCAAGAATAGAGCACTGCACATTGACTTCTCCAAGCCATTTCAGCCACTCTCAACTCAAGCTAACCATTGCATTAGCTTCCTGGGAACTTGAGGAAGCTAACCTGATCATTGCAGCACCTTGAATCAATCTCAAACTCATTTCACGATTTCCAGTTTTAAGGTATTTTCTTGAACTTCTATCTTCTCATTTAGGCATTATTAGGCTTGCATTTGTGAAGATAAAATATAGACATCATTGCCCTGAAGTTGTACATGTCCATAGATTTCATTTATTTTGATTGAGCTAGGAGAATTTTGAGTTTGAACTTGCTAAAATATTTAGGTCAGAATTTGGTACTTTTAGAAATTCATGCTCATCTTTGAGAATTAGCTTAAGTTATTTACATATTCAGAATCGTGAGGAAATTCCTAACAAGTTTGATGTTGAAAGTTTTGTGAATAGATGAGAAATAAGTAAGTTACAGGATCCATGGTCGGAGGTTGAAGATGAAGCTCATTCAGGACTTGACTTAGGTTATATATTTATTGTTTTGTTTATATCAACGGATGTATCACCACCCAGTGGTTAAAGCGTGCGCCTTTCACCTTTAGGACCTGGGTTCGAGCCCCAACGTCTGTTTTGTGATTTTTTTTTCATATTTCTCTGTTTCTTTTTTTTTTGCAGCCAGGCCACTGGGCCTCCGCCTTTAGGCCTTCCCCTTTTTTGCTTTCTCTAACCCTCTGCTTTGCTTTTGCACCTGGCCCAACTTTATTTTTTATTTCATTTTTATTTCATTTTCTTTTCTTATTTTATTTTCATTTCATATTTTATTTATTATTTTTATTATTATTATTATTATTATCATTATCAGTTTTATTAATGAAAAATCCAAAAATATTTTTATTTTATTATTTACACTTATATACTTTATTTTCTTCATAAAACAAAAGAACAAAAAAAAACACTTCCTTTTAATAAATTAATTTCCTTTTTTTAATTAATGTTTAGATAATTAGGTTTAATTATTATATTATTCTCTTATAAATTAAAAATTAATTTAGAGCTTAGGTTTTCTTTTAATTAATTAATTTTCATTATCATTATTATTAGTTTAAAACTTTTCATAAAAAACCCTAAAAATCCCTTTTTAACCTAATTTCTTTCTTAATTAATTTAGGTTTAAGTATTTTTTTTTTATATTTTAATTAATCATTTTTCTTAATTAAGTCAAGACTAAAACCCCTTCGTAAAAATCCAAACAAAAATTATTTCTTTTTTCCATTTGCATTTATACATTATTATTTATTCAATTCTTGTACATTTATTCAATATGGTTGTAATAGATAATTAGGTTTAATTTTCTTGCAAAATCCCCATTTGTAAATTTGTATACCCCCTCCCCTAATGATGTAATAGTTTAGTATTTTTACTTTCCGCAATTTACCGCTTTATATAAATGCTAGTAATTAGGGTTTGTATGGAAACATTAAAATCAACAAGTTAGCAAACCCTAATCCAAGATAAACAAGCATGTAAATCAAACACATTTGCACACTTGCACCCTTAGGGTAATTCCACTTTGTTGCCTTACCAAAAATTGCCATGTTATGCATGTGGTATATCTTAGCAAAAAGCAATCAAAAATACAAGATCATAGTCCCTCGATGATGCTATCAATGTTGCCTTTCAAAATGATCTTAGTCCCTCAAAGAGAAATGCTAAGATATCTCGCAACATTGCTATCATGGCTATACGATGACCCATGCCCGTCCCTTTACATCCAAAGATAATGCTTCTTACCAATCAATGGTAAGATAGAAATATCAAAGGAAAGGAAGAAAAGAACTAAGGCTTTTGAGTAGGTAGATTGTTCCTAGTTGCTTGCTCAATTTCAAATCAAACACTCTTGCTTATTTTCAAAACAAACACCAACACTTTAAAAACATTTCCCAAACTTGAAACATTTTCAAAAGCTTAACACTTTGTATACGTTCTTACGAACGAGAACTATTAAAAGGTTTTTCTAAACGATGGCGCATTTTCAAAATACTTTCAAAAACCGCACAAAGCACATTTTCAAACAAAAGCAAGTGATCTAGCAAGAAACTAAGATCCCATAGATAACTATGGATGAAAAGGATGCTAACACCTTCGCTTTTCATAATCTACCCCCCAAACTCAAGAAACAATCTGAAAGATCTTTCCTGTTCTTTTCAGCCTTTTCTTTTGGATAAAAGAAAATCGGTGGTGACTCTTGCTAACCATAACATTTGCAATAAAATGCAAAACACCTAAGTCAGTTCTCCCACCGTATCACACACAATTTCAAACGCTTAGCACGGAGTCTCATGTACCTCATCCTCAACTTCAACATACCAGAAGGTACTCAGATGGATGAAAATATAGTCCTCTTCACCATAAATGGTGACCACTTTCCAATTAACCAGGAATTTCAACTTTTGATGCAAAGTAGAAGTCACAACCCCGACCACATGGATCCACGGGTGCCCTAGCAAGCAGTAGTAGGAAGGATTGATATCCTTGATAAAGAATGTCGCGTTGAAGATTTGAGGACCTATCTTTATAGGAAAATCAACTTCACTAAATACAATTCTTTTCGGCCCGTCAAACACCTTAACCACCAAATTGATGGGCCTCAACACAACCCCTTCATAGTCCAACTTCATGAGAGCGAACTTTGGAAGAATATTGAGGGATGATCATGTGTCAACCAACACATGAGATAAGGTAGTCCTTGCAATCTCCATTGATATATGTAGCGCCTTGTTATTCTTCCTCCCCTCGAGAGGTAAATCGAGATCTATGAAACCTAGCCCATTGCTCGCAGAGATGCTAGTCACGATTCCTTCAAATTGATTCATTGAAATTTCTCGAGGAACAAAAGAAGTCCCCAATAACTTCATCAATACATTTTTGTGAGATTCAGAATCCTGGAGTAAAGCAAGAATTGAAATCTACGAAGGCGTTTGGATCAATTTATCGATCATCTTATAATCACTCTTCTTTATATATTTCATCAACTCTGCCACGTCTTTGGCTATCTCGACATCCAAAGTCGGAACATGAGGATTCTGCCCCGGTTTTCCACCATTCACCATTATCTGCTTGTCTTTAACCTTATCCAAGGCATCTGCACTGCTTTCTAGTATGCTAGGTGGAGAGAAAATTTGACCACTTTGGGTAATCTTGCTTTCATTGACAATGTCATGAATTTCTGGCTTATCTTCCTCGAGTTTAATTTCCTCTGGATTCTCAATAACAAGCTTCAATCCCTGATAGTAAAAAATAACTCCATAATTCCAGGGAATTGCCTTATCCCTGACATACAACACTGGACCAGGTAAAGTGATGGTCAGTGGCGACTGCTTGGATAGAATCAAAATTGTAGTAGGCCCGAGAATTGTCTTTGGCTTGAAAGGGATAGTTATCATGTCCACTTCATCCTCCTCGACCTTAGTCTCAACAACCACATGGTAAAACTGAAGAGTTCCTTTAGTAATCAAACTATGAATTTCATCTTTCAGACATTCACATCCCTTTGGCTAAATCAAACATTCTTCACAGTCAATACCACAACCCAGGAACACGCCTTTCTTCGACAACTACTCTTTCAAAAACGGTAAAGGTGTAATAAGCTAGTTTACATCGATAACTAGATTCAAAATTTCGTCTTCATCAATGGCATTGACAACGACACCCCCATGAGGTGGAAAAGGTTGTTGAATAATATTGGGTGTTGGCGCTAGTACAAAATTGATAGTGTGGTGCAGTGGGAGAACTAACTTGGGTATTTTGCATTTTATCGCAAATGTTGCGGTTAGCAAGAGTCGCCACCGACTATTATTTTATCCAAAATGAAAGGTAAAAAAGCACAGGAAAGACCTTTGAGATTGTTTCTTGAGTTCGGGGGGGTAGATTATGAAAATGGAAGGTATTAGCACCCTTTTCATCCATGGTTTTCCATGGGCTCTTAGTTACTTGCTAGATCACTTGCTTTTTGTTTGAAATTGTGCTTTGTGTGGTTTTTGAAAGTATTTTGTAAAGAGGCCATTGTTTAGGCAATCTTTGTAATGATTCTCGTTCGTAAGAATGTATACAAAGATGTTGATCTTTTAAAAATGTTTTCAATTTTGTAAGATATTTGAAAGTGTATGTGTTTGTTTTGAAAATAGCAAGGATGTTTATTTTGAAATGGAGCAAGTAATTAGGAGCAATCTACCTACTCAAATGTCTTTCTTGTTCATTTTCTTTTCCTTTGATACTGTTGTCTTACCATTGATTTGGTAAGCAACCCTATCTTTGGATGTAAATGGGACGGGCGTGGGTCATTGTATAACCATGATTAGCAATGTTGCAAGGTATCTTAGCATTCTTTTTTAGGGACTAAGATCATTTGAAAGGCAAATTAGATAGCATCATCGAGGGACTATGATCTTGTATTTGCTTGTTTTTCCTAAGATACCTTACATGCGTAATATGGCCATTTTGTATAAGGCAACTAAGTGAGGTAACCCTAGGGGTGCTTGTGTGCAAGTGTATAATTTTCATGCTTGTTTTTGTCTTGAATTAGGGTTTTCTAGGTATTGGTTTTAGTCTTTCCATACAAACCCTAATTACTATCATCTTATATATGAAAGTGTTAAATTGCAGAATTTTAAAGTTACTACGCTATTACAACATTTGTGGGGAGGGGGTGTACAAATTGAATGGCGATTGCAAGAATTTAAACCTAATTAGTCTATTAAAACCATATTGAATTAGTATGAATATACAAGGAATTAAATAAATACAAAGTATAAAAATGAATAAATGTCCAAGGATGCAAAATGTAAAGAAAATGAATTTTGTTTGATTTTCATGAGAAAAGGGATTTTGTCTTGACCTGATTAAAATAAAGGAAATAATTAATTAAGTTTGAATTTTATTAAGAAAATATTTTTGAATAAAACCCTAATTCTATTTAGTTGATTAAAAGAAAATAAGTTTAAGAAAAATGTTTTAAGTATTTTCATCTTGAAAACATTTATAGCATTATAAAATACTCTTAGTCTTTTTTATATTAAAATCATGTATTTTAAATGGTGTGAAAAATAAATAAATGAAAACATACTATTAATTAAGTTTGTAAGATTTACTTAATAAAATAAATAAAATATAATAAATAAAAATATTTTTGTGAGAAAAATAAAATAAAATAAGTCAAAATATAAATATATCATTTTTTTGTATTTTATGATTTTTAGTATTTAGAAAAATATATTTAAGAAAAGCAAAATGAAATAAATAAATAAATAAATAAACTTGGGCTAGGGGGTGCCAAGAGTCAATGTGGAGATCAGCTAGCAAAAAATAAAATAAAATAAGCTAGGCCCAAAGGGCCCAGCGCCTGCCAAAAACAACAAAAATTAGGAAAGGAAAAATGTGAAAAATGAAAAGGGTACTGTTGTACCCCAAAATTTTCCCTCCCATATTCCTCAAGACATTGCAAGAAAAATCCCCAAGTTTCTCAAGGTTGCTCAAGAGTGTGTCAAACAAGTCATCTCCTAAGGCAGTCAACCCCAAATACGGGTTTTGTGTTGCATCAAGATCCTTGAGTCCAAATGACCTAAAGTGCTCCCCAATGTCCTAATATGTTCTCAAGGTCATTCTTGTCAAGTTTCAAGCATTGCAGAGGAAGTTTGCTCAGTCAATTGCTCAAAGGGTCCAAAAATCGACTATGCTAGGGCAAAGTCAACTGTGACCTATAAACAGTCAAACTTCAAGATTTTTTGTCAAAATTCTCATTTTGAAGGATATTTCATCATTTTATCAAGGGTTGATCATGATTCATCAAGGATTGCTCAAAATTCATCAAGATTCAAAAGTTACTAAATTAGGGTTTTGTAGGAAAAGTCAACTCAACTTTGACCAAGCATAACTTTCTCATACTTTATGAGAAATGACCCATACAAAGCTCATTTTGAATAGGATGCAATTACCTACAATCTATATTCATACCACAATTTCAAAAAGTTCACTCACAATAAGTTATGAATTTGGACATTATAGGTCATTTTTGAAAGTCAACAAAAACACCTTTTTTGCCAAAGCTTATAACTTGAGCATGGAATATCAAAATGAGATGAGACCAAAATGAGATAAAAATAGTAAAAGACCAAAATTGCCAAAAGTCAACTATCCCCAAAACTTCAAATTTTTTCAAATGGTCTCATTCTTTTCCACTTGATTTGAGCTTGCATCATTGCCCACGTGTCCTAGCTTCAGCCATGAGCTCATATTTTATTTTTATTATTTTATTTGATTTTTTATTGAATTTATTCATTTTTAATCAAATAAAATCCAAAACTTTGATTACATGAGATCTTTTGGTTATTTCAGGATTGGATCATCACCATTAACACCATCAAATTCGTATCACACCAAACCATGTGCAAAAAGATTGAAAATTGGCAAATTTGGAAAGGTTAATAATGGAGATCAAATCAAATATGTATGCATTGATTTAGAGAGATTCAGTCCATAATTTGTACCCTAATGCAAAGCATGGTACATAAGGAAGCCAAAGGGACGTGAATAAGGGTTGGAAAGTGCAAGCATAGGAAGAACAAAGTTTGAAAAAAGTGGTAAAAAGCTTGAGATCAAAATCGGGCTTAGAGGTGTTTTCAGAAGCCAAGTTCTATCCCAATCGTTTCCTGGACGTTCACTGAAGCTAAACCAATCCAAAGCAAGCTTCTTCAGACCACATAACGCGCTGTAAGTCCCTCGTTACCTAGCTCTGTTCTTGGATTCGATTTGGTCTATTCTGGCATCGTTTGAATGAAATAATTGCACATTCATAACTCGCATGTCATTTGCAAACGTTTGGCATTATTCAATTGCGTTTTTCTGGCCTGAACGAAGAACCTCCATAGCTAGGGTTCTTCGTTTGTTTTTTAGGGTTTTCTTTTTCAGGAAAAATTGGGACTAAAGAAGGGCATAGTGTTGATCAGGAAGCCAAGACGATTCCAACCATGTTCGTGGAATTTGTTTTCATGGTCTGTAATGGATTTTAGAGCAAGCTTGCACATTTAGCCGCGGATCCAAATCCGCAGGTAATATTTACAGGTTTTGGAGGTAGGAGACGATGAGTTGTCGTTCTCCCAATGACCCATTCAAAACCAAGCGCGCCTTTTTTTTGTTTAGCTGGCATATAATTCATTTTTCTTATATTATGTATTATTTGCATTGTAATAACAATTGAAACAATTTGGTGTGTTGGCAAGACAGGCGTGTAAATACCAATCAGGACCTGGGTTCGAATCCCAGGTCCCCCAATTTCTATTTGATTTTATCCTTCAGGTGATCAAGTGCACATCCAAGCATGCAGCATACCATGCGCCCTCATACATCCAACAGCCAGATGGCCAAAGGCCAGATCTGGTGGTCCAAGGGGAACGTCCACTCTAGTCCAAGTCAGCATACAAACACCAGATCTCACAAAGTCAACAAGGCCAGATCAAATTGGGCTTCAGATTGCTTTCTACACCATAATTTCAGGCCCATACCCCCTTTACTCTCATCTATTTTATTTTTATTAATTGCTTTATTATTTTTTTATTTAGTTACTAACCAATCAAAAAATTCTTTTCTTATGAAATAAAATCACAAAAATATTTTTTATATTTAATCAAATTTTAATTCTTATTTTTATTAACAAATACTAATTAAATTAACTTAGGTTTTAATTAGAATAACTTTAACATATTTTTGTAAATAATTAAAATTAAATTAGATTTAATTAGGTTTTTACTAATTCAATTAATTTTTATTTCTTTCTTAAAATAACAAAAAAACCAAAAAATAATTTATTTTTATTAATTTATTTATTTATTAATTTAGTAATTAATTTAGGTTGATTTCTTTCTTAAAATAAAAAAACAACAAAAAAAAGATATTTTCTTTCAAAAAGGGTCAAAACCCTTATTTGCGCTCGACTTAATTTCCCGCGGCAATTTATTTTCTTTTATAATATTAATGTACTTGCCTCCGGTTTGTAATAGCTTAATAGGAATTTTACTTATTTTTATCGCTTTATTTATTTTTAAAGGGTTTGTCTTTGGCGATGTAAATACCCGACGCCTTGTAATTTAAATTCCGCACTTTTATTTTCCGCAAAATATAACTGCTAGATGTTTGATAATAGGATGGCATGACAAGACTGAATGTTTTAACCTAAAATCAACTTAGATCACCCTTAACATGTACAAAGATAAAATTGACTGAAAACGACACACTCGCACATGCGCACTCTTAGGGTACTCCCCGCTTGGTTGCCTTCGTACACGGTCATTGAGTATAGGTCACTTTAGAGGTCGCCCTCTTGTCTAAAAGATCATAGTCGCCTCGAAATGGTTGCCTCGGATATTGTTGCCTCAAACAAATGATCTAAGACATTAGGGTTACCGCTAAGGCGTCCTAACATTGCTTTAGTGACCGTATGTCCCTCATTTAAATTGACCCTTAAACTCCAACGATGATGCTACCTACTCACTAATAGTGGGATAGCATTGTCTAAAGCACATTAGCATAGAACGATTTCTTTTTTCGAGTAGGTAGATGGTTCTTAGATACTTGCTCTTTCAAAAACAAAAACTTTCCACATTTACACTTTTCGAACAAAGTTTTCAAAAACACTTCATACGCTCTTGAGGACAGAAGCAAGAGTTAAATCAAAGTTTTCAGAACAAAAACTTTTTCAAATCCACAAGCATAAAGAAAGCAATTTTTGAAAACAATTGAGCAAGTACCTAAGAGCCCGTGGATAACCACGGATAGAAAGGGTGCTAATACCTTCCCTTTCTATAATCTACCCCCCCGAACCCGAGAAATATCTCGAAAAAGGAATTTTTCTGTGCTTTTTTCCTTTCCTTGTTGGATAAAATAAAAGTTGGTTGCGACTCTTGCTTACCGCGACATTTTGCGAAAACAAACGCAAAACGCAAACCAGCATTCCAAAAAACAGTCAGTTTTTCCCACCGTATCACAGAACTGGCGACTCTGCTGGGGATATTTTATAAGTGGGGTGTACCTTAGGAATAGTTCATCATAATGTTTTCAATTGCTTGATTTGTATGCTTTATCTTTGTGGGTTTGAATCGGAGTTACTATAGATCCTAACCCGGATCTGGGGGATACCTTTTAGGTAAGTAGCAATAAACTGTGAGGGAACTGTACGGCGTAGACCGATACGGTTGAAGTGGTAGCTACGTTGGTGTGGCACTTTAGTATGTACCGATATCCCTTATGGCGCAACGAGGAGAATATGGGTATGCTAAGGGGTCATTAAGCACCAACTGACCTTAGAACCTTTAAATTGACCAACTTGTCCGTAGAACAGTAGCAGTATGCTACACTCATTGAGACTAAACTCTTGTGATGATTCCGGCCGCAAGAAAAGGTTGCTAAACTGGAATTATGACCGATCGAGGGTAGTCAGTGATATTGAGATCCTCTAGAACCCGGTTACTATTTTTAGGACAGGTTTGAACCAACTGAACTGAAAGAGGATAGTACCTAAACTTCTTGCCAGCCTGACATTTAAGGGCTATATGTGTGACTTGTGTGCCCTTATCATGTTTGCTATTTGTGGATACTTGTGGTGTGTTTTCTATCATGACATCATGACATTGCATACATCTTGCATTGGACTAACCTATTTCAAAGACAGGAGGGATTCATCTTTGTTCTGTTTTGTAGGTCATGGCACCCATGCGTAGGAACACCATCCAGATCAACTTTGTCCAGATTCCCACTCAGCTTAAGGAATTGGTTGCAAAGATTTTAGATACTACCTCCTTCATCAGAAGACATGGTCACCTCTTGGGTTTGGTCACTTCCAAATTGGACGAGCAGATGATGAGTGTCTTAGTCCAGTTCTTTGATCCACTGTACCGTTGATTTACTTTTCGGGACTACCAGTTGGTCCCTACCTTGGAAGAGTTCTCTGATCTGCTTGGTATCTCTATTCTAGAGCAGACCCCGTTCACAGGTTGGGAGAAGATCCTTAGGCCAGAAGAGATTGCTTCATCCCTCCATCTGACAAAGGATGAGGTAATGTCTAATTGGGAAACTCGTAGTGGAGCAAAGGGTTTCTTGACTAAATTCTTGGTTGGTAAAGCTAATCAGTTCTGGGATAGTCTAGACTTCCAGGCATTTGAAGACATTCTGGCTCTTCTCATATATGGTTTGGTATTGTTTCTTAACTCAGATGCTTTCATCGACGTGAATGCAGTGAAGATTTTTATATCTGGTAATCCTATATCCACTCTCTTGGGTGACATTCTTCACTTTCTTTATGCCCGTACTACTCGGAAGCGGGGAACCCTTATGTGCTGTGCTCCATTGTTGGCGAGGTGGTTTATTTCTCACCTCCCCAAATCAGTTTTGAAGAACAAGGAAGGCATGGGATGGGCCTATAGGATTATGTCTCTCTCTCATAATGACATCATTTGGACTATCAAGGGTATGGAAGATGTGGCTATTATTGATCGCTGTGGGGAATAACCCAATGTTCCACTGATAGGAACCAATGGAGGGATCACTTATAATTCGTGCTTGGCCTTACGTCAGTTTGGGCGAGCTAGGAGGGAAGGACCTCATGAGTTGCTGATGCCTCGTATTGTCTTTGATTTCCAAGGGGATAGTGACGAGCAACGCCGCAGATTCATAAGAGCTTGGGATAGAGTTCACAGGTCTGATCCGCACGACCTAGGTCCAAGGACTTCTCTTCCGATGGAGCCATATCTCCAATGGGTTCGAATCAGTGCCCAAAATCTGGGAATGCCGTACGAAGTCGTCTTGCCTATAACTATTGAAGTTGCTAATGAAGAGGGGGTTCCTCCTACCATCCTACACCCTTACATGCCTACTGACATTGGGGCATTGAAGAGGTCCTGGATGCAGCTGAGGGAAGAACGAGATACTTACCGAGAAAAGTATCACGAGCAAGAGCAGAAGATTCAGAAGTTGACAAGGCAGTTGGAGAACGAGCAGATCCTCAATGACTATGTCTGCACCGACAAGAAACGACCATGGGAGCACTGATTGTATTTTGATTATTTCTAGTTTTAATTTACTTTTCAGTTTTTCTTTCTTGTAACGCCTTAAAGGCATCTGTTGAACAATTGAATTTCAAGTTTATCTAATAAAAGTGTGCTTCATTTCTGGTTTACGAATTTGAATCTCTCGATGTCTTTGAAATCATATCATGCGCATATCATTCCATGCACTTAATAACAGGTACCCTTACAGGTTTTCTCACCTTCTTCGCTGTTTATTTCAGCATCATGTCTTCCGAAACATCAACTGAACAAGCAATCAAGGCTTTGCAGGCTCAAAACGCCAAGTTCCAGGAATTGTTCATGAGTTTGGCTAAGGGTCAGCAAGATCTGAAGACCCTTATCTTGAAAGAGAAGAAGAAGAAGAAGAAGAAGAAGAAGAAGAAGAAGAAGATAGTCCTATTTAATATGGGTCGCAGATTCGGAAACGATTTGCGAGAAGAGGTTGATTTGACCCACTCATCTGGAGGGGGAGATAATCAGGAAGAAAGGAGGGCTCCTAGCCCTGTGGTCTCTGACAATGAGACAGACTTTGATGAAGACCAGTATCCTCCGGCTGAGGATAGATATAAACAACTGGAAGACCCGTTGAGTGCGATGGAAGTTCAGAAAGTGCCTGGTCTGGACTTTGGAGACTTGGGTCTGTCATCTGGGGTGGTAATTCCCCACAAGTTCAAAGCACCAGCCTTTGCTAAATACAACGGAGTTTCTTGTCCGAAATTGCACCTCCGTTCATATGTTAGGAAGATTCAGTCGTACACCACTGACAAGAACCTATGGATCCACTTCTTTCAAGACAGTCTCTCAGGGACTCAGCTTAAACGGTTTTACCAGTTAGAAGGAGCTAGTATCCGTAATTGGGAAAACTTGGCTGCTGCTTTCTACAAGCAGTACCAATACAATGCCGACCTCACTCCCACGCGTACCCAACTCTAGGGTATGTCAATGGGTGTGGGTGAAGGTTTCAAAGATTATGCTCAAAAGTGGAGGGACCTCACTGGAAGAGTGCAACCACCCTTGGCTGATAGGGAGCTAGTGGATATGTTTCTGGGGACCTTGTCGGGTCCGTATTTCAACCATCTGATTGGAAGTTCTTCGTCTGGGTTTACAGAGTTGATTATGACCGGGGAAAGGATTGAGGCTGGTATCAAATCTGGTAAAATACAGAAGGGTGCTTCATCAGGCATAGAGAAGAAGCCTTTTAAGAAGGAGTCCAGTGCTGTTTAGAGTTCAAAAAAATCAAAATAGACCTGAACGCCGCCAAGCTGTCAATGCGGTGGTTATTTCAAGACCTGATGTTGCTCCTCAGTGCAACAATCAACCAAGGGCCGAGAAACTTCGAAGACAATTCACTCAGCTCAATATGACTTTATCCCATATTCTGCCGCAGTTACTGAAGACCAACTTGGTGATTCCAAGGGAGGCCCCGAAGAATCCAAATACAACATCACCGAAGTACGATCCGAATGCCCGCTGTGCTTTTCACTCTGATAGCCCGGGGCATGATACAGATGATTGTTGGGTTTTGAAGAATAAGGTACAGGATCTGATTGATGCCAAAGAAATTCAGTTTGAAGCGCCGGAAAAGCCTAATGTCATAACGGCACCTATGCCCAAACATTACGCATGAGTGAATGTTATCGAAGACGATGATGAAGAGTTTGATATTGACAACTGGATCCACCCGACTACTGATGGTGGACTAAGCATTTGGATGGAAAAGGACTTTGTCCCAATTTTTTTTGTTACCCAGTAATGAGACTTTTGTTTTGTATTTGTAACAGACAATGTTTTAAACTTTATGGCCCGTTGTCTTACCCGGGGCACCGTGGCTTCATTTGTGAGGGCTTTATGTGTGTCATCTACATATATCATTAATAAAAGCATTGGACGTTTCTTGCATTTCAAATTTTGCCCTCCTTGTTTTTTCTTTTATTATATATTGCAAAGCAGCTATTTTACACACACTCACATATACAGGTCTACATCCACTCTGGTGAGCGGTGTTTTTTCTTTTATTCATTTTTAATCAAATAAAATCATATAAAATCCCAAACTTTGATAACATGAGATCTTTTGGTTATTTCAGGATTGGATCATCATCATTAACACCATCAAATTCGTATCACACCAAACCATGTGCAAAAAGATTGAAAATTGGCAAATGTGGAAAGGTTAATAATGGAGATCAAATCAAATATGTATGCATTGATTTAGAGAGATTCAGTCCATAATTTGTACCCTAATGCAAAGCATGGTACATAAGGAAGCCAAAGGGACGTGAATAAGGGTTGGAAAGTGCAAGCATAGGAAGAACAAAGTTTGAAAAAAGTGGTAAAAAGCTTGAGATCGAAATCGTGCTTAGAGGTGTTTTCAAAAGCCAAGATCTATCCCAATCGTTTCCTGGATGTTCACTGAAGCTAAACCAATCCAAAGCAAGCTTCTTCAGACCACATAACGTGCTGTAAGTCCCTCGTTACCTAACTCTGTTCTTAGATTCGATTTGGTCCATTTTGGCATCGTTTGAATGAAATAATTGCACATTCATAACCCTCGTGTCATTTGCAAACGTTTGGCATTATTCAATTGCGTTTTTCTGGCATGAACGAAGAACCTCCTTAGCTAGGGTTCTTCGTTTGTTTTTTAGGGTTTTCTTTTTCAGGAAAAATTGGGACTAAAGAAGGGCATAGTGTTGATCAGGAAGCCAAGACGAGTCCGACCATGTTCTTGGAATTTGTTTTCATGGTCTGGAATGGATTTTAGAGCAAGCTTGCACATTTAGCTGCGGATCCAAATCCGCAGGTAATATTTGCAGGTTTTGGAGGTAGGAGACGATGAGCTGTCGTTCTCCCAATGGCCCATTCAAAACCAAGTGCGTGTTTTTTTTGTTTAGCTGGCATATAATTCATTTTTCTTATATTATGTATTATTTGCATTGTAATAACAATTGAAACAATTTGGTGCGTTGCCAAGGAGGCGTGTAAATATCCATCAGGACCTGGGTTCGAGTCCCAGGTCCCCCAATTTCTATTTGATTTTGTCCTTCAGGTGATCAAGTTCACATCCAAGCATGCAGCATACCAGGCGCCCTCATACATCCAACAGCCAGATGGTCAAAGGTCAGATCTGGTGGTCCAAGGGGAAAGTCCACTCTAGTCCAAGTCTGCGTAAAAACACCAGATCTCACAAAGTCAACAAGGCCAGATCCAATTGGGCTTCAGATTGCTTTCTACACCATAATTTCAGGCCCATACCCCCCCTTACTCTCATCTATTTTATTTTTATTAATTGCTTTATTATTTTTTATTTAGTTACTAACCAATCAAAAAAATATTTACTTATGAAATAAAATCACAAAAATATTTTTTATATTTAATCAAATTTTAATTCTTATTTTTATTAATAAATACTAATTAAATTAACTTAGGTTTTAATTAGAATAACTTTAACATATTTTTGTAAATAATTAAAATTAAATTAGATTTAATTAGGTTTTTACTAATTCAATTAATTTTTATTTCTTTCTTAAAATAACAAAAAAACCAAAAAATAATTTATTTTTATTAATTAATTTATTTATTAATTTAGTAATTAATTTAGGTTGATTTCTTTCTTAAAATAAAAAAACAACAAAAAAAGATATTTTCTTTCAAAAAGGGTCAAAACCCTAATTTGCGCTCGACTTAATTTCCCGCTGCAATTTATTTTCTTTTATCATATTAATGTACTTGCCTCCGGTTTGTAATAGCTTAATAGGACTTTTACTTATTTTTATCGCTTTATTTATTTTTAAAGGGTTTGTCTTTGGCGATGTAAATACCCGACGCCTTGTAATTTAAATTCCGCACTTTTATTTTCCGCAAAATATAACGGCTAGATGTTTGATAATAGGATGGCATGACAAGACTTAATGTTTTAACCTAAAATCAACTTAGATCACCCTTAACATGTACAAAGATAAAATTGACCGAAAACGACACACTCGCACATGCGCACTCTTAGGGTACACCCCGCTTGGTTGCCTTCGTACGCGGTCATTGAGTATAGGTCACTTTAGAGGTCGCCCTCTTGTCTAAAAGATCATAGTCGCCTTGAAATGGTTGCCTCGGATATTGTTGCCTCAAACAAATGATCTGAGACATTAGGGTTACCGCTAAGGCGTCCTAACATTGATTTAGTGACCGTATGTCCCTCATTTGAATTGACCCTTAAACTCCAACGACGATGCAACCTACTCACTAATAGTGGGATAGCATTGTCTAAAGGACATTAGCATAGAACGATTCCTTTTTTCGAGTAGGTAGATGGTTCTTAGATACTTGCTCTTTCAAAAACAAAAACTTTCCACATTTACACTTTTCAAACAAAGTTTTCAAAAACACTTCATACGCTCTTGAGGACAGAAGCAAGAGTTAAATCGAAGTTTTCAGAACAAAAACTTTTTCAAATCCACAAGCACAAAGAAAGCAATTTTTGAAAACAATTGAGCAAGTACCTAAGAGCCCGTGGATAACCACGGATAGAAAGGGTGCTAATACCTTCCCTTTCTATAATCTACCCCCCGAACCCGAGAAATATCTCGAAAAAGGAATTTTTCTGTGCTTTTTTCCTTTCCTTGTTGGATAAAATAAAAGTCGGTGGAGACTCTTGCTTACCGCGACATTTTGCGAAAACAAACGCAAAACGCAAACCAGCATTCCAAAAAATAGTCAGTTCTTCCCACCGTATCACAGGTACCACTAGGGCTCGAACCCAGGTCCCATAGGTTACAGGCGCGCGCTTCTACCACTAGGGTGGCTATACATCCGTTAATACAAATGAAATAATAAATATGTAAGGCAAAACGCGCCCTGAATACTTCATCTTCAACCTTCAGCCAGACCTATTGTAACTTGCTCATTTCTCATCAAAAATGAAAACTGTAAACATGAAACTTGTAGCAAATTTTCTCACGATTCCAGAAATATAAAATATTAGAACTATAGATCAAAGATAATCAAGAATTTTAATGGCCCAAATCTAAACCCTAAAATTTTCATAAATTTCAGTTTCAAAATTCTTTAAGCTCAAGCAAAATTAATGGAAACTAAGGACATGGTTAGCTTCAAGGCAATGATATCTACATGTTTTATTCACAAATAAACTATTGATGATGCCTGTATGAAGAGTTCCAAGTTGAGAAAACTTACCTCAAAACTGGAAATCGTGTTTTCAATTTGAGCTTGTTTCAAGGTGCTGCAATGATCAGGTTAGCTTCCTTGAGGTCCTAGGAAGCTAATGCAATGATTAGCTTGAGCAATTGATGGCTGAAATGGCCTAGAGAAGTCAAGTTGCAGACTCTATTTTTTGGTTATGGAAGTTATGGTAAATGGTGTTACAGTTCTGGAATAAGGATAGGGATAAGTTGTGTTTGATGTAAAGAAGCTTTAGAAACTAAAAGGCCAAGAAACGCACGAGGGAAATGGGAGTTTGATGTTCAAGGTCAGAAACTGTGCAACAATGGAGTTTTTATGCAATTTCTGATTTGAGAGAGTTTTGGTGTTTTTCAGGGTGCTCAAGTTCGTGTTCTAGCTCAAAAATAGTGACTCTATTTATAAGCAACAAGTTTGGAGTGCTCTAGTTGATCAGAATTCAAATTTGCATCTTTAAGTTAAACATGTGATTTTTTTGACAAAACAAGTTTACATGCCTTGTCTATTTGCTAAGATAGAGTGGTTATGCTTTAAACAAGTTTGCTTCTGACTTTGTGGATGGAGTGTAATCATAGGGAACAAGTTATTGGCTCAATGTGAACTTTATGCAAAAAGCTTGCTTTACAAGAATGGCAATGTTACTTTGTGCCATTAATGGAAATGCAACTTGGATAATAGCTCAAATGCTTGGATCAAAGTTCTAACAGTTGTGTAAACATTTAATTATGGAGTGACAAACAAGTTTGAGGCCTTCAAAGCAAATATTATGCATCCTAGCATGGATTTGGTTCATGTGTTCATCAAAAATGGCTTGTAATTCAAGTGACAAAACCCTAACTTCATCTCTTCGATTCTCCCTACTCAAGAATGATCTCAAGGAGTTATTGGACATTTTGGAAATCTTGCAATGTGATATATAGCCCATATTTGAATTTATTTAGAAGATTCTCCTTGTAACTATATGAAAAAATGTCATGAAGTTAGGTCAAAATCCTGGCAAAATTAGGGCAAAATTTCACTAAGTGTTTAGTTTCATGACACTATGTTCATAAAATCATAACTTGAGATCCAAGCATTTTTAGAAGGAGCTGTGTAAATAAAAATTTTATATTTCATGGAGATCTACAACTTTCATGTTGGAAGTTTCTCTTAAATCATCTTGCATCATGGTGAAAATTTTGTTCAAAGTTATGAAAAACAAGAAATTTCCAACACTTAGAAAAATTTCTATGTTTAGAAATTTTGACTTTTCAAAATGAAATCTTGACTTTTTGATTTCTTGATGAATAAGTTTCATATTTTGACATGTTTTGGTGAGTTGTGATCTTTGGCACTTGATTTTGACCAAAAAGTCAAAGTTTGACTTTTCAATGCACAGTTGACTTTTGATCAGTTGACTGCAAAAATCATTTGTCAATCCAATGGACTTGCAATGTTTTGAACCATGTCATTAGGTAAAAATTATGCAATTGGACTCTTGAGATCATTTCTTAAACCAATTGACCATTTGCAAGGTCAAAAATCAGAAATTGCCCTTTCCCAGTCAAAACCCTAATTTTGACCATTTTGCTCTTTTGGAGATTTGATCAAATTTTTTGAGGAGTTATGGTCCAAAGTTGATCAAATGATACATATGAGTTTATAATGTTGATATGGATCAAAAATTCTTGTGCAATCTCAAACCCTAATTTTGGTCATCAGTGCATAAGGAGGTGTCTTGAGCTGATCAAACCCTAATTTAGTCTTGAGCCTAAGGAGATCTTGTGAGAAAGTTATTGATAAGTGAGAGGGAAAACTTTGGGGTGCAACAACTGCCCCTATTCAATATTATTAAGCTTGGAGAGTTAGATTGGCATGTTTTGCCATTCGTGACTCGAAGGTGGAAGATGATTGGACACTAGAGTGCTCAGAAATTTGCACTCGGTGATGTGATGGTTGAGGGAATAGGCTTAAAGATGCCATTTGGAGAGGTGATAGAAATTTGTAGGAGATCGGGTTGTAGATGCCATCCAAGATTGATTGTTGAATTATAATTTGTAAGCTGAAAGAATGAGTATCAGAATGGCGTCCGTGTCTGGAGTGTATCTGTACTGTATCTGAAAGTTGAATTTGAATGAGTGTCGGAATGGAATCCGTGTCTGGAGCATATCTGAATTGTATCTGAAAGCTGAATCTTGAATGAGTTATCAGAATGGCATCCGCATTTGGAGCGTATCTGAACTGTATCTGGAAGTTGACTCTGAATGAGTATCAGAATGGCGTCCGTGTCTGGAGCGTATCTGTACTGTATCTGAAAGTTGAATTTGAATGAGTGTCAGAGTGGCATCTGCGTCTGGAGCGTATCTAAATTGTATCTGGAAATTGAATCTGAATGAGTATCAGGATGGCATCCATGTCTGGAGCGTATCTGAACTGTATCTAAGAGAAATATGAATGAGTATCAGAATGGCATTTGTGTTTGGAGCGTATCTGAACAGTATCTGAAAACTTCGAACATTGTCAATGGTAGTTGTTAACCTTATCCTGAAAAGGGTAAAATGTTAGCTAAAATTCTGATTCATGTTGTCTGAAATGCATGGTATAATGCATTTGTGTTATCAATGTTTATGATATATGGATGCAATGTATGCGCATGTGAGCTAATCTATTGCGTTGTTTGTTGGATTCGGGGAAAATAAATCCCTGACCACCGTTGAGGATACATAAGTCTTCATGTTGTGAAGTTGAAGTGTTTGATGAATTTCCACTTAGAGAAATAAATTTTGTTGTAAGGGAAATTCCATGTACTGCTTGAAAAATTCTGCTTGGGAATTTTAGTGAAATTGGATGATTTCTACTGGGGATTGATGACTGAGAGTTATGTTTCGCTGGGGATTAAACTGCATACTGCGGAGATTTAAAGTATATAGAGATTTCCCTACCCCTTAAAGCCATCAGTGATTGTCTTTCTATTTTGTTTATTTGTAAACAGTAATTATGTCCAAATGCATATGTTCAACAATGAATCATTGGACGCTTTTGTAAACGAAACACAAGCGTAAAGAAAAAACAGATAGTTTTTGCACTTTCAAAGGGATATCTTTGTATTGACTTTGAGTAAGTATTTTTGTACAATGAGACAAACATTCTAGTAAGAGAATGCCATCGTAAAAAATGAAATTTTTAATACAAAGAAAAAGATAGCTATGTGTAATAATCTCATGGGGTTCCTATTCCTCTATAGCCTTTGTATCTCTGAGTATCTTGTCTATTTGTTGCCTCGTCTGAAGATGGTTGAATTGATCAGAACCTCTGAGTTTGCAGGTTGTCCATAAGGTAATCCAACGGGACATAGTCATACGCTTTATTTCCCTAACTTTTTCCTGGACCGCCCTTTCGGGTTTTCGGTCCACCGGGATACCCTTTTTTTCCCAAGCCGCCCTTTCGGGTTTTCAGCTTGCCGGGTGTACAGATTTTTTTGTTTTATCCCTAATTTTTTCCCGAACCTTTTGGTTCGCCGGGATGCCCTTGTTTTTCCTAGGTGTGTCAACCTAGCGGGTCTCTTATGCGTAGTATTTTTTGACTATGTCTGCGTTCGCAGGGTGCGGCAGGTCGTCACCATCCATGGTGGTCAAGATCATTGCTCCACCAGAGAAAATGTTTTTGATTATAAATGGTCCTTCGTATGCAGGAGTCCATTTTCCCCTAGGATCACCTTGCGGTAGTATGATACGTTTGATCACCAGATCTCCAACTTGATACACTTGTCGTTTGACTTTTTTCTTGAAAGCCTTGATCATCCGTTTTTGATACATTTGACCATGGCAAACAGCAGTAAGCCTTTTCTAATCAATCAAGTTTAGTTGATCAAGTCGAGTCTGGATCCAATCGTCTTCGTTCAACCCTGCATCCTTCATAATTCTCAGAGAGGGGATCTGGACCTTAATAGGCAAGACAGCCCCCATGTCGTATACCAGAGAATAGGGTGTTGCCCCAGTTGATGTGCGAGTTGTGGTACGATATCCGTGGAGAGCGAATGGTAGCATATCATGCCAGTCTTTGTATGTGACTGCCATTTTCTGTATGATCTTTTTAATGTTCTTATTCGCAGCTTCGACGACACCATTCATCTTTGGCCGGTAAGGGGAAGAATTGTGATGTTGGATCTTGAATTGCTCGCACAAGGCAGTGATCATAGTATTATTCAAGTTCGTACCATTCTCTGTAATAATCCTCTCTGGGATACCGTAACGACAAATGAGATTCTGCTTGATTAACCAGGCGACAATGTTCTTGGTAACAGAAGCCAAGGAAGTTGCCCCCACCCACTTTGTAAAATAATCAATGGCCACTAGGATGAAACGGTGTCCATTGGAGGTTGTTGGTTTGATTTCCCCAATCATGTCAATCCCCCAAATAGCAAAGGGCCAAGGATTCGTCAAGACATTCATAGGAACCGGAGGTACGTGCATCTTGTCAGCATAAATCTGACACTTGTGGCTGGTTCGAGATTGTTGATAGCAATCTGCTTCCATGGTAGACCAATAATATCCTGCCCGTAGGATTTTCTTTGCCATCGTATGCCCACTAGAATGGGTGCCAAAAGTGCCTTCATGTAACTCAGACATGGTCCTTTCAGCTTCAACCTTGTTTACACACTGAAGTAACACAGAATCATGGTTGCATTTGTAAAGAATGCCATTACTAAGGAAGAATTTAGCAGAGAATCTCCTTAAGAACTTCTTATCATTGACTGAAGCTCCTTCTGGATATTCTTGGGTTTCGTGATACCTCTTGACTTTGTGAAACCAAGGCTGGTCCACTACTTCTTCAGTATTAATCTTGTGTCAGTGTGCTGGTTCATCCCTTCGTTCAATGGTGATTTGGGGAGCTTCGTTATCCCATTTAAGTTTAAACATAGATGACATTGTGGCTAGTGCGTCTGCTAGCTGATTTTCTTCTCGCGGGAAATGCTCGAAGGTAATCTTCTCGAAATGTTGGAGCAATGTCAAAATATGTTCTTTGTAAGGGATAAGGTTAGGGTGTTTGGTGTCCCATTCCCCTTTGATTTGGCTGATAACCAAAGTTGAATCTCTGAATACATTCAAAGATTTGATCCCCAAGTCTATGCCAGCTTTGAGACCAAAGATGCACGCTTCGTATTATGCCATGTTATTTGTACAATTGAAGCGGAGTCTTGCGGTAAATGGAGCATGACACCCTTCAGGAGATATGAGTACAGCACCAATACCATTGCTGAGTGAATTAGATGCCCCATCAAAAACCAGGGTCCATCGGGATCCTTGTTCAGGTCTATCATATGGTCTGAATTATTTATAGTTGTTTACCATCATGATGTCTTCATATGGGAATTCGAACTTCATGGACTAGTAGTCTTCTACAGCTTGGTGAGCAAGGTGATCAGCTAGTACACTTCCCTTTATTGCTTTCTGGGTAGTATACTATATGTTATATTCTGTCAAGAATATCTGCCATCTTGCTATTCTCCCAGAGAGAGAAGGCTTCTCGAAGATGTATTTTATAAAATCCATTTTAGATATCAACAAAGTAGTATGGGTCAGCATATACTGTCTTAGTCGGCGAGCAGCCCATGCCAGAGCGCGGCAAGTTTTCTCGAACAATGAATATCTTGTTTCACAGTCGGTAAACTTTTTGCTCAGCTAATAAATAGCGTGCTCTTTTCGGCCAAAATCGTCATGCTTCCCCAACACACACCCCATTCAATTTTCCAAAACAGTCAGATACATGATCAATGGTCTTCCCTCGACTGGCGACATCAAAACAGGAGGCTCTTGCAGGTACTCTTTGATCTTGTCGAAAGCAGTTTGGCATTTATCATTCAATTTGACTACTTGATCTTTCTTCATTAGTTTGAAGATTGGTTCACAAGAAGCTGTTAGGTGAGAAATGAATCTGGCAATGTAGTTCAAACGTCCCAAGAACCCTCTGACCTCCTTTTCAGTACGAGGAGCGGGCATCTCTTGTATTTCTTTCACCTTGGCAGTATCCACCTGAATACCTTTATTGCTGACGACAAAGCCTAGGAGTTTACCAGACCTTACTCCAAACGTGCATTTATTGGGGTTCAACCTCCTCTTGTACTTCTTTAGTCTCTCAAACAGTTTTTGTAAATGATCAAGATGCTCTTCTTCTATTTGAGATCTAGCTATCATGTCGTCCATATAGACCTCTATTTTGTGATGTATCATGTCGTGAAATAGAGCTACCATGACACGTTGATAGGTTGGCCCCGCATTCTTCAGTCCGAATGGCATCACCTTGTAGCAGAATGTTCCCCATTGTGTGACAAAGGTTGTCTTCTCCATGTCCTCGGTCGCCATTTTGATTTGGTTGTAACCTGAGAAACCGTCCATGAAGGAAAACACTTTGTGCTGTGCTGTATTGACAACTAGAATTTCAATGTGGGGAAGTGGAAAATCATCCTTAAGGCTTGCCCTATTCAAATCTTTGTAGTCCATGCACATTCGTACCTTGCCATCCTTTTTTGGCACGGGAACAACATTGGAAACTCATTGCGGATAGGAGGTGACGGCCAAGAACCCAGCGTTGAATTGTTTCATGACTTCTGCTTTAATCTTCTCCGACATATCTGGTCGCATGCGATGGACCATTTATTTTATTGGTGGGGAATCCTCTTTTATAGGCAGACGATGTACCACAATATCCGCATCAAGTCCTGACATGTCCTCATACGACCAGGCAAAGATTTCTACATATTCGTGTAGCAACTGAATTGGACACTCCTTGACACTGGGTTCCATATTGGCACCCACCTTGACTTCTCTTTTGTCTTCCGTGGTACCTAGATTGATTATATCCACGGGTTCCTCGTGGGGCTGAATGGTCCTCTCTTCTTGTTGTAGTAATCTGGAAAGTTCTCCTGGTACTTCACAATCTTCCTCACCTTCATCTTTGGCTTGGTAGATTAGATTTTCAGAGTCACAAAAAGCCATAGCATAACTGTTATCCATGGGATCCCGAATGGATGTTGACATGCATTGTGAGTGTGAGTGTGTGTAAGGGTATAGCTATCTTTGAAAGAAATGAAAATGTAAAAAGAAAAACAATGAGCACAAAGTTTGTATGCAAAACGCCCATGATTCATTGATGTCATATGGAAATTAGATAATAACCCCTTACAAATGGACCATTGTGCTTCGGGTAAGACACAAGGTTTTAAGAGCCTGAATTGTTTTAATATTACAGATCCAACAAAATGTAAAGAAAAATTACTATGGGATAAAAGTGATCGGGACAAAATCTCTAGCCTCCCAATTGTTGAGCCCTCCACTGACAGTTGGGAAGATTCAATCCTCCAGGTCGCAGCCATCTTTATCATCTTCTACCGCGTTGATTTCACGGTTGCTGATCTTCAGGGGTGGTCCTCCAGCACGAGCGTGGCGTACAGCCTTCTGAGCACTTGAAGTGTAACCTAGGCCAAATTTGTCAGATTTGTATGGGATATCTGGGAGTTGTCCCCAAATAGTGCTCCCACCTTCTTCTATCACTGCTTTTGCATCCTTCAAAGATGACATCCTGAGTGGAGGCCTTAGGTCTTAGTAACAGCCTTGGTCACTGCCACATCTTGCGGGACTTCTTCAAAGTGTTGGAATGGAGTTTCAATAAATTCACCATCAAATTTCACATATCTGAAAGAATTGAGATGGCTGATCATATACTCTTTTTCTCCATGAACAATTATAATTTTCCCTTGAATCGGGTACTTCAGCATTTGGTGCAACGTAGAAGTAACAGCGCCAGCATTGTGAATGCATGGTCGGCCTAGCAAGCAGGAATATGAAGGGCGGATATCCATTACATAAAAGTTGAATAAAACGTTGGGTTCCAACCTTTATGGGGATATCCACTTCCCCATGCACCATCATTTTTGAGTCGTCAAAGGCCCTTACTACTATGTTACTTGGCTTCAATGTCAATCCCTCACAGTCAAGCCTATCAAGAGCTTTTTTAGGCAATACATTCAGAGATGAGCCATTGTCCACCAAAACAAGAGCCAAGGTTGTGCCCCTACATTCAACTGAGATGTGCAATGACTCATTATGCTTCCTTCCTCTTGGCGTTAAATCAGCATCCCAAAAACCTAGACCATTATCCGCAGTCAAGCTGGCTACATAGTCTTGGAACTGATCGGCAGATGTTTCTTGGGGTACATGGGCAATTTTTAGGAATTTTACCAAGGCCTTTGCATGCACCTTGGAACATAGTAGTAAAGCCAGCATGGAAATTTTAGATGGAGTTTACCCCAGTTGCTCAACTACAGCGTAGTCGCTTCTTTTTATGATCTTTAAAATTTCCTCCATCTCTTTCCGGGAGGTCTCGGGGGTAGCCAATGATTGTGCCTTCATCCGGACAGGCTCAATCAAAATACTTGTACCTCGAGTCTCGGTTGACTCGATAGCAGGAATGTCGGTAGGAGGGATAACAGGGGTTGTAACAGCTTTGTCACCTGGAGCATTAGCAGAGATGATTGTAGGACTGGGAATATCTTTTGGAGGAGTAACAACAAGAATGATTGCGGGTCCACAAACTGCTTTTGGGGGAGCAATTTCTGGAGATAATATCCTTCCGCTTCGGGTAATCTTGCTAGTCCCTGCAATATTTCTGATATCAGAGTCAACTTTCTCAGAACTTGAATCTTCGGAGGCTGGCCAATCTTGCTTGATACCGTTGTAGTAGACATCCCCTCCATAATTCCATGGTATGGTTTTGTCTGACGAATACGGGACTGGTCCAGGCATTGTAATTATCAAAGGAGCTGCTTTTGGAACTGATGTAATTCTAACGGGTCTTTTGGTGGAGACCCTGGAAGAATTGGCGGAAATGGTAATGATAGAAACATCATTAAAAGGAACAGGTGGAACATAAGTCTTTTCAAACAAAATTTCCTTCTATCTATTAGGCACGAAACGCCTACTTTCAACAAAGGACAACTGGTTGGTGAGGACAAACAGAAATGACAGCCTTTATCGCAGCCTGGGAATACACCGGCAATCAACAAATTATTTTTGATAATCAGGAGTGGGGTCACAAGTTCATCAACTGAAATAACAAACATATCTTCTTCAATGGCGTTGGTAGTATGGCTGTGTTTGGGCATAGGGGCAAAAATTACATTTGGCTTTTCTGGCGCATCGAATTCAATCTCTTTGGCTTCAATAAGGTCTTGTACTTTGTTCTTTAGAGCCCAACAGTTATTAGTTTCATGGCCGGGACTCTCAGAGTGGTATGTACAATGGGTATTAGGATGATAGTCGAGAGAGGTTGTGTTAGGGTTCTTTGGAGCTTCTCTCAAAGTCACAAGGTTGGATCTTAGCAAGTGTGGCAATACTTGAGATAAGGTCATGTTAATTCTGGTGAATTGTCTGACTGGTCTTCCCATCCTTGGTTGGTTGTTTCGTTGCTGATCAGGCGCAAGTTTAGGAATCATAACAACCCCCACCATTGGACGGTGTTCGGCCCTATCCTGATTACTCTGAGGATAAACAGCAACCACTTCTTTCTTTTCGATAAATGGCTTCCTTACAGCAGAAGAGGATGTATCTCTTTGAATCTTTCCACTTTTTATCCCGGCTTCTACCCTTTCTCTGGTCAATATCAGTTCAGTAAAACCTGTCGATGAAATCCCAATTAGGTGATTGAAGAAGGGACCAGACAAGGTGCCCAAAAACATGTCTACTAATTCTCTTTCAGATAGTGGAGGTTAAACTCTTCCATCCAAGTATCTCCATTTTTGCACATAGTCCTTGAAGCCTTCACTTGAAACCATGGCCATACTCTAGAGCTGAGTATGGGTAGGCGCAAGATCAGTGTTGTATTGGTATTGTTTGTAAAAGGCTGCAGCAAGATCTTCCCAGTTATGAACATTGGCTCTTTCTAACTGATAAAACCAATCAAGTTGAGTTCCAGACAGACTGTCTTGGAATAAGTGTACCCATAAATCTTTGTCAGCGGTATGGGGCTGGATTTTCCTCACATAGGACCGGAGATGCATTTTAGGGCACGAAACTCCATCATATTTGGCAAACACAGGTGCTTTGAATTTTGGAGCAATGACAATTCCCGATACTAACCCCAACTCCTCAAAGTCCAAGCCAGACACTTTTTGGATTTTCATTGCACTCAATCGTTCCTCGAGATGTTTATACTTGTCATCAGCTGGAGGGTATTGTTCTTCAGAATAGTCTTCTTCTTCCTCTTCCTCTTCTGACTCTGACTGGATAACTGTTTCTTTACCCTTCCCATTTTGGTTGTCTTTCTCACCGGATGTCGTTGCAAAGTCTAAGGCCTTTCTTGTCTGCCCTTGGAACCTTCTTTCCATTTTTAGAACTCCGGTTATCTTCTTTGTCTTCTTTTTCTTTTCCTCAGCCAGCAAAGTCTTCAACTCTTCTTGTCCTTTGGCTAGGGTCAAGAACAACTGTTGAAATTATGCATTCTGAGCTTGGAGGTCCTTCACCGTTTGCTCGAGATCCATATTACTGAAATAAACAGTAGAGAGATGAGGAGACTTGTTGCAAGAAACTTGCTTATGTTATGATGAATGGTAGATGCGTATGCAATGTTCTTAAGGATTTTAAGATTCAAATTTGTTTTAGGCAAAAAGGAAACACATGTTACATTAATAAATTAAAGCTTTTGAGTACATCAATGCCTTCTTGGGAAAAATAATACAAAAAACTCTAAGATAAAAAGGTAGTCTGCATCCTCTTTGGTGCAATGTAAGCATTTAGAGTCTGCTCCTCATGAAGTAGCCTAGTGAGTTCCAAAACCTTCTTCTCGATTGCATAGAATTGGGATGTGAAAGTATCTCACTCCCTCTTGAGTTGTATCCAATCCCTTTGTAGGTCTTCAAGAGAGGTGGGCATGTCAAGGTGTAGGATTGTGTATGGGACATCTCCTTCCATGACAGGCTCAATGATTACCGGGAGAATGGAGGGGTAAGGCATCATAAGACTCTGAGCACGAGTTCGTACCCATTTGAGGTAAGGCTCAAGAGGGATGGAATTTTTATGCCCCAAAGTCTTGCTATCTACCTTGTTTAACATCCTCCAAGCTCGGATAAATCTCTGGCGAAGACCTTGGTCGTCGTTGTTGTAGTCAAATACCAAACCTTGAATCAACATCTCGTACGGGCCATCCCTTAGGGCATAACCAAATCGTCTTAAAGCTAAGCAAGTGTTATAGGTGATACCTCCCCTAATGCCAAGTAAAGGGACATTAGGAAATTCCCCACAACGGTCGACAATAGTAACATTCTCTATGGATCGGGAGCACCAATGAATGCCTGAATGTTTGAGCGTCATCAACCTTTGTAACCAACTTGAACCTTGCTCATTCTTTAATACAGATTGAGGAAGATGCGAAATAAACCATCTTGCCAAGAGAGGAGTGCAACACATAAGGACACCTCTTTTCCTTATTGTGCGAGTGTGAAAAGAGTGTAGGATATCCCCTAGCAATGTAGGCACCGGGTTGCGGGATATAAAGATTTTGACGGTGTTCACATCTATGAGTTGATCAAGATTTGGAAACAAAACTATCCCATAGATGAGGAGAGCCACAATTTCCTCAAAGGCTTGCAGATCCAAAGAATTCCAACAGCTTTGGGCTTTCTCAAACAAGAACTTTGCTAGGAAACCCTTGACACCACTCCTTGTTTCCCAATAAATTGTGACATCAGATGAGTGCAAGTGTGGAGCTTGAGCAATCTCTTCTGGATTTGGGTCTCTCTCCGTACCGTTGAAAGGTAGTTGATTGAGAATGGGAATCCTCAAGAGTCTGGAGAATTCTTCCAAAGTAGGTACAAGTTGATAGTCAGGAAATGTGAAGCAATGGTGTAAAGGATCAAAGAACTGAAAGAGCACTTTCATCATGTCCTCATTTGTGTTAGAGGTGACCAGGTTGAGTAGGCGACCATGTCTTTTGGTGAATGGAGAGTTTTCAGGAATCCTTGAAGCTAGCTTCTTAAGTTGTGGAGGAATCCTTACAAGGTTGACTTGAATAGTTTTCCTACGAATAGAATCCATGTCCTACAAAACAAGAACAAAGATGAATCTCATAATCCTTGAAATATTTATTGAATGTGTATGGTGTTATGATGTTCATGATGTTATGTACAAGTATGTATATACAAATAAAGCAAACAAGTCCTTAGGTTTAGGCTTGTATGGGGTCTCATAGGTAAGTATTCTCTTGAAGTTTAGTTGGCTCAAACATGTCCTAGTAATAGTAACTGAGTTCTAAGGAGCTCAATATCACTGGTTTGTTTCCTTGGTCATTGTTTCAGCACAAGCCTCTTTAATGGCGACCGAAATATCCCAGGAAGCCAAACCTCAATGAGTGTAGTATCGAGTATCTACCAACTTCGGACTGTACCAAAGCCGGTCATCTCACTACATCCTAAAGGTCAAGTTGGTCAAGTAAAGGTTCTAAAAGTTCATTAGTGCTTTATGACATCACTCAGCGGGCCCGTATTCTCTTTGATTAACTTAAAGGCTACAGGTACCCACAAACATGTCGCACTAACGTAGCTATTTCTTAGACCATGTCGGTATACCCTGCATAGTTTCCATAATGTATTGCTACTTACCTATAATGTATCCCAAATCCGGGTAGAGGATTCAAACCCAAATAAAGAATCATAATATAAATAATACAATTCAAACAATGTAAGCAAGTAAATGTGATCTATCCCTAAGGTAACCCCACTTTTTAGAAATTTCCCCAACAGAGTCGCCAATTCTGTGGTGCGGTGGGAGAACTGACTTGGGTGTTTTGTGTTTTATTGCAAATGTTGCGGTTAGAAAGAGTCACCACTGACTCTTCTTTTATCCAAAAGGAAAGGTAAAAAAGCACAGGAAAGACCTTTGAGATTGTTTCTTGAGTTCGGGAGGTAGATTATGAAAAGGGAAGGTATTAGCACCCTTTTCATCCATGGTTTTCCATGGGCTCTTAGTTACTTGCTAGATCACTTGCTTTTTGTTTGAAATTATGCTTTGTGTGGTTTTTGAAAGTATTTTGTAAAGAGTCCATTGTTTAGGCAATCTTTGTAATCATTCTCGTTCGTAAGAATGTATACAAGGATGTTGATCTTTTGAAAATGTTTTCAATTTTGTAAGATGTTTGAAAGTGTATGTGTTTGTTTTGAAAATAGCAAGTATGTTTGTTTTGAAATGGATCAAGTAATTAGGAGTAATCTACCTACTCAAATGTCTTTCTTGTTCATTTTCTTTTCCTTTGACAATGTTGTCTTACCTTTGATTTGGTAAGCAACCCTATCTTTGGATGTAAACGGGACGGGCGTGGGTCATCGTATGACCATGATTATCAATGTTGCAAGGTATCTTAGCATTCTTTTTTAGGGACTAAGATCATTTGAAAGGCAACTTAGATAGCGTCATCGAGGGACTATGATCTTGTATTTACTTATTTTTGGTAAGATACCTTAAATGCGTAATATGGCCATTTTGTATAAGGAAACTAAGTGGCGTAACCCTAGGGGTGCTTGTGTGCAAGTGTATCATTTTCATTCTTGTTTTTGTCTTGAATTATGGTTTTCTAGGTATTGGTTTTAGTCTTTCCATACAAACCCTAATTATTATCATGTTATATATGAAAGCGATAAATTGCAGAATTTTAAAGTTACTACGCTATTACAACATTTGTGGGGAGGGATGTACAAATTGAATGGGGATTGCAAGAATTTAAACCTAATTAGTATATTACAACCATATTGAATTGGTATGAATATACAAGGAATTAAATAAATACAAAGTATAAAAATGAATAAATGTCCAAGGATGCAAAATGTAAAGAAAATGAATTCTGTTTGATTTTCATGAGAAAAAGGATTTTGTCTTGACCTAATTAAAATAAAGGAAATAATTAATTAAGTTTGAATTTTACTAAGAAAATATTTTTGAATAAAACCCTAATTCTATTTAGTTGATTAAAAGAAAATAAGTTTAAGAAAAATGTTTTAAGTATTTTTATCTTGAAAATATTTATAGCGTTATAAAATACTCTTAGTCTTTTTTATATTAAAATAATGTATTTTAAATGGTGTGAAAAATAAATAAATGAAAACATAATATTAATTAAGTTTGTAATATTTACTTAATAAAATAAACAAAGTATAATAAATAAAAATATTTTTGTGAGAAAAATAAAATAAAATAAGTCAAAATATAAATATAATCATTTTTTTGTATTTTATGATTTTTAGTATTTAGAAAATATATTTAAGAAAAGAAAAATGAAATAAATAAATAACTTGGGCCAGGGGGTGCCAAGAGTCAATGTGGAGATCAGCTAGCAAAAAAAACAAAAATAAGTCAGGCCCAAAGGGCCCAGCGCCTGCCAAAAACAACAAAAATTAGGAAAGGAAAGATGTGAAAAATGAAAAGGGTACCACTGGGGCTCGAACCCAGGTCCCATAGGTTACAGGCGCGCGCTTCTACCACTGGGGTGGCTATACATCTGTTAACACAAATGAAACAATAAATATGTAAGGCAAAACACACCCTGAAGACTTCATCTTAAACCTTCAGCCAGACCTACTGTAACTTGCTCATTTCTCATCAAAAATGAAAATTGTAAACATGAAACTTGTAGCAAATTTTCTTACGATTCCAGAAACTTAAAGTATTAGAACTATAGATCAAAGATAAGCAAGAATTTTAATGGGCCTAATCTGAACCATAAAAATTTCAGAAATTTCAGTTTCAAAATTCTCTAAGCTCAAGCGAAATTAATGGAAACTAAGGACATGGTTAGCTTTAGGGCAATAATATCTACATGTTTTATTCACAAATAAACTATTGATGATGCTTGTATGAAGAGTTCCAAGTTGAGAAAACTTACCTCAAAATTGGAAATCGTGTTTTGAGTTTGAGCTTGTTTCAAGGTGCTGCAATGATCAGGTTAGCTTCCTTGAGGTTCTAGGAAGCTAATGCAATGATTAGCTTGAACAATGGATGACTGAAATGGCCTGGAGAAGTCAAGTTGCAGACTCTGTTTTTTGGTTATGGAAGTTATGATAAATGGTGTTACAGTTCTAGAATAAGGATAGGGATGAGTTGTATTTGATGTAAGGAAGCTTTAGAAACTAAAAGGCCAAGAAACGCACAAGGGAAATGGGAGTTTGATGTTCAAGGTCAGAAGTTGTGCAACAATGGACTTTTTGTGCAATTTTTTATTTGAGAGAGTTTTAGTGTATTTCAGGGTGCTCAAGCTCGTGTTCTAGCTCACAAATAGTGAATCTATTTATAAGCAACAAGTTTGGAGTGCTCTAGTTGATCAGAATTCAAATTTTCATCTTTAAGTTAAACATATGATTTTTTGACAAAACAAGTTTCCTTGTCTTGTGTACTTGCTAAGATAGAGTGGTTATTCTTTAAACAAGCTTGATTATGACTTTATGGATGGAGTGTAATCATAGGGAACAAGTTAGAGGCTCAATGTGAACTTTATGCAAAAAGCTTGCTTTACAAGAATGGAAATGTTACTTTGTGCCATTAATGGAAATGCAACTTGGATAATAGCTCAAATGCTTGGATCAAAGCTCTAACAGCTGCGTGAGCATTTAATTATGGAGTGAAAAACAAGTTTGAGGCCTGCAAAGCAAATATTATGCAGCCTAGCATGGATTTGGTTCATGTGTTCATCAAAAATGGCTTGTAATTCAAGTGACAAAACCCTAACTTCATCTCTTCGATTCTCCCTACTCAAGAATGATCTCAAGGAGTTCTTGGACATTTTGGAAATATTGAAATGTTCTATACAACCCATCTTCGAATTTCTTTTGAAGATTCCCCTTGGAACTATATGAAAAAGTGTCATGAAGTTAGGTCAAAATCTTGGCCAAATTAGGGCAAATTTTCACTAAGTGTTTAGTTTCATGACCGTATGTTCATAAAATCATAACTTGAGATCCAAGCATTTTTGGAAGGAGTTATGTAAAGAAAAGTTGTATATTTCATGGAGATATACAACTTTCATGTTGGAAGTTTCTCTTGAATCATCTTGCATCATGGTGAAAATTTTGTTCAAAGTTATGAAAAAACATAAAATTTCCAACACTTAGAAAAATTTCTAAGTTTAGAAATTTTGACTTTTCAAAATAAAATCTTGACTTTTTGATTTCTTGATGAATAAGTTTCATATTTTGACATGTTTTGATGAATTGTGATCTTTGGCACTTGAATTTGACCAAAAAGTCAAAGTTTGACTTTTCAGTGCACAGTTGACTTTTGATCAGTTGACTGCAAAAATCATCTGTCAATCCAATGGACTTGAAATGTTTTGAACCATGTAATTAGGTCAAAATGATGAAATTGGACTCTTGAGATCATTTCTTAAACCAATTGACCATTTGCTAGGTCAAAAATCAGAAATTGCCCTTTCCCAGTCAAAACCCTAATTTTGACCATTTTACCCTTTTGGAGATTTGATCAAATTTCTTGAGGAGTTATGGTCCAAACTTGATCAAATGATACATATGAGTTTATAATGTTGATATGGATCAAAAATTATGAAGTTTGACTGTAAATTGGCCATAGTTGACTTTTTCCCCAATACAGCTGATTTTTAGGTCAATTGCTCAATTGACTGATCAAAAGTGTGATCCAAGGCTTGAAACTTGGCATGAGTAATATTTGGGGTCCATAATTATCTATGAAATTCATATGAAGCATTGGAAGTTCAAAAATACTTGTGAAATCTCAAACCCTAATTTTGGTCATCAGTGCATAAGGAGGTGTCTTGAGCTGATCAAACCCTAATGCAGTCTTGAGCCCAAGGAGAACTTGTGAGAAAATTCTTGATAAGTGAGAGGGAAAATTTTGGGTACAACAGATAGCTTGCGAATCTAGTAAGTCATGTACTTTGTGTTTAAACTATATATAGTTCTCAATGGTATGCCCCTGTGCACCAGAGTGGAATTTGCCTCGGGCATTAACATCAAAGTTGGGTTGCAACCCTTCAGGATTAACATGCAGCATGTGCAACTCAATCAATTTCAATTTAAGTAGATGAGTTAATAGCTCTATGTAGGACATGGGAAGTGCATCCATCTTTCTAGTAGGTCGCCTTTACCCCTGTTGATTTCCCTGACGTGGTGCATACGCCTGTCGTTGAGGTGCTGTAGTTGGGATTGTCACATTAGCAATCTGATTATCAGACTCCTAATGAGCCTTTCCTTTACCCTTTCGCACATATAGCGCGATGGCTTCACTTATTTCTTCTTCTGGTATTCACCAAAAGACTCCTTTGCATTACCAGCATTAACTCCATAAACATCCTTCTGAATCTTTCCAATCTTAATTCCAACTTCAATCCTTTCCCTGTAGGTTACCAATTCAGCAAAAGTATCAGAAGTACAACAAGCAGTATAATAGTTCCCTTGTAAGATGTTGGTAAACATGTCTATCATTTCTCTTTCCATCATCGACGACTGGTCCCTAGCCTCCATTTTATGCCACCTTTGTGCGTATTCCTTAAATGAATCATTCTGCTTCTGTGCCAGATTCTACAACTGAGTTCTTGTAGGTGCCATGTCAGAGTTGTATTGATAATGTTGGACGAAATCTTTATCTATCTCTCTCCAGGTACAAATATGGTTGCTCTCAAGTCGCATGTACCATTCTAACGGCCCACCAGTCAAACTATCTTGAAAGAAGTGAATGAGTAGCTTCTCATCATCGGAGTATGCTGACATCCTCATGTAGTAAGACTTGACATGTGTCATTGGACAAGAGGTACCTTTGTACTTCACAAAGTCTGACACTTTATATTTCGGAGCAATCTTCACTCCAGGGACTAACCCCAAATGAGACATATCAAGGCCCATGGCACCGTGATTCTCAAAAGCCCTCATACGCTCCTCGAGCATATGCAGTTTCTTATCAGCTTCAGTAGGTTCTTCAAAATTAGAAATCCAGTACTCATAGTTATCCTCTTCAAGCTGCTAAACAAGTATGCGAACAAGTCTTGGCTGAACGAAAGGTTGTTCATTATTCTGACGAGGAGGAGTGGGTGGAGGCTGATTTCCCAAAACTTGAATCATAGGGAGACCTTGATTATTACCAGCAGGATTACCAAGGTTAACAACAGTACCATTATAAAGATTACTACCAGTATTACCATTCAGATTCTGACCACCTGGATTACCAGCATCTCCCAGAGGAGGATTCAGGTCTCCATTCTCATTATTTTTAGTTGTAGCAGGCCTCACAATTAAGGCTCTCAACTCTTCCTGCTGACGAGCCATATTCTATATGATCTCTATCAACTGCTCAACACGAGCGTCCATCTTGAGACCTATAGCAGTAACATCAGTCTAAATCTATTCCATCTTTCTTCTTGAATTACTTCTGGTGTTGTTTCAGTGAGAATTTGAAGTAGCAATCTCTGAAAAGAACCAGATTAGACGTAAGAAGACTTGTTGAAACCACCTGTTATGATATGATATTAACGAATGCATGATTATGCATGCAATTTTTTACCATTTCTAGCGTATTCCAGAATTTTGTCAATTATCAAAAAATAACAGACAACATGATAAAGGAGATAAGCCATAATCGAGAGAGCACATAATGGCAATAACTATTCTTTCATTCATAAAACGTCAAGTCAAAATGAGTTTATACAAAACAAACATTCATATTACGACAAAGAAGATAAAGACCCCAACGAACAAGCATGGTGGTGATTATACAACAAAATGAAATAACAATTAAACATCCAACTCTAACTAGCCCGAAGATCCTTGTCTTCCCATTTGAATCTTTAGCTTCACAATTTCTTCGACGGCCTGTGCTAGTTGAATAACACGCCCTTTGAGTTGAGCCTCTACTACGAGCTTCTTGGTATTCTATTCTTCCAACTGGGCGAATTTATCTAGAAGTTGCTTCTCTAGAACTTTGACTTTGGCTTCATATCTATTCTATACTTAAGCCTTAGATACTCTAAGGATATCACTGTCTCAGGACTTCTGCTTGTACTTCTTTTTTATCTCAATAATGGCTCTCTGATGGTCTTCAACAGAAATAGAATAGTCTTCAGCTCTGGACCTCTTTCTAAAAGTATATCCCTCGTACCATTTGAGCTTGCAAGCTAACTCTTTCTTTTCTTCTCTTAAGAAATATAGCTCCATCTTTTTAGCTTCCATATCTATACGAAGGTGCTTATTCTCACTCTGCACTTGGTAGAAGCGCTCCTTAGGCACATTATGTTACAACTCATCAGGATGCGAGTATAAAGGGTCTTCCCTTGAGAATGGTAACATGAGTGTTCTTTCTCTCTCTTTGACCCAATCAACATAGAGTCCGAAAGCTATCAGTTCTCTATGTCCAAAGAAATATTTCCCTTTTCTAAAGATTTTAGTCCATGCAATCTCTACCTTCTGTAGCATTTCAGGATCTTCTCCTTTTTTGCAAAATACATACTCCCTTATTTTACTGATTTTAGGAGGACTTCTCCTTGCATACCCTAATTGACGTATGGAAAGAACATGGTTGTAGTTGATCATTACTCGTGTCCCCATGAGTGGGACATTGGAGAAACCCCCACAGCTTGTAATCACTTTAGCTGTGGGTACTCTGAGCATCCACGAACGGTCATCTAGTCGGTAACTGATACATGAGCCACTTGTACAGCAACGGGACACAACAAAACACAACTCCTCGTCTACCATGCCTGGAGTGAATATCATAATAGGTATTAGCCAAAATAGTAGGTACCGGATTTAGATTCATAAAAACGCGGATGGCAGCCAAATCTACCAGGTTCTCAACATCAGGAAACAGAGCGAGGCCATAAGTTGTAACTGCCAGCAATGCATTAAATGCGTCCCACCGACCTTTAGTTGCCATCTCTTCAGCTTTACTTATCAATAAATCCATAGAAAGTCCATTGTTTGCACCTCTCTTTCTCCAATTAACATTCACATCGCTCATGCTCAAATAAAGAGCCTTAGCGATAACTTCATAATCTGACTCCTCTGGAACGTGAGAAAAAGGAATATGATTTGTGACTTTGATCCCCAAAATGTAGGAATACTCCTCAAGAGTCGGAGCTAGATAATAGTCATGGAATGTGAAATAACGTATCTCCGGATCATATAATTGTAGCAAGGTCTGAAGAGCTCTATCATCCACTTGATCATCTAATAAAGGCAAGAGATCCTCGTACTTTTTGCTGAAAACCTTCGAGTTTGGATAAACCAACGAGTTTCTCAACTCCTTCAAACATGGCCAACTGCTAGCACCAAACTTGTAGCAAAAAATTTCCCTTGTATCCCTCCTAATGATATCACCATTGCTTGTCATTCTTGATACAGACGAATACAAATGCATTCTTTTTTTTGTTTGAAAATAAAAATGCTAAGATGCAAGTTCAATAACATGGAGTCAAGGTTTCCATAACACTGAAAATATACTATGTTGTTTCTGAAAATGCCGATAATACCAAAATCAAAGGTCTGGAACATAAACCAAAGAAACTCAAGTCACCAACAGAACAAATGGTCACCATCAGATCAAATAGTCACCATCATAACACATAGTCACCATCGGAACAAATAGTCACCATGTGTACCTATAAGAACATTCCCTCCATACTCACGGGTAAAGACTAGATCAGGTAAGGTCAGTGGTAACTCAAAATCATGGGTTCTCCTGAAAGCACTACCATCAAAACCATAGACATGGATGACGATAACACCCTATTTGAACCTCATTTGAGCATAAACGACATGACCACACTAGTAGGACATTCGTCCATAAGCCGTCATGTTCCACTATATTCTTATGTTTCCTAGATAGTGCATTATGGCATGGATACCAGGCCTTTTACCTCTGTAGTAACATCCACCCAACATGAAAAACCAAAAGACCCAACACAACAGATAACAGTATATGGAAAGCGATAAAAACGCAATGCATACACATGCTCAAACATATACAAATGAACAAGCTATAAAGCATAAAAATAAACACCCAATGAAAAAACAACAAAATCTAGGACTGACTCCGGGATGGACCAGCATTTGGTCAATTTTTGTCCCTAGTGAAGTCGCTTGTTGAAACAATTGGCCGAAAATAATTGAGAGAAAATCAATTAAGTCGCCATCGAACATTTTTTATCCCACAGGAAGGGAAAGGTAAACATCGAGTAAAACTGAGAAGGGTGAAATCACGGTCTTGCGACTGAGAGATACAGGTAAGGGAGTCGATTACATAAAAGTAATATATTAGCACACTTCACGTCTGTGGTACTCCATGGAATCCACTCTTGTTGTTCTAATCAAAGGGTATGCTTAAATATAAAGCTTATGAGCTAAGAAAAAAAATTCAAAGAGGGAATGCATGCAAAAGAAAACACGGGGAGAAGAAGGAATATTTACAAAGTTGTGCTCGTTTAGGCCCTGCGACCAAATTCCTACATATCTTTTTTAAGGAACCAGAGCATTGTAGTTCAGCTCAAAAGTTTCTGTTTGTTTTGTGTTTTTTATGGATAATATTAATTTCGCTTTCTACCACAACTCGACCTTTGGAGACTCACAGGTTGGCATAGGAAGGAATTAACATGTTCTTACTTGAAAAGGCATTTTCAAAGAAAAATGCATGAAGGCAGATAATGCTACATTCATGCTCTAGCGAATAGACATAGTGCCACCCGACCTTTGGGGATTTATGCATTGTATTGCACAGTAGAATTAACACATCATTTTCAGAGTTTCAAAGAAAGGCCCGAAGGTGAAAGACTTTGAATTGGTTGATGTTTTTTTACCTTAAAAAGGATTTAAGGAATGTTAGAGTGTTTTATGAATTTGGAAAAGAAATAGGTTTTAGTCTTAATCATGCAAAAGGAAAAGAAAACATCTAAGGGAAACTATTCATCTATATCCCTAATGTTATCATACAATGATTGATCGTATGGTTCAGTTTGAAAGGGAAGCACTACCTAAGTTAGCATGCATGGTTTAAAATCCTAATGTCCAACTTGAATCAAAAATGAAACAAGCAATCCTAAGGGAACATGCAAATATCACAACCTAATATCCAACTTGAATCGAAAATGAAACAAGTAATCCTAAGGGAGCATGCAAAGGTTTAAAGAAAGGCACAACATAAGTGCAATCAAACAAAGTCGAATCAAAACCAAAACAAAATAGAGTGTGAGCTAGCAACAAACAAAGAGTCCAATGGATCTCAAAGTGGGAGTAAGGAACTCTTTCCACTTGATTTTCTCAAGCACTGATATCGAGTAATAACTCGAAGCATAATGTCGAGCATTGTGAGCTAACATCGTCGAAATGAATAAAAAAGTGTGGGGGTTGGTTACGAACCCTTTCTTCCACTTATTTGATTCAATGGACAAGAACAATCACGGTTCAAATCACCAACGTACAACGCGAGCTAGGAATGACCAATGGACTTGAAATTGTGGGGGCCGATTGCGAGCCCTTTCTTCCACTTATTGACTCGATAGCAAGCACAAAGTAAAAGGGAAGGGGAATTTCCTTATTTGAGGACTTTAATCAATGCATTCGTTGAAGTATTTAAACAAACACAAACATTACCTCTTTTGAGGTCTTTAAACAAACACAAACATTACCTCCTTTGAGGACTTTAAACAGATTTTCCCACCTAAAGTAAGGACTCTCGGTCATGCATCTCTATTCCTACTTCTCATGGCAAGGAAAAGAAAATATAATGTGGAATTAAAAAACCAGAATCAGAGCAATACCAAATGAACAAGAGTTCGTATCAAGCAAACAAAGCAAAGAAACCCAGAAAAATTCGTTCAAGCTTCACCAATAAAGCACATAGTCAAAAATCAGACACAATGATAATAATCATCAAAGCATCACATGAAAGTAATCACACGCATATCCAATATCATGCGCATCCTGCATAACATATAAAACTATACAAGCACAAATAATTCGTACATCACATGGTGCGAGGAATTACCTTTCTGAAGCTCGCACAAGTCCACAAGAAGAGTTAGTGATTACAAGAAAGCATAAGCAAATTCAAGCAATCATACCGTAACTCAAAATAAGATTGAAATGCGAAGAAATAACATTCGAACGAGTATCGAAACATAGAAGTAGAAAACTGGGCAGCACCGCATCAATACATGAAATGACTCAAAAACTCAAGTCGAAACCAACAATATTCATCATAGATGCTTAACAAATGCTCAAATACAATCGAGTATGCATCAAATGATAAACAGGTCACAATATACACATATTTAACAAATCTGGACAGCATTGTTTCACTACATGAAGTGCACAAAAAGTTGGTTTAAAATCAATCAACCTTCACATACATGTCAAACGTAGACCAAAGTAAGTTCAATCATGTTCTAACCAACAATAAAAACAAGCTTTGAGGCTTACTTACAAATATGGGCAGCATGGTATCAATGCAACAAATCACTCAAATAATCGCATTAAAATCAAATAAAATCAACAACAATTGTTCAACAATCAACCAAATAAGCACAAGCATGCATTAGATGAATATGGAATCACAATATACATGTATCAATCAAATTCGGACAGCACTATACCACTTCTTGAAATGCACAAAAAGTTGGTCTAAAATCGATCGAAACCACCACAAATGTCATACAATTACCAAGTGCAAAACAACTATGCAAAGTGCAATAATTAAATCCAAATTTATGGAACAATTTTGAATTCTGGACAACTCCATTTCAAGTTTCGATACTTGCTAAAAACCGGTTTGAGATCATCGTTTTGATGTAAAAAATCCATATATCGACACATGAAAACTCTATCGAAATTCACAAACAAAAATCATTCATCTAACCGGTGTTAGTATCACAATTTCCAAGCAATTTTCAAATCACTCAAGTGTCAACAAAATTAATCGGATCCAAAGTTTATACATCGACACAATTAATCTGACATTATCAACAATCAAATCAATTCACAAGAGGCATCAACACATGAAATTAGCATTAATTATCATCAATCAAACAACTCGAATTTCACATCGACACTAAAATATCATCCATAATTTATTGATTAAATCCGTGAGGTCTAAACAAAAAATTTGAATAATCAACTGATTCTACAACTCACAAACATCGTCAACATTAATAATTTAAAATCCAAAAACTCAATTCATGAACAAATTGATCAATCTATCAATTCAATAATTAATTAACTCAAGAACTTAACAATTAATTTGAACAACAATTATCAAGTTGTAAGGATCAAAGAGTTACCAAATCAGATCCAGAAAATGTTGAATCGGAGCAAAGAAGCAAGCTTGGAGCAAGGAGAGGCGGAGACAGCGGGATTAGCACCGAGAGAAGAGGCCAGAACGGCGGAGCAAGGTGATGGAGGGAGAGTGACGCACTTAGCATGGGACAGCTAGGATAGTGACTGGCCGGTGGTGGCGCGGTGGCGCGCGGCAGAGAGGGAGGGAATCTGGTGGTGGTTTGTCAGAGAGAGGGAGGAGGAAGATGAAGATCTTGAGGTTTTTTCTTTTTTGTGTTCTTGAACCTTGAGAGAGATTGAGAGAGAATAGAGTTTTTGTGTGAGTTTTTTCAAGAATGAGGGAAAAATTGATTCTAATTTGAATTTTGAAAATATATAGAAATGACTTTAATACTTCTTTGGCAAGTGTATTTTTGACAAATGCAGAATTTTTGACTTATTCCAGTGTACGACTCGAGATCGAACCATAAACTCATGACATTCGATGCAAAATCCAGACGCGAAACCTGAAACAAAACCGTCGATGACAAAATTTATGATGTCGTGCCGAAAGAATCGTCACGTTATGATAAAAATTGAGTGAAATACAATGCTCTTAATGGCAATAACTCAGTGTTAAAATTCATCGTGCAGATTTTTTTAGCTTATTTTGTGTACTGTTTGAAAACAAACCACAAGCTCGTGAGTTTTGGAGTGTAATCTGACGTGAAACCTGAAATAAAATCGTTGATGACGAAATTTGTAACGTTGTGCCAAAAGAATCGCTCTGATATGATAAAAATCGAGAGAGTTATGATTTTTTGAATAGCGAGAAATAGTGGACTTTTTTGGCTGCACTGAAATTTCAGGTTATTTTCATGCGCACTTTAGGAAGTGAGCCATAAACCGAAGCCTTCGAAGCACAAGCTGAACTCGGGACCTAAAGAAAAGTTGTAGCTAACAAAAATTGTGATCTAATGCTTCAAGAATCATCCTGAACTGATAAGAATTGAGAAAGTTACGGACTTTGGAATATCGGGAAATAGTCCAATAAAAAACCATTTCTGGGTGCAATTTTCTCAGGTAATTCGCACTTTTGAAGATCTTCTGCAAAAAATTAACTTCTGACCCGAACATACAAATTGAAGACAATATCAAGACAGACTTTATTCCCAAAGAACCATTCAAAAAAGTCGAACCAGGGGAAATTATAAATTTTAAACATCCGAAAAACAATGGTTCAACACATTGTTTTATGGTACTGGTCTCAGAGTATTCACACATCTGGGGAGCTTCCTCACCGAATCGGCTTCCGAGCCAAACCTGAAAGTTGAAGAAAATAACAAGATGGTTCAAATGTTCCAAGATCCACTCAAAGATGATTTCCTGGTCAGAAGTTACGAGTTTTTAAGCATCTGAAAACCAGGGAACCAATAAATCCACTATATAACGTGATTTCATGTATTTTGCGCTTTTAAATATCTCCCTCACAAAATTAGCCTTCGACCTAAACAGATGAATTAGGGAAGATCCAAAGACGGTTCTAAAGACTGAAGAACCATTCCCAACCCATTTTTTTGGTCTCAAGTTATGAATTTTTGAAATCAAACCGCAAAATACTGAATTTATGTATGCACTGTCTCAAGTCGATTGAAACGCTTGACTTTTTGTGCAATTCAAAGCGTGCCAAAGCACGTGAGAGCTTGATAGGATGATGACTTGATTAATTTATGATTTAATAGATTGGAAAACATACGGAATGCATTTAAATGCAAAAAACCTTGACTCTTGCTTCATATTGTTGCTTAACAGAACAATTGTCTTTTACAACTCTTTCTTGCAAAGAAATGCCTTGATCCCATGATATGGACCCAACGAAATGTATGTATGCATATGATGGTGAAGTACAAGCCAATTAGGGTTAAAATAAAGAGGGAGAACTTCGGGGTGCAACAGTCGGCAACCACGTTCTTTGTTCCTTTCTAATCGCGGATCTCTAAATCAAATTCTTGTAGTAAAAGGATCCAGTGGAGTAGTCTAGGTTTTGCATATTTCTTGCTTAGTAGATCAAGTATGGCAGCATGGTTAGTGTAAACTATGATTTTTGCTCCAACTAAATAGGAATGAAACTTTTCAATTGCAAATACCACAACTAAGAGTTCATTTTCTGTTGTGGTATAATTTAGTTGTGTTGTATTTAAAGTCCTGATGGCATAGTATATCATGTGTATTATTTTATCTTTTGTTGTCTTGGGACAACGCCTACTGCAAAATCGCTAGCTTCGCACATAATCTCGAATGGTATGTTCTAATATGGTGGTTGCATAATGGGTTCAGAGACTAGTTCTTCTTTGAGAAGGTTAAATGCCTCAAGGATTTTCTTATCGAATATGATTTTGGCATCCTTCATTAGGAGGCCAGTTAAAGGTTTGGTTATTTTTGAAAAATCTTTAATAAAACATCGGTAAAAACCGGTGTGTTCAAGAAAACTTCGAATTTCTCTAATCATTTGTTGAGGTTGTAGGTTTTCTATAATTTCAATTTTTGCTTTGTCAACCTCAATGCCTCTTTATGATACTATGTGTCCTAGGATTATGCCTTATGTGACCATGAAGTGACATTTTTCCAAGTTTAGTACGAGATTGACTTGCACGCATCTTTCTAAGATTTTCTCCAAATTGTCAAGGCAATTCTTGAAATCAAAGCCGCATATAGAGAAGTCGTCCATGAATACTTCCATGATCTCGTCCAAAAAATCAACAAATATCGACATCATACATTGTTGGAAGGTTATATATGCGTTACATAATCCAAAGGGAATTCTTCGATAGGTAAATGTCCCATGGGGGCATGTGAAGGTTGTTTTCTCTTGATCATCAGAGTGGATAGGGATTTGGAAGAAACTGGAATATCCATCTAAATAACAAAAATAGGAGTGTCTAGCTAAATGTTCTAACATTTAGTATATGAAGGGAAGAGGAAAATGGTCTTTCTTAGTTACTTTGTTTAGCTTTCTATAGTCAATTCACGTGCACCATCCGCTTTCTATGAGTTTGGATACAAATTCTCCTTTTTCATTTTTCATAACCGTGACACCGCCTTTCTTTGGTACTACGTGTACAGGACTAACCCACTGGCTATCTGAAATTTGGTAAATGATTCCAGCATCAAGTAATTTCAACACTTCCCTTTTTACCACATCACTCATTATAGGGTTTATCCTTCTCTGATGTTCTCTAGAAGGTTTTGAGTCTTCTTCTAGCATGATCTGGTGCATGCATACGGATGGGCTTATTCATTTCAGATCAGATATGGTGAACCTAGAGTTGCAGGATATTTATGTAAGATATCCAAGAGTTGATTAGTTTCTTCATTATTTAGTCTTGCACTAACTATTACAGGTCAGTTTACTTCTTTATCAAGAAACTCGTATATTTGGTTCTTACGTAATTCCTTTAGCTCTATTGTTGGTTTCTTAAGGTCAGACATATGATTTGGGGTAAGTACTAAACACTCGTAAGGGTTGTCATCTATATATGGTGTATGATATTTGAATCCATCATCTTCTATTATAGGGGTAAAGGGTAGTTTGATTGTATCTACGGGGTTTTCCTTATCCAATTCTCTGATGCATTCGACAATGATATCAATAGTACAGCATGAGTCATCCAAGGCGGGTGCTTGTACGAATTTGGATAGGATAAATTCTACCTTTTCATCACCTACTTGAAATGTCATTTTTCCTCTTTTGACATCGATCATAGCTCTTGCAGTTGATAAGAATGGTCTACCTAAAAGTATTGGTATTTCATCGTCCTCTTTAATGTCTATAACTACAAAGTTTGTAAGGATATAGATTTGACTGATCCTAACTAGAATATCTTCTAATATACCCATCAGGTATTTAACTGATCAATCAGCTAGCTGAAGGGACATTCGGGTAGGCTGCATATCCCCTAAGTTTAATCTTTTGCATACAACTAGAGGCATCAAGCTTACGCTTGCGCCTAGGTCTAGAAGTGATTTATCTATGACATGTTTTCCAAGAACACATGGTATTAAGAAGCTTCCAGGATCTTTATGCTTTTTAGATAACATATTCTCAGCAATTGCATTACACTCTAATGGTTTTGGATTTTTCAAGCTTGTGCTTGTTTGTTAGGATATCTTTTAGGAATTTGGCATATGATGGAATTTGGGTGATAGCTTCAGTAAATGGTATCTCAACATGTAGTCTTTCAATCACTTTCACAAACTTCTTGCATTGGGCATCTTGTTTGGTTTGCTTAAGTATTTTTGGAAATGGGATAGGTGGTACGTAGGGTGGAGGTGGTACGTAAGGTTGACTTTCTTGGTTGTCACTCCCCATTCTCTTATCGCTAGTTTCTTTTTATTTTTGCTTTTCAGTTTCTACAGGTTCCTCAGTTTATTTATGAGGTGTACTCACAACTTTTTCTTTTGGTTGCTCGGATCTATTATTCGACCTAGGGTTTATAGGACCATTATATTGAGTTTTGCTTCAGAGCAAAATGGCATTAGCATGACCTTTTGGGTTAGGTTGAGGTTGTCTAGGAAACAATCCTTGTGGTGTAGCTTGAGCAACTTGTGTTGTGCTACTTGAGAGATCTGGGTTTCCAGCATCTTAGTATGAGTTATCACATAATCAACCTTGGTTCCTAATTGTGTAATCATCTCATTCATATGAACACATTGGTTCATAAATTCTTTATTTTGTTGATTTTGTGCTGATACGAAATTCTCCATAATCTTTTCCAGGTTTGATTTCTATGGTACATCTTGGGTTGGCTATGTGGGTCTTTGGTTTCGGAATCCTTGTGATCCCTGAGGTGAAGAATTTTAAGGGTATTTAGAGTTGTTGTTTTTGTAAGAGAAGCTAAGGTGATTCCTCCATCCATGGTTATATGTATTTGAATAAGGGTTTTCTTGGGCATAGTTGATTTTGTCTGAGCTAGGCTCGGTTATTAAACTGAAATCAGTGGTGATATGCCCTTGGGTTCCACAGATTTTGCATCTGGGTTGCACCACAACTACAGTAGCTAAGGGGTTTATTACTAAACTTTTGACCTTTTGGGTTAGGGCGACCATCTTAGCATTCATATGATCAAGGTTGCTAACTTCAGATATACCTCATTTTGCTTCTTCCTTCTCTGCATTCCTTCATTCAGTTCCCCATTGGTAAAGATTCTGATCCATGTCCTCTATAAGTGCACATACCTCAGGGTAAGGTTTATTCATTAGGGCACCGCCAGCGGCAACGTCGATGGTCATCTTTATGTTATATAGAAGACCATTATAAAAGGTATGAATAATTATCCATTGCTCTAATCCATGATGTGGACAAGCTCTTAATAATTCTTTGTATCTCTCCCAGACGTCGAAAAAATACTCCTCATCTTGTTGGTTAAATCTGGTAATTTGGTTACGTAAGACAGCAGTCTTACTCGGTGGAAAGTATCTAGCAAGGAATACTTTCTTTAAATCATTCCAAGTTGTAATGGAATTAGCGGGTAAGGAATCTAGCCATGTTCTTGCTCGATCCATGAGGGAGAAAGGGAATAGGCATAAACGTATTGCCTCTGGGGACTCCATTGGATTTCAATGTATCGGCTAGTTGAATAAACACTTTTACGTGTTGGTTCATATTTTCTGTAGGAAGGCCAACAAATTGGTTTTGTTGCACGATTTGCAACAAAGCGGGTTTAAGCTCAAAGTTATTAGCTGGGATAGTGGGTTTAGGATGCTCAAATAAGGTTCCTCATTTGAAGGTACAACAAAATCCTTTAATGGTTTTAGATTTTGCTCTTCTGCCATTGCTCTCTTAATTTTCCTAAGTAAAAGTCGCGCTTGCATGTATCTTTCTTGTTATGCTATTGTATCTACTAATTTTATGGTGCTGCAAGTTCTTTGCATCTACTAGAAAAGTGTCTTAGTCTAAATGATGTGACAACAAGGTAACAATAGTTGACGAAATTGGTTCCCGGCAAAAATGCCAAAACTTGATCGTGGGCTACTTATTATATATTTTCTAACTACAAGTGCACAACCTATCGATGTAGTTTAAAGATATTATTGAACCACAAAGACCAATGTCAATTCTAATGCTACTAGTTGCTACGATATTTATCTAAGACGATTGAAAACGTAATAAGAAAGAGATGAAAGTAAATAAACTTTTAATATAAGCAAATTAATAACAATGCTGAAAATGTAACTCATATCAATCAACAATACTCTAGAGGTCTCTATAAAGATCTCCTATCAGGGAATGTTTTCTATGTTGAAAATAATTGATTTAACGAGAACTATCACTTTCACTGATTCAGAACCGAATTTAATCTTTAAATTTACCTGCTCATTTGTCACATATGAATAGTGTGCATTATGTTAAAGTAGTGAACCTATTTTTAAGAAATATAACTCTTAACCTAGTTGAAAAGTATTTTTAACTGGATAGTTTAACTTGAAATGGTTTTAGGCTTTCACCTAGATAATCGAATCCTAACCCTACGAACGCGTCCGCAAATAGTTTTAAAACCTTCTTCTAGAAATGTTAAATAACCCTAATTAACTAATAAAGTGCTTTCGCAATATTTGTTAACCAAAAAGAAATCAATCTTAATCTTTTTGTATCAGACGCCTTTCGATCTTACCCAACATTTCACTACTTTACTTTCGTGTAAGCAAATTAAAATAAGTGCAGAAATATTGTATTTAAATTAAAAATAGTCCAGTAAGTAATCCTATAAAGACCATGTGTAGAGCATCGCCTATTGATGATCCTCACATCTCAGCATTAAGAATTTAGCCGGACATGGTAATTGAAAATAAAGTGATAAAGGTTTTAAGTGCGAAAGTAAACATGAAAACAAACGGTGCGATAGAAGTAAATGTGATAAATAAAGCGATAAATAATGTGGGGAAAATAAAGTAAATGCGGAAATAAATTAAGAAATCTTCTCCAAACAGAGTCTGAATTTGGTACAAATAAGCTGACGTAAATGTGCGGAAATAAAACTTATACAGGTGCTCTAATCTTTAATACTGACTTATCATGCAACAAGATACGCTTCAGTGTGAAGGGATCTGGCTACGGTTGGACAGAGTGTGGCCTAAGTGTACATAAAAGAAAGTATGATTAAAAATGGTATAGCTAGGGGTATTTTTAGGCTTCTAAAAGCCCTAAAAGTCATCTAGAACTGTTTCTAGTCGTGGAGAGAAAATAGGAGGCATGGGTGGACTCTTGGCGCTAAGTAAGCCCATGTAACTGCCTGGTCATATAAAGGGTGGCGACCGCCATGCTCACTAAGTGGGCATGACTTGTTCAGCCATTGGAACATGGTTGGACCACCCATGGCTACCATAGGATGTTCGCCATGGAGGTGGCTATGCTTTAAAACTTTCTCTTTTTCTTTGTTTCTTGTCTGTTTCACCTCGTTTCTTCGCTCGTGGCTCCCGATTAGTCAAATTCCTGAAACAAAGGGAAAATATCAACATAAAGATAGACATGGAAATAAAATATCTAGAAATTGTATACAAATCAAGTCAAATAATCAGTGAATTTTGGATTCATCAGAAGGCCATGTACTTCTTGTCCGACTTTGCCATGGGGATCTGGTTGTATCCAGAATAAGCGTCCATGAACAACAGTAATTTAAAACCTGCAGAATTATCAACTAATTTATCTATGTTGGGTGTGGAATAGGCATTTTTGGGACAAACCCTATTTAGATTGGTATAGTCAATGCACATGTGCCATTTTCCATTACTCTTTTTCACAAACACTACATTAGAAATCCAGGTTGTGTACTGGGCTTCAGAAATAAAATTTGTCTCTAAGAGCTCTTTTACAGCCTACTCGGCAGCCACTGTTTTTCCGGAGACTGCTTGCGTCTATGCTGAGAAACTACCTTAAGGGTTGGATCTATAGTCATGATGACAAGCTATATCTGGATCCAGGTCGGACATCTCTGATGCGCTCCAGGTGAAAAAGTCTGCATTCTCCTTTAAACACACCTTCACCCGTCTCTTTACTAAGTCGGGGAGATCAACGCCAATTTTGACTCCTTTAGAGGGATCGCTGCCGAGCGGAACGAGTTCGAACTCTCTGTCTGGAATTGGTCGTATAGGATGTGCGAGCTCGTCGGTTCTTGTTGACAAGGACGAGCCTTCTGCGTCCAACATGGGCTCTTTCCTCTTCTTCTACTAATCTGAGGTACTTCTTTATGAAGCGGTTGTCTAGGTTGATCGTGTCGACATGCAGTAACGGCTTTGGCTCTTCGGAATTACTGGGGAGAGCGGGTTTGTTAGCTGCTCTAGGATGTTTGTTGATAGAGCTTAAACCTTTGGTAGCTACTTCAAAACATCTCCTACAGGCCAGAATGTCCCCGTGGAGGGTAGCGATGAGGCCATCGACAGTGTAGTACTTCACTTTTAGGTGCACAATGGAGGGCACTGCTATTAGTTTGGACAAGGTGGGTCTCCCAAATATGCATTGATACAATGATGAGCAGGCCACTACGAGGAACTAGGTCTTGATGGATCTGGACGTCTCTCCTTCCCTGAAGGTGATGATCAGTTCGGCATATCCCCATGGCTTGGTAACAGAGCCATTGAATCCCTGGAGATCATAGTCTACGTACAGGGTCGGGTGGGTCTCGTTCAGCTTCAAGGTGTTGAACAACTGGGAATACATTATATCAACCGAGCTGCCTTGGTCGACCAAGATGCGCCTGACGTCGAATTTTTCCATGCGCGCTCTTACGAGCAAAGGCATGATGGAGTTAGGAGATCTGTCGGGAAAGTCTTCCCGATAGAATTCCAGGGGGAGGGAGCCTCCTTTGAACTTGTCAAGGGTGGAACTCATGTCAGAGTTAGACTTCAGTAGATGCTTGTACCTTCTTTTTACCGATCCAACAGTGCATTTGTTAAATCCACTGCCCGAAATAACCATTGTTACTGGGAACAAATCCCAAGGATTGTGTGATGAGAAGTACAGGGGGACATCATCCATGTCGGGGAAGTAAAAGTCTTATGGCCTCAGGATGCTCATAGAGATGGGCATAAGATCCTTGTCAGGGAAGGTACTTGCTTCCCCGACTTTCTTTGATTTGGAAGCGTCTTCTCGGGGACATTCCTTCTTTTTGTACTTCTTGAGATGACCATCCCGGATGAGGATCTCAATGGCATCCTTGAGGTGGATGCAGTCTTCCATCGTATGCCCGTGATTTTTATGAAACCGAAAGTACTTGCTTTTGTCCGTCCCTGGTTTGGACAATGTTTGTCAAGGAAAATGAACCAAAACTATCTTGAATTCTACGTTCATGCAGTCGGTCAGAATTTTCTCATGCAACGTGTTGAAAGGGGTATAGTCATGGAAGCGGTCGGCTGGCCACTTGTAATATCGTGACTTCCGGGGATTGTCCTCCTTTATATTTTCTCGTCCTCGACGGGATGTCGAGGATTCATCGTTCTTTGAGACTTTCGCATTTTCTCTATGGCGCGAGTCTTGCACATTGTTAGCTGCCTCTTTCTCCTCGTATTGGATGTACACATGTGCTTTGAGTAGGAGAGCATCTAGAGTGTCAGTGATTCGATGCCATCCTCCTTGGAAAAGTCACTACGGGGACGGAGCCCGCGCTCAAGGAGGTACTTCTTCATACCGCCAGTCGTGGAGACTTGTACGACTTCCTTGTTAAAATGTTCAAATACGCTCGGAGGGATTCATCCCTTCCTTGGATAATTTCCTCCAGCGATGCTTCTGACTTGGGATGTCGGCGAGATGCTGTGAAATGCCTTGAAAATTGTCTTCCTAGGTTCTTCCATGACATGATGGATTCATTGAGAAGACTCTTGTACCACGCCATGGCTCTTTTCCTGAGCGTTGTAGGAAAAAGCATGCATTTGATTACTCCTCTGACCCCTCCCCCCTTATAGTCGAGCAGCGCATCGATGTTCTTGATATGCTCATCTGGGTCAGAGGTCCCATCATACGTCCCCAAGATCGGGGGCTTCTCCTGCCCCACTGGGAGTGTGCCATCCATGATCTCTCTAGATAACATGTCATGGGGCTTGTCGTTGTCGCTTCGGTCAGGAGATGACGAAGGAGAATGATGGTTTCTTCCTCGTCGGGGGTTGTTGTCCCGACGGGGAGATATGCTTCTTGGATGCTACTTTGGCTTGGGAGACGGTGAGCAGTCGTAACCAAGTTCTTCGTCTTTTTGGAGATCGGAGAACTTCCATCTTTACGGGGAGGTGTGTGACCTCGTTTCTTGAGGGAAGAAACCTCCTGCTTCTCCCGCGCGGGAAGACGACCACGTCTTGGTGGTGATGGACTGCGAGAGTCATAACATCAGTGTATCTGAGGAGGATACTTTGACTGCTTCTTTTCCCAAGCCCCAATCTTGTTGCTCTACTGCTGGATTAGAGCATTAGTCTGGTTAAGGGCAGCGAGCAGGTCTTCCATGGCCGGGTCGGTGTTGGGAGGAATTAGAACTGGTTGAAGGATTGCTGGAAGCTCTTCGGTGGATTTCTTGTACTTCTAATTCTCCAAGATATGAGTGTTATTGCGGTCGACTTCCACCGAGTCGAGGGATGCAGTTCAGCCATCTCTGATGTCGGGGATTTCCTCGAGGTGAGAGGCTTTTAGTTTCCATTCGCCTTGCGGATGAGGGAGGTCACAGTCTTTCCAAAAAGATGGTGGCTATCATGACCAGCCGTGATAAGAGTGTCGCTTTGGTCTCTAGTTTTGAGGAAAAAGAAGACAGGGAAGACAATTTCCCAAAGACGGCGTCACTGATCTTACCGGATGACCAAAACCTAAAGTGAATCGAGAAGATGACGTCTTCTTGGCTGGAAATTTAAGGAGATGAGGAGGTGTACCTGCAAGGCACTGCGACGATCAAGTAAGAAAGAGTGCAAAGATATACAAGAAATAGATTAGGGTTTTTAGAGTGATTATTGGATACCTGGACCTCACAAGTGTGAGAGTTTATATAATGCCATGGCGCGTAGCCATTGGTTCCTATTTTTGGGCCTAGATATTAGGTTTCTTAATAGTAGGTAACTGTCAGAACTTTGTCAAAACGGACAACCATGCTCGTAACTAATCGTTGCTCCGAGCAAGGAGGATATTACGGGCAGGTGCGTTTATGGGTGCTTCCTGGTTGTCTGCTCTACGGGTGTCGAGCAGTCCTGGAGGCAGACGTCGATGAGGGCACACGTATGGTCAAGGTATAGTTATCCTTGCTATTCTTATGGTGTGGTCGACCATGTATGCTCGACCAAATACCAGAGTTAGTGGAGCAAAGCCGTTGGACCATGCTGAAGATAGAAGCGGATTGGGCCAATTCTAACTGTTAGACTAAAATAATTATTCACACATCATTAAAAATTTCATATAAATTCCTACTACCATCTTTTTTTTTATTTTGTAATTTTATATAATAAAGTTTAATATTTTACTTTATCATTTTCAAAACTTAACAACTACAATATGAAAGTATTCTGCATCACAAAATACATATCTAAACAACTTAAAATAAATATTAAGTATAAAAAAGAAATGAGAATAAAAATTAAAAATAAATCTTATATATCAATATCAATTTATTGATATATATTTTCTTTTGTATTTTTGATTAATTTATATTGTTGTTAAAATAAATATTGCTATATTTATCAAAAAAAATTACAATAAATTATAATAATATAAATAAATTTATTAACTATATTGCCAAAAAAAAATTCTTATAATAATTATATTCAATATATGAATAAAAATTAATTAACATCCGCGCTCGCGGATCTTAATTTAGTATTAAAATAATTATTATGCATGAGATAAGTAGTCATTAATATTCATAATTTTGAAATAACTATCGTATATACATGATAAATTGTTATTAATTAAATCAAACTATTATAAACAAGAAAAAATGTTACTAATTAATAATTAGATTAAACTATAACACTAAAGGGAAGTTGCCTCTCATAATCTTAAAAATAATTATCATACATGAAACAAATTGTTATTGATTGAATTCATGTTAAGTCTTTTGCCTCTCATAATTTTAAAAATAATTATCATACATGAAACAAATTGATATTGATTGAATTCATGTTAAGTCTTTTACGAACACAATATTATCATTAATAGTTCACATATCTATTTTTTAAAAATAGAGAAGAAGAATATTTTTATAAATAAAAGTGACAATCGTGCACTACTTAACATCATTTCTTTTGAAAAATAGATATTATTATGGTTAATCAATTTATATATATATATATATATATATATATATATATATATATATATATATATATATATATATATATATATATATATATATATATATATATATCAGCTGCAACAATTTATTAACATTTCATCACGATTATATATTTTCAACCGTGGTAGTCTGTATACACAAATTTATTATAAAATATGTAGATTGCTTATTTTTCCTTATCCCTTAATAAATATATACAACCGTCCAAATTAATTTAGAAGATAAGAATCTAAAAAATAAAATTATTCTTGAAAAACAACTTAGATGATCCACTCGCTCTTTAACATATAGAATTTGATTCAATGCACCAAATTCTTCAAAGCAATGATTCATTCTCTTCTAGTATATTTTGAAAAACATCAATGTGTTGATTAATTCGGAGACATCATGATCATTATCATCATCGTCATTATTTATCCAATGATGGTTATTATTAGGCAATATTAGACCAGAGGTCCGTTAAGTTTTTTATGCAATAATTTGGTCTTTTAGCGTAATTTCTATATCATTTTTCTTATATTTTGAACAATTAGGAATGTGTGATTGTTGTATTTCTGATTGCACTTCATCATTTTCATACCACTCAAAATAATTGCATCCACAATTAGCATATTTTCTCTATCCAAAAAGGGTAATGATGCATATGTTTGGTAACTTTTTTTGGGACCAAATACATTTGATAACTTAAAGGATCAAATTGTTGCATAAAAAGTTTAAAGGACCAACCTGTTACAAACAAATAACTTAAAGGACCTCTGGTTTAATTTTGTCTTATTATTATGATGATGACAACGATGACGATGAGTCCGAATTTCTCAATAATTTGATGCTTTTCAAAATAAACTAGAAGAGAATAAATTGTTACTTTGAAGAACTTGGAGCATTAAACTAAATTCTATATGTTAAAGAGCGAGGGATGAATTACAAGATGCATGCAATTCAAAAAAAAATTATTGATCTAAGTCGGTTTTCAAATATAACTTAATCATCAGATTACTATTTTCTAAATCAATTTAAATGAATGCATGTTCAATGAGGAATTAGTAAAATAAACAATTACGTACAATATAATAAGCTCAACAAACCTCAACAAGGCAAACCTTTTAAATGAATGCTTCAAGAATCACAAAAATAAAACATTTTTAAGTCATAATAACATTTTTTCTTGTGACTTAGCAATGATTTGTTCTTGTATATTGGCCGAACAAAATCACATCTAGTTGTACAAAACAAGTTTATTCTAGGACATAGAAAAACATCAACAAACCTCAACAAGGCAAACATTTTGAACAACTACAACATATCAACTCATAAAATGTTTCATAAACGTATGTTTTATTGAAAAGGTTCGTGGAGAATGAAGACGAAGAAATGATATATTTGTCTCAGAATGACATCCACAATCATAAGACGATGAAACTGAAGTGAGATATGCAAACTTGTGTTAAATTTGAATGGATATCATACTTGGTCTTTCACAAAAGCTTGCAACTATCACATTAGCTTTATCCTCCTTGTATATTTTTTATAGCAACACAAATAATTTATAAACCACGCCCATATGCGCTTTCTTGAGTTAATTTTTTTTATTCACCTTATCTACATGTATAAATGTATTAGAATGAAATTGTAATCCTACAAACAACATGTTAACATAAACGAAAATATAAATTAGATTCGAAAAGTTTGAATTTTTTTTAAAGAAGAACACAATCATACTTTAAACAATCATACTTGTCTTTTGATTTGTTAAACACGAATTGACCATTTAAAAAACAGAGATCTAAGGAGAGACAACCCAAAAACACACAAAAAATCATGTGAAACTGAAATCAAAAAGCATCATGCCAAATGAAAACCCTTTGTAACATCAAGTAGAATAACATATCTTGAAAGTTCTTCAAAAGTGATGAACATTAGAACATATACAAATAAAAATGGAAGAAAACGTATGAATAACATGGAAGAAAACTTATTAAGAAGAAGATAAATAAGAAACAATGTTGAACTTGATTATCTTTTAGTATGAAGGAGAAGAAAGACGAGTTCTATGGAAGAAGAATAAAAATGAGTTCCTTATATATGGAAGAGAGAGATGTTAGGATTTTGTTTTGAGATAGACAATTATTCTGTACTGAAGCTTGATAACTTTGCTTATATACTGTAACACTTATCACCATGGTTGTTAACAAAAACCATAATAAAATGTAAGTACTATCCATAATTATTTCTGGTACTAAGAGTGGTGATAGATATTTTAATCTTTAATGTATTTATAAGAGTATAAGGACAAGCCTTTTTTATAACAAAAAAATAAAAATTGTTGGTGTTGAAATTCGTAGCATGTAACCTTTCATATATCTCCATGTTTGTTATTATGGCCCATGATAAAATATCTTTTAATAAAATTAAAAAATGCAGGCACGTAAAAATGAGTTATTACTACGATTGATTAAACAACCATAGTAATATGGTGTTACGAAAAGTATATTTTGTAGTAGTGATGATATTTTACAATGACTCATAAAATGATTCAAACTATGAGTCTTAAAATTATAATGCTAAGCTCTTATTATTGATATAACACCTCAAATATAGATATTTAAATTAAAGGCACATCCTAATATCTCCTTGTTTCATACTCCCTCCGATCCTATTTATATGAGACAACTTATTTTTTAAATTTATTCAACAATTAATGTATTTTGTCTAATAATAAATCATATACATTCATTATACAATGATTCTAAAATGTAAATGATCTCTTATTATTAAGAGAAGATCATGTAACTATATACTATGTAGATATATGATGTAGTACATGTATTGTATGTGCATTTCACAATAAGCTTTACAATATTTAGAACAAGCCAACATTGTTAGAACTTCATGATGCATGTGTGCATGCTTATGTAAGGTGCACATCATCACTATAGAAGCACTATATATAAGAGTGTTTCACACTGCTATTATAATAAATCAATTCATGCAAAGAATAGTATGATTCAATCAAATAAAAACTCTATTATGGTATCATTCACCGATACATTCTCTTCTGCGCTCTAACCAACTTATAAATGTTTTCAGTTACTCTTAATCATTCAATCGTCGTCCTTTAATTTCTTTCTTGAGCTATTATGGAGGACTCCTCCCCCGCAACCACAGTTGGCTCACTTGCACCACCAACTTCCATAATTTTCAGGAATGTCTTCGATTCCAACTCTACTCATCATTTCGACCCAAAATTATCTATCAAGCTTCAAGAAAACAACTATCTCATTTGAAATCAGTAGGTTGAAGGTGTTATCCTCACTCATAGAGTGCACAAAATTATTGTAAATCCTCATATTCCACCAAAATTCAAGACCGAGCAAGACCGCATTGATGGCAATGTATCTTGAGAATATGAAGCATGGATTGTACAAGATCAAGCCATGTTTATCCGGCTCCTTTCAACAATATCAGAGTTGGTGTTTTCTTGATTATTAGCGTGCAAGCATGGCTTTTAAGTGTGGGATAAAATTCATCACCACTTCATTGCTCACATGAAATTTAGTGTGAGGAAATTGCATGATAAACTAAAATCAATGAAGAAAGGTAACAAGTTTGTAACTGAATATGTTCCGGCTGTGAAATCCATAGCCACCTTGCCATTGGCATTTGATGATTCCATCATTGAACAAGATAAAATTGATTCTATTTTTGATGGCTTACCTGAAGAGTATAACTCCTCTATCATGAAAATACCATGTATGGTAGCCATGAACCTCTCTCTTTGTTTGATGTCTAAGCTCTTCTTTAAGTGCATGAATCTCAACTTGATAAGTTCAGACAAGAATTGTCCATTTTTATTGTTTAAGCAAACTTGGCTCACACAAATTCTTAAACAGATAGTGTGCGTAAAACTTCAACATGCAGTCGTGGTCAAGGATGCATGAATATGGTCATGAATGTTCCTCTGCATGCTCTAGACCTACATGTTAACTATGGGAAAAATATGGCCATGCTTCACTCCTACAAGTGCTTCATCTAACATGTCTGTATCGTCTTCCTCAACTGATTAAGTCGAGGCCTCCATATCAAACACAAATTACATAGCTATGATGGCTCATACACATGAGTATTCATTACCTGAAGCCCTGGAGAAGTAATCTTGGTTCGCAGACTCGGGTGCTTATCACCATCTAAATCCTTATGAGAATTTCTTGCATGATAAGCAATCTTATTCAGGTCCAAACAAGGTATGTGTTGCTAATGTAAGTCCCTAACTATAACATGCATAAGTTCCTATAAAGTTATCTCTAAGAATATACATCATTCTCCTCTCATGTTAAGTGACATTTTACTTGTTCCTTGTGTCATATGCAATTTACTATAAGTTTCCAAATTCTCTAAGGACAACAATATGATATTTGAATTTATTGCTAACAAATGTTATGTTAAATCTTAGGATTCTAAGCACTTGCTCCTTGAAGACCTTCTTGATCCAAGTGGCCTCTATTGCTTTCCCAACGTGATTATGGAACCACCTGACTCTGGCTTTTCCAAGCTAAAGAGCTTTTCTTCTCTACCCAAACATGTCAACTATATTTCATGTACTATAATTTCTAACTCTAATAAACCTGATTCTACTAGCTTATGGCATTCTATATTAGGTCATGCACGTGTTCCAACTATTAAGCTTGCATTAAAACATTACTAAATTCATTTATCAAATAAAAGTTCCATAATCTTTTGCAAGTTATGTTATCTTGGTAAGTAACATAGAATTCATGCTCCTTCATCATCTACTACATACCATGCTCCATTTGAAGTGATACATACAGATTTTTAGGGTCCATCACCTCAACCTTCGAGTTCTTGTTTCCCTTACTACATAACATTTGTGGATGCCTTCACGAGATACACTTGGATATATTTCTTACACACAAAGCAAAAAAGTAAAGCAAGGATTCAAATTGTTTCTCATGTTTGTCAAACCACAATTCAACACCACAATTAAAGTATTCCAATCAGATAATAGGGGAGAATTCATCCCTTTACAAAGTTCCTTCATGAAATGGGAATCTTTCATAGGTTCAATTTTCCATATAACTCACATCAAAATGGCACAGTCGAGAGAAAGCATCGACACATTTTAGAAATGGGAGTAACATTATTTGTTCACTTATCTATACCTCTCAAATATTGGGACCATAGCTTTTCATTTTCAGTTCATACCATTAATAAGTTTCCATTATCAAACCTTCCCAAATATTATTCTCCCTATCATGCATTATACAAGCAGTTTCCTCAACTCAATTCTCTCAAAGTGTTTGGTTGTGTATGCTTTCTTTTCACAAGACCCTACAATTGGCACAAGCTTGAGTTCAAAAGCCAAAAGTTCATATACATGGGAGTGACACCTCAACACAAAGGGAACAAGTGTCTAAATAGGGATTGTAAGATCTTCATCTCAAAATATGTAGTGTTTCATGAACTTAAATTTCCTTTTCCAGCTATGTTCCATGGATAAACAATTCCCTCAAACCAAAATCTCCCTAGTTCTCGGTTGATTTACCCTACCATGGTGCCAAAACTGGTATGCCTCATAACTCTAACTCAAGTTTAAAGGTCACATGTATTCTTCACCAAATTGTATATGATAGCCCATCCTCGCCTACTTTATCTTCAAATAGACATGAGTCCCATACATTACCTCATAATTAGACAAACAATTTTGTACCTATCATAAACCCTACATAAACTAATATTTCACCTGAATCTACCTTACTTGTGCCACAACATTCACCACCTGACTCATCTATCAATATAACTCAACCTAATATGAATGATTTACATATACCTCAATCTCCTCTCACTAACACTATCCCAGAAATATCCCAATTCTTATATTCTCAATCACTCTTTACACACAACACAGCTATACTTAAAGTTGTCCAATTTAACACACATCTTATGCTCATACGAGCAAAGACTGGTCATTCCAATCCTAAGGCTCTATTAGCACATGTTGAACCTTACTCATTCAAGAATTCTTTGTCTAACCCCGTCTGGTTCAAATCCATGCAAGATGAATATAAAGCCCTCTTAGAAAACAAGACTTGGTTCCTCACCACCCCCCACCTCACAGGAAACCTATCGGTTGTAAATAGGTTTTCAAGGTGAAGGAAAAACTTGATGGTTCAGTACACAAATATAAGTCCATGCTTGTAGAAAAGGGTTATATCAACAATTTATCTTCGACTTCAAAGAGACTTTCTCTCCGGTGATCAAACATACCAAAATTTGAATTATTCTCACACCTGCTTTTACCTATCATTGAGAGATGCAACAAATTGATGTCGATAATGTGTTCCTTAATGGCTCTCTTAAAGAATAAATCCTTATGACTCAACCACCTAGTTTCAAGCATCAGTACACAAAACTCGTGTGCAAGCTTCACAAAGCTTTATATGGCCTCAAGAAGTCCCCTCGTGTTTGGCATGAAAATCAACTCAAGTTTGGCTTCTTGCATAGAAAATGTGATTATTCCTTGTTCATATACTAACATCAAAGTGTTACCATGTTTGCCTTAGTTTATATGGACGATATATTACTCGTAGGTTCTTCATCCACCTTAGTACACAAGCTAATTGACTCACTGCGTGTCACTTTTGCACTCAAGAAATTAGGCACAGCTGAACACTTCCTTGGCATCAAGGTGAAACATCTTTCAAATGGAAACTTGCATCTCACTCAAATGAAGTATATTCATGACCTATTGAGTCGAGCCAATATGCCAAGTGCCAAGGGTGTCACTACACCAATGCTTAGCACCTGTAATTTAAGCAAATGTGGTTTGACTTCACTATCTAATCCTCATTACTACATGTCACTTGTAGGCATGATGCAGTATGTCACACGTACAAGGCCAGATATTGAATGTAATGTCAATAAGGAGTGTCAATTTATGGCCTCTCCATCTAAATCTCACTGGGTAGGTGTCAACCGCATCTTACGATACCTCAGTTGTACAATTGTAACACCCTAAATTCCCCTGCATAATTTTAAATAAAACCAGAGTAAATTAAAAGGATTTGAACATGTAGGATGTCACATTCTTTCACCAACATGCTCATGTACTAAGATACGCGTCACATATTAAAAATATACACCACATATTTATCATGTATAAACTTTAATGCCTTTATTAGTAGCGGAAAATATCAACACATTAACTCTTAACTTGTCAACATGAGTTATAATCATAACATTCCAAAATTAACATAAATCACCAAAACATCCAAAAAATGGAGTTATACATAAGTTTACTCCCAACATAAACAAATCAAATGCAATTCTCCCAGTGTTACGTATCATAGCAGACACTGACTCAATCTACACAATAAAAAGAAATCTCTTAGGTTAACCTCAATCTGAGCTACTCCTGAGTATCTGCATGTTACCCACGTAGAGGCAACATTTAAACAGTAAGAGTGAGATATCATAAATATATAATGGAATGTATAATAATAAGTGAATAATGGATTATTACAAGCAGAAAAATACATTCCAACAACATATCACACCCATACAATACAACAACAATACACCAATGCAGTGCAATAAGACTCAACAATAACAACTCAATGCATGTGGTACCAAGTTGTGAACTTTCAGGTTCACTGCTCTAATCCCCACCTAGGACCAAAGCTCTCCAACATAACTCCTTCCAAAATTGTCACCAATGTAATGCTTCACTAATCCATCACCATAGGAATTAGCTACATGCACCCAATCCACACAGTAGGATTAAGGCTCACCAATTATAGACCTCCATCCAACACCATGAATGCATGCAACATTTACATGCAACAACAATAATATGCATATTAACCTTTACCATAGTCAATGTACTTCGCTGATACCGACCACCATTCACCAAACACCTACCAAACCATACAATAACAACAAAACAACAACATAACAAGCAATCATAATTCATCTGCAACATTCCACAAAAATAACATAACTCAACACGCACTAAACAAGTGTACATGCGTCAAATGATTGGAACTATAGTGCAGAAAATATTTTTAAGTTAAAGTACGTTTAACCAGCTTTCTAATGATTAGAACCATGCGCCAATTGGACACCAGAAACGAAAGTTATGATTTTTTGAAGTTTTGAAAATAATTCTGCCAAACACAGTGGTAACCGGTTATACCCCCTATAACCAGAATCATGTGCTACTGTTTTAATTTGGTAACCAGTTACCCAAAAAGTGGTAACCGGTTACACCCCTGTAAACAACATCCACCTCTTCTGTTTTTTGTGTAGTAACCGGTTACTGATAACACGAAAATGCATCGCATATTCGGCTCGATTAGCATAAACGATGTTACCATTTTATGTTAATTATGTTGAATTATGTTGGTATTTTAAGTGTGTTTCAGGTATTTATATTTCACAAGACTCGCATAAGAAAAGAGGAAGAAATGACAAAGAAATAAGTGACTTTGTAGAAGAAAATAGAAGAAATTGCATTAGAGGACTGTGACGGTCGTCACAGCCCCCTGTCAGTTGCCACACCCTAGGATTATGTGTGCCCCTCGGTACACATGTGTTACAGTCGCCACAACTTTGACTTGTGTGCCCCACAGCACACAAGGCATGCCCTCTCCACAGTCTGTAATGAATGTGGTTCTCTCCACGTCTACAGCGAAGCTTCCGTATTCTCTTAACTAGAATAAACTAAGCATGTATTATGCTCCACTCCATGATGACCATGTCCCTGGTTATTTGGAGAGGCAGAGTCTTTTGATTGCCACACAACTCCTAAATCTTCTCCAACATGAGTTACAAGCAGGCTATAAAAAGGAAGCAACCAAGAAGCAAAAACTCTCTCACGCTTTTGTTCAATTTTCTCATAGTTCAGAATCATTGTTTTAGAAATTTTAAGTAGATACTTACCCATCTGAATTAGCAATAGTTTTACATATCGGGGAGCTATTGCACGAGTAGATTTTATTCACATCTTTCAGACTTTGTTTTAGTTTATATTTTCTTTCTGCATTCAAGTTATTACTTTCCGCAAAGCAAATCCTGTCGATATATTGTGGAGGATTGCACTTGGCACTAGAAGTTTAGCATTAATTTCAGTTTCCTTTATTCATTCTAGGTTCTTATTTAATTTATATATGTTATTTTTACTTAATAATCATTATTATGTTATTGTTTGTTTACTGTAATTTTGTGTTGGTACTCAATAACATGTCTAGCTAATTTCCCTGATACTAGTAGGTAAGGTCATAGAACCAAAGGGGTTTGATAATGAATTGGCATAAACATTTATAAAATACTTTTTTGGTTTAGTTTCCAACATTTAATATCAAAACTATGTTGTTACAAGAGTAAAAGACAAACGAAGGTTAAAATCGATATAACGAGAGTTTGAGATTTTAACTGGATAATGGTAATCGAGCATTAGTTTTAAATACAGCGATAGCGGTTTAGGATTAATTATATTCTATTTGTTTCAAAAAAGTATTTCTAGATTTTAAATGAGACGGCGAGAGCAACCATTTAAGTTTAATAATATAGTCTGAATCAATAATCACGAGAGTGTGAGATAAAGGTTTTTAAATTGATAATTTCTACTGAAATAGTGTTTTAAATACTCAAAGTTATGCCAATGACTTATTGAATCCCTGAAGTACGATGTATTACATATCGGTGTCCTTTTATCGAATATTTCATTTAAATCTAAGTTTATTTTTCATTTCACCTAAAACCCAAGATTAATTATTAGCCTTAGCTTTACACGGTGATTTTAGATAGCAGTAGTTCGATTATCAGTCCTTGTGAGTTCGATGTCTTTTAAAACTACACGATTAGACTGTGCACTTGCAATCACTATACCCGGTAGACTCTTAAAGTTGCGATCAAGTTTTTGGCACCGTTGCTGGTGACTGATTTAGTCAATATTGTGATTCCTTTATTACGCAGTATAGACTAAGGCAATAAATTTTATTCCCTTTTATTCGTTGATTGTATGCCAAACACTCTCTCTCAAGGCAATTAATTAGAGAAATCAATCGACGAGGTAGAGCATTTTGTTAGTATAAGACTCATGTTGTACCCCAAAATTTTCCCTCCCATTTTCTTCAAGATATTCTTCTAGGGTTCTCAAATGTTCAAGGTTGCTCAAGAATTGATCAGAAAAATACTCCTCCTAAGCAATGGACTTACAACTAGGGTTTCATTTTTATCGAGGAAGTTTGGGTTTATAAGGCCTCAAGTGGTTTCCATGGTTCCTTATACGTATCTAAGAATGCTCATACTAAGTTTCATGCCTTGCATCACAAGTTTGCTCAATTAATGGCTCAGATGACTGAAAATCAACTGTATGGGATAAAAAGTCAATTGTGGTCAACATACAGTCAAACTTCAAGATTTTTGGTCAACATCAAGGTTTTGAAGTGATATTCATCATTTGATCAAGGGTTTATCATGATTCATCAAGAAGACTCTCAAAATCATCAAAAGTTAAAAGTTGCCAAATTAGGGTTTTCTTAAGGAGAAGTCAACTGAACTTTGACCAAGCATAACTTTCACATACTTCATCAGGAAATTTTCAACCAAAGATCATTTTTAAGGAAATTCAATTCTCTACAACTTTTTCTCTCTAAGCTCAAGTCCAAAAAACGCTTCATTTGAGGGATATGAGCCAATATATTGTAGGTCATTTCAAAAGTCAACAAAAATACACTTTTTGTCAAAGCAACTTACATCAAGATAAATTCTTCAAATACAAAATTGGTAAACATATAGATTGTAGAGGAAATCTTAAGCTTTCCAAAAAGTCCCATATTACCTTAAAATAATGAAAATTGAGAGAGTTATGACCAGTGCAAGTTGGGTAATTTTGAGCAAATGCATGAAGTTCAAATTGAGCAAACTTGATTTTTTGAGCTATTGGGCTATTGGGCTATTGATTCAAAGATCAAGCATGTTCTGCACCCTATATGCACCTCAAGACTTGTCCATACACCTCTCTTTGGTTTATTATATTTTTCTTTATTTATTTAAAAGTCAAAATAAAACAATAAAACAAAATAAAACAAAGGCTTATTACAAGAGTCCAAGCCCAACCTTTTGACCTAATTTCCTCTCTATATATTCTCCTCAAATTAGACATGAAGGCAACAAAAAAAACTTGTCCAAGACACCTCCAAAATTACAAAATATTCAAATCTAGGGCAACTTGCAAAATAAAGTTTCCACCGTTTTCAATACACACTAACCATCTTATTCATTCCCAGGAGGATCAGAGGGTAAAAGGAGATCATTTACAACAATCCAAATGGCCAGAAACGCTCAAGCATGCATCACGGTTATATTTTTGCATGATTTTTTCATTCTCGATTTTCATTGCATTTTAAGATGAACTAACCATGCTAATATGTTCGTGAGGTCTCTATGTGCAGGAAAAGTTAATCACATGACATTCATGCTATCAGAATCGTAAAACACCATAACTACACTAATCCCATGTATTTTTGTCATAGCTCTTAAACCAGGCTGTTTCAGTCCAAAAGAACCATCCCATTGGATTCGTAGGGTTTGATTTAGGGGGTAGGGTCCCCCTAGATCTCTAACGTGTGCTGTTTTACAGGAACAAGGAATTTATTCGTGAAGAAGACGGCCGGAGCTAGGGCTCTGGCATTTCTCCGGTCTATGCGTTTTTGTTTAAATTTGTTTTATTTGTTTCATGTAAATCACTGGATGTATTACCGCCCCAGAGCGTACGCGATAAGACACTACTATGCCAAGACGTGGGTTCGATCCCAGCCTTTTGGCATTTTGATGTTTTTATGATTTTCTTTATTTTGCAGATTACAAAACATGTTGGCTGCCATTCCTTCTCACAAGCGTGCACCTGGTCTGGTGGTGAAGGTGCTGGTTGAAAGGGCTGAGGGCGTGGGTTCAACACCCAGCCTTGGTAAATATTTTTTGAAACCTTATTTTCTTATTATTTTTACTTACAAACCCTAAATTCACCAAACCAAAACCTTTTTTTTAACAAATTAATTTTTCCTAAAAAAACTTTTTTCATGAACCCTAATTAGTTTTTTAGGTTTTTTATTTAATCAATCAAATTAGATTTTTTAGGATTAATTTAATTAATCAACTTTTTTTTAATTAATTAAAATCAATTTAGGTTTTTAGGTTAATCATCAAACCTTTTTTTGTCAAAAATCGCCAAAAATATGTTCGCTTTCCTTCTTTCCTATTTTTACATTTCGTGTAGTTTACTATTCTTGCATTTCCTTTTCTTTTAATTATTATTGTAACTGCTCACGATTTGTAATAGTAATTAGGGTTTATTTTTCATCTTTTCTATTATGTACTTCTCCCAAAGCCATGTAATAGTCTAGGGTTTTATTTTCTGCTTTTACTTTTCGCTTATTTACTGCTTTCCTATTTTACTACTACTGTTAGTAATTAGGTCATGTATGGCAAGATAAAATAAAACGGTAGCAAACCTTAATCTCAAAGATAAGCATAACTGAAAACAATCACTTCGCACACGTGCACCTCTAGGGTAACCTCCCTTGATTCCTTTCGGAAAACAGTCATGTCCCTCGAATGTGGGGGCGCTTTAGCACCATCCCTTGAAAACAAAGATCGTAGTCCCTCGATGACCCTTTCGATGTTGCCTTCGGTAAATGATCTATTCCCTTACAAAATTGCTAAAGCGTCTCTACGAGTTGCCTTCTATGACTGAACGATGACCCACACATGTCCCTTCACATCCAACGATAGGGATTCCTACTAACTAACGGTAGGATAGCACTATCTAAAGGAGGAGGAAAATAACGGTAAAGACTTTGAGTAGGTAGAACACTCGTAATCGCTTGCTCACAAACATCTCAAAAGAAAACATTTCTTCACCAACACTTTTCTAAAATATTTTCTAAAAAACACTTTATATGCATTCTCAAGAACAAAACCGAGAATCATTACAAAGTTTGGCCTCACTATGGCAATTTTAAAAATATTTTTCAAACACACACTCACAAAGCAATTTTCAAAAACAAAGTGAGCTAGCGATTAAGAGCCCGTAGATAACTATAGATGAAAAGGGTGCTAACACCTTCCCTTTTTCATCTACCCCTCGAACTCAAAAATCTCAAAGGTCTTTCATGTTCTTTTCACCCTTTACTTATTGGATAAAAGAAAAGTCAGTGGCGACTCTTGCTACCCGCGACACTTATGATAAAATGCAAAACCAAGTCAGTTCTCTCACCACATTACAGAACTGGTCACTCTGCTGGGGAACTACTAAAAAAAGAGGGGTTACCTTTAGATTTAGATCACTTTATCTGCTTTGTTTGATTTGTTTACTTTATCTTCATTGGGTTTGCTTGGGTTTACTTTTTTGCGAAGATCCTACACCAGGATCTAGGGGTACCCTTAGGTAAGTAGTAATAGATTATGGAAGTTGTATGGCGTAGACTGATATGGTTGAAGTGATGGCTACGTTAGTGCGACACATTGGTTTGTACTTGTGTCCCTCGAGTCAGTCGGGGAGAATACTAGGCTGCCGCGTGGTGTCATAAGCACTAACTGACCTTTAGAACCTTAATTGACCCAACGTAGCCATTAGAAAGTAGTGAGATAGTCGGCTTTGGTGCAGTCTGAAGTTGGTTGATACTTGATGCTACGCTCATTGATATTCGAATCTCGGGTTTTTTTGGTGGCAAGTCAATTGCCACGCTGAACAAAACATGTGATAAAAATCAGTGATATTGAGATCCCTAAAACCCGGTTACTACTTTAGGACAAGTTGAGCCAACTAAACTTCAAGAGGGTACTTACCTACGAACCCCATGCAAGCCTTAAACCTAAGGCTCTTGTGTGTTTTGATTGTGTTTGTTATCTATTTAAACATGACATCATAACATCATATCATGACTAACCATTTCAAGGATCTAGGGGATTTACCTTTATCCTTTGTTGCAGGTCATGGCTTCCAATCGCATAAGTACTATCCGAATCAACTTTGTAAAGGTACCTTCCAAGCTTGAGGCATTCGTGTCAAAGGTTCCTGATAATTCTCAATTCACCAAGAGACATGGTCATCTACTTAGTTTGGTTACTACCAGTTTCAAAGAATACATGATGAGTGTTCTGTTCCAGTTCTTTGATCCTAAACATCACTGTTTTACCTTCCCGGATTATCAGTTGGTACCCATAATAGAAGAATTCTTTAAGTTACTCGAAGTGCCTATTTTTGATCAGATACCTTTCACCAGTCTAGAGCAAGTTCCAAAACCTGAAGACATCGCAGCAGCCTTACATATGAGACGATCATACATCATATCTAATTGGGAGATAAGAAATGGAGTCAAGTATTTTTCTCCTAAATTTCTGATAGAGAAGGCTCCGTGGTTTCTGGATGCCATAAGTTTTCGTGCTTTTGAGGATATTTTGGATTTGCTGATCTATGGTTTGGTAATATTCCCTAATTCGGACCAATTCGTAGATGAGAATGCCGTTAAAATATTTATCACTCATAATTTGGTGCCTACTTTGCTTGGAGATGTCATGAATTCCCTTCACTCTCGTACTATGAAGAAGCGGGGAACTCTTATGTGTTGTATACCTCTACTATCCAGGTGGTTTATTTCGCACCTACCCTGATCAGTGATAAAGAATGTACAAGGTTTGAGGTGGTCTCAAAGGTTAATGTCACTCGCTCATTCGGATATCCATTGGTGTTCTCGATCTCAGGCAGATATTACTATTATTGACCGTTGTGGGAAATTCCCTAATATACCACTCCTTGGTATAAGAGGGGGAATCACTTACAACCTTTCTCTAGCTTTACGTCAGTTTAGTTATGCTCGAAGGGACGGTCCACATGATATGATCATCCAGGGTATTATGTTCTACTATGAGAATGGTCCTCAAAATTACCATCAAAGATTTATACATGCTTGGGGCCTAGTCAATTAGATTGATAGCGAGACTTTGGGACACAAGAATTCCATTCCTCTAGAGCCTTACCTCGGATGGGTGCGTTCTCATGCTCAAAGTCTTAAAATGACATATCTTGCTATCCTACCAGTGATCGTAGAGCCTATTGTTGAAGGGGATGTTCCTCATACCGTTCTTCATCCTGATATGCCTACTGACTTCGAAGAACTACAGAAGTTCTGGATTCAGCTCAAGGAAGAAAGAGATACCTTCGAGGCTCAGTTTTATGCTAGTGAGAATAAAGTATTGGAGCTGACAAAGCGACTCCACGAAGAACAAAACCTAAATGCATATGTTGGCACAAATAGGAAATGCCCATGGGAGGCTTGAGTTCATGTTTTTCTTCTTTGTAACTCTTTTATTGTCATTATAAACCTAGAAGGCAATTATAATTTGAGCTTATTACTAAAATTTCTTTTGTTTCCTTTTGTTTAAAAAAATTTAAATCCCGCAAAGGTCCTTGAAAATATTGCACTTGCATTTACATATCATCACATAACAGGTATTTTCCCAAGACAGGTTTTCTCATCTTCTTGTTGTTTATTTCAGTAAAGGATGGCTCTCGAACAAACTGTGAAAGAAATTCAAGCTCAGAACACTCAGTTTCAGCAAATGTTCTTGGACTTAGCTAAGGGACAAGACGAGTTGAAGACTCTCATCACAAAAGGGAATAAGAAGAAAACTAAAAAGCCAAAAGTCTTTCTTAATCTGGGTAGAAGATTCAAAGGTCCGGTCAGAAGGGCTCTAAATATTGAGGTTCCCCTAAATGAAGATGATAACCAAGAAGAAGATGACAAGAGTGTGAAAGCTAAAAAGAATAACAACCTTGGTTCTGGCCAAGATTCTGATGAAGACTATTCTGTTGAATAGTATCCTCCCGCTGATGACAGATACAAGCAGTTGGAAGATCGACTTAATGCTATGGAGATCTAGAAAGTGCATAGAATGGATTTTAAGGAGTTGGGTCTTATCTTGGGGGTTGTTATCCCTCTCAAGTTCATGGTCCCTACTTTTTTTACCAAATATGATGGTGTGTCATGTCCAAAGCTTCATCTGCGATCTTATGTTCGGAAGATCCAATCCCATACTGCTGACAGAAAGTTATGAGTTCACTTTTTTCAAAAGAGTTTATCTGGGACACAACTTGAATGGTTCTATCAGCTGGAGGGAACCAATATCCGCACTTGGGAAGACTTAGCTGCTGCTTTTTTACAAGTAGTATCAATATAATGTTGACCTTGCACCAACTTGCATGCAACTACAAAGTATGACTATGGGCTCGAATGAAGGGTTTAAGGAGTATGCCCAAAAGTAGAGAGATCTGGATGGAAAGGTGCAACCTCCTTTATCTGATAGGGAGATGGTTGATATGTTCATGGGAACTCTGACAGGTCCTTTCTTTAATCATCTTATCGGAAGCTCCTCTTCTGGTTTCACCGAGCTGATATTAATCGGGGATCGTGTCGAAGGTGGTATCAGAAATGGAAAGATTCAAGTGGTTGTGTTTTCGAGTGTTGTAAAGAATACATTCAATGGTAAGAAAGAAACAAATGTTGTTTATGGCTAGAAGGGTCATATTAGAGGTAATCACAATCCATCTGTAAGAGTTGTGTTAATTTCTAATCCAGCGCCTGTGTAATAACATCAATAAAACAATCAACATGGGTCAGATTCACCAAGAAGGTAGTTTACCAAGATCAGTATGCCACAGTATCAGGCATTTCAGCACTTACTGAAAGCAGAGCCGGTAACCTTAAGGGATCCTCCTCAAAATCCCAACACCTCCGATCCTCGTTACAATCTAAATGTGAAGTGTGTCTATCATTCCAATAGCCCAGGGCACGCCACCAGTTGCTGGGCCTTGAAAAACAAATTTTAAGACATGATTGACAATAAAGAGATTGAGTTTGATCCTTCTGATACCCCCAATGTAATTATTGCACCTATGCCGAAGCATGAAAAGGCATATGTGTTATTAATGATGTTCTTTATGTTTTTGTTGTCAGTGAATTGCCTACTCCCCTCCCAATTATCAAGAAGAATCTGTTGCATGTCGGTTTATTTCTGGGTTGTATTGAGAAATGTTATTGTTGTGCAGCCCAACCCAATAGTTGCAAGTTGCTGGAAGAAGGTATTCAGTGCTTAATGGATAATCACCTAATTCTGGTTGAGAAGATTCCGTCTGTTGAGAATTTGTTACAAGACTTGGAGTTGGAAGAGGTATTTGTAATTTCTGGCACTCCTATCAGGATCACTTCCAAGGGTCATATAAGGATTACTTCCTGTTGTACCCCAAAATTTTCCCTCTCATTTCTCAAAGGATCATCCTGGACCCTCAGGTTTGGTTCTGTCAAGTTTCAAGTCGCAGATTACAATTTTCCAATAAAGTCATTCACGAGGGCAAAATGGTCAAAAGCACACTAAAAAGTCAAACTTTGAATTTTTGATCAAAATCAAGTTTCAACAATCATATTTCATCAAGACGTAAAATTGGTTCATCAAGAAGTCAAAAGTCAGAAATTACTTTGAAAAAAATCAAATTTCTAAACACTTGGAAAAAATTTTAAGTGTTAAGAAAATATGACAAGTTCAGAACTTCTGGGCCAGATTTTACGCAAGTGCAATCAGAATTTGCAAAAATGATTCAGAACATGACTCTTCGATCAGAATATATGGAAGTTGTGTTCTTCGATCAGAACATGACTCTTTAAATCTCGTTCTTCAGCATATGGAGACTATGTTCTATTCTTCGGTCAGAACATCACCATTTGAACCTCACTCTGGTTTTTCCACTCTTCGACCAGAACATCACCAAGCCCCAAAACCTCATTTTGAACAGTCTGCTGCACTGCTATGACACAGTCCTACATCCAGCTTCCACAACACTCCAAATTGCTGCCGATCTAGTCCACGCCTGCATTTTTCTCAAACCCCATATTTGCACCAAATTAGCACATAAAAGTTGTATTTAAAAAGAAATGAAACAGTATTCCAAAAGGGTTCAAATCACTTTTTTTTTCTCCCCAAAACCACAACAAACTCATCTATAAATAATTTATTCCATCACAAGTCCAAGGGGCTGGCTTTTGGAAAGAGAGAGTGATAAAATACAAAAAAAAAAAAAGAAAACATTCAAACATTCTTAAACCAGGAATTCTCAAAAAAATAATACCTTTGTTCTTCCCTTTGAAAAAAGAACATAACGCTTTTGTTCCATTTCTTGCTAACCCCTGAGCATTCGAAGGCAGCAGTTCAAGTCCCAAACACACGCTTCAGATTCAAGGTAAGTCATCCTGACTTTGAATTTTTCATTCAGAACATCATTAAACATGTAGATTTCATAGTGTTGAGACTGTATATATATATATATATATATATATATATATATATATATATATATATATATATATATATATATATATATATATATATATATATATATATATATATATATATATCATTGCCCAAGTAGAAAAATTATGGATCAGAACTTCTTGAAGAAAACTAGACTCAAAATTAGGATTAGAACTTCTATAAATTGTCGTGCTTTTATTTTTCTGTTTTGCTATTGTTGAGAACTAAATAAGTTGCAGATGCTCTGGCTAATGTAAGGATGGAGGTGAAGTGTAACACAGAACTTCTAGGATTTTTTCTCACTGTTGTAGCACAATACAGAATTTTTGAGTTTTTCTCATTGTTTTAACACACACAGAACTTCTAGGTTTTTCTCACTGTTGTAGCATAATACAGAACTTCTAAATTTTTCTCACTGTTTTAACACAACACATAACTTCTAGGTTTTTTCACTGTTGTAACACAAAACACAGAACTTCTAAGTCTTTCCCACTATTTCAGCACCCAGAACTTCAGCGTGCAGCAACCCAAAACTTCTGGTTTCCTCTAACGTTTCTTTATGAACTACAGTGTGCCTAGCATCAGAACTTCTGGTCCCCCTCACTTTTGTTATCAGCAACATGATGATCATGTTTTCGTTATTTGTCATTTTCTTTCCTAACTTTTTTTAGCATTAATACTATTTTTCTTAATATAAAAAAGACATAAAAATATTTTCTTTTTATTAACTCATTATTTTTCTTTTAATTTATTAAGACAAAATACCAATTTCAAAACAAATCCTTTCCATTTTCTTGTATTGTACAATTCAATATAGTTGTAATAGATAATTAGGTTTTAAATTCTTGCAATCCCCATTTGTAAATATGTATCCCCATCACTGAAATGATGTAATAGCTTAGGATTTATTTCCGCACTTTTATTGCTTTCATACATTGTTAGTAATTAGGATTTATGGAAAAATAAAATCAACAAGTAGATAACCTTTAAATGCAAGAAAAAATGCATGCAATCAAACACACTTGCACACTAGCACCTCTAGGGTTATCTCACTTTGTTGTCTTTCAGAAAATAGTCATGTCCCTCGAATATGGGTGTTTTAGCAAAGACCCTCGATAAAAGATCGTAGTCCCTCAATGACCCTCAATGTTGCCTTTCGGTAAATGATCTAGTCCCTAAACGACATTGCTAAAACGTCCCATAGGTTGCCTTCTATGACTATAAAAAACGTCCTGCGCCCGTCCCTTCATATCCAACAATGGGGTTTCTAACCAAAACAATGGTAAGATAACAACATCTAAAGGACGAGGAAAAGAATTTTTAAGACCTTTTGAGTAGGTAGGTTGCTCCTGGTTTCTTGCTTGCTCACGATAAAAACATTTTATACACCCACAAATTCACTTTGAAACATTTTCAAAAGTTATAAAATTGTGTACGCGTTCTTACGAGAACCATTACAAAGACACTCCATTTTAAAATACTTTCAAAACCCACATCACAAACACACTTTCAAACAAAAAGCAAGTGATCTAGCAAGAAACTAAGAGCCCGTAGATAACTACGGATGAAAAGGGTGTTAATACCTTCCCTTTTCATAACCTACCCCCCGAACTCAAGAAATAATCTCGAAAGGTCTTTCCTGTTCTTTTCAACCTTTCCTTATTGGATAAAAGAAAAGTCGGTGGCGACTATTGCTATCCGCAATAATTGCGATCAAACGCAAAACACCCAAGTCAGTTCTCCCACCGTATTACAGAACTGGCGACTCTGTTGGGGACTTTACTTAAAAGTGGGGTTACCTTAGGGCTAGATCACCTTTTATTTGCTTTTCTTTGTTTGACTTGCTTACTTTACATTATGGTTCCTTGTTTGGGTTTGTTTTGATCCTCTACCCGGATCTGGGGGCACCTTTTTAGGTAAGTAGCAAAGTTGTGGAAACTGTGCGGGGTATATCGATATGGTCTAAGCAATAGCTACGTTAGTGTGACACATTTATTAGTACCGGTGGCCCTTGAGTAGTCAAGGAGAATACGGGGCTGATGTGTGGTGTCATGAAGCACTAACTGACTTTATAACCTTACTTTAACAACTTGGCCATTAGGAAGTAGTGAGGTAGCCGGCTTTGGTGCAGTCCGAAGTTGGTTGATACTCGATACTACGCTCATTGAGATCAGACTTTCAGGATATTTCGGTCGCTAATAAAGAGGCTTGCGTTGAAACAATGCCCGATGAAGAAAGATCAGTGATATTGAGATTACCTAGAACCCGTTACTTTCTATGACAGGTTGAACCAACTAAACTTCAAGAGGGTACTTACCTATAAACTTCATGCAAGCCTAAACCTAAGGACTTGTTTGATTTAACTTGTGCATATGCTTGTACATAACATCATGACATCATACCATATCATTTTAGACTAACCATTTCAAGGATTTTGAGATTCATCTTTATTATGTTTTATAGGATATGACTCCCACTCGTAGGAATACAATCCAAGTCAACCTTGTACGAATACCTTTTCAGCTCAAAGAGTTAGCATCAAGGGTCCCTGAAAATTCTCCGTTCACCAAAATACATGGACGACTTCTCAACTTGGTTACCCCGAACTTTAATGAGGATATGATGAAGGTGATTTGCCAGTTCTTTGACCCTTTGCACCATTGTTTTACTTTCCCCGATTACCAGCTTGTACCAACTATGGAAGAATTCTCTCAACTCTTGGGAATTCCTATTCTCTATCAACTACCTTTCAATGGTACTAAAAGGGGTCCAAGCCCTGAAGAGGTTGCCCGAGCTTTACACTTGCAACAATCCGACGTCACGTCTAATTGGGAAACAGTAAGTGGTGTCAAAGGGTTCCTAGCCAAGTTCCTGTTAGAAAAAGCTCAAGATTGTTGGAATACTCTAGATTTACAAGCTTTCGAAGAAATTTTGGCTCTTCTCATCTATAGGTTGGTACTATTTCCAAATCCTGACCAACTTATAGATGTGAATGATGTCAAAGTCTTTTTATCTCACAATCCAGTGCCTACTTTGTTGGGAGATATCTTGCATTCTCTCTACACTCGCACCATGAAGAGTAGAGGAACCCTCATGTGTTGTACCCCTCTGTTGGCTATATGGTTTGTTTTGCATCTCCCCCGATCCATTATGAAGAATGAGCAAGGTTTGAGATGGTCCAATAGGCTAATGTCACTCAGACATTCAGATATCCACTAGTGTTCTCGATCCTTGGAGGACATTACTATCATCGGCCATTGTGGGGAATTCCCCAATGTCCCTCTGCTAGGCGTTAGGGGAGGTATCACTTATAACCCTTGCTTAGCTCTGCGACAGTTTGGGTAAGCACGAAGAGATGGTCCACATGATGCGCTCATCCAAGGTGTGGTGTTCGACTACGAAAGCGACGATCAAGGCTATCGTCAGAGGTTTATACGAGCTTGGAGGATGGTAAACAAGGTGGATAGTAGGACATTGGTGTTGCACCCCAAAATTTGCCCTCTCATGTTTTCCAAAGTCCTCCCCCTGCCTGGTTGATCACAAACTCTTGCCTAAGGAAAAAGAAGATTTTTGAGTGGTACTTCAAATACCTTTCGATTGGCATTCTGAAGGAGTATTTCAATTGGCATTCTGAAGGAGTATTTAGATTGGCATTATGGACAAGCATTCGATTGGAATTATGTCAAGGCAATGTCGACAGGCATGTCAACCATGTCCTTCATTTGGCATGAACAACACCTTTTGATTAGCCTGTTAGCAGAGCATTTCGATTGGAATCCTTCGATTGATATTTGGGCCAGGCCCATTCGAAGGGTACGCAGGGAGTCCATTCGAAAGAGGCAAATCAGGACTAATCGAAGAGCATGGCCTGAAAGTACTCGAAATCCAAGCGTCCAGGTTCATTCAAGGGACACGAATGTTTCAAAAAAGGAAATGATTTAATGTGTTTGATTTTTCTCCAGAGCGTTAAAGGCCTATTTTAATGGTTGTCCCTTGCCATTTTCGTGCACTCCCACACTCCTATAAATAGGAGGCCAGTGACACATTACAGGACACACACAAAAAAAATTACACGAAAAATCACACGAAAATCATAGAACGAAAATTATACACACTTCTTCAAAAAAATCTGCAGGAGAACAAAACATTGGAGAGACGCTGCCCAGAATTTTCCAAGCCAAAGCAGTCCCTCAGATCGAAGGTGCCTACGCCCAGAAGCCCTCAAATCAAAAGTGCCTACATCCAGGAAGTTCCCAGATCAGAAGTGCCTGCACCCAGAAGTGCCTAGATCGAAAGTGCCTGCGCCCAAAAATCCCAGATTGAAAGTGCTCCCATCCAGCCAGTGCCCAAATCGAAGACTCAATCTGCAGGTAAGAAAGGGTAAATTGTCCAACCTTACATTTGCGTAAACGCATTATTACTTGTTGTTACCTTTGACTTGCCATCTTAGACAGGATCGAAAGGCCTGGGTTTGGCACCCAGGTCACATTTCTCGTGTGCTAACATTTGCTGCAGATTTAGCCTGAAGAGACCCCAACAAGTGCAGGATCGAAGGGCCTGGGATTCAATACCCAGGCCCTGCATTTTTGTTTCGCTCACATACTTTTTCAAGTATAACATCCCAGATCAAAGGAGAGCCCTTCTCTGGATCGAACCCATTAGCGTGCTGGATCGAAAGAGGCATCTCATCCCTGGATCGAAAGCCATGACCTCCATGATCGAAGGGCAATCCTCTTCCCTGGATTGAAGGCTACTCACGCCTTACTGTCTGGCCCAATCGAAAGGACCAGGACCCTCTCTGGACCGAAGCAGTCCATTCCCTCCCTGGGTCGAAACTCCTTTTTTCCCTGGATCGAAGGATCCCTCCTGCACTTTATTTTTTTGTTTTTATTCTCATAGACTTCTTTTTATCTTTTAATTAACATTAAAATAAATAAAAATCACAAAAAAAAAAAATATTAGGTTAGTTTTTTATTCAAATTAATTTTATAAATAAATTAATTAATTATTTTAACTTCATTTTATCAATTTAAAATAAACTAGGCTTAGGAGTATTTAATTCAAATATCTTCTTAATCAAAAACAACAAAAAGAGTTCTTATTCTTAGGATTTTTTTTTAGATTCACGCGCGTTTATTTTACTGGGATGTAATAGCTTAAACTAAGACCTTCTTTTACTTTACTGTTTTTATTTCCCCCAATATTTTTGGACATGTAAATAATCCCCCTCCCCGAAAGCCTTGTAATAGCGTAGGATTTACAATTCCCGCACTTTAAATTCCTGTACATATATTAACTGCTTAGATGTATGCTAACTAGGATTGTATGACAAGATTAACTCTTAAACTTAAAAATCAACAATAGCTCACCATGACATGCAAGAGTAAAATAACTGAAAATTGACACACTTGCACATGCCACTCTTAGGGTACACCTCACTTGGTTGCCTCGAACGTGGTCATTAAGTATAGGATGTTTTAGAGGTCGTCCTTTGTTCCAAGATCATAAGTTGCCTCGGAATGGTCGCCTCGATAAAAATGATCTAAGACATTAGGATTACCACTAAAACGTCCTAACGTTGCTTTAGTGACCACATGTCCCTAATAATCGAATTGACCCGAATAACTCCAACGACGGTGCTACCTACTTCTCAATGGTGGGATAGCACTATCTAAAGGACTCTTACACAGCTTAATTCCTTAGAGTAGGTAGATTCTCATGGGTACTTGCTCTTTCAAACAAACAAAAACATCTTTTCGCACTCACACTTTCTAAAAGTTTTCAAACAAATTTTTCATACACTCTTGAGGACAGACACAAGAGTTACTTAGAAATTTTTCAAACGAAACTTTTTCAAAACCCACTCACACTTGAAAAGCAAACAAATTTTGAAAACATAAGAGCAAGTACCTAAGATCCCATGGATAACCATGGATAGAAAGGGTGCTAACACCTTCCCTTTCTATAAATCTACCTCCCGAACCGAGAAACATTCTCAAAGAAGGAATTTTGCTGTGCTTTTGTCCTTTCCATGTTGGAGAACATAAAAGACGATGGCGACTCTTGCTTACCGCGACATTTCGCGAACCAGCTAAAAAAACAGTCAGTTCTATTTCCACCGATCACAATTGGGACACAAAAATTCCATTCCCCTTGAACCTTAACTTAGGTGGGTATGAGCTCGTGCTCAGAGTCTCACAATGCCCTACCCCTCCATCCTCCCTATCATTATAAAACCTGTAGTTGAAGGAGATGTCCCATATATTATCCTTCATCCCAACATGCCTACCTCCCTCGAATACTTGTAAAAGGATTGGATTCAGCTAAAGGAAGAACGAGACACTTTCGAAGCCCGATTCTACGCCAGTGAGAAGAAAGTTCTAGAACTCACCAAGCAGCTTCATGAAGAGCGGAGTCTGAACGCCTACATCGCGCCAAAGAGGATGCGTTCAAACTTTTTGTCTTAGGAGTTTTTGTATTTTATTTCTTTCACTGTAAGCCCAAAGAGGCATGATGAACTCAAACTTGGATTTATTAATACAACGTGTGTTCCTTTTTGTCTAAAGTGAATTTAAATCTCTAATTTCCTTGGAATCATTTGCATATGCATTTTCATTCATCATAACACAAAAAGCTTTCTTACAACAGTTCTCCTTATCTTTCTACTATTTATTTCAGTGAGATGGATATTGAATAGACAGTAAAGGATCTTCAGGCGCAGAACGCTCAATTCCAACAAATGTTCTTGGCTCTGGAAAAAGGACAAGAGGATTTGAAAACTTTGTTGATCAAAGAGAAGAAAAAGAAAGCAAAGAAACCAGTCAGTGTTTTAAATCTGGGAAGAAGGTTCAAATGACCATCCAGATGAACTCTAGATTTCGCAACCTCGTCGGGTGAAGGAGATAATCAAGAAGGGAAAAATAAGGAAGTAAATGACCACCTAGAGTCTGAAGAAGAGGAAGAAGGGGACTACTCCGAAGAATAATAATCCCCCAGCTGACGATAAATACAAGCAGCTGGAGGATCGCCTCAATGCTATGGAGATCCAGAGGGTACCCAGATTGGATTTTGAAGAGCTAGGACTTGTCTCAGGGGTTGTCATCCCGCAAAAATTCAAGGTCCCCACTTTTGCTAAATATGATGGAGTCTCTTGTCCGAAGCTGCATTTAAGGTCATACGTCAGGAAGATTCAACCCCATACTGCGGATAGGAACCTATGGGTGCATTTATTCCAAGAAAGCTTGTCAGGGACGTAGTTGGATTGGTTCTATCAATTGGAAGGGACCAATATCGCAATTGGGAAGATTTGGCTTCCGCATTTTATAAGCAATACCAGTATAATGTTGACTTAGCTCCAACTCGAACACAACTGCAAGGCATGTCTATGGGTGCTGGTGAAGGTTTTAAAACCTATGCTCAAGAATGGAGGGATCTCGTGGGAAGAGTCCAACCCCCTCTATCTGATAGAGAATTGGTGGATATGTTCTTAGGCACGTCATCTGGTCCATTCTTCAACCATTTAATCGGAAGCTCTTCGGCTGGATTTACTGAACTAATCATGACTGGTGAACGGGTAGAAGCCGGTATAAAGAGTGGAAAAATTCAAAGAGATGTATCCTCGAGCACGATGAAGAAACCCTTTACCGGAAAGAAGGAGGTCATTGTTGCATATGCCCATAGGAATCAAAACAAAACTGAATGTCGCCCGACGGTAGGGGCTGTTATGATTTCTAATCCTGTACCAAATCAGCAGTGAAACTATCAACGCAGGCCAGAGGTGCCCATGAGACGATTCACCCGAATCAACACGACCTTGTCCCAATTTTTGCCACATCTTTTAAAGTCCAATCTGGTGACCCTAAAGGAAGCTCTCAAGAACCCCAATACTGCTTCTCCTCGCTACAACATGAATGCTTGATGTGCCTATCATTCTGAAAGTCGGGGCATGATACAAACAATTGTTGGGCCTTGAAGAATAAGGTACAAGACCTTATCGAGGCGAAAGAGATTGAGTTTGATCCCCCAGAAACACCTAATGTGATAACAGCGCCAATGCCCAAATGCGGTCAAGGTGTCAACGCTGTTGATGATGATTGTTTTGTTTCCTCCGTGAATGGTTTAACTACTCCTGTTTTGACTATTAAACAGAATCTATTGCGAGTCGGTCTGTTTCCGGGTTGTGATGAAAGTTGTCAATTATGTATGTCTCTACCAAATGGTTGTTTGTTATTGAAGATGGGCGTCCAGCGCCTGATGGCTAACAAAGAAATTGTGTTTGAAAAAGTTCCTCTTACCAGAAATTCATGTGAATATGTTTCAATAATAACCATCTCCGATAATCCTCCCAGGGTCTCCACCAAAAGACCCGCCAGGATTACATTTGTTCCAAAGTTTGCTCCCCTAATCATCACCATGTCGGGGCCAATCCCATATTCTTTGGATAAAGTTATTCCCTGGAACTAGGGGGCTGACATCTATTATCATGGTGTTTCCAGTGATTTCTGGTAAACAACCGCTAGTCTTCCAAACTATCGAATAAACTTACTGACTGTTATTTAATTTCTCTGGTAACTCACAGGATCGACTAGATTGATCCTAGGATTCCTTGGTCATTAGGGTAACTCTCATGATCGAACAGATATTCATGGTTGGTATTTGAGTGTTGTGTAGGTGTTTGGCTTATTTCGATTTCTCTCTTAAAGATCTAAAGGTGTAATCAAAATGTATGTGCGTGAAACTAACTTGCATGAATAAATGTTAATTGTAAATACATGTAAAATTGCATAAAAGGCAAGTAAATGGCTTCGAATTATAAAAACAGTTAATGTAAAAGATGCTCTGGAACGTAAAAGATTCGAAATATGAAGAAAGCGTTTAATGCAAGAAATCTGTAAATGACTTTAAGTAAAAATAGGCGTTCGAAGGATAAAACTTGAAGATAAAGGCATGAAAAGTATGACAGTTTTCTGAAATGTAAAGTGCTTGAAATGTAAAGAAAGCATTGAAATGTAAGGCTTTAATGAAGAGATTTCGAAATAAAAAGACTTTAAATGAGAAAACTTGTAAATGGTATTTGGCAGAAAGATAAAGGAAAGTGCTGGAAATGATAAAAGGTTTTCATTAAATCATAAACATGTGGTGCTATCATACGTACATTGCTCTTGCATTCGTTTCCCTAGCCATGTGGTAATTTGAATGTTATTGAGTATTTAGTACAATAGATATGACACACGAAATCCTAATACTAAGACTTCTATTTATACTAATTCGACCATAACTGTCTTGCTATAGGATTATGACACGTTCAGAACATGCAGAACAGTGCCTCTCTCTTCTTTCCACGTGTCTCCAAATGCTCCAGCACATAAATTTCAAACTTCGAATGTCCTGCTTCCATTTGAATTTCAAATGTTTTGGTACTTCTCCGTTTCGAACGCACTTCTCAGACACAGCCTTGTTGTTATTTCGAGACTTCTTTAGATATGTTCCCATAATTGCCACTCGAAGCTCCAAGCTTTGATATGCTTATTCGAAACACTGCTTCTGCTACTTCGAAACATGACGCTCTGTTTCATTTCGATCGAAACGTTCAATTCACTTGGCTTCTAATAATATTATCAAAATCTTCATCCAACAAAATGCCCCTTTAAAATATGTATTTCGATCTCTCTGAGAAATACCTATTTTAAACATCTATACAAGATTTTGATGCGACCTTCGAATCATCGTAACATTTAATGCATTTGACTCCAGTCACGTCAATCATAACACTTTTTGGATTCCTTAACCGCCTGGAGCCACTTCACAGTATGGTGCAGTTACAAACAATGATTATCTTTAAATCACGCCTATTACCCATGTTAACTTTACGCCACCTCTTCATCACACCAACCCATGATTTCCACGTATCACACCCTTATTCAGTGGATGCTTAAACTTCCATATTATAAAACATCATCAACTTAGTCTTTTTCTTTTCTTTTCACATTCTGAATCTTTTACCCTCCTTCTCTCGCCAAAAACCCTAAGCTTTCAACATCCTTCAAAAATGTCTTCTTCTACTTCATCCCAACTCAAAAAGGTTTCCAAGAAGAAAGGAAAAACTGCAGGAACTACCATGGAAAGTAAAGTTATCACTCACCAAGGTCAATCCGTTCTTGCTCCCCAGATGATCTCAAAGGAAAAAGAAATGTTGTATGCATCACAGGTACTCATTCCTACCACCCTTGCTGGTAAGAGGTTAGCTTTAAATGGCCCTCTTACGGTTTTTGAAATTTTAAAAGATACCAGGACAATTTTCCCAGTTTGCTATAGTTTCAAACCCTTGTTTAACAAAATGGACGCCCCTAAGGCAATAGAATCTTCTGGCTCAAACACCATAGAAAATCCAACTGTTCCTCCTAAGGACCCCTTCGTATTGGACTATGTAAAAAGTAATTTTAAGTCGTTTCGATCTTGCCCCACCTCCGATACTGCTTATCAAAACTGGTTCAAGAAGGTAGAAGCTAAGAAATCCCAGCAATGGGAAGAATTAGGTATCTACAATTTGATTAAGCTATCGAAGCCTGGTTTCACTTACAGCCACCCTCTGCTATTCGCGTCCCTCTATTTCTGGGACAGTACCTATAATACTTTCCATCTCCCAGGTGGAATGATCACCCCTACCTTCTTCGACATAGCGGCCATCACTGGGCTATCGCCAGTAGGAGAAACATATATCCCCGACAACGAAGAACATTCCAGCATAATTGACTTTGAAGTCAAGCTAGCAAGTTTTTCCAAGTTTATCAGTCACTACCATGTTGAGGGAGACAACGTGTCTGACGTAGAACACATTGCTTTCCTAACCCTATGGCTGTCAAGATACGTCTTCTGCAGTAGATCCCTACAGGTAGCCAGTAGGTTTATTCCTCTAGCTAGGGATTTGCATGAAAATCGAAGAGTGTGCTTAAGTGAACTGCTCTTAGTTGACCTTTATGAAAGCCTAAGGTCAGCTGTTTCGAGCCTCAAATCCCATACCTCCAAGAATATCCTGTTGGCTGGCCCTTTTTGGTTACTTCAGCTATGGCTAAATGCCATGTTCGAACCCTCCTTGTCAACTGCCAACACCATTGATGAACAAGACCCTGAGATAACTGATAGGATAGTCGAAGGCACTAGGCTTCGAAGATTAACTCCAAATGACGACAAAGACGACTTCAAAGTCCTATTCTCGAAGTACATCATGATATTCTCCAAAAGGCACAAGTTCAAAGAGAGCATGGCGCCTTTTGCTTCGAGGGCTCATGGACCTTCCTGGTTCACCATGGCTCTCTCGGAAGATATCAAGAGCAAGGAGATTCAGGATGTATGGAGAGCTTTTTTGCTACCTATACTCATTTCTTCAAGAATAACTCCAGCCAAGAATCAGATTTTTCTTTTCGCTTACCAGCCAAATTTTGTTTCGAGACAGTTTGGCTTATGCCAACTAATTCCTGAACCTTTATTTCAAACTGAGAGTGCTATTACTTCTGGGCGAACTTTCAAGGCACGGGAAGCCAAAATACAGCAAGAGCAATACCAAGGCTTTGCCCAGTTTGAGCTAATAACCTTTGAACCAACCCATCTCACAGCTAAAGGGTTTCTGGAATGGTGGACCAAGTTTTATCAAACTTATATGTTCGATACACTTACAATTCAACAGAAACTAATTGATGCCTTCGATGTGCAGGTACGAGCAAAGAAAGGTATGTTTACTCATGCCAAAGAGATTAAATCTTTTCAAAATTATTTTGAAACTACTTATGACCCCACGCGCTTGGAATCCACTGTGCATCAAGCGGCTGAGACCTTGAAGGAAAAATTCAAACAAAAAGTTTCTAAGTTAAAACTTCCTTCAGGGTTGTCACCTGAGGATAGGTATAGGTTGGCATTCGAAATGCATCCACCTAAATTTCCCAGATTACCTACCTCAGAACTGGCTCTGGCTTGGTTTCCCCCATATCCTTGGTGGTTCACTTGCAAAGAGATGTTCAAACATCTTCAAAGGAAACCAAAGCCATCTGAGACTGTGACATGGGCTCGACACTGGCTTCATGATTTCCCAGGACACCTTCGATACGACCTTTCTGCCATGTCAATTAAATCTGATCAAGGCACAGGTGCGAATGCTTGGGAAAATCCCAAACGTTTTTCATTTTCCATATCTTTAACCTTTGCTTTAATTGTTTCGATTTTCAGCCATCAGGATAAAGACAGCCGCCTCGAAGTCGAAAGAAGGGAGTGCCTCTCAAGCCTCCATCGAAACTACTGACAAAGTGACTCCATCCGAAACAACAACTATTGCTGCAACCACAACAACAACAACAATACCAACAACAACCAGTGTTCCAACTCCAACGGTAATCACTTAGCCTTGATGTTTCGAATTCACTCATGTTTTATGGTTTGCATCTAACTCTTTGTTTGAATCTTTTCAGACCAACAAACTTCCTCCTACTACTCCCAAGAAGCGGAAATCAAATACCACTGGGGAAGACCCCAAGGCTGGAGGAAACTTAACAACTGCTTTGAAGAAGAAGCAGAAGAAAGATATCTCGAAAAGTACCGTTCCAACTAGTGTCTCTGGACTTGATTCCAGGGATGCTGCTCCCTCACCCAAATCCAAAATTCCACCTTCGACCTCCAACACAATGTTGGAACGCATAGCTAGTAACCTCTCCTCCGAGAGTCCACAGGTAAATTGAACTTTTAAATCTCTTTGAAAATAATAATTTCTTATTACCTTGGTGCATGTTTTTAACATTCTGTTGCTCTTTGCAGAACATCTTGAATCCATCTTCCACTACTTCGAACTCACCATCCAAAGCTGCTGCTCCACTCAACTCCTCTCCTCAAGGAGATTCCAACAACCTTGTACAGAACAAAGGTTCCTCCAATATGGCGATTCTGGCTGGAACTTCTGAGCAGCAGGATGATCAAGGCACCTCTATTCCTATGAAAGAGACAAACGAAATACCACTTCAAACATCTGCAGAGGATTTGCAAAGAGCTTCTCTTCAAAAGTCCCCTCTTGAAACTCTTCAAGAGGACCCAAAGGACACTCAAACTGAAGGAGAGAAAGCTGATTCTGGCCAAAGAGACGAAGAATCTGCAGACGAAGAGTCTAAGGAGGAGGATGCTAATGATGGTTCGACTGCTGGGATGGAGTCCGACGCAAATAGCAGTGAAAAGGAAGGCATCGAAGTGGTGGACTTGGATGATGATGAAGAAGATCATGAGCACGAAACGAATGAAGGGGATGGTGATGCAACCAACGAACCCATGGAGGTTGAAATGGACGTGACTCCCCTACGTGTGGAACTCCCTCAATCCTCTTTGTCTCGAATGACTGACGAGGAGCTTGCACTCCTGAGACGAAATGACCCTATTGGGTACATGAAGGCAAAGTTGGCTCAAAGGGACGTCCCACTTGCTAGGGATGGCACAACTTCGACCAGCTATCCTCTTCCCACAGATGAAAGAATTATACTTCTTAATAAGATTAGGAAAACAATTCTCAATGTGGATATATTCGAAGTGCTCAAACAAGATAGTACTGCTTGCTATACTATGAAGGAGTTGCTTACAAAGGTCAATCTTGCTACCTGCTCCTTGCCAGTTAGTACTCTCTTGTTCGATCTTCAGGCTTTGCTGGACAACGTAACTGGTTACCTTCTCCAAGATGAATTTGCTGCCAAGAAGGTTCAAGAAAAACGCATTGCAATGGATGCTGCTTATGAACAAGCTTCGAAACTCTCTCAAGAAGCTGAGGATCAAGCTATGCATCTAAAGCAGGCGAAAACTGATTATGAGGCTCGAGCTGAGTCCATACTTCTTTGGGAAAGGCAGATTCTGGAACTTCAACAGAAGGTTAAGGAGGCTAAAGAACAACAAATAGCCTTCGAAACCAATACTGCTGGTAACCAATTCGAAGAGCTTCTCAACCAGGGGCTTGCAGAAATGGAGACTGCAGAACAACTTAAAGGAGAAGTGGCAACCTTGGACGGAGCCAGGAGTTTCGCTCAGCAGAGACTTGAATCATTTCTAAGCACTTTCAATCGATTGAAAAATAACTCTTATTTTTAAATTTCGATGTTTATTTGACTACAATTTGGTTTCTTATATGTAATATTTGAACAACGCCATTTTGGCATCTTATCTTGCCATTTTGGCCTTTTTTATAATATCTTGGTTACGTTGTTACTATTCGAATCTCCTGTAGGCGTGGCTTATATTTCTTCAAATATTTCCCATTAACCTTTAGGATACGCTTATCATCCACCAGTTCTTCGATTTCATATGCATTGTTTGAGAATACTTTTAATATTCGAAAAGGTCTTTCCCAATGAGGTGACCATTTACCTAATGCTTTATTTTTCTTGTCCATGGGCAATATGACTTTCCAAACTAAGTCATTAATAATGAATACTTTTTTCTTCACCCTTTTGTTGTATGTTCTGGCCACTCTTTCTTTTTGTCTCAATAAAATTTCCAATGCATGTAATCTAATTTCGTCCAACTCAAATAATTCATTCATCATCATTTCCCAATATAATGCAGCTGGGATTTCGTTTTGTCTCTGAATTCGAACTGATTGTAGATGAATTTCTACTGGCAACACTGCATCATGACCAAATGTGAGTTGGAAAGGCGTAGTGTTAGTAGCTTCCTTAGGAGATGTTCTACAAGCCCATAATATTTGGTCCAAAGTTTTGTGCCAGTTTCTTGGCTTTTTGCCAATATGCTTCTTGATTAATCCTATTATCACTTTATTGGCTGCTTCGACTTGACCGTTTGCTTGAGCATAATATGGCGTTGACGTTAGCAATCTAAACCCCATTTCTTGGGAAAATTCTTGCATCTTTCTACCAGTAAACACAGAGCCTTGGTCTGTGGTTATGCTCTCTGGCAATCCGAACCTATAGATAATGTGCTTTTGTATAAACTCAATAATAGCCTCTTGATCAGCAACTATTAATGGTATAGCTTCGATCCACTTGGTAAAATAATCTTTTCAAAATGTAATATTCGAACAACGCCATTTTGGCATCTTATCTTGCCATTTTGGCCTTTTTTATAATATCTTGGTTACGTTGTTACTATTCGAATCTCCTGTAGGCGTGGCTTATATTTCTTCAAATATTTCCCATTAACCTTTAGGATACGCTTATCATCCACCAGTTCTTCGATTTCATATGCATTGTTTGAGAATACTTTTAATATTCGAAAAGGTCCTTCCCAATGAGGTGACCATTTACCTAATGCTTTATTTTTCTTGTCCATGGGCAATATGACTTTCCAAACTAAGTCATTAATAATGAATACTTTTTTCTTCACCCTTTTGTTGTATGTTCTGGCCACTCTTTCTTTTTGTCTCATCAAAATTTCCAATGCATGTAATCTAATTTCGTCCAACTCAACTAATTCATTCATCATCATTTCCCAATATAATGCAGCTGGGATTTCGTTTTGTCTCTGAATTCGAACTGATTGTAGATGAATTTCTACTGGCAACACTGCATCATGACCAAATGTGAGTTGGAAAGGCGTAGTGTTAGTAGCTTCCTTAGGAGATGTTCTACAAGCCCATAATATTTGGTCCAAAGTTTTGTGCCAGTTTCTTGGCTTTTTGCCAATATGCTTCTTGATTAATCCTATTATCACTTTATTGGCTACTTCTACTTGACCGTTTTCTTGAGCATAATATGGCGTTGACGTTAGCAATCTAAACCCCATTTCTTGGGCAAATTCTTGCATCTTTCTACCAGTAAACACAGAGCCTTGGTCTGTGGTTATGCTCTCTGGCAATCCGAACCTATAGATAATATGCTTTTGTATAAACTCAATAATAGCCTCTTGATCAGCAACTATTAATGGTATAGCTTCGATCCACTTGGTAAAATAATCTATTCCTACCAAGATATATTTATGTCCTTTGGACGAAGCAGGATTTATTTCTCCTATCAAATCCAATGCCCATCCTCTAAATGGCCATGGTTTGATGATCGAATGCAACTCACTTGCAGGGGCATGTTGAATCCCTGCATGTTTCTGACATTCCTCACATCCTTTAGCAAAGTCTATGCAATCTTTGAGCATGCTAGGCCAATACAAGCCGTATCGAAATAACAGCCATTTCATTTTATGGCCTGCTTGATGTGCCCCACATGCGCCATTGTGGACTTCTGACAATGCTAGGTATGCCTCACTTTCTCCTAGGCATTTCAATAATACACCCTCTTGGGTCTTTTTAAACAATTCGTTCCCCATGAGGAGATATGACAATGCTCTGTATTTTGTCTTTCTATCCACGTTCAGAGTTGGGTCTGCTAAATAACTCTTCAGTGGACTTCGCCAATCTGCATCTGACAAAGTATTTATGGCTAATATTTTGAATCCCTGTTTCTCAGCATATCCCAATTTCATACTTTCCAGATCCGATGGTGTGAATCTAGTAGCCATAACTCTACCCCTTAACTCAACTAAATCCTTAAAGTTCCTGGTAGAAACTTTATAACCCGAAGCCAACTGTGCTAAGTCATTTGCTTCTTGGTTCTCTATTCTTGGTATGTGTTGAATATCCATGTATTCAAATTTCCTTAGTAGCCTATTGACTATGACGAAGTATATCATCAAGTTTTCCTTTATACACTTATATTCCTTTGTAATTTGTTTGACCACTAATTCTGAGTCTCCTTTAATTTCGACTCTAGTTGCCCCCAATTCCAACAAAGCTTCAAGTCCAACAATGAGCGCTTCATACTCAGCTTCGTTATTCGAGCAACGAGGACCATCTAATTTATACTTGAATTTTGTTGGAATTCCTTCAGGAGAAATTAGAAGGACTCCAACGCCACTTCCATTCCTGTGGGTTGAACCATCAAAGTACAATTTCCATGGTTGCATTTCGACGTAACTCATGACAGTTTGCTCAACCAAAGAATGGTCCACAATGAAGTCAGAAATCACTTGACCTTTCATAGCTTTTAAAGGCATGAAAGTCAAAGAATATTCTGTTAAGGCTAAAGCCCATTTACCAACTCTGCTATGCATTATTGGTTTTGAAAGCATATGTTTAATGACATCGAAATGAGATGAAACATAAACATCAACAGGCTTTATATAATACTTGAGTTTCATACAAGAGAAATACAAACAGAGAAATAGCTTTTCTAGATTGCTATATCTGGTCTCTGCATAATTTAGTACTCTACTTAAATAGTATATGGCTCTTTCGATACCATTGCTATCTTCTTGTGCTAGCATACTACCTATACTAACTTCAGAGGCAGATATGTACAATCTCATGGGCTTCCCCCATGAAGGTGGAGACAAAATAGGAGGATGAGAGAGGTATCTTTTTATCCTGTCAAATGCCTCCTGGTGGGCTTCGTTCCATTCGAAGGCTTGGCCTTGCTTTAGACGAAGTAACAGAGAGAAAGCTTGGGTTCTTCCACTCAGGTTCGAAATGAATCTTCTGAGGAAGTTAATTTTCCCTAGCAGAGATTGCAACTCCCTTTTTGACGTAGGTGCTTTCGTCTCCATTATGGCTTTGGTTTTGTTCTGGTTGATTTCAATCCCTTTCTTGTGAACCACAAAACCAAGAAAATCTCCCGCCTGCACAAAAAATGCACATTTAAGGGGATTCATCTTTAAGCCATGTTTTCTCATTCGCTCGAATGATTGGCTCAAATGATGCAAATGTGTTTCTGCAGATATAGATTTGATGACTATATCATCAATATACACCTGCATGAAGGTTTCAATGAAATCATGAAAAATTGAATTCATTGCCCTTTGATAAGTTGCCCCAGCGTTCTTTAAACCAAAAGGCATCACCACCCATTCGTAGGTGCCTAAGGCTCCTGGGCAACGAAATGCTGTCTTTGCAACATCTTCTTCAGCAATGAAAATCTGATTATACCCAGAGTATCCATCTAACATACTCAAGTATTCGAACCCTGCAGCAGAATCTACTAGCATTTCTGCCACAGGCATGGAATATTCATCTTTAGGGGTTGCAGTGTTTAAATCCCTAAAATCTATGCAAATTCTTAAAGAACCATTTTTCTTAATAACAGGTACAATGTTTGCTAACCATTCGACGTACCTTGTTGTTCTGATGAATTTGCAACGCAGCAACCTTTCGATCTCAGCTTTAATTTTTGTGAGAACCGCTGGTGCGAATCTTCTGGGAGTTTGTTTGATGGGCTTCTTGCCATCTTTGATTGGCAGTCTGTGTTCGACCAACTCCCTCTTTAAACCAGGCATTTCGTCATAATCCCATGCGAAGCAATCTTTGTTTTTCTTGAGGACTTCGATTACTTCCTTCTTGAGGCCTGGGCTAAGTTTTGCACTTATGTAGGTTATTCTTTTCATTTTTTCATCCCCTAAGTTGACTTCTTCGAGTGGATCTTGTGCCAACATTTTGGCACCTGAGTTTATGGAGTCCCTTTCGAAGCCTAATGGTTCTTTATCGTAGATGGCATCCAACCTTTGATCCATCTCAAATTCTCTTAAGGGTGAGCATTTCGAGCCATCCCCACTTACTTCGTTCATCTTTACAGTTAATTTATTTATTTCAGCCTCTAAGGCTGCTTTTGATTCGTTCTCAGCCATATAGGCCGAAATCCTTTCGAAAAAGGTGGACTCAGTCATGGATAAGGTTGTCGAAGTCCCAGCCTGCTAGCCGTTTTTGTATAGTGCTTTCGACTCCCTCTTCTTCACTGATTATTGTTCTATCCCAGTAAAGGCCATCATGGCGAAGGGTCATGTAGTAGTGGGCGTTTCTGGTTTCGTTAATCTCATCATTTGGAACACACGGAGCAATCTTTGCCAGATTTTTATCATAATCCCTCTTGTCAACTAAATTGACTGTTGACATAAAGTAACTCTGGTCTGCTTCGATGTTTTCCACGATTCCATCATCTCTCCACAGAACTAGTCGCGGATGCATTGACGAAGGAACTGCCCCCACGCCATGGATCCACTCCCTTCCCAGCAATAAGTTATAGTTGGCCTTGGCTTCGATCACCATAAACATGGTGGGCCTACAGCTTGAGCCTATTGTCAATTCCAACTGGACCACTCCCAGTGTTTTGCCCACTTTTCCCTCATAATTGGACAGAACCATATTATGGGTCTTGATGTCTCCTTCGCGGATCTCTAATCTTTTCAGCATGAAATGGGGTATCAAATTGACTGCAGCACCCCCATCTACTAGAACCTTGTTCACACCATGGGCACCAACTTTTGCCCGAATAAATAGTGGCTTAAGATGGTTCTTCATAGCAGGTTCTGGACGTTCGAAGAACTCATTTTGCTCCTCGATAGCCCCATTGTCCATCACATAGTAGCACACAGGCCTATGTTTCATCAAATCTGTGGTATCTTCTTCCTCATATTCATCAATTTCGGTTTCCTGCCCAAATTCACAGGGAAGCACAGATACCACGTTACAGTTTAGGTTGAATGAAGACTCCCCCTCCGATTCGAAGTTATCTGTTATCATATCTTCGTCCTCTTCTGGGCCTGGAGTGTATTCCTTTGGTTCATCCCGTTGTACTTTAGAGAAAAGCCTCCTATTAACTGGAGGTTTGTCTTCAGTTTGATTTTTTGGTTTGTTGGTGCTAGATTCACCTTGGTTCTTTGTTGAAGTGACCCCTTTGTTTGCCACAGCTTCCCTCTCAGCCTTTCGAATCCTTTGTTGCCTGCACCACTGGGATCTTGACATGGGGTTCCTTCCTTTGTAATTTTCTAATCTTACCTCCTCCTTTTTTGCTGTGTTGAATTGCCTTCTGTATGTCACAGCATGGCGTGCATTTCATTCGGTGTTTCTCCATCTATCTTTGCCTTTGTCATTTCTGACTTGCAACCATCTGTCGGTTGGCACTTCAGCAGGGAGTTTGAAAGTCACTCTTCGAGCAGCCTTGGGGTGAGGGCTATCAGGCCTTCATTGTTTGTGTCTGCTGTCGAAACGTGGGCCCATCTGGACAGTTTCTTGATGGTTCCAGCAAGGGGCGAAGGGAATCGTTTCGAAGGCTCTGGCCATGCTCTGGTCATACACAGCAGAACACCTTGGGCAAATCAAACACTTGGTTGCCCCTTTGTAGCAGCGAAACACAAATTCCAGCAAACTTTCTCCAGCCTTAGGATAACACCTGAACAGCTGGTTATCCTGGCGCCAATTGTTGCCAGTTCGAGTCCTCTGTACCCTCTCGAAATTCGCAGCGATTCTCTGATTGCAGAGGATGCTGCACCTAGGGCACAATATCATGCCTGAATCTCCTTTGTGGCATGTCATGCGGTAATCCTTGAGACTAGCATCTCCAGTGTGATTATCCTCCATTCTATACTTCTCTTTTTCTAAGTATTTTTCTACCTCCTCCATCTCAGAGCGAGGCCTCTCCATATCCACCATATTTATCTCAACATCTTCCCCCTTAGCTTCATCATCGCCCCATCCTGTGGGCTTTATATCCTCAATCTGAACCTTCGAACTCTCTGGGGTAGAATATTTGACCAAATAGTCAAATTTTCCACTGGGTTCCCCTAGAGTGTCCCATATTTCCTTCTGAGGGGAAGTTGGCTTCGTGATTTGGACTTTCTCTAATTCCAGCCTCAAGCCTTCAGTGACCTGTGTTAGTTCTTGGTTTTGATTTCCCTGGCCTTCAGTAGCCTGGGTTTCTTTTGCAACAGCTACAGGTGCTGCTTCAATCGAAGTCTCTGGCATCTTCTGGATGTCTTCAGTGACCTCCTTATCGACTTCGACCATCACCCAGTTTTCAGTTTCAGTACCTTTTTCTCCTGTTAGGGCGTCGCTTTGGTCAGTTTCCACCATGTTAATCTCTCCAATGCATGCAGGCTCGGAGTAGTTGGTGTCTGCGACGTCCAAGGGATCTTCGTCCACTTTCATCTTTACCTTATCAGCAAACTTTAGCCTGCCATCTTTGATTGCATTTTGAATTAGGTCCCTGAAAAGAAAACATTGTGAGGTTTTATGGCCTAGGAAACTATGATATTTGCAAAACCCTCTCTTCTTTCTCTGATCTAAAGGAGGTATTTTGACATTTGATGGCACAATGAGTTGGCCATCTTTGACAAGTAAGTCAAAAATCTCGTCACATTTAGTGACATCGAAGGTATAAACCTTCTTTGGGAATTTGTCACTTTTCTCATTTTCAACAATCTCTTTCCCTTTTGTGGGAACCAATAATTTGCAGGAGTAAGGTGGAGCCTGTTTTAATTCAGCGAGGTCGATTTCGACCTCTTCGAATCCGAATTCAGGATATTCTTCTGCTTCCTCAGTTTCAACATAGGAGATCCTTTCTTTCTTGCTATTCTTAAAGACTCTGGCTTTTTCGGCCTTTAGCCTTTCGACCTGTCGAACCCTATCGGCTAACTGAGCCATATCCCTCAAATATTGAGTGTCTAGTTTCTTTCGAATAGAGTAATCCAAGCCACCAGCAGCCATTTCGACTAACTCATGTTCAGGCACTACTGTGTAACATCTGGATTTCAAAAGCCTAAATTTGTTCAGATAATCGTCTATGGGTTCGGTGAACTTTCTCTTGACACTGGCTAATTCCTTCAAGCTTATTTTCGACTGTCCCATGTAAAATTGTTCATGGAATAATCTCTCCAAAAGAGCCCAAGTTTCAATGGACCCAGGAGGCAAAGTGGTAAACCATGTGAAGGCGTTTTTAGTCAAGGAACTTGGGAAATATTTGATCCTGAGATCTTCATTATTGGCTATATCTCCCGCTTCAGTTAGATATCTCGCTATGTGTTCGACTGTTGACTCATTGGTATCCCCAACGAACTTTGTAAATTTAGGGACTTTATATCCCCTTGGTAAATCAGTATGCATTATGCAATCTAATATAGGAGAAGCATAATTTGGCCTTCTCATTCCTGTGTTGAGGCCATTCTGGGCCATGACTCTCTCTATCATGGTGGTTAGATTGTTTTCTGCCAAGATGTTATCGTTTCGAATTCTATGAACGGCAGCGTCAGCATCTTGATTTCGACCAACCATGACAATTCCCCTAGGTTGTTCTTCTCGAAACCCTGGGGCTTCTAGCCTTTCGACCCTTGCCCCTGGTTCCATAATTTCTCTTTGTGGGCCTGGGATTATTGGGGCTTCTAACCTTGGTGCCCTGGCCCCTAAGTTAACTTCTTCTCTAGGTGGTCTATAAATTGGTTCGTTAGCAATTTGTTCTATAACAGGCATGTTTGCTCGAAATCCCGCCTGATTCTGCCTACGCCTTTCTGGGGGAGCAAAGAAATCTGCTATTCGACTCATGTTGTCAGCGTTTTCCCTGTTTGTCACAGTCACATTTTGTACTATTGGGGCAAATATTTCCTGCATAGTTTGTGCTAACACCCCTATCATATTATGGTTACTGTCATCCATCAATTGCCTAAAAGCCAACTGGTTTTCTGTGGTTAAAATAGGCATTGTGCTATAACCCACTGACCCTTGGTTATTTGTCATAAACTGATTCGCCCCAGACCCATACCCTATTTGTGGTGATGAATTCGATGTGGAATTGTGTAAACCTGCCATAAAGGAAGTTTGCATTCCATAAGAGGCATTTCTGGTTCTATTACCATCGAAACCGGGTGGTCTAGTTAGTGGAGTGGCGAACTGGGATTGTGTCCCTGATGGTAGAACAAATCCCCCAGGGTAACCAATGGTTCCAGTATTTCCTAAGATCGAACTATTAGTTGATATGCCACTTACTCCATTGGTGGCTATATTACTGGTTGAAGATGCAACAGACTGTGCATTTGAAGGGATCACATTAGATGTTCCCATCGAAGTGGACACATTAGTGCCTGTTGTATGTGGGGCATTTTCTTCCCCTTGTTGATTGTCAGAATTAGACATCTTGGTCAAACGTTTTCTTCTGGATAAGGGTTGGTTGCTGTTGGTTATTTTACCACTTCTTAGGTTCATAAAACAGCAAACTTCTTAGGTTCCAACATTTTTATAATGGTTATGTCTCAACAATCTTTATTTCTAATGTCCAATTATTGGTCCCACCGGGTGTGCCAATTTGTTTCCAGTGATTTTTGGTAAACAACCGCTAGTCTTCCAAACTATCGAATAAACTTACTGACTGTTATTCAATTTCTCTGGTAACTCACAGGATCGACTAGATTGATCCTAGGATTCCTTGGTCATTAGGGTAACTCTCATGATCGAACAGATATTCATGGTTGGTATTTGAGTGTTGTGTAGGTGTTTGGCTTATTTCGATTTCTCTCTTAAAGATCTAAAGGTGTAATCAAAATGTATGTGCGCGAAACTAACTTGCATGAATAAATGTTAATTGTAAAGACATGTAAAATTGCATAAAAGGCAAGTAAATGGCTTCGAATTATAAAAACAGTTAATGTAAAAGATGCTCTGGAACGTAAAAGATTCGAAATATGAAGAAAGCGTTTAATGCAAGAAATATGTAAATGACTTTAAGTGAAAATAGGCGTTCGAAGGATAAAACTTGAAGATAAAGGCATGAAAAGTATGACAGTTTTCTGAAATGTACAGAAAGCATTGAAATGTAAGGCTTTAATGAAGAGATTTCGAAATAAAAAGACTTTAAATGAGAAAACTTGTAAATGGTATTTGGCAGAAAGATAAAGGAAAGTGCTGGAAATGATAAAAGGTTTTCATTAAATCATAAACATGTGGTGCTATCATACGTACATTGCTCTTGCATTCGTTTCCCCAGCCATGTGGTAATTTGAATGTTACTGAGTATTTAGTACAATAGATATGACACACGAAATCCTAATACTAAGACTTCTATTTATACTAATTCGACCATAACGGTCTTGCTATAGGATTATGCCACGTTCAGAACATGCAGAACAATGCCTCTCTCTTCTTTCCACGTGTCTCCAAATGCTCCAGCACATAAATTTCAAACTTCGAATGTCCCGCTTCCATTTGAATTTCAAATGTTTTGGTACTTCTCCGTTTCGAACGCACTTCTCAAACACAGCCTTGTTGTTATTTCGAGACTTCTTTAGATATGTTCCCATAATTGCCACTCGAAGCTCCAAGCTTTGATATGCTTATTCGAAACACTGCTTCTGCTACTTCGAAACATGACGCTCTGTTTCATTTCGATCGAAACGTTCAATTCACTTGGCTTCTAATAATATTATCAAAATCTTCAGCCAACACATGGTTGTTGTACCCCAAAATTTACCCTCCCATATTTCCCAAGACATTGCAAGAATCATCTCCAAGTTGCTCAAGATTGCTCAAGAGTTAGACAGTCAAATCATCTCCTAAGGCAGTCAATCTCAAATTAGGGTTTTGTGTTGCATCAAGGTCCTTACATCCAAATGACCCCAAGTTCTCCCCAATGTCCTAAAATATACACAAGGACATCTATGTCAAATTTCAAGCCTTGCAGAGGAAGTTTGGTCAGTCAATTGCTCAAAAGGTCCAAAAATCGACTATGCTAGGGCAAAAGTCAACTGTGACCTACAAATAGTCAAACCTCAAGATTTTTTTTGTCAACATTCTCATTTTGAAGGATAATTCATCATTTTATCAAGGGTTGATCATGATTCATCAAGGATTTCTTAAAATTCATCAAGATTCAAAAGTTGCTAAATTAGGGTTTTGTAGGAAAAGTCAACTCAACTTTGACCAAGCATAAATTTCTCATACTTTATGAGAAATGACCCATCCAAAGCTCATTTTTAAGAGGATGCAATTTCCTACAATCCATCTTCACACCCCAAGATCAAGAAATGCACTCACAAGAAGTTACAAATTTGGACATTATAGGTCATTTTTGAAAGTCAACAAAAACACCTTTTTTTACAAAGCTTATAAATTGAGCATGGAATATCAAAATGATATTAGACCAAAGGTTTTGGTTATAGGACATCTCAAGGTTTCTAAAAAGTCCAAGAACACCTCCAAAAGTTCAAAATTGAAGAAGTTATGCATTGTTGAAGTTGGGCATTTTTCCAAAATTGCCAAAGGTCAACTATCCCCGAAACTTCAAATTTTGACAAAAGGGCCCAGTTTTTTCCACTTGATTTGATCTTGTCACACTACACACGTGTCATATCTTCTGTTTTGTGTCCAATTATTAATTTTTCCATTTTATTTGATTTTTATTGAATTAATTCATTTTTAATCAATTTAAATCCAAATAAAATCCAAATCTTAATCAATTGGAATCTTTTTGATTGATACAGGTCTTTAATACCATTATGGACATGATCAAATTCGAATCAAGGCATATCATGCACAAAATATTGGATTTGGGATATTTTTGGAAGCTTTGTAATGGAGGATCATATCATATCTTCATACATCAATTCACAAAGATTCAAAGCCCAAACTTTGACCTAATGCATTGTTGGATACATATACAAACCAAAGGCACACGATTTGAGACCTAGAGGCTACACAATCTGGAAAACCAAAAACTTGAAAAAAGCTTGAAAAAGTTGGAAACTGAAATCTTGGTTAGGGGCCAATTCAAGACAAAAACTCAACGCTATCTTCTTGCTAGACGTCCACTGAGTCTATAGGAATCAAAATCAAGCCCTGAAACCTCATGAAATACGCTATAAGTATCCTTGAACACCTCCCTGTACATGGAAGTGCATCCTCTTATTCTTGCATCTTTTTGCCAAAATCTTTGCACAATCATGCTAATCGGTCCATTTAGAGACTTTCTGCAATATTTGATTTTGTTTTTGTAGCCTGTAAATCCATACCCGAAACTAGGGTTTGGGTTTCTTGTTTTTAGGCATTTCAATTTCAGGTAAAATCAGCACTATTAATGGCCATGGATGAATTCAGGAGGGAGAGACGAAGCGAACCGCGGGTAAATAACCAGTGTTCCAACGAAGAAGACGATGACGCGTCTCCCTCCCATTGGTGGTTTCAAATCTCGCGCGTTTTATTTTTTTATTTACAGCATATTGTTTGTTTTTAGCATATAATATTCTCCACTTATCCCATTAACAAGTAAACACCTTGGCTCAGCTGGCAGAGACGCTAGTGGAAAATCCAATGGGACCTGGGTTCGAATCCCAGGTCCCCCAATGCATTTGTTTCATTTTTCTTCAGGTTATTCCATGTGATTTCCAAAGCGTAGCACACCATACACCTCAAATCTCCAGGCGCCAGATGGCCTTCAGGCCAAATCTGATGGCCCATATTGGACATCCACCATATGCCAAGGTTAACGTGTCACACTAGATCAGAAGGTCAACCAGGCTTGCAGCGAATTTGGGCCTCAAAAATGCCAATCTTACTCCCTTTCCAGGCCCAGCACCCCCCATTGGGTTATTTCTAATTCTTTTTTTATTATTTCTTTTATTTGTTTTGTTTAATTATCATTATTATTATTTAAACTAACAAATTAATAATCTTTCTTAATAAAATCAAAAACACAAAATATATTTTATTCATCACTTTTATTTTTGTAAACAAGTATTAATTAATTAACTTAGTTTTAATTAGGGTTAACTTTTAATACTTTTTGCAAATAATTAAAATCAATTTAGAAAAATTAGGTTTTTACTAACTTTTAATCAATTTATTTTATTTCTTTAAATACTCAAAATCCAAAAATATTTTCATTAATTAATTAATTTAATTATTAGCTTAGGTCTAATTCCATTTAATTCAAAAATAAACCAAAAAATGCTTTCTTTTCAAAAGGGGTCAAAACCCTAAATGCGCCCGATTTAATTTCTTGCACGCGATTCATTTGATTCCAATTTTGTAATTGTTTCCTGGTATGTAATAGTTTTTTTAATTAGGACTTTATTTTATCGCTTTATTTTATTTTCCGCAATTTAAATTAAAGGGTTGTTTTTGGCGATGTAAATACCTGACGCCTTGTAATAGTTTAGATTTAATTTCCACAAATTTAAACTCCGCAACTATACACTGTTAGATGTTTGATAATAGGGAATGTGTGACAAGATCAAATGTATGAACTTAAAATCAACATAGCTCACCCATGACATGTACAAAGATAAAATTAACCGAAATAACACACTCGCACATGCGCACTCTTAGGGTACACCTCACTTGGTTGCCTTCGAACGTGGTCATTGAGTATAGAAAATTTTAGAGGTCGCCCTCTTGTCCAAAGATCATAGTTGCCTCGAAACGGTTGCCTCAGAAAAATGATCTAAGACATTAGGGTTACCGCTAAGGCGTCCTAACGTTGCTTTAGTGACCACACGTCCCTTAATCGAATTGACCCTTAAAACTCCAACGACGGTGCTACCTACTCCTTCATAGTGGGATAACATTGTCTAGAGGACATTTACAAAGATTAATTCCTTTTTCGAGTAGGTAGATGATTCTTAAGTACTTGCACCTTTCAAAATAAAACAAAACTTTTCGTACTTACACCTTTCAAACAAAAAAACTCTTTCCAAACCCACAAACACAAAGAAAAGAAAATTTTGAAAACACTTTGAGCAAGTACCTAAGAGCCCGTGGATAACCACGGATAGAAAGGGTGCTAACACCTTCCCTTTCTATAATCTACCCCCCGGACCCGAGAAACATCTCCAAAAAGGAATTTTTCTGTGTTTTTTTCCTTTCCTTGTTGGATAAAATAAAAGACGGTGGCGACTCTTTCTTACCACGACATTTTGCGAAAAACAAACACAAAACGCGAACCAGCATTCCAAAACAGTCAGTTCTCTTCCCACCGTATCACAGAACTGGCGACTCTGTTGGGGAATACTTAATAAGTGAGGTGTACCTTAGGATTAGATCATTGTGTTTTAAATTGTTTGCTTTGTATGCTTTATATTTGTGGGCTTGTATCAGAGTTTCTATAGATCCTAACCCGGATCTGGGGATACCCTTTAGGTAAGTAGCAATAAACTGTGAGGGAACTGTACGGCGTAGACTGATACGGTTGAAGCAGTAGCTACGTTGGTGTGGCACTTTAGTGTGTACTGATATCCCTTGTGTTGGAATGAGGAGAATATGGGTCTTCTAAGGGGTCATTAAGCACCAACTGACCTTAGAACCTTTAAATTGACCAACTTGGCCATAGAACAGTAGCAGTATGCTACACTCATTGAGACTAAACTCTCGCGATGATTCCAGCCGCAAGAAAAGGTTGCTAAACTAGAATTATGACCGATCGAGGGTAGTCAGTGATATTGAGGACAAGTTTAAACCAACTGAACCGAAAGAGGGTAGTACCTAAGCTCCTTGCCGGCCTGAAATCTAAGGGCTCTCTGTGTGACTTGTGTGCCTTTACCATGTTTGCTGTTTGTGGATACTTGTGGTGTGCTTACTATCATTACATCATAACATTGCACACATTTTGCATTGGACTAACCTGTTTCAAAGACAGGAGGGATTCATCTTTGTTCTGTTTTATAGGTCATCATGATGCCCATGCGTAGGAACACCATCCGGATTAACTTTGTCCAGGTTCCCACCTTGCTTAAAGATTTGGTTGCAAAGAGGCCTAATACTAGCTCTTTCATCAGAAGACATGGTTATCTTCTCAGTTTGGCCACCTCCAAATTGGATGAGCAGATGATGAGTGTTCTGGTCCAATTCTATGATCCGTTGTACCACTGCTTTACTTTTCAGGACTACCAGTTGGTCCCCACTTTAGAAGAATTCTCTGAGTTGCTCGGTATCTCTGTTCTGGAGCAGACCCCGTTTACTGGTTGGGAAAAGACTCTTAGGCCCGAAGAGATTATTGCAGCCCTTCATATGACCAAAGAGGAGGTAATGGATAATTGGTAGACTAGGAGTGGAGCAAAGGGCTTTCTGACTAAGTTATTGGTTGGCAAGGCTAACTATTTCTGGGATAGCCTAGACTTCAAGGCATTCGAGGATATTCTGGCTCTTCTGATATATGGCTTGGTATTGTTTCCAAACTCTGACTCCTTTATTGATGTTAATGCGGTAAAAATCTTCATCTCTCGGAATCTGGTACCCACTCTCTTGGGTGACATCCTTCATCAGCTTTATGCTCGTACTACCCGAAAGCGGGGAACCTTGATGTGCTGTGTTCCGTTGTTGGCAAGGTGGTTTATTTCGCACCTTCCCAAATCAGTGCTGAAGAACAAAGAAGGAATGGGCTGGGCTTATAGGGTGATGTCTCTCTCTCATAATGACATCATCTTGACTCTCAAGGGTATGGACGAGGTGACTATCATTGATCGATGCGGGGAGTACCCTAATGTTCCATTGCTAGGAACCCATGGAGGAATTTCTTACAATCCGTGCTTGGCCTTACGTCAGTTTGGGCGTGCCAGAAGAGAAGGACCTCATGAGATGCTAATGCCTAGTATCATCTTTGATTTTCAAGGGGATAGCGACGAGAAATGTCGGAGATTCATAAGGGCTTGGGATAGAGTTCACCAATCTGATCCACACGAGCTGGGCCCAAAGACTTCACTTCCGATGGAGCCATATCTCAAATGGGTCTGTATCCGTGCCCAAAAGCTAGGTATGTCGTATGAAGTTGTTCGACTTGTCATTCTTGAAGTTGCTAATGAAGATGGGGTTCTTCAAAACATCCTCCATCCTCATATTCCCACTGACATTGGGACCCTGAAAAGGTCTTGGATGCAACTGAGAGAGGAATGGGATGCTTACCGAGAAAAGTTCAACGAGCAAGAGCAGAAGATCTAGAAGCTGACTAGGCAACTGGAGAATGAGGGGATTCTTAATGACTATGTTCGCACTGAGAAGAAGAGACCATGGGAGCATTGATGGGCCTTTGTTTATTTCCATTTCAGTTTTATTTACTTTTCAGTATTTCCTTTCGTAACGCCTTAATGGCATCAGTTGAACAATTTGAATTCCAAAGTTTATCTAATAAAGTGTGTTTCCTTCCTGGTTTACAAATTTGAATCTCTCGATTGTCTTTGAAATCATAAATCATACGCATTTCATCTCATGCACTTCATAAACAGGTACCCATTACAGGTCTCTTATCTTCTTCGCTGTTTATTTCAGCAATCATCATGTCTGCTGAACCTTCAACTGAGCAAGCCATCAAGGCCCTCCAGGCCCGGAATGCCCAATTTCAAGAGCTGTTCATGAATCTAGCTAAGGGTCAGCAAGACCTGAAGACCTTTATTCTGAAAGAGAAGAAGAAGAAGAAGAGGAGGACCATCCTGTTCAACACTGGTCCTAGGTTTGGAAACAGGCTTCAGAATGAAGTTGATTTGACTACCTCATCTGGAGGGAAAGATAGTCAAGAGGAAAGGAGGGCTCCTAGCCCTGTGGTCTCCGACAACGAGACGGACTTCGACGAAGAACAGTATCCTCCTGCCGAGGACAGATACAAACAATTGGAAGACCGGTTGAGTGCTATGGAAGTTCAGAAAGTGCCTGGTCTGGACTTTGGTGATTTGGGTCTATCATCTAGGGTGGTGATTCCCCACAAATTAAAGGCGCCAGCCTTTGCTAAGTATGATGGAGTTTCTTGTCCGAAGTTGTACCTCCAGTCATATGTGAGGAAGATTCAACCTTACACCGCTGATAAAAACCTATGGATCCACTTCTTCTAAGACAGTCTCTCAGGGACTCAGCTTGAGTGGTTTTATCAGTTAGACGAAGCCAGTATCCACAGTTGGGAAGATTTGGCTACTGCTTTTTACAGGCAGTATCAATACAACTCCGACCTTGCTCCTACGCGTACCCAACTCCAGGGTATGTCAATGGGAATGGGTGAAGGTTTCAAAGATTATGCTCAGAAGTGGAGGGACCTCTTCGGAAGAGTACAACCACCCTTGGCTGATCGGGAGCTTGTGGGTATGTTTCTGGGGACCCTGTCTGGTCCATTTTTCAACCATCTAATTGGGAGCTCTTCGGCTGGGTTTACAGAGCTTATCATGACCGGTGAAAGGATTGAGGCTGGTATTAAGGCGGGTAAGATACATAAGGGTGCCTCATCAAGCACTGAGAATAAGCCCTTTAAGAAAGAGTCCAGTGTTGTCTACAGTGCGAGAAGATAGAATAGGCCTGAACACCGCCAAGCTGTTAATGCGGTTGTTATTTCAAAACCCACTGGTGCTCCTCAGCACACCAATCAAAAGAACGACGAGAGACCTCGAAGGTAATTCACCAGTCTCAACATGACCTTATCTCAGATTATGCCACAGTTGCTGAAGACCAATCTTCTGATTCTAAAGGAAGCCCCGAAGAATCCAAATACAACATCACTAAGGTATAACCCTAATGCCCGATGTGCTTATCACTCTGATAGCCCAGGGCATAATACAGATGATTGTTGGACTTTGAAGAATAAAGATACAGGACTTATTTGATGCGAAGGAGATTGAGTTTGAGGCGCCCGAGAGGCCTAACATTGTGACTGCTCCTATGCCCAAGCATGGAGTAAATGCTATAGAAGAGGATTCGTTTGTGGTTTCTGTGAATGATATTGTTACCCCTTTAATGACTGTAAAGAAGAACCTTTTGCTAGCCGGTTTATTTCCGGGTTGTGACGAAGGTTGCCGTATGTGTTCTGTCCTACCTACCGGTTGTCTGCTTTTGAAATCAGGTGTCCAACGCCTGATGGATAGTAAAGAAATTCTGTTTAAGAAGACTGTTGTTCTTGTAGTCCATACTGAAGAAGTTGCCATTATCACCATTTTCGATAATTCTTCCAAGGCTCCCTCGAGGAAGCCTGTTAGAATTACATTTGTTCCAAGAATCGCACCTGTGATCATCACTGTTCCGGGGCCCATCCCCTACACCTATGATAAAGTTGTCCCTTGGCACTATGGGGCTGATGTTTATTTTTATGGAGTTAAGCAAGAGTTGGATGTTGATACTGATGTCAGCAACATTGTTGGACCTGCTAAAGTCACCCGCAGCGGAAGACTTTTCTCACCTGATATCTCTCCACCATCTGCCCGAAGACCTATTGTTATTACACCTGCCAGTGTACCTGCTGCTATTCCTGTTCAAGTTCCCGTTCTTACCCCTGTCGCCGAGTCATCTGACACTCGGGGCAAAGGGATCACCAGTGAGCCTGCCCAGACGGAGGCACCGAAGACGATTACTGTTGAAGCTTCTAGACAAGAGATGGAAGAGATTCTGAAAATTATCAAAAAGAGTGACTACAATGTAGTTGAGCAGCTGGGGAAAAACCCATCCAAGATTTCTATGTTGTCACTGTTGTTATGCTCAGAGGATCATGCCAAGGCTCTGATTACCTTTTTGAAGACTGCCCACGTACCACAAGAGACATCAGCTGATCATTTTACAGATTGCATGGCCAATTTGACTGCTGATAATGGGTTGGGTTTCTCGGACGCCGACTTGACTACTAAGGGGAAGAATCACAATGATGCCCTGCATGTCTCCATTGAATGCAAGGGCACTACTCTTGCACATGTATTGGTGGATAGTGGTTCCTCATTGAACGTCTTGCCCAAGAAAGCTCTAGACTGGTTGGATTGTGAAGGGTTGGAGCTGAAACCAAGCAACATTGTCGTCAGGGTATTTGATGGGTCTAAAATAATGGTACATAGAGAGGTTGATATCCCGATCAAGGTTGGTTCTAAGGTCTTCAACTCTATGTTCTATGTGATGGACATTCGGCCATCTTATTCTTGTTTGCTGGGTCATCCATGGATCCACAAAGCCGGGGCCGTAACCTCAACGCTCCACCAGAAGCTGAAGTACCCGGTCAAAGGGAAGATTGTGACAGTACAAGGAGAGGAAGAGTACATGGTTAGCCAGCTCAACTCTTTCCGATATGTAGAGATGGATGGGGAGTTCATTGAGACCCCGTTTCAGCATTTTGAAGAGGTTCCCCAGACATTGGCGTCAGCTGAGACTGTTGTTGAAGACTCTCCTATGAAGATGGCTTCCTTTAAGGATGCCCGGGCTGTTGTTGAGAAAGGTGGGTGTGCAAATTGGGGCCGACTCCTTGATTTTACACAGAATACTAACAAGTTTGGTTTGGGTTTCACTGCAGAAGCTCAAAGGGCTGTTCGGAATGCATGAATCGGAAGACCTCCCGTGTTCATCAGCAACTCGGGAGTGAATGCCATTGAAGACGATGATTAAGAGTTTGATATTGACAGTTGGATCTACCCGACTACCAACGGTGGATTAAACAACTGGACAGCAAAGGATTCTATGTCTGTTTCTGTTATCACCCAGTAATGAAACTTCTTGTTTTGAATATGTAACAGATAATGTTTTGAACTTTACGGTCCGGTGTCTTACCCGGGGCACCGTGGCTTCATTTGTGAGGGCTTTTGTGTGTCATTTTCATATATCATAAATAAAAGCATTGGACGTTTTCTTGCATTTCAAATTTTGCGCTCCTTGTTTTTCTTTTATTATATATTGCAAAACAGCTATTTTACACACACTCACGTATCATGATCTACATCCACTCTTGATTCCACTGATAACGACTCTGCTACTGCCAGTTATGACTTCGAAAGTCCTATCAACTTAGCTGAAGACGAAGGTGAAGATGATTGTGAAGTGTCTGCTGAACTTGCAAGACTGCTACTCCAAGAAGAGAGGGCCATACTACATCTAAGCCATCAATTCTGATACCTCCAATTGCAGGAAGACCGTTGATCTCATACCTAAAAAATGATGGATAATACAAAAAGTTGTGTTGAGTCAACATGACGAGTCTGGCCGAAAAGAGCATGCTATTTATTACCTTAGCAAAAAGTTTACCGACTGTGAGACCCAATACTCACTGCTCGAGAGAACTTGCTACGCTTTGGCATGGGCTGCTCGCCAGCTGAGACAGTACATGTTGAGTCATACTTCTCTTCTGATACCAAAAGATGCGAACGTCTTGACGGAACCTTGGCCTTTTGCAATGTGGGGCATTGACATGATCGGCGAGATCAGACCTACGACATCCAACGGGCATCGTTTCATCCTGGTAGCAATTGATTACTTTATGAAGTGGGTCGAAGCAGCTTCCTTTGCTATTATAACCAAGAACGTCGTGGCACGGTTTATTCGGCACAATCTGATCTGTCGATATGGTGTACCAGAAAGGATCATTACGGAAAATGGTACCAATCTCAACAACAAGATGATCATTGAGCTCTGCAAGCAGTTCAAGGTACAGCATCACAACTCTTCTCCCTACCGGCCAAAAATGAATCGGGTTGTAGAAGCGGCTAATAAGAACATTAAGAAGATTGTGAAGAAGATGACAATGACATACAAAGACTGGCACGAGATGTTACCATTTTCTCTTCATGGGTACCGTACCTCAGCGCGGACGTCAACAGGGGCAACACCCTATTCTTTGGTATATGGTATGGAGGCAGTCTTGCCCATTGAAGTTCAGATACCCTCTCTTCGAATCATGAAGGATGCAGGTTTGAGTGAAGATGACTGGATTCAGACCCGACTCGATCAGCTGAACCTAATCGACGAAAAGAGACTTACTGCTATTTGTCATGGTCAGACGTACCAAAAACGGATGATCAAGGCATTTAACAAGAAAGTTAGACGACAAGAGTATCAAGTTAGGGATCTGGTAATCAAGCGCATTATCCTACCTTAAGGTGATCCCAGGAGCAAATGGACCCCTACTTACGGAGGGCCATTTGTGGTTAAGAACATTTTCTCAGGAGGAGCTATGATTCTAACCACCATGGATGGTGACGACCTTCCTCACCCCGTTAATGCAGACATAGTGAAAAGATACTACGCATAATCAAAAACCCGCTAGGTTGACTGGCCTAGGCAAAAATAAGGGCTTCCCGGTGAACCAAAGGGGTTCGGGCAAAAATAAGGGATGAAAATGAAAAAATCTGTACACCCGGCAAGTCGAAAACCTGAAAAGGCGACTTGGGCAAAAAAGGGTATCCCGGTGGACTGAAAACCCGAAAGGGCGGTCCAGGCAAAAATTAGGGATCAAAGTGTAACATTATGTCTCATTGGATCACCTTGCATCCAGACTTCGATATCAATTATCAAGCTCAGACGGCACTAATCAATCGGATTCATCTTTAACCAGTAGCAAAGTGATGATATGCTTGAGGACATAAAGGCAATAGCGGAGTTGGAACCCAGTGGGATTATTCACATAGCTGTTTTGTTTTCTTTTAACAAATTGTGTAAAATTTTATTTGTTCGGCGGTGTTCTCTTACTAGGACGTCAGCCTCTTGTACAAAAACGCCTATTTACAGGCCAAACTTCAAATCAATACAATTCATTTTCAAAGAAATTTCAAACTGTTTTTCCTTTATCTATTTTGTTTTGCAAAGAACGTCCAATGTTCATTTCTGATATATGCATTTGACATTAATTGCTGCTCATAAATATGTACATGCGAAACGAAAAGATGAATTACTGGTAATATCAGAAGCAGGGGCAATAAGAATTGTCCGAACTATATATTTGCTTTGTCCACCAGGTACAAAGGTAGATTCAGCTGAAGAATATGGCTAAGATACCTTCACTCCCCGCAGAGTAAGACAGTAATGGTAGCTCCCTCAGCTGAGACTTACAACCGTGAACGAATTAGAAATACTCTCCCCAAGCAGAGTTGGTCTATCATCATCACTAAAAAGGGCTTAATATTCCCCAGTGGAGTATAAGAATATTCTCCAGGAAGTATAGGAGTATCCTCGGAAGTCTTAATGTTCCTCAAACGGAGTATAAAAATTTTCCCCAACAGAATACAAGTTACCCTCAGTGGAGTCAATATTTCCCCAGTACGGTCTGAAAAAGCTTCCCCAATGGAGTTGAATCATCCTCCCTAGTAGACTCTGGAAGTGTACCCCCCAGCGGAGTACAAAATAAATATCCCCAGCAGAGTCGCCAGTTCTGTGATACGGTGGGAAGAACTGACTGTTTTTGGAATGCTGGTTCGCGTTTTGCGTTTGTTTTCGCAAAATGTCGCGGTAAGCAAGAGTCGCCACCGTCTTTTATTTTATCCAACAAGGAAAGGAAAAAATCACAGAAAAATTCCTTTTTCGAGATGTTTCTCGGGTCCGGGGGGTAGATTATAGAAAGGGAAGGTGTTAGCACCCTTTCTATCTGTGGTTATCCACGGGCTCTTAGGTACTTGCTCAAAGTGTTTTCAAAATTTGTTTTTCTTTGTATTTGTGGGTTTGAAAAGGGTTTTTGTTTTTGAAAGGAGTGTAAGTGCGAAAAGTTTTATTTTGTTTTGAGAGAGCAAGTACTTAAGAACCATCTACCTACTCGAAAAAGGAATCAATCTGTGCAAATGTCCTTTAGACAATGATATCCCACTATGAATGAGTAGGTAGCACCGTCGTTGTAGTTTAAGGGTCATCAGATTTGGCCTGGAGACCATCTGGCGTTGATTTCATGAGGGAGTGTTGTACCCTAAAATTTGCCCTCCCATTTTTCTTCAAGATTTGCTAAGAGCATGCTTCAAAATCTCCCAAAGGTTGCACAGTCCAATTGCTTCCTAACAGTCAAAAATTAGGGTTTTGGTTCTGGCAAAGAAGTTGAAGTTTCCAAGGGTCCAATCAAGTCCCACATGCCTATAAACATTGTAAAGCATCCACATGCCAAGTTTCAAGACTCACAGCACAAAATTGCACAGTCAAAAACCCTAATTGCTCAACAGTCAACTGCAGGGGCAAAATGGTCATTTGACAGTCAAAAGTCAAAATTTTTGGTCAACATATTATTTTGAAGCCACAAACATCATTTGATCAATTCTTGATCATGATTCTCAAAGCATGGCTCAAAAAGTCTCAAGATGCAAAAGTTTCTATTTTTGGACAGTTGAAAAAGTCAACTGCAAATTGACCAGGGCATAACTTCCACATGGTTTATCAGAAAAATTCCATCCAAGTCTCATTTTGAAGAGAATGACATTTCCTACAACTCCTCTTCACACTTCAAGTCCAAGAAGTGCTCTCATAAAAAGTTATCAATCTCAACATTATAGGTCATTTTCAAAAGTCAACAAAAAGACACTTTAAGTCAAAGACCATAACTTGAGATTGGTAAATCAAAATGACATGGGACCAAATACATTGGTTAGAGGACTTCAAGACCTTTCCAAAATGTCCAAGAACATGATCAAATCTTAAAAATTGAGCAAGATATGCCTTGTGGAAGTTGGGAAGTTTTTGGGAATTTTGAAAAGTCAACTTTGCTTCAAATGCCTCAAAATTGCTAATGGGCCACAATTTCTTCCATGAAACATTACCCAAAGGCTATGCACGACCCATTGACATCTAAGGGAGTTATTTTACCATTTTTGATTAATTATTTGAATTATTATTATTATTAATTCACTTAATTAAAATTAAATATGACAAAAATAGCAAATCATGTTTTCCAAATCTTTGTGCAGCATATTCTCTCATTAAGGCCTAAATATTTCGTGTACCACATCAAAGGGACCAAATCTTCCAAATAGGCAAGTTTTCATGGCAAAAAGGATTGAAAAAGATCATGGAAAATCACAAATTCAAGAGCATTGAATACATGGATCATGGGCTTGTTTTGCTTGACCTAATCATGCTACATACATATGCAAACATAACCTAGTGCATAAGAACAGAGAAGCTGCGCATAAACCACAGGAACAAATTTACATTTTTTCCCAAAAAATCTCAAAACTGTTTTCATAGCTAGAGATCGTTCCAAGGCCTCAAAGCTATTCCAAAACACTCCTCACACTACCAGGAAGCTGTTGCAATTGAAATCAGATCTCCACGCGCAAGGAATTGGTAGAACTATGTTGCACTTTTTCACAAAAAATTCATAATCGTGTTTCCATTTATATGCATTATTTGTGATTTTTAACCATTGTTTTACATTAACATGGACATTCTGAATCTATTGGTGCTATTTAATTGAATTACTATTGCCTGTATGAGAAATTGCCATGAAAGCTTCTTAGGGTTTCTGAAGCTTTGATTTGGGGCTTCACAAATAAGGAACAATTGGCCACTCAAACCAGGACCATTGGACTCAGGACATTCAGACGAAACTATTGATCACATCGCGCCTAATTTCTATTTCACCATGCTCTAATCGCTATTTTGCAGGTTTGAGGTTAGTGGGGGTTTAAAACCCCCGCTATCTAGTCTTATTTTTCAGGCAAAAAACAAAGAAACAATGGAGAAGATGCTGAGCTGTTGGTTTATGTTTGGTCAATTTGAATATTAGCGCGTTTTTTCTAGCGCTTCAGTATAATGCTTATGTTTCACATATATTATTTCCGTTCCATAATAATAACAGATGCGTTCAATGGTTCAGTTGGTAGCTTAGCTGGCCTGCAGTCATTGGGACCTGGGTTCGATTCCCAGGTCCCCCATATTTCTCAACAATTTTGCTTGTAACATGTTCCAGCGTAGCACTCAGTCAAAGGAACATCATACAATCTCATTATCTGGCTTGCCACGCGCCCAGAGCCTCAATTTAATGGCCATCATGTGAAGTCCACCATACGCATTGGTCAACTGCTTCCCACTCAATCAGAGAAGTCAAACAGGGCTTGTTCCATTGGGCCAAAATTCTCACAAAAACACCTCCAAAGGGGCCAGATACCCCCATGGTTTGTCTAATTTCCAACTTTCATTTATTTTTTCTTCTATTCTTTTATTTATTCTTTTTAATTAATTGTTTTCCTTTAATTCACCAATTAATTTTCATAATACAAAAAATACAAAAAAAATCAGAAATCATAAAAAGAAAAATATGTTTATTTAATTTAATTTATTAATAGTTTTCTTTTGTAAATAAATTCCAATAATTAATTTAGTTTAATTTTAGGTTTAACTTTAATGTTTTCTTAAATAACTAAAACACATAAAAATTAGGTTTTTTTTAGCATTTTATTCTTTTTCTCAATAATTAAATTTTTCTTCTTTTTTATTATTAATTATTAATTATCTTGTAAATAAATATGTCATTAATCAATTAGGTTAAATTAGGTTAAAACTTAAATATTTTTCTTTAACAATTAAAAACATGTAGAATTAGGGTTTCCTTTCCTTTTAACTTTCTTTATTTTCATAATTACAAAAACATCAAAAATAACTTCTTTTCCTTATTAAATAATTTAATTAATTTTCAATTCCAATTTAATTTCTTTAAAGGGTCCAACGTCCTCGCCTTCGATTATAATTTCTTTTCGCACGTTTATTTTTATTTCCTTTTTAAATATTATGTATTTGCCCCAAAGCTTTGTAATAGATAATTAGGACATTTACCTTCCGCACTTTTATTCAAAATCGGGTCTTTGTTAATTTGGCGATGTATAGACCCGCGCCTTGTAATAGCGTAGGACCTTTATTTTTCCGCATTTTAATTTTCGCACCCTTTAAACTACTAATCACATGAAAGAATGTATGCCCAAATAAAATCAAGCATAGCTCACCCAAAGCATGTACAAGATAAAACATAATTGAAAATGACACACAATTCACACACCACTCCTAGGGTACGCCTCACTGTTGCCTTACCCCTCGAAACGTGGTCGTCGAGTATAGGACGTCTTAGTGAGTCCTTATGTTCCATTGATCTAGTTGCCTCGAAACGGTTGCCTCGAAACAAGTTGCCTCAGAATAGTTGCCTCAGAATAAAAAGATCAATGGCATAAGGGTAGCTTCTAAGGTGTCTTACTGTTGCTCGGTGGCCACATTGTCCCTAAACTCGAATTGACCCAAACACCTCCGACGGTGGTGCTACCTACCTCTCAATGGTGGGATGGCACTACCTTAAGGACATTTACACAGACTAATTCCTTAGGGTAGGTAGATGACTCGTAGATACTTGCTCTAAATTCAAAACAAATCAAAACTTCTTTTCACACCGACACTTCGCAAAAAGCTTTCAAAAACAACTTTTCAAACACTCTTGAGGACTGATACAAGAGTCGAACTGAAATTTTAAACGAAACTTTTTCAAACTCACTCACCTTGAAAAGCAAACACTTTTGAAAACACAAATGAGCAAGTATCTAAGAGCCCATGGATAACCATGGATAGAAAGGGTGCTAACACCTTCCCTTTCTATAAATCTACCTCCCGAACCGAGAGCTAATCTCATAAGGAATTTTTCTGTGCTTTTGTCCTTTCCTTGTTGGAGAAAATAAAAGACGGTGGCGACTCTTGCTTCCGCGACATTTCGCGAACCAGCGTTAAACAGTCAGTTCCAGTTCCACCGATCACAGAACTGGCGACTCTGTTGGGGAATCTTTATAAAGTGAGGTGTACCTTAGGACTAAGATCACTTGTGTTTTCAATTGTCTGAATTGTTTGCTTTATCATTGTGGGTACTGTCTTGGGAGTTCTATAGATCCTAACCCGGATCTGGGGATACCTTCTTAGAAAGTAGCAACAAGGCTGTGAGGGAACTGTGCGGGGTATACCGACATGGTTGAAACAGTCTGCTACGTTGATGTGGCACTTTGGTGTGTACCGGTAACCCTTGAGTCCAGTCAAGGAGAGTACGGGGCCTCCGCGTGGTGTCGTGAAGCATCAACTGACCTTAGGAACCTTAATTGAACCATCTTGGCCTCTTTAGGGTAGTGAGATAACTGACTTTGGTGCAGTCCGAGGTTGGTTGATACTCGATACTACACTCAATTGAGGGTTGCTTTCCTGGAATATTTCGGTCGCCAGTTCAGTGGCTAAATCGAAACGATGAACAATGAAAGCAATCCAGTGATATTGGGACCCTTAGAACCTGGTTACTTTCGATAGGACAGGTTGAGCCCACCAACTTCAAGAGGGTAATACCCAGACCCCATGCTGGCCTAAACTCTAAGGGCTTGTCTTGTGTGACTTGTGTGCCTTACCATGTTTGCTTTTTGTAAATATTTGTGGTGTGTTTAATCATAGCATCATAACATCATACAGCATCATATGCATTGGCTAACCATTTCAGGGGTCCGAATCTTCATCTTTGTTCTTGTTTTGTAGGACATGGATATTGTTCGCAGAAAGACAATTCAGATCAGCCTTGTAAGGATCCCTCCTCAGCTTAAGGAGCTTATATCCAGGATTCCCGAGAGTTCTTCTTTCAGTGAGAGGCATGGAAGACTCATCAGCTTGGTCAACACCAACATTGAGGAAGATATGATAAAGGTCTTGTTCCAGTTCTTTGACCCTCTGCATCACTGTTTCACTTTCCTGGATTATCAACTGGTGCCTACAATAGAGGAGTTCTCCCGGCTTCTGAAGATCCTTATCCTTGATCAACTACCCTACAACGGTACGGAAAAGGAACCCAAGCTTGAAGAGATTGCTAAAGCACTACACCTACAACCATCTGACCTCAAGGGACATTGGGAAGTTAGAAGTGGTATCAAAGGGTTCTTAGTCAGGTTTCTGTTTGAAAAGGCCCAAGAATGTTGGAACTCCCTTGACCTACAAGCTTTTGAAGAAGTTGTGGCCCTCCTTGTCTATGGTTTGGTGTTGTTCCCTAACCCAGATCAGCTTATAGATATCAGTGCTGTCCAGATCTTCATGTCCAGGAATCCTATACCTACGTTGCTGGGGGACATCCTTCACTCATGTTACACTCGAACCATGAGAAAAAGAGGTGTTCTTATGTGTTGTACTCCTCTCTTGGAAAGGTGGTTTATTTCGCACCTTCCGCAATCAATTTTAAAGAACGAGCGGGGTTTGAGATGGTCACAACGATTGATGACTCTTACACATGCAGATATACATTGGTGCTCTCGGTCCAGAGAGGATGTCACTATCATTGATCATTGCGGGGAGTACCCTAATGTTCCTTTACTTGGAATCAGAGGAGGTATTACTTACAGCCCGTGCCTGGCTTGGAGACAGTTTGGTTACGCTCGGAGAGATGGCCCTCATGACATGTTAATTCCTGACATAGTTTTTGACTTCGACAACGATGCACAAGGACTTCGCCAGAGATTTATCAGAGCTTGGAGGATGCCAAGTAGGATAGACAGCAAGACCCTGGGGCACAGGAATTCCATCCCGTTGGAGCCTTATCTCAAGTGGGTACGAGCCCGCTCCCAGAAGTTAGTAATGCCATATCCTCATGTTTTTCCTGTGATCAAAGAGCCAGTATTGGAAGGAGAGGTGTCCTATACCATTCAACATCCTGACATGCCCACGTCCTGGGAAGAGATGCAGAAGAGCTGGATCCAGCTTAAGGAAGAATGGAATTCTCTTGAGACCAGTCTACATGCTAGTGAAAAGAAGGTCTTGGAGCTCACCCGCCTACTGCACGAGGAGAGGAATCTCAACACCTACATTGCTCCAAAGAGGATGCGTAGTGTCTTTTGGGATTGATTTGTAATGTTTTCCCATGAGGCTTTGATGTACCAAACAATTATTTCTTAATGATAACGTGTGTTCCCTTTTGTCTACAACAAATTTGAACTTTCTAACCCTTGAATGCATTGCATAAACACATATCATTCATCATGTGCATAGCAGGTACTCTTCTTTTCAGGTTGCTTACTGTTCTTCGCTGTTTATTTCAGCATCATGAACCCTGAATCCTCTACCGAGATGTCTATCAAGGCCCTTCAGGCGCAGAACGCACAATTTCAGGAGCTGATCATGGGTTTGGCTCAAGGTCAAGAAGAGCTGAAGGCTTTGCTCCTGAAGAAGGAGAAGAAGAAGAAGAGAATTGTTCTATTCAACTCGGGCTGGAGGTTTGGTAACACTCTGCAGAATGAGGAAGCTGGTTCTTCTGTAGGCAAAGACAGTCCCCAGGGGGGAAGAGGTCCTAGTCTGGTAGTCTCTGACAACGAGACTGACTTTAATGAGGAACAGTATCCTCCAGCTGAAGACCGATACAAGCAGTTGGAAGACCGTCTGAACGCTATGGAGATTCAATAAGTGCCTGGCTTGGATTTCGGAGACTTGGGTTTATCTACTGGTGTGATCATCCCTCACAAGTTTAAAGCACCATCTTTCACCAAATATGACGGGGCGTCCTGCCCTAAGCTACACCTCAGATCTTATGTGCGGAAGATTCAGCCGTATACAGTGGATAAGAACTTGTGGATCCACTTCTTCCAGGAGAGTCTTTCAGGGACTCATCTCGAATGGTTCTATCAGCTGGATGGGACCAAAGTTCGTAACTGGGAGGAGTTGGCTACTGCTTTTTACAAGCAGTATCAATATAATGCCGACCTTGCTCCTACACGTACCCAACTCCAGGGTATGTCGCTAGGATCAGGCGAAGGTTTTAAAGAGTACGCGCAGAAGTGGAGGGATCTGGCTGGCAGGGTGCAGCCTCCGTTAACAGACCGTGAATTGGTAGATATGTTCTTGGGACCCTCTCCGGGCCGTTCTTCAATCATCTTATCGGTAATTCGTCTGCAGGGTTTACCGACCTCATTCTGATAGGGGAAAGGATAGAGGCTGGTATGAAGTCAGGAAAGATTCAGAAAGGTGCGTCTTCAGGTTCTGAGAAGAAACCCTTTAAGAAGGAGGCCAGTGCTGTGTATGGGCCTAGAAGGCAAGATAAACCAGAACGTCGCCAATCTGTCAACGCGGTGGTGATTGCTAAACCTGCTGCCGCTCCACGGCAAACTAATCAACAAAGGGCTGAAAGACCCAGAAGAGAGTTTACCCGGCTAAGTATGACCTTGTCACAAATCTTGCCGCAGCTGCTATCAACCAACTTGGTGGCCGTCAGAGAAGCTCCAAAGGTTGTGAATACTGCATCTCCCAAATATAATCCAAATGCCCGCTCTGCTTATCACCCCGATAGCCCGGGTGTTGTACCCCAAAATTTTCCCTCCCATCTCTCAGTGATTTCTCATCACAAAGCCCTTGAAGCTCAAGATTCAGTTAGGGTTTCATCTGCTCAAGACTTCTCCTTGCACTGTTGACCCAAATTAGGGTTTGTGTTTGCACAAAGATGTTTTGACCTAAAATGCCTAAGATGAATTTCATGCTTCATATTGGACTCCCAAGTTTATCCACATCAAGTTTCAAGCCTTGATTCCAAGTTTTGCCCAGTCAATTGGACAGTTGACCTAGAAATCAGCTGTATTGGGGAAAAAGTCAATTGTGGCCAATTGACAGTCAAATCTCATGAAAATTGACCCACATCAACATTATAAACTCACATGGACCATTTGATCAAGTTTGGATCACAATTCCACAAGAAATTTGATCAGATCACCAAAAGGGCAAAATGGTCATTTTTAGGGTTTTGACTGCACAAAGGCAATTTTTGACTGTTTGACCTAGCCAATGGCAAACCAAGCTCACATATGGACTCAAGGACCCCATGGAATTGTCTTGACATGCTCAACAAGTTCAAAAGATCCCAAATGCACCAGATTGACAGTTGAATTTCCCAGTCAATTGATCAATTTTGACTGTATACTGAAAAGTCAAACTTTGACTTTTGGGTCAAAATCAAGTGTCAAGATTCATTTTTCATCAAAACATGCCAAATCATGAAACTTGTTCATCAAGAAATCAAGAAATGCAAATTAGGGTTTAAAATGAAGATTTTTCATAACTTAGAATTTTTCTAAGTTATGAAAAACCCTAATTTTTTCCTAACTTTGCCCCATTTTCTCACCAAGATTCATTTGGATTCAAGCAAAAGTCAAAACATGAAAGTTGTAGCCTATTGCATAATCTACAACTTTGATTCACAAAGTTTTCCCAAAATAAGCTTGTAGCTCAAGTTACAATTTTTGGAACAAGGGTACCAAACCATTCTAAACTTAGAGAAAATTTGACCTATTTTAGGCAGGATTTTTTCCTAACTTCAAGACCATCTTTCACATACTTCCACTTGGAATTTCAATTTGCATTTCAAAGATGGATTGTAGTACAAATTCCAAGCTTTCCAAAATGTCCAAGAACTCATCAAACAACCTCATGGTTAGGGAGAATCGAATTTTGGAATATGGGAAAAACTCACTTTTGATTTGGCCAAGTTACATGTTCATACATTTGTGCCATTTTGAAATCAGCATGCTTTCCTAGATTACAGGTCTTTTATCTCAATTACACTCCTTAATTTAATGCCAATCCTTTGTGCCAAGGTGTTGTTCTATGAGTTTGGACATTGTATGCAAGTTTAATCCATTTTTAGATAAAGCATTATATCCATTTTGGAAAAGTTGCACTTTATGTCTAAAGCAAATCCAAGCAAGTACAGTTAAGATCTCTTTGGCACAAGTTTATGGACTAATTGCACTGATCAAGACTAAGTTGTGCAGCATAGATTGGGGGCCTCTACCTGTCTAGAACACCAACTTGCCATCTCTTGCTTAAAGTGTAAGAAAGCTTGCATTTTGTACACCAACTTTCATCTCAGCTAACCAAGCCTTAAGTAAACTTGTCAAACACTTTCTAAAGATCCATTCTGAGCTAGAACACGACCCTAACATCTCCATTGCCTTCTCATTCACAGAATCACCATTGAACTGCCCAAAACAGGGCATCCCTGCAGTTTGAGTTCCATAGCTCAAACCTTCCATGCATTCCTGCTAAAAACACTTCAAACACATTCCATAATATCCATATAAACTATTCCAAACCTTGAACTGAGACTGTAAAAGCCATAGCGCCATTTGCCATTTCCATTTTTCTATCTTGCATGTGGACTTCTGCAGCTTGATTTGGCACGATTCAAAACACACCAAGCATTGGAATAGCATCACTACACTTCAGGCAAGCTGTACAAATCATCATCTTGCCCTGAAAGCTCCTCCATTGCAAGGCACGATTCCAACTGAACAGGTATATTCATGAAGTTCTATCTCTCAATATAGTCATTGTTAGCTTTAGGTTTGTGAAGAAAACATGTCACATTCATAGCCCTGAACATGCCCATGTAATTAGATTTCATTTATATTATGTGTGCTTAGAGAATTTTAAGTCTGAACATTGAACAAAAACTAGGTCAAGAATTGGGGGAGAAGAAATTCTCTCTCATCTTAGAGAGTTAAGACAAGTTCTTTATATGGTTGGATTCGTCTTTTAATGTTCTACATTTTTCATGTTGTGAGTTTTGCTTGAAAGTCCAGGAATTGGGAGATAGAAAACGCGTGGATGGTTGTTCAAACATTGTTCTGAGGTTGAAAATGAAGTCTTCTTGGGCTGGGCCTGAGTTGACTTTCTTTTTACACCATGCTTTTGCTTTTTCACCCCCTAGGCCCATTTTGCTTATTTTCATGATTTTTTGACTTTTCTTTTTTTATTCTGACTTATTTATTTTTTCTTATAATATTAAAAATATAAAAAATATTTTTTACACCATTTTCATATTTATTAGGTATTTATTTGTTTAGATTAATATTTGTACATAAATAAATAAATAAACACTTTTATTTAAAAATACCAAAAATAATGCAAACTTATTTTATTTCTAATTTTTATTTTATTTCTCCCTTGAAAACATTTTATATCAAAAATACTTTTTTTATTAAATATTAAATATTATTATTTTATATATATAATATATATTTAGTAAATAATACAAATACACATATACTTATTAGAATATTTAGGACAAAAATACAAAAATATATACATTTTTATTTTATTAATATTTGACATTAAAAATACCTTTTTTTACAAATATACTCCATTTTATTTTATTTTTGTACATAATTATTAAATATTATATATATTAAGTAGCTAATACATTTTATTTATTAAATTAGGGTTTTGCCCTAAACATAAAAAACTCCAAAAAATAATACTTTTTATTTTGTTTATTTGACATATAAAAATACTTTTTTCATACATATAAAAAAACCTTTTTGCATCTTGCATATTTATTTTATTTCTATTTAATTTGTGCAATTAAATATCTTGTAAATAATTCCAAATTGATGTAATAGCTAGGTTTAAATTCCTTGTCTAAATATCCCCCATTTGAACATTTGTACCCCCCTTCCCATATATTGTGTTGTAATAGCTTAGGAACTTTAATTTTCGCACTTTAAAGTTTTCTAAATATACCATGATAGAATTAGGGTTTGTATGCAAATAAAAACAACAAAAATAGTTTGACCTAATTTCAAGAATAAACAAGCATGAAAATGGACAACACTAATCACACTTGCACCCCTAGGGTATTCCACTTGTTGCTTTCAATAAAGGGCCATATTGCATGTTAGGTTTCTTTGGGCAAAAACAAAACAAACAATCAAATGATCATAGTCCCTCGATGACGCTTTCGAAAAGTTGCCTAAAAATAATCAAGTCCCTTAAAGGAAAATTGCCCAAAGATACTTGGCACCATTGCAATTATGGTCTAAACGATGACCCGCGCCCGTCCCTTTCACATCCTAACACAAGATTGTCCACCAAATGCAATGGTGGAACAAAATTGTTAAAAGGGTTAAAACATAGCAAAAATCTTTGAGAACTTTAGGGTAGATAGCTCTTAAGTACTTGTCAACTTGAAAAACAAAAAAAAACACTTGCCTATTTTTCAAACCACACTTTCAAAACAACTTTCAAAAAAAACCTTGAAACATCTTTTCAAAAAGACAAACACCTTTTGTAAAACATTCGAGTAAAGAATTGTTACAAGGGTAGCCTAGACAAGGCATCTTTTTTCAAAACATTTTCAAAAACACACACAAAGCACCATTTCAAACAATTGAAAACCAAGGCAAGTTGATCTAAGCAAGTACCTAAGAGCCCATGGATAACCATGGATAGAAAGGGTGCTAATACCTTCCCTTTCTATAATATACTCCCCGAACCCAAGAAAATATCTCAAAGGTTTTTGCTGTGCTTTTTAAACCTTTCCTTAGGATAAAATAAAAAGTCGGTGGCGACTCTTGCTCAATCGAAACATTTGCGAATACAAACGCAAAACTCATAGTCAGTTCTCCCACCGTATCACAGAACTGGCGACTCTGCTGGGGATAAATTTAAAAGTGGAGTAACCTTAGGGCTTAGATCACCCTCTTGCATGACTAATTGTTTGATTTGATTGCTTTTATATTTTGGCTCTCTTGTTTGGGTTTGCAATCCTACACCCGGATTTTTGGGAAACATTCATAGATAGCAATACGTTGTGGAAACTGTGTGGGGTATACCGACACGGTCGAAGCAATAGCTATATTAGTGCGACATATTTGTGGGTACCGGTAACCCTTGAGTTCAATCAAGGAGAGTACGGGGCCGCTGAGTGATGTCACTAAGCACTAATGACCTAGAACCTTACTTGACCATCTTGGCCTTTTATTAGGGGTAGTGAGATGACCGGCTTTGGTGCAGTCCGAAGTTGGTAGATACTCGATACTACACTCATTGAGGGTTGTTTTCTTGGAATATTTTGGTCGCTAGTTAAGTGGCTAAACCAAAACAATGAATAATGAAAACAACCCAGTGATATTGAGCTCCTTAGAACCCGGTTACTATTTATAGGACAGGTTTTTAAGCCAACTACACTCAAGAGGGTACTTACCTATGAAACCCCATGCAAGCCTGAAACTAGGGTTTGGTGTGATTTGCTTGTACATATGTTTGTGCATACATCATAAACATCATAAAGCATCATATGCATTCACTAACCATTTCAAGGGTTTGGATCTTCATCTTTGTTCTTGTTTTGTAGGTCATGGAAACTCCTCGCAGAAAAACCATCCAAGTTAACCTTGTGAGAATCTCTCCTCAACTCAAGGAGCTCACCTCAAGAATTCCGGAAAGCTCATCCTTCAGTGAAAGACATGGTAGACTGCTCAGCTTAGTCAACACCAACATTGAAGAAGACATGATGAAAGTGCTATTCCAGTTCTTTGACCCTCTTCACCACTGTTTCACTTTCCCCGACTACCAGTTGGTGCCCACTTTGGAGGAGTTTTCTCAACTCCTGAGAATTCCTATCCTTAATCAACTACCCTACAACGGTACGGAAAAGGAACCAAAGCCGGAAGATGTTGCTCGAGCATTACATCTACAGCCTTCTGAAATCAAGGGGCATTGGGAAGCCAGAAGCGGCGTCAAAGGATTCTTAGCAAAATTCTTGTTTGAGAAGGCACAAGAATGTTGGAATTCATTGGACCTACAAGCCTTTGAAGAGATTGTGTCCCTCCTTATCTATGGGTTGGTTTTATTCCCAAATTCTGACCAATTGATAGATGTCAACGCCGTCAAAATCTTCTTATTCAGAAATCCAATACCAACATTGCTTGGGGACATTCTTCACTCATTTTACACACGAACAATGAGAAAGAGGGGTGTTCTCATGTGCTGTACTCCTCTCCTTGCAAGGTGGTTTATTTCGCACCTTCCACAATCTGTCTTGAAGAATTACCAAGGCTCAAGGTGGTCCCAACGGTTGATGACTCTTACTCACTCTGATGTACATTGGTGTTCTCGGTCCAGAGAAAATGTCATCATCGTCGATCGTTGCGGAGAGTTTCCTAATGTTCCTTTACTTGGAATCAGATGAGGTATCACCTACAACCCTTGCCTAGCTTTGAGGTAATTTGGATATGCACGGAGGGATGGCCCTCACGACATGTTGATTCCTGACCTAGTTTTTGACTTCGACAACGATGCGCAAGGACTTCGCCAAAGATTCATCAGAGCTTGGGGGAGGCCCAACAAGGTTGATAGCAAGACACTGGGACACAAGAACTCCATCCCTCTTGAACCTTATCTCAAGTGGGTACGAGCCCGAGCCCAGAGTCTAATGATGCCTTATCCTCATGTTCTCCCTGTGATTAAAGAGCCCGTCAAGGAAGGAGAGGTTCCTTACACCATCCTATATCCTGACATGCCTACATCGTGGGAGGAAATGCAGAAGAGTTGGATTCAGCTCAAGGAGGAACGGAACACTTTTGAAGCCAGCTTCTACGCTAGCGAGAAGAAGGTTCTAGAGCTTACCCGCCGACTCCATGAGCAAGAGGCCCTCAACACCTACATCGCACCAAAGAGGATGCGCAATGTCTTTTTACCTTGAGAAGTTGTTTTTGTAATATTTGGCCAATGGGGCATTTATGTACTAACAAATTTCTTCTTATTAATATGACGTGCGTTCTTTTTTGTCTGCAACAAGTTTGAATATTCTAAATCCTTGAATGCATTGCATACATAAGCATATCATTCATCATGTGCATAAGCAGGTCTCACGCCAGGTTTCCTTATCTGTCTGTTGTTTATTTCAGTAGGATGGATCTCGAGCAAACAGTCAAAGACCTGCAAGCTCAAAATGCACAGTTCCAGCAACTCCTGATGACCTTGGCTAAGGGTCAGGAGGATCTAAAGACCTTGCTGGGGAATAAGGACCCAGTGAAAAAGAAGAAAAAGAGACTCGGGGTGGCTACTTTAGGGAGAAGATTTGACGAAGAGGCCAGGAGAGTGCTTGAATTTCCTCCTACTTCTGATGAAGGGACCAGTAAAGGATGTGGGGCTGCGGTACCTTCCGAGTCCGATGTGGAAGAAGAGGAGGTCGAAGAGGATGAAGACTACTCTGATCAACAATACCCTCCGGCTGATGATAAATACAAAGGTTTAGAAGACAGGTTGGCCGCCATGGAGCTACAGAGAGTACCGGGTTTGGATTTTGAAGACTTGGGTTTAGTTGTCGGGATTGTGATTCCCCCAAAGTTCAAAGTGCCAGTTTTTGTGAGGTACGACGGGCTGTCCTGTCCAAAAATGCATCTCAGGTCCTACGTAAGGAAGATCCAGCCTTATACGGCAGATAAGAACCTTTGGATCCATTTTTTTCAAGACAGCCTTTCTGGAGCTCAACTGGAGTGGTTTTATCAACTAGAGGGAACCAGCGTCAGAAACTGGGAAGACTTGGCCACCGCCTTTTACAAACAATATCAATACAATTCTGACCTTGCTCCTACTCGTACCCAACTTTAGGGTATGTCACTGGGAACAGACGAAGGATTCAAAGAATATGCACAAAAATGGAGGGATTTGGCTGGCAGGGTGCAGCCTCCTTTAATCGACCGTGAACTTGTTGATATGTTTCTAGGGACCCTATCTGGGCCATTTTTCAATCATCTGATTGGTAACTCTTCCGCGGGGTTTACCAATTTGATCTTAACAGGCGAAAGAATAGAAGCTGGCATCAAGTCAGGAAAGATTCAGAAGGGTGTCGCTGCAAGTGTTGAGAAGAAGCCTTTTAAGAAGGAAACGACTGTAGTATACTCCCAGAGAAGAGCAGGGAAGACTGAGCGCCGGCCAACTGTGGGGTCCGTAATGATTCAAAACCCTTCAAGTGAGCAGCCTCGCTATAACCAGTCCAGACCAAATCAGCAACGGGTGGAACGGCCGCAACGGCAGTTCACCCGCATTAATATGACTCCAGCACAAGTGCTTCCCCATCTGTTGAAGTTGAATCTCGCCACTATCAAAGAGGCACCAAAGAATGTGAATACGTCCTCTCCGCATTATCATCCTAATGTTAAATGCGCCTACCATTCTGACAGTGTCGGGCACGACACCAATGATTGTTGGGCACTCAAGCATAAAATCCAAGACCTGATAGAGGCGAAGGAGGTAGAGCTCGACGCTCCGGAGAAGCCTAATGTGATATCTGCTCCCATGCCGAAGCACGGCCGAAATGTCAATGCCATTGAAGAAGATTTGTATGTTGCTGATGTCAATGATCTGATAACTCCGTTGCTAACCATCAAGTTGAATCTGTTACGGGCCGAGATCTTCCCGGGATGTAAAGAAGACTGCTATTGTTGTTACTCTCTGCCGTTTGATTGTCCGTTACTGAAGAAAGGCATCCAAGGCCTAATGGACAGTCGACAAATTTTGTTTGAAAAAGTTTCTGCCATTCCAACTCCTACTGAAGATGTCTCAATCATAACCATTCACGCCAATCTTTCCAAGGCCGTCAGAAAGCCTGTTAAGATTACACCAGCTACGAAATCTGTTCCTTTGAAGATAACAATGCCAGGGTCTGTCCCCTATGTTTCTGAGAAGTCAATACCATGGAACTATGGCGGTGACGTCTACTACCATGGTATTAAACAAATCGAAATAATTGAAGAAAGTTTGGATTATGAAGAATCCAGCATTGGAAACATTGCAGGCACGAGCAAAATCACCCAGAGCGGGAGAATATTTTCTCCAGAGATTGCCCCTCCAAGAGCAATCTTTGGACCCTCATCTACTGACAAGGTTATCCCTGCACCAATAAAACTCTCCGCTAGAACCCCATTGATTGAAGATGTTGTTGTTCCTAGTATTGTCCCTCCTACCGCTGCTGATAAAGGTAAGGGAATCCAAGATGAGCTCGTCAGGACGAGGGCTCAACCCTTGGTCATCCCGGAAACCTCCAAGAAGGAAATGGATGAGATCTTGAAGATAATCAAAAGGAGTGATTACGATGTGGTAGAACAACTGGGGCAAACCCCCTCAAAGATCTCCATGCTGGCACTACTACTTTGCTCGGAAGCGTACGCTAAGGCTCTGATAAAATTCCTGAAGGCAGCCCATGTGCCCCAGGAAACCTCTGCGGATCAATTCCAAAATTGTGTGGCCAGCCTTACTGCGGACAATGGATTAGGTTTCTCTGATGCCGACCTAACTCCTAAAGGTAGAAACCACAATGATGCTTTGCACATTTCAGTCGAGTGCCGAGGAACTACTCTCGCACATGTCTTGGTCGACACTGGTTCGTCGCTGAATGTACTGCCTAAGAAGGCCTTGGACCGACTAGATTGTGAAGGGTTGGAGTTGAAACCGAGTGATATTGTTGTCAGAGCTTTCGATGGTTCGAAGAGAATGGTCCATGGGGAAGTTGATATTCCCATCAAGGTGGGCACCGAGGTGTTTAAATCTACTTTCTATGTGATGGACATCCGTCCGTCATACTCTTGCTTGTTGGGTAGGCCTTGGATACACCATGTTGGGGCAGTCACCTCCTCCTTACATCAGATGTTGAAGTATCCTGTCAAGGGAAAGATTATAACCGTCCATGGCGAAGAGGAGTACATGATCAGCCACTTGAACTCCTTCTGGTATGTGGAGGTAGAGGGGGAGTTCATTAAGACACCTTTTCAGCATTTCGAAGAAGTCCTTCCTGAAATAACAGTAGCAAAGTTGGCAGCTGAAGTACCGAGGCAGATGGCCAGGATGGCATCTCTGGAGGACGCAAAGGCCGCAATAAAGGAGGGGAAGAATTAAGCATGGGGCAGTTGCCTGATATTCCACATAAAACAGACAAATTTGGATTAGGATTCACTACCGCGGGCCAGAAAGCTATGCGTCGTTCGAAGATTGAAAGAGCGCCAGTCAAAATTTCTCCCTACGGAATCAACGCTTTGGAGGACGAGGACAAAGAGAGCAACATCGAAGAGTGGATTTACCCAACTGTCAAAGGAGGATTGTGCAACTGGGAAGCAAAAGACTTTGTCCCCATCACTTTTATTCATCAGTAATTTATCTGTCAAACATTTCCTATTGGTCTGTAATATTTATTTTCGAACAATCCGTACACTACCTTTTCACCTCATGCCTTGCCCGGGGCATGTAGGTCCATTTGTAAGGGTTTTGATTATTTTCATATCCATATGCCATGTTTAATGATTCATTGGACGTTTTTCATTTGATAAACTGCTGTGTTCATTTTCTTTCCTCTTGCATTTTTGTTTAAGGATGGCTATCCCTTACACACACCCACACTCACAAATGCAGGTACCCATCCACTCCGGATTCCATGGGTGACTATTCTGCTATATCCTTCAATAACTCTGAAGATCTGGTCAATCAAGCCGAGTATGAAGATGACGAAGGTTGTGAAGTACCAGGGGAACTAGCCAGACTTCTACAGCAAGAGGAAAAGGCCATCTTACCGCACGAAGAGTCATTAGAAACTGTCAACTTAGGGACCGAGGAAGACCGGAAGGAGGTGCAAGTGGGTGCCAATCTGGAACCAAGTGTCAAGGAACGCCTGATACAGTTGTTGAATGAGTATGTTGAAATCTTCGCTTGGTCTTATGAAGACATGTCGGGTTTAGACACAGACATCGTGGTTCACTGTCTCCCCACAAGAGAGGATTGTCCACCGATTAAGCAAAAAGTTCGCCGAATGAGGCCTGACATGTCTGAAAAGATCAAAGCAGAAGTGATAAAGCAATTCGACGCTGGCTTTCTGGCTGTTACGTCCTATCCTCAATGGGTCGCTAACATCGTGCCAGTACCTAAAAAAGATGGCAAAGTCAGGATGTGTGTGGACTACCGAGATTTGAATAGAGCCAGCCCCAAAGATGATTTTCCACTTCCACACATTGACATTTTGATCGACAACACAGCTCAGCACAAAGTGTTTTCCTTCATGGATGGATTCTCGGGCTACAATCAAATCAAAATGGCCCCCGAGGATATGGAGAAAACAACTTTTGTCACACAATGGGGCACTTTCTATTACAAGGTGATGCCGTTCGGGCTGAAGAACGCAGGGGCAACTTATCAACGCGCCATGGTAGCTTTGTTTCATGATATGATACATCATGAGATTGAAGTTTACGTAGACGATATGATAGCTCGGTCACAAACAGAGGAGGAGCACCTTGAACATCTAGAAAAGCTGTTTTCCAGGTTGAAAGAATACAAACTCGGGCTGAATCCAAGTAAGTGCACTTTTGGAGTTAGGTCTGGTAAACTTCTAGGATTCATTGTAAGCAACAAAGGCATTGAAGTCGATCCAGCGAAAGTGAAAGCAATACAAGAGATGTCTGCTCCCCGTACTGAAAAGGAGGTTAGAGGGTTCTTGGGGCGCTTGAACTATATTGCCAGATTCATCTCTCATCTGACTTCTACCTGTGAGCCAATTTTCAAACTCTTAAAGAAAGATCAGGTAGTCGAATGGAACGATGATTGCCAAGCTGCTTTTGATAAGATCAAGGAGTATTTGCTAGAACCTCCTATTCTGATGCCACCCGTCGAAGGAAGGCCATTGATCATGTATCTGATCGTCTTGGATAATTCAATAGGGTGTGTTTTGGGCCAGCATGACGAGTCTGGTCGAAAAGAGCATGCTATTTATTACCTTAGCAAAAAGTTTACCGACTGTGAGACTCGCTACTCACTGCTCGAGAAAACTTGCTGCGCTTTGGTATGGGCTGCTCGCCGACTAAGGCAGTATATGTTGACTCATACTACCCTGTTGATTTCCAAAATGGATCCTATCAAGTATATCTTTGAAAAGCCCGCTTTATCTGGAAGAATAGCCAGATGGCAGATGATCCTAACTGAGTATGACATCCAGTACACCACCCAAAAAGCTATAAAAGGGAGTGTACTAGCTGACCATCTGGCTCATCAAGCTATCGAAGATTACCAACCCATGAGATTTGACTTCCCAGACGAGGACATCATGAACTTGGACAACATTGAAAGTATCGGACCGTATGACGGACCCGAAAAGGGATCCCGATGGACCCTATACTTTGATGGTGCTTCAAATGCACTTGGAAACGGTATCGGCGCGATACTCATTTCTCTGGAAGGTTGTCACACACCTTTCACGGCCCGACTTTGCTTCAGCTGCACAAACAACATGGCTGAGTATGAAGCTTGCATCTTTGGTCTCAAGGCTGCTATAGACTTGGGGATCAAATCTTTGATCGTATTTGGGGATTCGGCTTTGGTTATCATTCAAATCAAAGGAGAGTGGGATACCAAGCATCCTAATCTTATCCCATACAAAGAACATGTCTTGACATTGTTGCCTCATTTCGAGCAAATTACCTTCGAGCATTTCCCGCGAGAAGAGAATCAGCTAGCAGATGCTCTAGCTACAATGTCCTCCATGTTTAAACTCAACTGGGATAACGAGGCTCCCCAAATCATCATCGAGCGAATGGATGAACCGGCACATTGTCACGAGATTAATACCGAAGAAGTAGTGGAACAACCCTGGTTCCATGAGATCAAAAGGTATCTCCAGACTAGAGATTATCCCGAAGGAGCTTCCGTAAATGACAAGAAGTTCTTAAGGAAATTTGCTGCCAAATTCTTCCTGAGCAACGGCATCCTTTACAAACGAAGCCATGATTGTGTATTACTCCGATGCGTAGACAAAGCTGAAGCAGAGTTGATCATGACTGAGATACACAGCGGCACATTTGGCACTCACTTGAGCGGGCATACAATGGCTAAGAAGATCCTAAGGGCAGGCTATTACTGGTCTACCATGGAAGCTGACTGCCATCAACATTCCCGTACTTGCCACAAATGTCAAATCTACACTGACAAAGTTCATATCCCTTCGGTTCCTCTCAATGTTCTGACTGCTCCTTGGCCATTTGCAATGTGGGGCATTGACATGATTGGAGAGATCAAGCCCACGGCTTCCAACGGACATCGTTTCATCCTGGTTGCCATTGACTATTTCACCAAATGGGTCGAAGCAGCTTCCTTTGCCCCTGTTACTAAAAATGAGGTTGCCCGCTTCATCAAGCAAAATCTCATATGCCGGTATGGTGTTCCAGACAGGATCATCACAGACAACAGTACAAATCTGAATAACACGATGATCACCGCATTATGCGAACAGTTCAAGATTTATCATCACAATTCATCTCCCTATCGGCCGAAGATGAACGGTGCTGTTGAAGCTGCGAACAAAAACATTAAGAAGATCATTCAGAAAATGACAGTCACTTACAAAGACTGGCATGAGATGTTACCGTTTGCTCTGCATGGATACCGTACGACGGCACGTACTTCAACCGGGGCAACCCCATTTTCTTTGGTATATGGCATGGAAGTTGTCCTACCTATGGAGGTTCAGATTCCTTCTCTAAGGATTATGAAGGACACAGGTTTGAATGAAGATGATTGGATTCAGACCCGACTTGATCAACCCAATTTGATCGACGAGAAGCGACTCGCTGCTGTATGCCATGGTCAGACGTATCAAAAGCGGATGATCAAGGCCTTCAATAAGAAAGTCAGACGTCAAGTGTATCAAGTCGGAGATCTCGTAATCAAGCGGATTATCTTGCCGCAAAGTGATCCCAGGGGAAAATGGACTCCTACATATGAAGGATCATTTGTGATCAAAAGCATATTTTCTGGTGGTGCAATGATTCTGACCACCATGGACGGCGACGATTTGCCGCACCCTGCGAATGCAGACATAGTCAAAAGATACTACGCATAAAATAACCCGACAAGTCGAAAACCCGAAAGGGCGGCTTGGGCAAAAATGGGCATCCCGGTGAACCGAAAACCCGAAAGGGCGGTTCAGGCAAAAATTAGGGATAAAAACAAAAAAAAATCTGTACACCCGGCAAGTTGAAAACCCGAAAGGGCGGCTTGGGCAAAAAGGGGTTTCCCGGTGGATCGAAAACCCGAAAGGGCGATTCAGGCAAAAGTTAGGGAATTAAAGCGTATGACTATGTCTCTTCGGATCACTTCAAAGACAAACTCTTCATCAACCAGTTCCAGGCTTCTGATCAATCCAGTCATCGGCAAACGAAGCATTGGATGGACAGATATTCAGAGTTGTGAAGGCTATAGCGGAATGGAATCCCATGGAATTATTTCACATAGCCATCTTTCTTTTGTATAAATTTTTCAATATTTACGACGAAATCCTCTTACTAGGATGGTTGTCTCCTTTGTACAAATATACTCATAGAAAGTTAATACAAATACTTTTCCCAGAAATTTGTGTCGTTTCCTTTTTCTTTTCTCTTACACTAGTTGTTTTATTTTGAGAAACGTCCAATGTTTTGTTAAATAGGCATATGCATTTGAACATAATCATTTCCTTATGAATCAAGAAAGAGGATTACTGATAGGTTGAAGGTGCAGTTGGATATCTTGATACCCTTTCGAAGGAAACCCCCAGGAGATTTGGAATCCATATCCCCAGCAAGTCTTGAAGCTTATCCCCAGTAGATTCTGGAAGCTTATCCCCTGCAGAGTACGGACGTCTCTCCCGAGCTTTATTCAATGTTATTCCTCACAAGGGCTTGTAACTGGGTTATCCTCAGCTAATTACCATGGAAGATCGCACTCGGCAAAATTCTTCCTATCCCCAGTGGAGTTCATCAAAGTTTCCCAGCATAACTTATCAATACAATCCCCATAGGAGTTTATCTTTGTTATCCCCAGCCAGAGAATCCTCCAGAACTCAATTCCCCTCAGAGTTTAAGTTTCAGTATCCCCAGCCGAGCTAAAACTTCAAACTATCCATCCCCAGCGGAACCAGACTAGTGAACCTTCTCCCCACTGAGATACTTCCCACCAAGCTGAAGATTCTCAAATCATACTTCCCCAGCATGGGTCTACCAGGTTCTAAAATCCCCAGTAGAAATCATCAGAAATTCTTTTACCCTGCAAGTCACCAAGGGAATTCCAAGTCCCTGCAAGTGGTTCTAAGACCCCTCGACGTTTGAAGGTCTGGTATTCCCCAGGCAAATCTGCAGACTTTCAGTTTTCAGTTCCTCATTGTATATTCGAAAATTCTCCAGTGAAGATCTCCTTAAGACAGGGAGTCCCCAGAAGATTGGTATACAACCCAAGCTCCTTATTCCCCAACAACAGCCAAGGAATCATTCTTCCTGGCAGCAGTCAAGATGCTTTTATCTTCAGCCATCTCGGATTCATCTATCCTTTGCAAGACAGCTCTCCAGCTTACATGCGCATTTATTTACATTCATATCATATAACATATGTTGCATCATGCATCATGACATTGCATACAACTAACTCTTTACCTTTTCAGGTAAGATCAGTCGACAGACAAAAAAAAATCATTATCTTCCGAGACTTTTGAAAACAGTTTACGGACGCTTCCCAACAACGGATGTTGCTCTATTGCTTATTCAACTTCAAGATTTCTGAAAACAGTTCACGGGTTCTCCAAGTAATGGACGTTAACCTATCGCTTGTTCAGACTCTTCTCAAGACTTCTGAAAACAGTTTACGGATTCTTCCCAACAACGGAGGTTAATCTATCGCTTGTTCAGATGCAACTTTTGAAAACAGTTTACGGACGCTTCCCAACAACGAATGCTGCTCTGTTGCTTATTCAACTTCAAGATTTCTGAAAACAGTTCACGGGTTCTCCAAGTAATGGACGTTAACCTATCGCTTGTTCAGACTCTTCTCAAGACTTCTGAAAACAGTTTACGGATTCTTCCCAACAACGGAGGTTAATCTATCGCTTATTCAGATGCAACTTTTGAAAACAGTTTACGGACACTTCCCAACAACGGATGCTGCTCTATTGCTTATTCAACTTCAAGATTTCTGAAAACAGTTCACGGGTTCTCCAAGTAACGGATGTTAACCTATCGCTTGTTCAGTTTCTTCTCAAGACTTCTGAAAACAGTTTATGGATTCTTCCCAACAACGGATGTTGATCTATCGCTTGATCAGATGCAACTCCAGAAAACAGTTTACGGATGCCTCCAGATACGGATGTCAATCTATTGCTTGTTCAGACCCCCGGTTCGGAGATAATCCAAAGCATGGACACCTTTCCAATACTCATTCCAGATGGCATCTTTAAGCCCATCCCCGACAAGATTCTATCACCCTTCCAGATGGCATCTTTAAGCCCGTCTCTAAATGGCATCTCTAAGCCCATTCCCGCATCCATTGCTTTGACGGGTGCAAATTTAAGGGCACTCTAGTGTCCAATCTCCTTTTATCCTCGAGTCACGAAAGGCAAGCTTGCCAATCTAACTCTTCGGATTCAAGAAGATTGAACAGGGGCAACTGTTGTACCCCAAAATTTGCCCTCCCATCTCTCAGTGATTTCTCATCACAAAGCCCTTGAAGCTCAAGATTCAGTTAGGGTTTCATCTGCTCAAGACTTCTCCTTGCACTGTTGACCAAAATTAGGGTTTGTGTTTGCACAAAGATGTTTTGACCTAAAATGCCTAAGATGACTTTTATGCTTCATATTGGACTCCCAAGTTTATCCACATCAAGTTTCAAGCCTTGATTCCAAGTTTTGCCCAGTCAATTGGACAGTTGACCTAGAAATCAACTGTATTGGGGAAAAAGTCAACTGTGGCCAATTGACAGTCAAATCTCATGAAAATTGACCCACATCAACATTATAAACTCACATGGACCATTTGATCAAGTTTGGATCACAAGTCCACAAGAAATTTGATCAGATCACCAAAAGGGCAAAATGGTCATTTTTAGGGTTTTGACTGCACAAAGGCAATTTTTGACTGTTTGACCTAGCCAATGGCAAACCAAGCTCACATATGGACTCAATCACCCCATATAATTGTCTTGACATGCTCAACAAGTTCAAAAGATCCCAAATGCACCAGATTGACAGTTGAATTTCCCAGTCAATTGATCAATTTTGACTGTATACTGAAAAGTCAAACTTTGACTTTTTGGTCAAAATTAAGTGTCAAGATTCATTTTTCATCAAAACATGCCAAATCATAAAACTTGTTCATCAAGAAATCAAGAAATGCAAATTAGGGTTTAACATGAAGATTTTTCATAACTTAGAATTTTTCTAAGTTATGAAAAACCCTAATTTTTTCCTAACTTTGCCCCATTTTCTCACCAAGATTCATTTGGATTCAAGCAAAAGTCAAAACATGAAAGTTGTAGCCTATTGCATAATCTACAACTTTGATTCACAAAGTTTTCCCAAAAGAAGCTTGTAGCTCAAGTTACAATTTTTGGAACAAGGGTACCAAACCATTCTTAACTTAGAGAAAATTTGACCTATTTTAGGCAGGATTTTTGCTTAACTTCAAGACCATTTTTCACATACTTCCACTTGGAATTTCAATTTGCATTTCAAAGATGGATTGTAGTACACATTCCAAGCTTTCCAAAATGTCAAAGAACTCATCAAACAACCTCATGGTTAGGGAGAATCGAATTTTGGAATATGGGAAAAACTCACTTTTGATTTGGCCAAGTTACATGTTCATACATTTGTGCCATTTTGAAATCAGCATGCTTTCCTTGATTACAGGTCTTTTATCTCAATTACACTCCTTAATTTAATGCCAATCCTTTGTGTCAAGGTGTTGTTCTATGAGTTTGGACATTGTATGCAAGTTTAATCCATTTTTAGATAAAGCATTATATCCATTTTGGAAAAGTTGCACTTTATGTCTAAAGCAAATCCAAGCAAGTACAGTTAAGATCTCTTTGGCACAAGTTTATGGACTAATTGCACTGATCAAGACTAAGTTGTGCAGCATAGATTGGGGGCCTCTACCTATCTAGAACACCAACTTGCCATCTCTTGCTTAAAGTGTAAGAAAGCTTGCATTTTGTACACCAACTTTCATCTCAGCTAACCAAGCCTTAAGTAAACTTGTCAAACACTTTCTAAAGATCCATTCTGAGCTAGAACACGACCCTAACATCTCCATTGCCTTCTCATTCACAGAATCACCATTGAACTGCCCAAAACAGGACATCCCTGCAGTTTGAGTTCCATAGCTCAAACCTTCCATGCATTCCTGCTAAAAAGACTTCAAACACATTCCATAATATCCATATAAACTATTCCAAACCTTGAACTGAGACTGTAACAGCCATAGCACCATTTGCCATTTCCATTTTTCTATCTTGCAGGTGGACTTCTGCAGCTTGATTTGGCACGATTCAAAACACACCAAGCATTGGAATAGCATCACTACACTTCAGGCAAGCTGTACAAATCATGATCTTGCCCTGAAAGCTCCTCCATTGCAAGGCACGATTCCAACTGAACAGGTATATTCATGAAGTTCTATCTCTCAATATAGGCATTGTTAGCTTTAGGTTTATGAAGAAAACATGTCATATTCATAGCCCTGAACATGCCCATGTAATTAGATTTCATTTATATTATGTGTGCTTAGAGAATTTTAAGTCTGAACATTGAACAAAAACTAGGTCAGGAATTGGGGGAGAAGAAATTCTCTCATCTTAGAGAGTTAAGACAAGTTCTTTATATGGTTGGATTCGTCTTTTAATGTTCTACATTTTTCATGTTGTGAGTTTTGCTTGAAAGTCCAGGAATTGGGAGATAGAAAACGCGTGGATGGTTGTTCAAACATTGTTCTGAGGTTGAAGATGAAGTCTTCTTGGGCTGGGCCTGAGTTGACTTTCTTTTTACACCATGCTTTTGCTTTTTCACCCCCTAGGCCCATTTTGCTTATTTTCATGATTTTTTGACTTTTCTTTTTTTGTTCTGACTTATTTATTTTTTCTTATAATATTAAAAATATAAAAAATATTTTTTACACCATTTTCATATTTATTAGGTATTTATTTGTTTAGATTAATATTTGTACATAAATAAATAAATAAACACTTTTATTTAAAAATACCAAAAATAATGCAAACTTATTTTATTTCTGATTTTTATTTTATTTCTCCCTTGAAAACATTTTATATCAAAAATACTTTTTTTATAAAATATTAAATATTATTATTTTATATATATAATATATATTTAGTAAATAATACAAATACACATATACTTATTAGAATATTTAGGACAAAAATACAAAAATATATACATTTTTATTTTATTAATATTTGACATTAAAAATACCTTTTTTTACAAATATACTCCATTTTATTTTATTTTTGTACATAATTATTAAATATTATATATATTAAGTAGCTAATACATTTTATTTAATAAATTAGGGTTTTGCCCTAAACATAAAAAACTCCAAAAAATAATACTTTTTATTTTGTTTATTTGACATATAAAAATACTTTTTTCATACATATAAAAAAACCTTTTTGCATCTTGCATATTTATTTTATTTCTATTTAATTTGTGCAATTAAATATCTTGTAAATAATTCCAAATTGATGTAATATCTAGGTTTAAATTCCTTGTCTAAATATCCCCCATTTGAACATTTGTACCCCCCTTCCCATATATTGTGTTGTAATAGCTTAGGAACTTTAATTTTCGCACTTTAAAGTTTTCTAAATATACCATGATAGAATTAGGGTTTGTATGCAAATAAAAACAACAAAAATAGTTTGACCTAATTTCAAGAATAAACAAGCATTAAAATGGACAACACTAATCACACTTGCACCCCTAGGGTATTCCACTTGTTGCTTTCAATAAAGGGCCATATTGCATGTTAGGTTTCTTTGGGCAAAAACAAAACAAACAATCAAATGATCATAGTCCCTCGATGACGCTTTCGAAAAGTTGCCTAAAAATAATCAAGTCCCTTAAAGGAAAATTGCCCAAAGATACTTGGCACCATTGCAATTATGGTCTAAACGATGACCCACGCCCGTCCCTTTCACATCCTAACACAAGATTGTCCACCAAATGCAATGGTGGAACAAAATTGTTAAAAGGGTTAAAACATAGCAAAAATCTTTGAGAACTTTAGGGTAGATAGCTCTTAAGTACTTGTCAACTTGCAAAACAAAAAAAAACACTTGCCTATTTTTCAAACCACACTTTCAAAACAACTTTCAAAAAAAACCTTGAAACATATTTTCAAAAAGACAAACACCTTTTGTAAAACATTCAAGTAAAGAATTGTTACAAGGGTAGCCTAGACAAGGCATCTTTTTTCAAAACATTTTCAAAAACACACACAAAGCACCATTTCAAACAATTGAAAACCAAGGCAAGTTGATCTAAGCAAGTACCTAAGAGCCCATGGATAACCATGGATAGAAAGGGTGCTAATACCTTCCCTTTCTATAATCTACTCCCCGAACCCAAGAAAATATCTCAAAGGTTTTTGCTGTGCTTTTTAAACCTTTCCTTAGGATAAAATAAAAAGTCGGTGGCGACTCTTGCTCAACCGAAACATTTGCGAATAAAAACGCAAAACTCATAGTCAGTTCTCCCACCGTATCACACCGGGGCATTCTACTGATGATTGCTGGGCCCTGAGGAACAAGGTGCAGGACCTTATTGATGCGAAGGAGATACAATTTGAGGCGCCTGAGAGGCCAAATGTGGTGACTGCTCCTATGCCCCAGCATGGGGTAAATGCTGTTGATGAAGATGTGTATGCCGTTTCCGTGAATGATGTAGCTACTCCTCTATTGACTGTTAAGAGGAACCTGCTGCTGGCCGGTTTATTTCCGAGTTGTAGCAAGGGTTGCCTTTTGTGTGCTGTTTCCCTTACTGGTTGTCCGTTGCTGAAGTTAGGCATCCAGAGCCTGATGGATAGCAAGGAGATTTTGTTCAAGAAGACCGTTGTTCCTTTTGTTCCTGTGGAAGAAGTATTTGTCGTTACAATTTTCAACAATCCAATCAAGGCTCCCCCGAGGAAGCCAGTTAAAACCATGACTGTTGCACCCATTGTTATTACTGTTCCGGGGCCCCTCCCCTATGAATCTGATAAGGTTGTCCCATGGCACTATGGGGCAGATGTATATGTACTTGGAATAAAGCAAGAGTTCAACACCGGTACCAGGATCATCAATATTACCGGTCTAGCTAAAGTAACCCGTAGTGGCAGGCTCTTCTCGCCTGACATTGCTCCACCAGCTATTCGAAGACCTCTCATTATAACACCTGCAAGTGCGCCTGTTTCCACTTCTGATCAAGTTGCTTCCCCTGTTGTCGAGTCATCTAATGCTCGGGGCAAAGGGATTGAAGATGAGCCTGCCCGAATGGAGGCACCAAAGTCTGTGAATGTTGAAGCCTCCCAGCAAGAGATGAAGGAAATTCTTAAAATAATCAAGAAGAGCGACTTCAACGTCGTTGAACAGCTGGGGCATACACCCTTCAAGATCTCTATGCTCTCATTACTGCTGTGCTCAGAGGCCCATGCTAAGGCCCTGATTTCATTTCTGAAGACGGCCCATGTGCCACAAGAGACCTCTACAGACCAGTTTACTGATTGCGTAGCCAATTTGACAGCTGACAATGGTTTGGGTTTCTCGGATGCTGACCTTACCGCCAAGGGAAAGAACCACAATGATGCCCTGAATGTCTCTATAGAATGCAGGGGCACTACTCTCGCACACGTGTTGGTGGACACCGGTTCTTCCCTGAATGTGTTTCCCAAGAAGGCCTTAGACCGGTTGGATTGTGAAGGCTTTGAATTGAAACCTAGCAACATCATTGTTCGAGCCTTTGACGGATCGAAGAGGATGGTTCATGGAGAGGTAGACATTCCTATTTGCGTGGGTTCTCAAGTATTCGACTCAACTTTCTACGTGATGGATATTCGTCCATCTTATTCCTGTTTACTGGGTCGACCTTGGATTCACAAAGCTGGGGCAGTGACCTCTACCCTACACCAAAAGCTCAAGTACCCCGTCAGAGGGAAGATTGTCACTGTGCAGGGAGAGGAGGAGTATATGGTTAGTCACTTGAATTCCTTCCGGTATATTGAGATGGACGGGGAGTTTATTGAAACCCCCTTTCAACATTTTGAAGAGGTACCTCCAACATTGGCAGCGGCAGAAACAGTGGTTGAAAAGGACTTTCCTTTGAAGATGGCTTCCTTGAAGGACGCCCGGGCTGTAATCGAGAAAGGTGAATGTGCTAACTGGGGTAGGCTCCCTGATTTCACTCCTAAAACTGACAAGTTTGGACTGGGTTTTACTGCAAAGGCTCAGAGGGATGTGCGCAAGGCAAAGACCAGCAGACCTCATGTGCTCATCACCAATCCAGGAGTGAATGCTATTGGGGATGAAGACGAAGTGGAAGAATCGGAGTTCGATAGCTGGATCTACCCGACGACTGATGGTGGATTGAACAATTGGACCGCGAAAGATCATACACCTGTTACTTTTGTTACACAGTAATGAATTCCTTTGTTTTTGTTATTTGTAATAAACAATGAATTGAAACTTTATGGCCCGGTGTCTTACCCGGGGCACCGTTGGCTTCATTTGTGAGGGCTTATAACCGTCATTTACAAATATCATGAATAAAGATCTTGGACGTTTTTCGCATTTCAAATCTTGTGCTCCTTTTCTTTCTTTCCTTTCTTTATATTGCAAAACAGCTGTATTTACACACACTCACCCATACAGGTTTCAATCCACTCTGGATCTCACTGGTAACGACTCTGCTACTGCCAGTTATGACTTCGAAAATCCGATCAACTTAGCCGAAGACGAAGGTGAAGATGATTGCGAAGTGCCTGGCGAACTTGCAAGACTGTTACTCCAGGAAGAGAGGGCAATTCAACCACATGAAGAGCCGGTGGAAACGATAAATCTGGGTACTGAGGCAGACAGAAAGGATGTTAAGATTGGTGCCAACCTGGAGCTCAGCGTGAAGCAACGGTTGACTCAGATGCTACATGATTATGTGGAGATCTTCGCCTGGTCCTACGAAGACATGCCTGGGTTGGATACCGACATTGTGGTCCATCATTTGCCTACCAAGGAAGACTGCCCTCCGGTTAAGCAAAAGGTCCGTCGTATGCGTCCAGAGATGTCCGAGAAGATCAAAGTTGAGGTTATGAAGCAATTCGACGTCGGGTTTCTTGCAGTGACTTCTTACCCTCAGTGGGTTGCTAATGTGGTGCCGGTACCAAAGAAGGATGGAAAGGTTAGAATGTGTGTTGACTACAGGGATCTGAACAGGGCCAGCCCTAAGGATGACTTTCCCCTACCTCACATTGACGTTCTAGTTGACAATACTGCTCAACACAAGGTGTTCTCTTTCATGGATGGTTTTTCAGGTTATAATCAGATCAAGATGGCTCCTGAAGACATGGAAAAGACTACCTTTGTTACTCAGTGGGGCACCTTCTGCTACAAGGTCATGCCATTCGGGTTGAAAAATGCTGGGGCAACCTACCAACGTGCCATGGTTGCTTTATTTCATGACATGATCCATCATGAGATTGAAGTGTATTTCGAAGACATGATTGCAAGGTCCCAAACTGAGGAAGAACACCTTGACCATCTGCAGAAACTGTTTGACCGTCTGAAACTGTACAAGTTGAGATTGAACCCGAACAAGTGCACCTTCGGGGTAAGATCTGGAAAGTTGCTAGGCTTCGTTGTAAGTGATAAGGGTATTCAAGTGGACCCTGCCAAGGTTAAGGCCAATCAAGAGATGCCAGTGCCCAAGACAGAGAAAGAAGTCAGAGGCTTTCTAGGACGTCTGAATTACATTGCCCGGTTCATCTCGCACCTAACTGCTACCTGTGAACCAATCTTCAAGCTGCTGAAGAAAGATCAGGTAGTACGTTGGAATGATGAATGTCAGGCCGCTTTTGACAGAATCAAAGAGTATCTCCAAGAACCACCCATCCTTATGCCACCGGTTAAAGGGAGACCTCTGATACTATACCTGACAGTACTTGACAACTCAATGGGGTGTGTGTTGGGGCAACATGACGAGTCTGGCCGAAAAGAGCACGCCATTTATTACCTTAGCAAAAAGTTTACCGACTATGAGACCCGATACTCACTGCTCGAGAAAACTTGTTGCGCTTTGGTATGGGCTTCTCGCCGGCTGAGACAGTATATGCTGACTCACACTACCTTGTTGATTTCAAAGATGGATCCTATAAAATACATATTCGAAAAGCCTGCTCTGTCTGGGAGAATAGCAAGATGGCAAATGATCTTGACAGAATACGACATCCAGTACACAACTCAGAAAGCTATCAAAGGAAGTGTATTGGCAGACCACTTGGCACATCAGGCAGTAGACGACTATCAGTCAATGAACTTCGAGTTTCCGGATGAAAGCATCATGATTGTGACTGATTGTGAAGTACCTGGACCGGATGAAGGACCTGAGGAAGGATCTCGATGGTCTATGCACTTTGACGGAGCATCCAACGCTTTGGGTAATGGTATCGGCGCGGTGATCATATCCCCTCAAGGCACTCATACTCCACTCACTGCCCGGCTATGTTTCAACTGCACCAACAACATGGTGGAGTATGAGGCATGCATCATGGGTCTCCAAGCTGCGATTGACTTAAGGATCAAGTTTCTGAGTGTCTTCGGAGATTCCGCTCTCGTGATCAATCAGATCAAAGGCGAGTGGGATACGAAACATCTGAATCTTATTCCTTACAGAGAATGTGTGTTGACATTGATCCCCCATTTCACAGAGATAACTTTTGAACACTTTCCGAGAGAGGAGAATCAGCTGGCGGACGCTTTAGCTACGATGTCTTCCATGTTCAAAGTCAAATGGGATAATGAGGCTCCCCGGGTCATCATCTAGAAACTGGACGAATCGGCATACTGTTGTGACCTTGAGGCTGAGGTAGTGACTGAGAAACCTTGGTACCATGAGGTGAAGAGATACTTGGAAGCTCAGGAATACCCTGAAGGTGCATCTGTCAATGATAAGAAGTTTCTGAGAAGGTTCGCAGCAAAGTTCTTCCTCAGCAATGGCATTCTGTACAAGCGAAACCATGATTCGACCTTATTGCGTTGTGTGGATAAGACTGAAGCAGAAAGGATCATGGCGGAGCTACATGAAGGTACCTTCGGAACACATTCCAGTGGACACACCATGGCAAAGAAGATCCTTCGGGCAGGGTATTTCTGGTCCACAATGGAAGCCGACTGCTACCAACACTCTCGGACGTGCCATAAATGCCAGATTTATGCAGATAAGGTGCACGTTCCTCCTGTCCCTCTGAATGTCCTGACTGCACCTTGGCCTTTTGCAATGTGGGGCATAGATATGATCGGTGAGATTAAACCTACGGCATCCAACGGGCATCGCTTCATCCTGGTAGCGATTGATTACTTCACAAAGTGGGTTGAAGCAGCTTCTTACGCCACTGTAACCAAGAATGTTATGGCACGGTTCATTCGGCATAACCTGATCTGTCGATACGGCATCCCTGAAAGGATCATTACAGACAACGGTACCAATCTTAATAACAAGATGATCACTGAGCTCTGCGAGCAATTTAAGATACAGCACCACAACTCTTCTCCTTACAGACCAAAGATGAATGGGGCTGTAGAGGCAGCGAATAAGAATATCAAGAAAATTGTGCAGAAGATGACAGTGACCTATAAAGATTGGCACGAGATGTTACCATTCGCTCTACATGGGTACCGTACCTCAGCAAGGACGTCAACCGGGGCAACTCCCTTCTCCTTGGTCTACGGTATGGTGGCAGTCTTACCGATCGAAGTGCAGATACCCTCTCTCCGGATAATGAAGGATGCAGATCTGAGCAAAGATGATTGGATCCAGACACGACTTGATCAGCTAAAATTAATTGACGAAAAGAGACTCACTGCTATTTGTCATGGTCAAACATACCAAAAACGGATGATCAGGGCATTTAACAAGAAAGTCAGACCTCAAGAGTATCAAGTTGGGGATCTGGTAATCAAGCGCATCATCCTTCCTCAGAGTGATCCAAGGGGAAAATGGACCCCTACGTACGAAGGGCCATTTGTGGTTAAACATGTGTTCTTAGGAGGAGCCATGATCCTAACCACCATGGATGGTGACGACCTTCCTCACCCCGCCAATGCAGACATAGTAAAAAGATACTACGCATGATAAAGACCCGCTAGGTTGACATACCTAGGCAAAAATTAGGGCTTCCCTGCGAACCAAAAGGGTTCGGGCAAAATGAAGGGATGAAATGAAAAAAATTTGTACACCCGGCAAGTCGAAAACCTGAAAAGGCGGCTTGGGCAAAAATGGGTATCCCGGTGGACCGAAAACCCGAAAGGGCGGTCCAAGCAAAAGTTAGGGATTAAAGCGTAATACTATGTCTCGTTGGATCACTTTGCATCCGGAATCCGGTATCAACACCAAGTTCAGACGGCATCGATCAATCAGCTTCATCTTCAGCTAGGTCATCAAGTGATGAGACGCTCGAAGATATAAAGGCGACAGCAGAGTTGGAACCCAGTGGGATTATTCTTTTCACACAGCTGTTTTGTTTTCCCTTTGTATAAATTGTATAAACTCTTTGTTCAGCGGCGTTCTCTTACTAGGACGTCAGCCTCTTGTACATAAACGCCTATTTACAGGCAAATTCAAAAATCAATATAAATTCACTTTTCAGATCAATTGCCAATTGTTTTTCTTTTTCTGTTTTGTTTTGTGAAGAACGTCCAAGGTTCAATTTGTGATATATGCATTTGACAATAATTGCTAACTCATAAATATTTGCATACGAAATAAAGGATTAATTACAGGTAACATCAGAAACAGGGGAAATAATGAGTGGTCTAAGCGATCTAATTGATCTGTTCACCAAGGTACCAAGGTAAGTTCGGCCGGAGGACATAACCAATATACCTCAATTCCCCAGAGAGAGAGTCATCAAATCAATGCACTCTCCCCAAGCAAAGCTATATTATCAGCCTTAAGGAAGTTGGGTATCCTCAGCAAATCTCAACATTCCCCAGCACAATATACGAATATTCCTAACAAGCATCCCCGGCAGTCTTGATCTAAGATTGTTCCCCGGCGGTATACCAGGCATTCAGTGGAGTCACTTCCAGTACATCTCAAAATTTCCCCAGGAGAGTCCAATATAGTTCAAGATTTCCCCAGGAAAGTTTGAATCCATCTCCCCAGCAGGAAGCTCATCCCCAGTAGATTCTGGAAGCTTCCCCCCTGCGGAGCACGAACGCGTCCCCCGGCTTTATTCAAAGGTTATTTCCCTACCAGGATATAACTGGGTTATCCTCAGCCAAAAGCCACGGAAAGATCGTCCTCGGCAAAGTCTTCCTATCCCCAGCGGAGTCTATTAACACTTCCAACATAACAATGGTATCCCCAGCGAAGTTACCATCAACATCTCAACAACGTATCTCTCTTCCCACAGAGTATTGTTCCCCAGCAAGATCGCTAGAGCAGTTATTCCCCGCAGAGTAATCTCTTCGCCAAGTTTATTCCCCAACGGAGTCATTTTCTCCTACCGGTATTCTTGCAACCGTCACTCCCCAGTGGAAACAGAAGCTCTCCATCAGCCCAGGATTTTAACTCCCGGCATTCGTCAAGGATATATTTTCCTAGACAAAAATACATTCAAAAACATCACATACATCATGATACATGCATAAACGCATCATATCTTACAATCTCATTTATGTTGAGAACATCATCGCTTGATCCATATCATGCATTGCATATGACTGACCTTTACCTTTCAGGAAAGATCCAGTTAAGTTCTCAGCTATGTCCAAGACCTCCTCTGGTTCAGTTAAATCGATTCCTAAAGATTTTTCTGATGCCGATCCAGTTGAAGTTAGTCCAAGACTTTCGTCTGGTTCAGTTAAATCGATTCTAAGATTTTTCTGATTCTTATCCAGTCAAAGATATTCCAAGACTTTCGTCTGGTTCAGTTAAATCGACTCTTAAACATTTTTCTGATGCCGATCCAGTCAAAGGCCTTCTCTGGTTCAGTCAGATCGACCCTAAGATCTCCCTGATTCTTATTCCAGTTGAAGATATTCCAAGACTTTAGTCTGGTTCAGTTAAATCGATTCTAAGATATATCTGATTCTTATCCAATCAAAGTTAATCCAAGACCTTCTCTGGTTCAGTTAAATCGACCCTAATATTTTTCTGATTCTTATCCAGTTGAAGTTATTTCAAGACCTTGCCTGGTTCAGTTAAATCGACTCCTAAAGATTTTTCTGATGCCGATCCAGTCAAAGGCCTTCTCTGGTTCAGTCAGATCGACGCTAAGATCTCCCTGATTCTTATTCCAGTTGAAGATTCCAAGACCTTGCCTGGTTCAGTTAAATCGACTCCTAAAGATTTTTCTGATGCCGATCCAGTCAAAGGCCTTCTCCGGTCCAGTTAAATTGATTCCTAAAGATTTTCCTGATGAAGACTCAGTAGAAGACATCCAAGATTCTCTCATCGTTACTGTTGAGGTAGTAATCGCCCAAGGTTCTCTCATCGTTACTGTTGAGGTAGTAATCGCCCCAGATTCTCTCACCATTACTGTTGAGGTAGTAATCGCCCCAGATTCTCTCACCGTTACTGTTGAGGTAGTAATCGCCCCAGATTCTCTCACCGTTATTGTTGAGGTAGTAATCGCCCAAGGTTCTCTCATCGTTACTGTTGAGGTAGTAATCGCCCAAGGTTCTCTCATCGTCCCGTTGAGGTAGTAACCATCCCTGATTCATTCATCACCTTTTGAAGCTCCAGACTCGATTCCTGTATCTCGCCAGGGCACGTCTGAAGAGGTTTAAAGATTCAATTCCTGTAACCAGTCAGGGCACATCTACACAAAGAGTTTGAAGACCAACTCCTGTAATAGGCCAGGTAATCATCTTTCTTTTTCTAGGTACGCAAGTTCTCGCTAAGGAAACTCTTACGCGATCGACACCTAGATGGCATCTATAAGCCCATCCACATACCAACAGTCTCCAAATGGCATCTATAAGCCCATTCCCGACAAGGCTCTGTCACAACTCCACATGGCATCTATAAGCCCATCTTCCTGTCCATCAATCTCCAAATGGCATCTGTAAGCCCATTCCCTGCATCATATTGCTGATACTCTATTATGTGAGTGCAAATTTCTAGGCACTCTAGTGTTCAATCATCTTCCACCTTCGGATTACGAAAGGCACGCTAGCCAATCTATATCCTCAGGTTTAAGAAGATTGAACAGGGGCAACTGTTGTACCCCAAAATTTGCCCTCCGATTTTTCTTCAAGATTTGCTAAGAGCATGCTTCAAAATCTCCCAAAGGTTGCACAGTCCAATTGCCTCCTAACAGTCAAAAATTAGGGTTTTGGTTCTGGCAAAGAAGTTGAAGTTTCCAAGGGTCCAATCAAGTCCCACATGCCTATAAACATTGTCAAGCATCCACATGCCAAGTTTCAAGACTCACAGCACAAAATTGCACAGTCAAAAACCCTAATTGCTCAATAGTCAACTGCAGGGGCAAAATGGTCATTTGACAGTCAAAAGTCAAAAATTTTGGTCAACATCTTATTTTGAAGCCACAAACATCATTTGATCAATTCTTGATCATGATTCTCAAAGCATGGCTCAAAAAGTCTCAAGATGCAAAAGTTTTTATTTTTGGACAGCTGAAAAATTCAACTGCAAATTGACCAGGGCATAACTTCCACATGGTTTATCAGAAAAATTCCATCCAAGGCTCATTTTGAAGAGAATGAAATTTCCTACAACTCCTCTTCACACTTCAAGTCCAAGAAGTGCTCTCACAAAAAGTTATCAATCTCAACATTATAGGTCATTTTCAAAAGTCAACAAAAAGACACTTTAAGTCAAAGACCATAACTTGAGATTGGTAAATCAAAATGACATGGGACCAAATACATTGGTTAGAGGACTTCAATACCTTTCCAAAATGTCCAAGAAAATGATCAAAGCTTAAAAATTGAGCAAGATATGCCTTGTGGAAGTTGGGAAATTTTTGGGAATTTTGAAAAGTCAACTTTGCTTCAAATGCCTCAAAATTGCTAATGGGCCACAATTTCTTCCATGAAACATTACCCAAAGGCTATGCACGACCCATTGAAATCCAAGGGAGTTATTTTACCATTTTTGATAAATTATTTGAATTATTATTATTATTAATTCACTTAATTAAAATTAAATATGACAAAAATAGCAAATCATGTTTTCCAAATCTTTTTGTGCAGCATATTCTCTCATTAAGGCCTAAATATTTCGTGTACCACATCAAAGGGACCAAATCTTCCAAATAGGCAAGTTTTCATGGCAAAAAGGATTGAAAAAGATCATGGAAAATCACAAATTCAAAAGCATTGAATACATGGATCATGGGCTTGTTTTGCTTGACCTAATCATGCTACATACATATGCAAACATAACCTAGTGCATAAGAACAGAGAAGCTGCGCATAAACCACAGGAACAAATTTACATTTTTTCCCAAAAAATCTCAAAACTGTTTTCATAGCTAGAGATCGTTCCAAGGCCTCAAAGCTATTCCAAAACACTCCTCACACTACCAGGAAGCTGTTGCAATTGAAATCAGATCTCCTCGCGCAAGGAATTGGTAGAACCATGTTGCACTTTTTCACAAAAAATTCATAATCGTGTTTCCATTTATATGCATTATTTGTGATTTTTAACCATTGTTTTACATTAACATGGACATTCTGAATCTATTGGTGCTATTTAATTGAATTACTATTGCCTGTATGAGAAATTGCCATGAAAGCTTCTTAGGGTTTCTGAAGCTTTGATTTGGGGCTTCACAAATAAGGAACAATTGGCCACTCAAACCAGGACCATTGGACTCAGGACATTCAGACGAAACTATTGATCACATCGCGCCTAATTTCTATTTCACCATGCTCTAATCGCTATTTTGCAGGTTTGAGGTTAGTGGGGGTTTAAAACCCCCGCTATCTAGTCTTATTTTTCAGGCAAAAAACAAAGAAACAATGGAGAAGATGCTGAGCTGTTGGTTTGTGTTTGGTCAATTTGAATATGAGCGCGTTTTTTCTAGCGCTTCAGTATAATGCTTATGTTTCACATATATTATTTCCGTTCCATAATAATAACAGATGCGTTCAATGGTTCAGTTGGTAGCTTAGCTGGCCTGCAGCCATTGGGACCTGGGTTCGATTCCCAGGTCCCCCATATTTCTCAACAATTTTGCTTGTAACATGTTCCAGCGTAGCACTCAGTCAAAGGAACATCATACAATCTCACTATCTGGCTTGCCACGCGCCCAGAGCCTCAATTTAATGGCCATCATGTGAAGTCCACCATACGCATTGGTCAACTGCTTCCCACTCAATCAGAGAAGTCAAACAGGGCTTGTTCCATTGGGCCAAAATTCTCACAAAAACACCTCCAAAGGGGCCAGATACCCCCATGGTTTGTCTAATTTCCAACTTTCATTTATTTTTTCTTCTATTCTTTTATTTATTCTTTTTAATTAATTGTTTTCCTTTAATTCACCAATTAATTTTCATAATACAAAAAATACAAAAAAAATCAGAAATCATAAAAATAAAAATATGTTTATTTAATTTAATTTATTAATAGTTTTCTTTTGTAAATAAATTCCAATAATTAATTTAGTTTAATTTTAGGTTTAACTTTAATGTTTTCTTAAATAACTAAAACACATAAAAATTAGGTTTTTTTAGCATTTTATTCTTTTTCTCAATAATTAAATTTTTCTTCTTTTTTATTATTAATTATTAATTATCTTGTAAATAAATATGTCATTAATCAATTAGGTTAAATTAGGTTAAAACTTAAATATTTTTCTTTAACAATTAAAAACATGTAGAATTAGGGTTTCCTTTCCTTTTAACTTTCTTTATTTTCATAATTACAAAAACATCAAAAATAACTTCTTTTCCTTATTAAATAATTTAATTAATTTTCAATTCCAATTTAATTTCTTTAAAGGGTCCAACGCCCTCGCCTTCGATTATAATTTCTTTTCGCACGTTTATTTTTATTTCCTTTTTAAATATTATGTATTTGCCCCAAAGCTTTGTAATAGATAATTAGGACATTTACCTTCCGCACTTTTATTCAAAATCGGGTCTTTGTTAATTGGCGATGTATAGACCTGCGCCTTGTAATAGCGTAGGACCTTTATTTTTCCGCATTTTAATTTCCGCACCCTTTAAACTACTAATCACATGAAAGAATGTATGCCCAAATAAAATCAAGCGTAGCTCACCCAAAGCATGTACAAGATAAAACATAATTGAAAATGACACACAATTCACACACCACTCCTAGGGTACGCCTCACTGTTGCCTTGCCCCTCGAAACGTAGTCGTCGAGTATAGGACGTCTTAGTGAGTCCTTATGTTCCATTGATCTAGTTGCCTCGAAACGGTTGCCTCGAAACAAGTTGCCTCGGAATAGTTGCCTCGGAATAAAAAGATCAATGGCATAAGGGTAGCTTCTAAGGTGTCTTACTGTTGCTCGGTGGCCACACTGTCCCTAAACTCGAATTGACCCAAACACCTCCGACGGTGGTGCTACCTACCTCTAAATGGTGGGATGACACTACCTTAAGGACATTTACACAGACATTCCTTAGGGTAGGTAGATGACTCGTAGATACTTGCTCTAAATTCAAAACAAATCAAAACTTCTTTTCACACCGACACTTCGCAAAAAGCTTTCAAAAACAACTTTTCAAACACTCTTGAGGAATGATACAAGAGTCGAACTGAAATTTTAAACGAAACTTTTTCAAACTCACTCACCTTGAAAAGCAAACACTTTTGAAAACACAAATGAGCAAGTATCTAAGAGCCCATGGATAACCATGGATAGAAAGGGTGCTAACACCTTCCCTTTCTATAAATCTACCTCCCGAACCTAGAGCTAATCTCATAAGGAATTTTTCTGTGCTTTTGTCCTTTCCTTGTTGGAGAAAATAAAAGACGGTGGCGACTCTTGCTTCCGCGACATTTCGCGAACCAGCATTAAACAGTCAGTTCCAGTTCCACCGATCACAGGGATCATGGTGGACTACGCCTTGGATAATGCATGGGAACACCTGTTGAAAAATGAAACAAATGTATTTGGGGGACCTGGGATTCGAACCCAGGTCCCATTGGACTTTACACGTTTTTCAAACAAAAAAATTCTTTCAAACCCACAAACACAAAGAAAAGCAAATTTTGAAAACACTTTGAGCAAGTACCTTAGAGCCCGTGGATAACCACGGATAGAAAGGGTGCTAACACCTTCCCTTTCTATAATCTACCCCCCGGACCCGAGAAACGTCTCGAAAAAGGAATTTTTCTGTGCTTTTTTCCTTTCCTTGTTGGATAAAATAAAAGACGGTGGCGACTCTTGCTTACCGCGACATTTTGCAAAAACAAACGTAAAACACGAACCAGCATTCCAAAAACAGTCAGTTCTCTTCCCACCGCATCACAGAACTGGCGACTTTGCTGGGGAATACTTAATAAGTGAGGTGTACCTTAGGATTAGATCATTGTGTTTTCAATTGTTTGCTTTGTATGCTTTATATTTGTGGGCTTGTATCGGAGTTTCTATAGATCCTAACCCGGATCTAGGGATACCCTTTAGGTAAGTAGCAATAAACTGTGAGGGAACTGTACGGCGTAGACCGATACGGTTGAAGCAGTAGCTACGTTGGTGTGGAACTTTAGTGTGTACCGATATCCCTTGTGTTGGAACGAGGAGAATATGGGTCTTCTAAGTGGTCATTAAGCACCAACTGACCTTAGAACCTTTAAATTGACCAACTTGGCCATTGAACAGTAGCAGTATGCTACACTCATTGAAACTAAACTCTCGCGATGATTCTGGCCGCAAGAAAAGGTTGCTAAACCGGAATTATGACTGATCGAGGGTAGTCAGTGATATTGAGATCTTCTAGAACCCGGTTACTATTTTTAGGACAATTTTAAACCAACTGAACTGAAAGAGGGTAGTACCTAAGCTCCTTGCCGACCTGAAATCTAAGGGCTCTCTGTGTGACTTGTGTGCCTTTATCATGTTTATTGTTTGTGGATACTTGTGGTGTGCTTACTATCATGACATCATTACATCATAACATTGCATATATTTTGCATTGGACTAACCTATTTCAAAGACAGGAGAGATTCATCTTTATTCTGTTTTGTAGGTCATCATGATGCCCATGTGTAGGAACACCATCCGGATTAGCTTTGTCCAGGTTCCCACATTGCTTAAAGATTTGGTTGCAAAGATGCCTGATACTAGCTCTTTCATCATAAGACATGGTTATCTTCTCAGTTTGGCCACCTCCAAATTGGACGAGCAGATGATGAGTGTTCTGGTCCAATTCTATGATTCGTTGTACCACTGCTTTACTTTTCAGGACTACCAGTTGGTCCCCACTTTAGAAGAAATCTCTGAGTTGCTCGGTATCTCTGTTCTGGAGCAGACCCCGTTTACTGGTTGGGAAAAGACTCTTAGGCCCGAAGAGATTGTTGCAGCCTTTCATATGACCAAAGAGGAGGTAATGGCTAATTGGGAGACTAGGAGTGGAGCAAAGGGCTTTCTGACTAAGTTCTTGGTTGGCAAGGCTAACTATTTCTGGGATAGCCTAGACTTCAAGGCATTCGAGGATATTCTGGCTCTTCTGATATATGGCTTGGTATTGTTTCCGAACTCTGACTCCTTTGTTGATGTTAATGCGGTAAAAATCTTCATCTCTTGGAATCCGGTACCCACTCTCTTGGGTGACATCCTTCATCAGCTCTATGCTCGTACTGCCCGAAAGCGGGGAACCTTGATGTGCTGTGTTTCGTTGTTGGCAAGGTGGTTTATTTCGCACCTTCCCAAATCAGTGTTGAAGAACAAAGAAGGAATGGGTTGGGCTTATAGGGTAATGTCTCTCTCTCATAATGACATCATCTGGACTCTCAAGGGTATGGACGAGGTGACTATCATTGATCGATGCGGGGAGTACCCTACTGTTCCATTGCTAGGAACCCATGGAGGAATTTCTTACAATCCGTGCTTGGCCTTACGTCAGTTTGGGCGTGCCAGAAGAGAAGGACCTCATGAGATGCTAATGCCTAGTATCATCTTTGATTTTCAAGGGGATAGCGACGAGCAACGTCGGAGATTCATAAGGGCTTGGGATAGAGTTCACCAATCTGATCCACACGAGCTGGGCCCAAAGACTTCACTTCTGATGGAGCCATATCTCATATGGGTCCATATCCGTGCCCAAAAGCTAGGTATGCCGTATGAAGTTGTTCGACCCGTCATTCTTGAAGTTGCTAATGAAGAAGGGGTTCTTCCAACCGTCATCCATCCTCATATTCCCACTGACATTGGGACCCTGAAAAGGTCTTGGATGCAACTGAGAGAGGAACGGGATGCTTACCGAGAAACGTTCAACGAGCAAGAGCAGAAGATCCAGAAGCTGACTAGGCAACTGGAGAACGAGCGGATTCTTAATGACTATGTCCGCACTGAGAAGAAGAGACCATGGGAGCATTGATGGGCCTTTGTTTATTTCCATTTCAGTTTTATTTACTTTTTAGTATTTCCTTTCATGTAACGCCTTAATGGCATCAGTTGAACAATTTGAATTCCAAAGTTTATCTAATAAAGTGTGTTTCCTTTCTGGTTTACAAATTTGAATCTCTCGATTATCTTTGAAATCATAAATCATACGCATTTCATCTCATGCACTTCATAAACAGGTACCCATTACAGGTCTCTTATCTTCTTCGCTGTTTATTTTAGCAATCATCATGTCTGCTGAACCTTCAACTGAGCAAGCCATCAAGGCCCTCCAGGCCCAGAATGCCCAATTTCAAGAGTTGTTCATGAATCTAGCTAAGGGTCAGCAAGACCTGAAGACCTTGATTCTGAAAGAGAAGAAGAAGAAGAATAAGAAGAAGAAGAAGAGGACCATCATGTTCAACACTGGTCCTAGGTTTGGAAATAGGCTTCAGAATGAAGTTGATTTGAGTACCTCATTTGGAGGGAAAGATAGTCAAGAGGAAAAGAGGGCTCCTAGACCTGTGGTCTCCAACAACGAGACAGACTTTGATGAAGAACAGTATCCTCCTGCCGAGGACAGATACAAACAACTGGAAGACCGGTTGAGTGCTATGGAAGTTCAGAAAGTTCCTGGTCTGGACTTTGGTGATCTGGGTCTATCATCTGGGGTGGTGATTCCCCACAAATTCAAGGCGCCAACCTTTGCTAAGTATGACGGAGTTTCTTGTCCGAAGCTGCACCTCCGGTCATATGTGAGGAAGATTCAGCCTTACACCGCTGATAAAAACCTATGGATCCACTTCTTCCAAGACAGTCTCTCAGGGACTCAGCTTGAGTGGTTTTATCAGTTAGACGGAGCCAGTATCCGCAGTTGGGAAGATCTGGCTACTGCTTTTTACAGGCAGTATCAATACAACTCCGGCCTCGCTCATACGCGTACCCAACTCTAGGGTATGTCAATGGGAACGATTGAAGGTTTCAAAGATTATGCTCAGAAGTGGAGGGACCTCGCCGGAAGAGTACAACCACCCTTGGCTGATCAGGAGCTTGTGGATATGTTTCTGGGGACCCTGTCTGGTCCATTTTTCAACCATCTAATTAGGAGCTCTTCGGCTGGGTTTACAGAGCTTATCATGACCGGTGAAAGGATTGAAGCTGGTATTAAGGCGGGTAAGATACAGAAGGGTGCCTCATCAAGCACCAAGAAGAAGCCCTTTAAGAAAGAGTCCAGTGTTGTCTACAGTGCGAGAAGACAGAATAGGCCTGAACACCGCCAAGCTGTTAATGCGGTTGTTATTTCAAAACCTGCTGGTGCTCCTCAGCACAACGATCAATAGAAGGACGAGAGACCTTGAAGGTAATTCACCAGTCTCAACATGACCTTATCTCAGATTATGCCACAGTTGCTGAAGACCAATCTTCTGATTCTAAAGGAAGCCCCGAAGAATCCAAATACAACATCACTAAGGTATAACCCTAATGCCCGCTGTGCTTATCACTCTAATAGCCCGAGGCATAATACAGATGATTGTTGGACTTTGAAGAATAAGATACAGGACTTAATTGATGCAAAGGAGATTGAGTTTGAGGCGCCTGAGAGGCCTAATATTGTGACTGCTCCTATGCCCAAGCATGGAGTAAATGCTATAGAAGAGGATTCGTTTGTGGTTTATGTGAATGATATTGTTACCCCTTTGATGATTGTAAAGAAGAACCTTTTGCTAGCCGGTTTATTTCCAGGTTGTGACGAAGGTTGCCGTATGTGTTATGTCCTACCTACCGGTTGTCCGCTTTTGAAATCAGGTGTCCAACGCCTGATGGATAGTAAAGAAATTATGTTTGAGAAGACTGTTGTTCCTGTAGTCCATACTGAAGAAGTTGCCATTATCACCATTTTCGACAATTCTTCCAAGGCTCCCTCGAGGAAGCCTGTTAGAATTACATTTGTTCCAAGAATCGCACATGTGATCATCACTATTCTGGGGCCCATCCCCTACACCTCTGATAAAGCTGTCCCCTGGAACTATGGGGCTGATGTTTATTTTCATGGAGTTAAGCAAGAGTTGGATGTTGATACTGACGTCAGCAACATTGCTGGACCTGCTAAAGTCACCCGTAGTGGAAGACTTTTCTCACCTGATATCTCTCCACCATCTTCCCGAAGACCTGTTGTTATTACACCTGCCAGTGTACTTGCTGCTATTCCTGTTCAAGATCCTATTCTTACCCCTGTCGCCGAGTCATCTGACACTCGGGGCAAATGGATCACCACTGATGTGCCTGCCCAGATGGAGGCACCGAAAACGATTACTATTTAAGCTTCTAAACAAGAGATCCTGAAGATCATCAGAAAGAGTGACTATAATGTAGTTGAAGAGCTGGGGAAAACCCCGTCCAAGATTTCTATGTTGTCACTGTTGTTGTGCTCAGAAGCCCATGCCAAGGCTCTGATTACCTTTTGAAGACTACCCATGTGCCATAAGAGACATCAGCTGATCAGTTTACAGATTGCGTGGCCAATTTGACTGTCGATAATGGGTTGGGTTTCTCTGACGCCGACTTGACTGCTAAAGGGAAGAATCATAATGATGCCCTGCATGTCTCCATTGAATGCAGGGGCACTACTTTTGCATATGTATTAGTGGATACTGGTTCCTCATTAAACGTTTTTCCGAAGAAAGCTCTGGAGCGGTTGGACTGTGAAGGGTTGGAGCTGAAACCAAGCAACATCGTTGTCAGGGCCTTTGATGGGTCTAAGAGAATGGTGCATGGAGAAGTTGATATTCCAATCAAAGTTGGTTCTCAGGTTTTCAATTCTACATTCTATGTGATGGACATCCGGCCATCTTATTCTTGTTTGCTGGGTCGTCCATGGATCCATAAAGCTGGGGTTGTAACCTCAACACTCCATCAGAAGCTGAAATACCCGGTCAAAGGGAAGATTATGACAGTTCAAGGAGAGGAAGAGTACATGGTGAGCCACCTCAACTCTTTTTGATACGTAGAGATGGATGGGGAATTCATTGAGACCCCGTTTCAGCATTTTGAAGAGGTTCCCCATACGCTGGCGTCAGCTGAGACTGTTGTTGAAGATTCTCCTATGAAGATGGCTTCCCTCAAGGATGCTTGGGCTGTTGTTGAGAAAGGTGGGTGTGCGAATTGGGGACAACTCCCTAATTTTACACAGAAGACTAACAAGTTTGGTTTGGGTTTCACTGCAGAAGTTCAACGGGCTGTTCGGAATGCAAGGATCGGAAGACCTCCTGTGTTCATCAGCAACTCGGGAGTGAATACCATTGAAGATGATGTGGAAGAGTTTGAATTCGACAGCTAGATCTATCCTATGACCGACGATGGACCAAGCAACTGGACAACAAAGGACTTCATCCCTATTACTTTTTTTACCCAGTAAAGAAACTCTTGTTTTGAATTTGTAACAGACAATGTTTTAAACTTTACGGCCCGGTGTCTTACCCGGGGCACCGTGGCTTCATTTGTGAGGGCTTTATGTGTGTCATTTTCATATATCATTAATAAAATCATTGGACGTTCTTGCATTTCAAATTTTGCGCTCCTTGTTTTTCTTTATTATATATTGCAAAACATCTATTTTACACACACTCACATATACAGGTCCACATCCACTCTGGATCTCACTGGTAACGACTCTGCTACTGCTAGTTATGACTTCAAAAATCTGATCAACTTAGCCGAAGATGAAGGTGAAGATGATTGCGAAGTGCCTGGTGAACTTGCAAGACTGTTACTCCAAGAGGAGAGGGCTATTCAGCCACACGAAGAGCCGGTAGAATCAGTGAATCTGGGTACTGAGACAGACAAGAAGGAAGTTAAGATCGGTGCAAATTTAGAGCTTAGTGTGAAACAACGATTATTCAGATTTTGTGTGACTACGTTGAGATCTTTGCCTGGTCTTACGAAGATATTCCTGGTTTAGATACTGATATTGTGGTTCATCGCCTGTCTACCAAGGAAGACTGTCCTCCAGTAAAACAGAAGGTCCGTCGAATGCGCCCAGAGATGTCTGAGAAAATCAAGGCTGAAGTCATGAAACAGTTCGACGCCGGTTTTCTAGCAGTTACTTCTTACCCTCAGTGGGTAGCCAATGTGGTTCCTGTGCCGAAGAAGGATGGTAAGGTTCAAATGTGTGTTGACTATAGGGATCTGAACAGGGCAAGTCCCAAGGATGATTTCCCTCTACCTCATATCGACGTTCTGGTTGACAATACTGCTCAGCACAAGGTATTCTCCTTTATGGATGGTTTCTCCAGTTATAATCAGATAAAAATGGCTCCCAAAGACATGGAGAAGACAACCTTTATTACTCGATGGGGTACCTTTTGCTACAAGGTCATGCCTTTTGGACTGAAGAATGTTGGGGCAACGTATCAGCGTGCCATGGTTGCTTTGTTTCATGACATGATCCATCATGAGATTGAGGTATACGTTGACGATATGATTGCAAGGTCCCAGACTGAGGAAGAACACCTTGACCATCTGCAGAAGCTGTTTGACAGGTTGAAGTTGTACAAGTTGAGATTAAACCCGAACAAGTGCACCTTCGGGGTGAGATTTGGTAAGCTACTGGGTTTCGTCGTAAGTGACAAAGTTATTCAAGTGGACCCTGCCAAGGTGAAAGCTATACAGGAGATGCCAGCTCCCAGAACAGAGAAAGAAGTCAGAGGCTTTCTAGGACGACTGAATTACATTGCCCGATTCATCTCGCACCTAACTGCTACTTGTGAGCCAATCTTCAAGCTGCTGAAGAAAGATCAAGTGGTACGTTGGAACGATGAATGCCAGGCCGCTTTCGAAAGGATTAAAGAGTATCTCCAAGAGCCACCTATTCTAGTGCCTCCAGTTGAAGGGAGATCTCTGATCTTATACCTGACAGTGCTCGATAACTCAATGGGGTGTGTGCTGGGGCAACATGACGAGTTCGGCCGAAAAAAGCATGTTATTTATTACCTTAGTAAAAAGTTTACCGACTGTGAGACCCGATACTCGCTGCTTGAGAAAACTTATTGCGCTTTGGCATGGGCTGCTCGCTAGCTGAGACAGTATATGCTGACTCACACTACCTTGTTGATATCAAAGATGGATCCAATCAAGTATATCTTCGAAAAGCCTGCCTTGTCCAGAAGAATAGCAAGATGGCAGATGATCTTGACTGAGTATGACATCCAGTACACGACCCAAAAGGCAATCAAGGGAAGTGTGTTGGCAGACCATTTGGCACATCAGGCAGTGGCTGATTACCAGTCTATGAACTTTGAATTCCCGGACGAGAATATCATGGTGGTAACTGATTGTGAGACACCTGGATCGGATGAAGGACCTGAGGAAGGATCCCGATGGTCTATGTACTTTGACGGAGATTCAAACGCTTTGGGTAATGGCATTGGTGCCGTGATCATGTCTCCTAAAGGCTCTCATACTCCATTTACCGCCCGACTATGTTTCAACTGCACCAACAACATGGCGGAGTATGAGGCATGCATCATGGGTCTTCGAGCAGCAATTGACCTAAGGATTAAGTTTCTAAGTGTCTTCGGAGATTCCGCTCTCGTGATCAGTCAGATCAAAGGTGAGTGGGATACGAAACACCCAAATCTTATTCCTTACAAGGAGTATGTATTGACGTTGCTTCCACATTTTGAGGAGATAACCTTTGAACACTTCCCTAGAGAGGAGAATCAGTTGGCGGACGCGCTAGCTACGATGTCTTCTATGTTCAAAGTCAATTGGGACAACGAAGCTCCCTGGATTATCATCGAAAGATTGGACGAACCTGCACATTGCTGTGACATTGAGACTGAAGAGGTAACATAAAATCCCTGGTTTCATAAGGTGAAAAGGTATCTTGAAGCTCAGGAGTACCCCGAGGGGGCATCTGTTAATGACAAGAAATTTCTGAGGAGGTTCGTAGCAAAGTTCTTCATCAGCAATGGCATCCTTTACAAGCGTAACCATGATTCGACCTTACTGCGTTGTGTGGATAAGAATGAAACATAAAGGATCATGACGGAGTTACGTGAAGGTACTTTCGGAACTCATTCCAGTGGACACACCATGGCAAAGAAGATCCTGCGAGCAGGATATTATTGGTCCACAATGGAAGCCGACTGTTATCAGCATTCTCGGACATGTCACAAATGCCAAGTCTATGCTGATAAGGTGCACATACCTCCAGTTCCTCTAAACATTTTGACGGCACCTTGGCCTTTTGCAATGTGGGGAATTGACATGATCGGCGAGATCAGACCTACAGCATCCAACGGGCATCGTTTCATCCTGGTGGTAATTGATTACTTTATAAAGTGGGTCGAAGCAGCTTCCTTTGCTACTGTAACCAAGAACGTCATGGCACGGTTCATTCGGCATAATCTGATATGTCGATACAGTGTACCAGAGAGGATCATTACGGGCAATGGTACCAATCTCAACAACAAGATGATCACTGAGCTCTGCGAGCAATTCAAGATACAACATCACAACTCTTCTCCCTACCGACCGAAGATGAATGGGGCTGCCGAGGCAGCTAATAAGAACATTAAGAAGATCGTGCAGAAGATGACAGTGACATATAAATACTGGCACGAGATGTTACCATTCGCTCTTCATGGGTACCGTACCTCAGCACAGACGTCAACAGGGGCAACACCCTATTCCTTGGTATATGGTATGGAGGCAGTCTTGCCCATTGAAGTTCATATACCCTCTCTTAGAATCATGAAGGATGCAGGTTTGAGTGAAGATGACTGGATTCATACCCGGCTTGATCAGCTGAACTTAATCGACGAAAATAGACTTACTGCTATTTCTCATGGTTAGACGTACCAAAAGCGGATGATCAAGGCATTTAAAAAGAAAGTTAGACGACAAGAGTATCAAGTTGGGGATCTGGTAATCAAGCGCATTATACTACCTCAAGGTGATCCCAGGGGAAAATGGACCCCTACTTAAGAAGGGCCATTTGTGGTTAAGAACATTTTCTCAGGAGGAGCTATGATTCTAACCACCATGGATGGTGACGACCTTCCTCACCCCGTCAATGCATACATAGTGAAAAGATACTACGTATAAACAAAGACCCGCTAGGTTGACTGGCCTAGGCAAAAATAAGGGCTTCCCGGTAAACCAAAAGGGTTCAGGCAAAAATAAGGGATGAAAATAAAAAATCTGTACACCCGGCAAGTCGAAAACCTGAAAAGGCGGCTTGGGCAAAAAAGGGTATCCCGGTGGACTGAAAACCCGAAAGGGCGGTCCAGGCAAAAATTAGGGATCAAAGCGTAACGCTATGTCTCATTGGATCACCTTGCATCCAGACTTCGGTATCAACTATCAAGCTCAGACGACACTAATCAATCTGATTCATCTTCAACCAGTAGCAAAGTGATGAGATGCTTGAGGACATAAAGTCAATAGCGGAGTTGGAACCCAATGGGATTATTCACATAGCTGTTTTGTTTTCTTTTAAAAAATTGTGTAAAATTCTATTTGTTCGGCGGCGTTCTCTTACTAGGACGTCAGCCTCTTGTACAAAAACGCCTATTTACAGGCCAAACTTCAAATCAATACAATTCATTTTCAAAGAAATTTCAAACTGTTTTTCCTTTATCAGTTTTGTTTTGCAAAGAACGTCCAATGTTCATTTCTGATATATGCATTTGACATTAATTGCTGCTCATAAATATGTACATGCGAAACGAAAAGATGAATTATTGGTAATATCATAAGCAGGGGCAATAAGAATTGTCTGAACTGTATAGTTGCTTTGTCCACCAGGTACAAAGGTAGATTCAGCTGAAGAATATGGCTAAGATACCTTCACTCCCCGTAGAGTAAGACAGTAATGGTAGCTCCCTCAGCTGAGACTTGCAACCGTGAACGAATCAGCAATACTCTCCCCAAGCAGAGTTAGTCTACCATCAGCACTAAAAAGGTCTTAATATTCCCTAGTGGAGTATAAGAATATTCCCCAGCAAGTATAAGAGTATTTCCGGCAGTCTTAATATTCCTCAACGGAGTATAAAATTGTTCCCCGACAGAATACGAGATACCCCAATGGAGTCAATATTTTCCCAGCACGGTCTGGAAAAAAAGCTTCCCCAATAGAGTTGAATCATCATCCCTAGTAGACTCTGGAAGTTTATCCCCAGCAGAGTACAAAATAAATCTCCCCAGCCAAATTCAAAGGATTATCCCCCATAAAAGTCTAACAGGGTTATCCCCAACAAGTTGTAACCGAAAGATCATCCCCAGCGAAGTTCTTTCCTTTCACAAACATGAATTCAATCCTCAACAGATTTAATATCACCAGCAACGGTAATCCATCCCCAGCGGAGTTTATCGTTGAAATCCCCAGCGGAGCTTATCAGCGGAATTCCCAGCAGAGTTTATCGTTAAAATCTTCAGCATAGAATCTCTTCCCCACAGAGTAATTCCCCTCGGAGTAATCTCCTCATCAGTTTATTCCCCAACGGAGTTATCTTCTCCCGCAGGTCTATTCTTGCAATCACCTTCGTTCATCATCCCCAGCGGAAACGAAGAATCCAACTCTATTCTCCAGTAGCTCCGGGATTTATTTTCCCCAGCTAAAACATTACATTCCCATACATCATGATACATGCATATACGCATCATACAAATGCAATCTCATTTATGTTCAGAACATCATTGCTTGATCCCCATCATGCATTGCATATGACTGACCATTACCTTTCAGGAAAGATGCAGTTAAGTTCTCAGCTATGTCAAAGGAGACAAAAACAGTTAAATCGATTACTAAAGATTTTTCTGATGCGAACACAGTCAAAGGAGACATAACCAGTTAAATTGATTCCTAAAGATTTTTCTGATGCGAACGCAGTCAAAGGAGACAAAACCAGTTAAATCAATTCCTAAAGATTTTTCTGAGGCCAATCCAGTCAAAGGAGACAACCCAGTCAAAGGAGACAATCCAGTCAAAGGAGACAATCCAGTCAAAGGAGATAATCCAGTCAAAAGAGACAATCCAGTCAAAGGAGACAATCCAGTCAAAAGAGACAAATCCAGTCAAAGGAGACAAGACCAGTTAAATCGATTCCTAAAGATTTTTCTGAGGCCAATCCAGTCAAAGGAGACAAAACCTCCCTTGGTCCAGTTAAATCGATTCCTAAAGATTTTTCTGATGCCAATACCGTCAAAGAAGACAAAACCACCTACCAACAATCTCCAAATGGAATCTGTAAGCCCATTCCCGACATCACAATGCTGATACCAGTTCATGCGAGTGCATATTTCTGGGCACTCTAGTGTTCAATCATCTTCCACCTTTGGATCACGAAAGGCCCGAAAGCTAATCTACATCCTCAGGTTTAAGAAGATTGAACAGGGGAAACTGTTGTACCCCAAAATTTACCCTCCCATATTTCCCAATACATTGCAAGAATCATCTCCAAGTTGCTCAAGATTGCTCAAGAGTTGGACAGTCAAATCATCTCCTAAGGCAGTCAATCTCAAATTAGGGTTTTGTGTTGCATCAAGGTCCTTACATACAAATGACCCCAAGTTCTCCCCAATGTCCTAAAATATACACAAGGACATCCATGTCAAATTTCAAGCCTTGCAGAGGAAGTTTGGTCAGTCAATTGCTCAAAAGGTCCAAAAATCGACTATGCTATGGCAAAAGTCAACTGTGACCTACAAATAGTAAAACCTCAAGATTTTTTTTATCAACATTCTCATTTTGAAGTATAATTCATCATTTTATCAAGGGTTGATCATGATTCATCAAGGATTTCTTAAAATTCATCAGGATTCAAAAGTTGCTAAATTAGGGTTTTGTAGGAAAAGTCAACTCTACTTTGACCAAGCATAACTTTCTCATACTTTATGAGAAATGACCCATCCAAAGCTCATTTTGAAGAGGATTCAATTTCCTACAATCCATATTCACACCCAAATATCAAGAAATTCACTTACAAGAAGTTACAAATTTGGACATTATAGGTCATTTTTGAAAGTCAACAAAAACACCTTTTTTTTCCAAAGCTTATAATTGAGCATGGAATATCAAAATGAGATGAGACCAAAAGGGTTGTTTAGAGGACATCACAAGGTTTCTAAAAATTCCAAGAACACCTCCAAAAGTTCAAAATTGAAGAAGTTATGCATTATTGAAGTTGGGTATTTTTCCAAAATTGCCAAAGGTCAACTATCCCCAAAACTTCAAATTTTGACAAAAGGGCCCACTTTTTTCCACTTGATTTGATCTTATCACACTACACACGTGTCATATCTTCAGTTTTGTATCCACTTATTAATTTTTCCATTTTATTTGATTTTTATTGAAATAATTCATTTTTAATCAATTTAAATCCAAATAAAATCCAAATCTTAATCAATTGGAATCTTTTTTATTGATACAGGTCTTTAATACCATTATGGACATGATCAAATTCGAACCAAGGCATATCATGCACAAAATATTGGATTTGGGACATTTTTGGAAGCTTTGTAATGGAGGATCATATCATATCTTCAATCATCAATTCACAAAGATTCAAAGCCCAAACTTTGACCTAATGCATTGCTGGATACATATACAAACCAAAGGCACACGATTTGAGACCTAGAGGCTGCACAATCTGGAAAACCAAAAACTTGAAAAAGCTTGAAAAAGTTGGAAACTGAAATCTTGGTTAGAGGCCAATTCAAGACAAAAACTCAATGCTATCTTCTTGCTAGACGTCCACTGAGTCTATAGGAATCAAAATCAAGCCCTGAAACCTCATGAAACACGATGTAAGTATCCTTGAACACCGCCCTGTACATGGAAGCGCATCCTCTTATTCTTGCATCTTTTTGCCAAAATCTTTGCACAATCATGATAATCGGTCCATTTAGAGACTTTCTGCAATATTTGATTTTGTTTTTGTACCCTGTAAAGCCATACCCGAAACTAGGGTTTGGGTTTCTTGTTTTTAGGCGTTTCAATTTCAGGTAAAATCAGCACTATCAATGGCCATGGATGAATTCAGGAGGGAGAGACGAAGCGAACCATGGTTTTAGGATCAATTTATATGGCCTACAGTTGATTTTAGGAACGAGCCATAAATTTAGCTGCGGATAAAATCCGCAGGTAAATAACCAGTGTTCCAACGAAGAAGATGCTGACGCGTCTCCCTCCCATTGGTGGTTTCAAATCTCACGCGTTTTATTTTTTTATTTACAGCATATTGTTTGTTTTTAGCATATAATATTCTCCACTTATCCCATTAACAAGTAAACACCTTGGCTCAGCTGGCAGAGGCGCTAGTGGAAAATTCAATGGGACCTGGGTTCAAATCCCAGGTCCCCCAATGCATTTGTTTCATTTTTCTTCAGGTTATTCCATGTGATTTCCAAAGCGTATCACACCATACACCTCAAATCTCCAGGCGCCAGATGGCCTTCAGGCCAAATCTGATGGCCCATATTGGACATCCACCATATGCCAAGGTCAATGTGTCACACTGGATCAGAAGGTCAACCAGGCTTGCAGCGAATTTGGGCCTAAAAAATGTCAATCTTACTCCCTTTCCAGGCCTAGCACCCCCCATTGGGTTATTTCTAATTCTTTTTTTATTATTTCTTTTATTTTTTTTGTTTAATTATCATTATTATTATTTAAACTAACCAATTAATAATCTTTCTTAATAAAATCAAAAACACAAAAATATATTTTATTCATCACTTTTATTTTTGTAAACAAATATTAATTAATTAACTTAGTTTTAATTAGGGTTAACTTTTAATACTTTTTGCAAATAATTAAAATCAATTTAGAAAAATTAGGTTTTTACTAACTTTTAATCAATTTATTTTATTTCTTTAAATACTCAAAATCCAAAAATATTTTCATTAATTAATTAATTTAATTATTAGCTTAGGTCTAATTCCATTTAATTAAAAAATAAACCAAAAAATGCTTTCTTTTCAAAAGGGGTCAAAACCCTAAATGCGCCCGACTTAATTTCTTGCACGCGATTCATTTGATTCCAATTTTGTAATTGTTTCCCGGTATGTAATAGTTTTTTTAATTAGGACTTTATTTTATCGCTTTATTTTATTTTCCGCAATTTAAATTAAAGGGTTGTTTTTGGCGATGTAAATACCCGACGCCTTGTAATAGTTTAGATTTAATTTCCGCAAATTTAAATTCCGCAACTATACACTGTTAGATGTTTGATAATAGGGAATGCATGACAAGATCAAATGTATGAACTTAAAATCAACATAGCTCACCCATGACATGTACAAAGATAAAATCAACCGAAATAACACACTCGCACATGCGCACTCTTAGGGTACACCTCACTTGGTTGCCTTCGAACATGGTCATTGAGTATAGGAAATTTTAGAGGTCGCCCTCTTGTCCAAAGATCATAGTTACCTCGAAACGGTTGCCTCGGAAAAATGATCTAAGACATTAGGGTTACCGCTAAGGCATCCTAACATTGCTTTAGTGACCACACGTCCCTTAATCTAATTGACCCTTAAAACTCCAACGACGGTGCTACCTACTCATCAATAGTGGGATAGCATTGTCTAAAGGACATTTGCACAAGATTAATTCCTTTTTCGAGTAGGTAGATGGTTCTTAAGTACTGGCTTCTTTCAAAATAAAATAAAACTTTTCGCACTTACACTCCTTTCAAACAAAAAAATTCTTTCAAACCCACAAACACAAAGAAAAGCAAATTTTGAAAACACTTTGAGCAAGTACCTAAGAGCCCGTGGATAACCACAGATAGAAAGGGTGCTAACACCTTCCCTTTCTATAATCTACCCCCCGGACCCGAGAAACATCTCGAAAAAGGAATTTTTCTGTGCTTTTTTCCTTTCCTTGTTGGATAAAATAAAAGACGGTGGCGACTCTTGCTTACCGCAACATTTTGCAAAAACAAACGCAAAACACGAACCAACATTCCAAAAACAGTCAGTTCTCTTCCCACCATATCACAATGGCGTCAGGCAAGATCTATTGGCTATCAAAGACAAAGTTACGAAAGACACTGATCCTGACGTCGTCAATATCGTTGGGACCAGTAAGATAACAAGAAGTGGAAGAGTCTTCTCACCCGAGATCTCTCCAAGGACCATTGCTACTTTTGTAGTTATTCCCGCTACCGCTCCTACCAGCGTTCCCAGTAATACTCCCGTTGACAATCCTATTATTATCCCTGCTGCCAAGACGAGGGGCAATGAGGTATTATTTGAGCCTGTCCAGAAGAAGGCACATCCGGAGGTCACTCTTGAAGCTTCTAGCAAAGAAATGGAAGAGATACTAAAGATAATTAAGAAAAGTGACTACAACATCGTGGAACAGTTAGGGAAAACCCCCTCGAAAATATCAATGTTGGCCTTGCTTTTGTATTCTGAGGCTCATGCCAAGGCCTTGGTAAAGTTTTTAAAGACCGCCCACGTGCCCCAAGAGACTTCCATTGATAAATTTGAGAATTGTGTGGCCAGTCTAACTGCTGATAAGGGATTAGGATTTTCTGACGCCGACTTAACTCCAAAAGAAAGGAAACACAATGATGCCTTGCACGTTTCCATAAAGTGCACGGGCACTACGCTATCCCATGTTCTGGTGGATAGGGGCTCATCGCTGAATTTCTTGCCCAAAAATGATCTTGACCGGCTAGATTGCAAGGGACTCACTTTAAAGCCTAGTAACATTGTGGTGAGGGCCTTTGATGGTTCTAAGAGGACAGTGCACGAAGAAGTTGACATCCCTATAAAAGTTAGAACTCAGACTTTTGATTCAACTTTCTATGTGATTGATATCCGCCTTTCTTATTCCTATCTATTGGGCCAACCTTGGATTCATGGCGCTGGTGTCATCACTTCTACCTTACATCAGATGTTGAAGTACCCAATCAAGGGAAAATCATCACTGTCCATGGGGAGGAGGAATACATGGTTAGCCACATGAATTCTTTCAGGTATGTGGAAATGGATGGTGAGTTCATTGAGACTCCATGTCAGAACTTTGAGGAGGTCCCACAAACAGTTGCGGCAACCAAGACTACTACAGAGACTCCAAAGGTTACCAGACAACCATTGAAAATGGCCTATGTGAAGGATGCTAGAGCAGTAGTTGAGGAATGTGGATGCACTATTTGGGGTAAACTTCCGGATATTCCCTACAAATCCAACAAATTTGGTTTGGGTTTTACTTCGGAGGCCCAGAGAGTTGTTCGACGAACTCGCACTGGAGGACCACCTTTACGTATCAGCAATCAGGGAGTCAATGCAGTGGAAGACAATGATGGCAGTTGTGATATGGACGAGTGGATTTTTCCAACCATCAACTGAGGACTCAACAATTAGGAGGCCAAAGAATTTGTCCCTATTAATTTTATTCAAGATTAATTGTCTTTTAATTTTTTGTCGGACTTGTAATATTTAAAAATTTTAGACTTTAAAACCTTGTGTCTTACTTGAGGCACAATGGTCCATTAGTGAGGGTTGTTACTTTATCTTCATATGTCATCAATATATCATGGACGTTTTTGCATGCAAATTTTATGCTCTTTGTTTTTCTTTTTCTACCTTTTATTTTATCAAAGACAACTATGCTCTTACACATACTCACATATCGAAATGTAGATCTACATCCACTCAGGATCCCATGGGTAAACGGTTCTGCTATGGTCTATCATGACTTTGGAAATCCGATCTACCAAGCCGAAGACGAAGGTGAGAAAGATTGTGAGGTACCAGGGGAACTAGCCAGGTTATTGCAACAGGAAGAAAGGACCATACAACCCCACAAAGAGTCGGTTAAAACAGTAACTTAGTTACTGAATAGGACAGGAAAGAAGTCAAGGTAGGTGCAAACCTGAAGCCTAGTGTCAAGAAGCGCTTAACTCGGTTACTACATGACTATGTTAAGGTCTTTTCCTGGTCATGCAAAGACATGCCAAGACTCGACACTGATATCGTGGTCCATCATCTGCTGACAAAAGAAGGCTGCCCTCCGGTAAAACAGAAGGTCCATCGCATGCGGCCAGAAATCTCATAGAAAATCAAGACTGAAGTTATGAAGCAGTTCAACACCGAATTATTAGTTTTCACCTCTTATCCATAATGGGTCGCCAATGTTGTTCCAGTACCTAAAAAGGACAGTAAGGTACATATGTGTGTGGATTACAGAGACTTGAATATGACAAGCCCCAAGGATGACTTCCCGCTTCCCCATATCGATATTCTGGTTGACAACACAGCACTACATAAAGTATTTTCCTTCATGGATGGTTTCTCCGGATACAACCAGATTAAAATGGCACCTGAGGACATGGAGAAAATGACCTTCGTCACACAGTGGGGTACATTCTATTACAAAGTTATTCCCTTTGGGCTGAAGAACGCTGGGGCAACCTATTAGTGTGCCATGGTAGCTCTGTTTCATGATATGGTCCACCACGAGATAAAGGTCTATGTGGATGACATGATATCCAGATCTCAAACTGAAGAGGAACATCTTAACCATCTGCAGAAACTGTTTAAAAGACTAAAGAAATACAAACTAAGGTTGAACCCAAATAAATTCACTTTTGGAGTGAGGTCCGACAAGCTCTTAGGCTTCGTTGTCAGCAGAAAAGGTATCGAAGTGGACCCTAAAAAGGTAAAAGTAATACAAGAAATTCCTGATCCTCGCACTGAGAAGGAAGTTAGGGGATTCTTAGGATGGCTAAACTACATCACCGGGTTCATTTCCCATCTAACCGCTACTTGTGAACCAATCTTCAAATTACTGAAGAAAGATCAAGTGGTGGAATGGAACGACGACTTCCAGGCTTCCTTCGATAGGATCAAAGAGTACCTTCAAGAGCCTCCCATTTTGATGACACCAGTTGAGGGAAGACCTCTGATCATGTATCTAACAGTCTTGGAAAATTTAATGGGGTGTGTGCTGGGGCAGCATGACGAGTCTGGCCAAAAAGAGCATGCAATATACAACCTGAGCAAAAAATTTACCGACTGTGAAACCAGATATTCACTGCTCGAGAAAACTTTCTACGCTCTGGCATGGGCTGCTCGTCGGCTAAGACAATATATGTTGACCCACACTACCTTATTGATATCCAAGATGGATCCAATTAAATACATATTCGAGAAGCCCGCCCTCTCTGAAAGAATATCAAGATGGCAGATGGTCCTGACTGAATACGACATTCAATACACTACCTAGAAAGCAATAAAGGGAAGTGTGCTAGCCGATCACCTTACTCATCCGGCTGTGGATGACTATCAATCCATGAATTTTGAATTCCCGGACGAAGACATCATGTTGGTATATAATTATGAAGAACTCAGACCATATGACGGACCTGAACAAGGATCCCGATGGATCATGGTTTTTAACGGAGTTTCCAATGCACTCAGCAATGGTATAAGCGATGTGATCATATCCTCTGAAGGCTATCATACTGCCTTCACCGCTAGACTGTGTTTCAATTGTACCAATAATATGGCGGAATATGAAACGTGTATTATGGGTCTCAAAGCTACCATAGATTTGGGAATCAAGTCCTTAAGTGTATTTGGAGATTCAGCTTTAGTCATCATTCAGATCAAAGGAGAATGGGACATGAAGCATCCTAATCTCATCCCATACAAAGAACATGTGTTGACATTAATCCCACACTTTGAGGAAATTACCTTTGAGCATTTTCCACAAGAGAAAAATCAACTAGCCGATGCGCTAGCCACTATGTCATCCATGTTCAAAATCAGGTGGGGTAATGAGACTCCTCAGATCACAATTGAGCGGATGGATGAACCATCTTACTGTCACGAGATTAATACTGAAGAAGTATTGGACAAGCCTTGGTTCCATGAAATTAAGAGATATATCGAGACCCAAGAATATCCAGAGGGAGCTTCAGTCAATGACAAGAAATTCCTGAGAAGATTCTCTGCCAAGTTCTTCCTCAGTAACAGAGTTCTCTATAAGCGCAACCACGACTCTACTCTGCTTTGATGCATAAACAAGAGTGAGGCAGATAAGATCATGGATGATTTACATGAAGGTACCTTTGGCACCCATTCTTGTGGGCAAACGATGGCTAAAAATATCCTACAAGTAAGATACTACGGGTCCACCATGGAGGTAGATTATCATCAACATTCACGAACCTGCCACAAGTGTCAGATCTATGCTGACAAGGTACATGTGCCTCCAGTTTCTCTAAACATACTGACTTCTCCTTGGCCATTCGCAATGTAGGTAATTGACATGATTGGAGAGATCAAACCTATAGCTTCTAATGGACACCGCTTCATCTTGGTTGCCATTGATTACTTCACGAAGTGGGTCAAGGTAGCTTCATTCACTTCTGTTACCAAGAACGTTGTGGCCCGATTCATCAAACAGAATCTTATTTGTTGGTACGGTATTCCGGAGAGAATCATTACAGATAATGGAACCAATCTCAATAATACTATGATCACCATACTATGTGCGTAATTCAAGATCCAGCATCATAACTCTTCTCCTTACCGGCCGAAGATGAATGATGTTGTAGAAGCCGCTAATAAGAACATCAAGAATATAATACAAAAAATGACAATGACCTATAAGGACTGGCATAAGATGTTACCATTTTCTCTCCACAGTTACCGTACCACGACGCGCACATCAACAAGGGCAACTCATTTCTCTTTGGTATACAGCATGGAAGTTGTCCTACCAATTGAAGTCCAAATACCTTCTCTGAGAATCATAAAGGATGTGGGGTTGAACGAAGATGAATGGATTCAAACTCGACTTGATCAACTGAACTTGATTGATGAGAAGAGGCTTACAACTGTCTGCCATGGCTAGATGTACCAAAAACGTAAGATTAAGGCTTTTAAAAAGAAAGTCAGACGTCAGGTATATCAGGTTGGTGACTTGGTAGTCAAGCGTATCATATTGCCACAAGGCGATCCCAGGGGCAAATGGACTCCTACATACGAAGGACCATTTGTGATTGAAAACGTATTTTTTGGTGGGGCAATGATCTTAACCACTATGGACAACGACGACCTTCTACACCCTATAAACGCGGACATAGTTAAAAGATACTACGCATAAAAAATACCCGCTAGGTCAATTGGCCTATACAAAAATTAGGGATAAAACACAAAAAAATTTGTACACCCGGCAAGCTGAAAACTTGAAAAGGCGGCTTGGGAAAAAAAGGGTATCCTGGTGGGATGAAAACCCAAAAGGGAAATGTTGTACCCCAAAATTTTCCCTCTCATTTATCAAGATTTTCCTCACAAGACTTCTTGGACTCAAGACAAGATTAGGGTTTGCTCAGCTCAAGACCTCATCTTGCACTGATAACCCAAAATTAGGGTTTGAGTTTGCACAAGGATTTTTGGACCACCAATGCTTCATGTGACTTTCATACACCATCTTGGACCCCTAATATTTCTCATACCAAGTGTCAAGCCTTGAATCATATTTTTGTTCAGTCAATTGGACAGTTGACCTAAAAATCAACTGTATTGGGGGAAAAGTCAACCATGGCCAATTTACAGTCAAACTTCATAATTTTTTATCCACAACAACATTTTAGACTCATATGTACCATTTGATCAAGTTTGGATCACAATTCCTCAAGAAATTTGATCAAATCATCAAAAGGGCAAAATGGTCAAAATTAGGGTTTTGATTGAGAAGGGGCAATTTCTGATTTTTAACCTAGCCAATGACCAATTGGGTTCAAACATAATTTCAAGGGTTCAATGGCATCATCTTTACCTAATTACATGGTTTAAAAGATCTCAAGTTCATTGGATTGACAAATGAATTTTCCAGTCAACTGATCAAAAATCAACTGTACACTGAAAAGTAAAACTTTGACTTTTTGGTCAAAATCAAGTGCCAAGGGTCATAATTCATCAAGAAATGTCAAAACATGAAACTTTTTCACCAAGAAAACCAATTTTGCAAATTAGGGTTTTAATTTGAAAATTTTTCATAACTTAGAAATTTTCTAAGTATGGAAATTTTCTTATTTTTTCCCAACTTTTCACAACTTTTTCACCATGATGCAATTTGATTCAAAGAAAACTTCCAACATGAAAGTTGTAGTAATCCATGAAATCTACAACTTTTCTTCACAAATTTTTCCCAAAAGATGCTTGGATCTCAAGTTATTAATTTGTGAATAAGGGTCCATGAACTAAAAGACTTAGTGAAAATTTGCCCTAATTTAGGCAGGTTTTTGACCCAACTTCATGGACATTTTTCACCTAGTTCCAAGAGGTATCTCAAAATTCATTTCAAATATGTATTGTAGAGCATGTTTCAAGCTTTCAAAAATGTCAAAGAACTCTCCAAGATCATTTGTGGTTAGGGAGAATCGAAGAAGAGAAATTGGCATTTTGTCACTTTTGTTCGAGCCATTTTCACAATGTATCAAGTTGCAAATCTGATCAAGCATGCGTGTAACTTGCATTACAGGTCCTAAACTCATTCTACACTCCATAATTAAATGCTAACTCAATGGATAAAGGCTTTGTTTTCACTTTTGGAGCATTGTACAAGAAATAAATCCATAAATGGCATAAAGGGCACATTGCCATTTTCATAAAGGCAAGCTTTTCCAACTTTACAAACCTTGAGCCTTGGACCTGTTCTTTTGTTACAAGAAATGTCCACAGATATCAAGCAATGTTTACCAACCCTTGGCAGCCCTAGAACTAGCCAGTAAAAGCATGTTGGCATAAGTCTTGTCACTTTTCTTCAAATGCAAGAAAGTTGGCCAAAGAAGTCAGAACTTGTACACGCTGATAAAGGGTGGACTTGGCATCATTCTATACACATTGACAAACTTATCACAAGCCAGAACACGAATGCTTATGATCTGAAACTCCCCCAAACTGAAAAACCTCATTTTTTTGCCCAAACAGCTAGTTTCTGCAAAACACTAGCCATTTTATTTTTGGCTCGTGCGTTTCTTGTTTCAACACTTCAAACACCTTCCATACATCATATCAAAGCTATCCAAGCATTCATCCTGCAATTGTGTGCTCTATTTCAGCCATTGCCATTTTAACTTTGGAAGGTTGCAGCTTGACTTCTATAGGGAGTTTAAGCCATCCACAAGGCAAGCTAAGCATTGGAATAGCTTGAGGGAACTTCAAGGAAGCTCACACGATCCTCAGGCCTCAGTCCAAGTCCCCACATTGCCATATCCAAATCCAGCTGAAGGAGGTATTTTTCAAATCTCTATCTCTCTATTTATGCATCCTCAAGCCACGATTTGTGAAGCAAAAATGTAGTACTTAACATGGTGAAGTTGTACATATGCATACTTTTCATTTATGTTAACTGAGCTAAGAGAATTTGAACCTTGAAGTTGCTGAAATATTTAGGTCACGAATTAGGGATGATTAAATTCTCTCTGATCTTTGAGAGTTAGGTTACAAATTTTATATCATTGGAATCGTGAGATTACAAGCTACATTTTTTTATGTTATGAGTTTTTGTTTTTATGCAAGCAATAGAGAGATACAGGTTTGAAGCAAAAACGCGCGCAAATGGAATGGCTGGAGTACAGGGACGATTGTCTGGGCCTTGGCGCACCTGGGCCTGTTTGCTTTTGATTTCCACACCCCCTGATCCACTATTTGCACCCCCTGGCTTTATTTTGTATATTTTTCATATTTTCTTTTCATTTTTATATTTATTGCTTTTATTTATTTTTCCGAGTCATAAAAAAATCATAAAAAATAATTTCTTCATTTTTTGCATTTTATTTTATTTTATTTTATTTTTGCATAAAAATAATAGTTTATTAGGATAATATGCTTTATTTTCTTAAAAAAAATTGTAAATATATTTAATAAATACTATACATTTTTATTTTATTATTTTTACACATAAAATAATTATTTTCATACATATTTCAATTTTTAATATTTGTTAATAATATTATTTATTATTCCTTGAACAAAAATGGACAAAAATAAATATTTGGAAACATATTTTCTCTTTTAAATAAAAAAATTAGGGTTTCCCCTTTCAAAAATAATAATGTCATTTTTCTTATTTTTTAAGACTTAAATAATTTTATTTTCTCATACATAAAATAAATACAAAACATTTTACATAATACATTTTTATTGCATATTTAAATATTTGTATATTTATTTATTTTGCACATTATTCAATTGGGTTGTAATAGTATTTTAGGGTTTATTTTGTGCAATATCCCCATTCAAAAACTTGTATCCCCCCTCCCATAATAATTGTTGTAATAGCTTAGTTTACTTTTATGCAATTTATCGCATTTATACCATGTGTAGTAAATTAGGGTTTTGCATGATAAGACAAAAATCAAACAAATAGAATGACCTAATACAAGATAAATCAAAGGCATGTAAAATGACACACATTACACACAAGCACCTCTAGGGTTTCACCCACTTGATTGCCTTACAAAATGGCCATGGTATGCATGCAAAATATCTTTGCAAAATCAAACAAAACAAAAGATCATAGTCCCTCGATGACGCTATCAAAATGTTGCCTAAAACAAAATGATCTTGGTCCCTCAAAATGCTAAAGATACTTGGCAACATTGCTATCATGGTCATACGATAACTCACGCCCGTCCCGTTTAACATCCAAAGATAGGGTTGTTTATCAAGACAATGGTAAATCAACAATGTCAAAGGAATAAAGATGCATAGGAAAGACATTTGAGTAGGGTAGATAGTTCCTAGTTACTTGTTCTCTTCAAAACAATCCTTATTATTTTTAAAACAAACACACACATTTCAAAACATTTCCAAACAACTTTCAAAACATTGAAACATTTTTCAAAAGACAAACATATTTGTATACATTCTTACGAACGAGAATCATTACAAAGATTGCCTAAACGAAAGGCCTCTTTTCAAAATACTTTCAAAATCACACCAAACACAAAGCACCATTTCAAACAATTGTAAAAGCAAAGCAATTGATCTAAGCAAGTAACTAAGAGCCCATGGAAAACCATGGATGAAAAGGGTGCTAGCACCTTCCCTTTTCATAATCTACCCCACGAACTCAAGAAAACATCTCAAAGGTCTTTCCTGTGCTTTTTACCTTTCCTTTTGGATAAAATAAAAGTCGGTGGCGACTCTTGCTAAACCGAAACATTTGCGATGAAACGCAAAACCTCAAGTTAGTTCTCCCACCATATCACAGGTGGTCTAGGAAAAATTTAGGGATTTAAAGCGTATGACTATGTCCTGTTGGATCACTTTACAGCCAATCTTCAGTATCAGTCTCCAAACTCGAACGGTTCTAATCAATCCAATCAGCTACAGACAAAGCAGCAAGTGGATGAGACGCTCAGAGACATGAAGGCTATAGCAGAATGGGAACCCCATGGGATTATTTTACGTAGCTGTCTTTTCTTTGTATCAATTTTCATTTTTTTTACGATGAAATTCTCTTACTAGGATGTTCGTCTCTTTGTACAAAAATACTTATTCAAGTTAATACAAAGATATTCCTTTAAAAGTGAAAAACTATCTGTTTTTCTTTTACTTTTATGTTTTGTTTGCAAAAACGTCCAGTGATTATTTTTTGAACATATGCATTTGAACGTAATTATTTTTTATAAATGAACGCATAAAAAAGGAAAACTAAACAGAAAGACAATTACTAATGGCTTTAAGAAACGGGATAATATCTATAGGCCACTCCACAAAATCCCCACATATACTTTCTCTAAGCAAAGCAGAAGTGGGAACATCCTGTTACAGGATCATTGTCATATCTCCAGCATGCAGCCTAATGGTATCTTTTGCCTTCATATTCCCGGCGGAGCAAAACTTCCAGTTACTGCTCCAAAGATTCCACAATGAAAGTCACCCAATTGCTCAGAAATTCCCCAATAGGTTTTCGCCAAGTCCACAAGCTACGCACGACATTTCCTTTCCCCAATAAATTTTACTTCTCTAATGACGGAAAGCCATCTATCAACACTTCAGTTTCAACAAGATATGAATGCGTACACTCCATGTTCCCAATAGCAGTCAGGGATTTATTTTCCCAATCTAAATAGCACTGCAGCAGAATAACTAACATGTGCATACATTGCATTCATACATCATAAACATCGACAACATAAATGCATATATCACAATCTCATTTACTTTGAGAAACATCATTAAATCGTGCATTTCGTACATCATGGCATTACATGCAACTAACTCTTTACCTTTTCAAGAAAGATCAATCAATAAATTTTCAACAAGACAATGCAATTATCTGTGAACAAATCAATGGTAGATCAATTCCCGAAACAGGACACAGTGACTATCTACACAACAAATACTTCCTTCAGACTTCTGCTGGTTTAGTTTAAATCTCTCAATGGCTTATCCTGATTCTTTCCTGCAGACATCTTCTCTGGTTCAGATAAATCGCTCCAAGATTTATTCTGATTCATTCCAGTTAAAGAATATCCAAGACATCTGCTGGTTCAGTTTAAACCTCTCAATGATTTATCCTGATTATTTCCCGTAGAATTCTTCTCTGGTTCAGATAAATCGCTCCAAGATTTATTCTGATTCTTTCCAGTTAAAGAATATCCAAGACATCTGCTGGTTCAGTTTAAACCTCTCAATGGTTTATCCTGATTCTTTCCTGTAGACTTCTTCTCTGGTTCAGATAAATCGCTCCAAGATTTATTTTGATTCTTTCCAGTTAAAGAATATCCAAGACATTTTCCGGTTCAGCTTAAACCTCTCAACGGTTTATCCTGATTCTTTCCCGTAAACTTCTTCTTTGGTTCAGATAAATCGCTTCAAGATTTATTTTGATTCTTTCCAGTTAAAGAATATCCAAGACATCTGCTGGTTCAGTTTAAACCTCTCAACGACTTATCCTGATTCTTTCCCAATAGACGCCTTCCCTGGTCTAGATAAATCACTCCAAGATTTATTTTGATTTCTTTCCAATTAAAGATTATTCAAGACTTCTGCTGGGTTCAGTTTTTAAATCGACCAAAGGTTTATTCTAATTCTTTTCCCAGTTGAAGTCAAGCTTAGACTTAGTCTAATTTTCTATCAATAGTCACATTCGAATGGTATTTATAAGCCCATCTCCGCCGACTCTCCATCATTTCTCCAAATGGTATCTTTAAGCCCATTTCTTACACCTCAACCTAAAAATCATCAGAGTGCAAATTTCTGGGCACTCTAGTGTCCAATCATCTTCCACCTTTAAGTCACGAATGGCAGATTCGCTAATCTAACTCTTCAGGTTTAAGAAGATTGAACAAGGGCAGCTGTTTTACTCCAAAATTTGCCCTCTCATTTCTCAAAGGATCATCCTGGACCCTCGGGTTTGCTTCTGTCAAGTTTCAAGTCTCAAATTACAATTTTCCAAGAAAGTCATTCACAAGGGCAAAATGGTCAAAAGCACACTGAAAAGTCAAACTTTGACTTTTTGATCAAAATCAAGTTTTAACAATCATATTTCATCAAGACATAAAATTGGTTCATCAAGAAGTCAAAAGTCAAAAATTACTTTGAAAAAATCAAATTTCTAAATACTTGGAAAATTTTCTAAGTGTTGAAAATATGACAAGTTCAGAACTTCTGGGCCAGATTTCACACAAGTGCAATCAGAATTTGAAAAAATGATTCAGAACATGACTCTTTGATCAGAACATATGGAAGTTGTGTTCTTCGATCAGAACATGACTCTTTAAATCTCGTTCTTTAGCACATGAAGACTATGTTCTATTCTTCGATCAGAACCTCACCCTTCGAACCTCACTCTGGTCTTTCCACTCTTCGACCAGAACATCACCAAGCCCCAAAACCTCGTTTTGAATAGTCTACTGCACTGCTATGACACAGTCTTGCATCCAGCTGCCACAATGCTCCAAATTACTGCTGATCTAGTTCACACCTGCATTTTTCTCAAACCCCATATTTGCACCAAATTAGCACATAAAAGTTGTATTTAAAAAGCAATGAAACAGTATGCCAAAAGGGTTCAAATCCTATTTTGTTTTTCCCCCAAAAACCAAAACAAACTCATCTATAAATAAGTTATTCCATCACACGTCTAATGGGCTGGCTTTTGGAAAGAGAGAGTGATAAAATACAAAAAAAAAGAGAGAAAAGAAAACATTCAAACATTCTTAAACCAATAATTCTATTAAAAAAAACAATACCTTTGTTCTTCCCTTTGAAAAAAGAACATAATGTTTATGTTCCATTTCTTGCTAACCCTAGAACATTCGAAGGCAGTAGTTCAAGTCCCAAACACATGCTTCCAATTCAAGGTAAGTCATCCTGACTTTGAATTTTTCATTTAAAACATCATTAAACATGTAAATATCATAGTGTTGAGACTGTATATCATTGCCCAAGTAGAAAAATTATGGATCAGAACTTCTTGAAGAAAACTAGGTTCAGAATTAGGATTAGAACTTCTATAAACTGTCGTGCTTTTATTTTTCTGTTTTGTTGTTGTTGAGAACTAAATAAGTTGCAGATGCTCTGGCTAATATAAGGAAGGAGGTGAAGTGTAACACAGAACTTCTAGGATTTTTTCCAATGTTGTAGCACAATACAGAATTTCTGAGTTTTTCTCATTGTTTTAACACACACAGAACTTCTAGGTTTTTCTCACTGTTGTAGCATAATACAGAACTTGAGTTTTTCTCACTGTTTTAACATAACACAGAACTTCTATGTTTTTTTCACTGTTGTAACACAACACACAAAACTTCTAGGTCTTTCCCACTGTTTCAGCACCCAGAACTTCAGCGCGCAGCAACCCAGAACTTCTGGTTTCCTCTAATGTTTCTTTCTGAACTACATTGTGCCTAGCATCAGAACTTCTGGTCCCCCTCACTTTTGTTGTCAGCAACATGTTGATCCTGTTTTTGTTATTTGTCCTTTTCTTTCCTATTTTTATTATTTTTAGCATTAATACTATTTTTATTAATATAAAAAAGACATAAAAATATTTTCTTTTTATTAACTCATTATTTTCTTTTAATTTATTAAGACAAAAAACCAATTTCAAAACAAATCCTTTCCATTTTCTTGTATTGTACAATTCAATATGGTTGTAATAGATAATTAAGTTTTAAATTTTTGCAATCCTGATTTGTAAATATGTATCCCCATCCCTGAAATGATGTAATAGCTTATGATTTATTTCCGCACTTTTATTGCTTTCATACATTGTTAGTAATTAGGATGTATGGCAAGACAAAAGCAACAAGTAGATAACCTTTAAATGCAAGACATAATGCATGGAATCAAACACACTTGCACACTAGCACCTCTAGGGTAATCTCACTTTGTTGCCTTTCGGAAAATAGTCATGTCCCTCGAATATGGGCATTTTAGCAAAGACCCTCGATAAAAGATCGTAGTCCCTCGATGACCCTCAATGTTGCCTTTCGGTAAATGATCTAGTCCCTAAACGACATTGCTAAAACGTCCCATAGGTTGCCTTCTATGACTATACAAAACGTCCTGCGTCCGTCCCTTCACATCCAACAATGGAGTTTCTCACCAAAACAATGGTAAGATAACAACATCTAAAGGAGGAGGAAAAGAATGTTTAAGACCTTTTGAGTAGGTAGGTTGCTCCCGGTAGCTCGCTTTCTCACAATAAAAACATTTTATACACCCACAAATTCACTTTGAAACATTTTCAAAAGTTAAAACACTTTGTACGTGTTCTTATAGAGACGAGAACCATTACAAAGACACTCCTTTTCAAAATACCTTCAAAACCCACATCACAAACACACTTTCAAATAAAAAGCAAGTGATCTAGCAAGCAACTAAGATCCCGTAGATAACTACGGATGAAAATGGTGCTAATACCTTCCCTTTTCATAACCTACCCCCCTTGAACTCAAGAAATAATCTTGAAAGGTCTTTCATGTTCTTTTCAACCTTTCCTTATTGGATAAAAGAAAAGTCGTTGGCGACTCTTGCTATTTGCAACAATTAAGATCAAATGCAAAACACCCAAGTTAGTTCTCCCACTGTATTACACTACCCAACCCAATGCTGCTCCTCTGATAATTACTACACCCAGACCCATCCCATATTCTTCGGATAAAGCTATTCCTTGGAACTATGGAGTCGACGTCTACTACCATGGCATCAAGCAAGAACTATTGACTACTGAGAATGAAGGTACTGAAGCTGCTGATCCTAATATTGATAACATTGCTGGCACCAGTAAGGTTACTAGAAGCGGAAGGGTTTTCTCTCTGGAAATCTCTCTGAAGACTGTCGCTACACCTGTTCGAGTTACTGCTGCTGAGGCTCGGGGAAAAGAACAAATGACGTAGCCTACCCAGACGGAGGCACCTAAAGAAGTCACCACTGATGAAACTTCCAGGAAAGAGTTGGAGGAGGTATTGAAGATTATCCGCAAAAGTGATTACAACATTGTCAGACAATTGGGATATACCCCATCTAAGATCTCCATGTTATCCATGTTACTGTGTTCTGAAACCCATGCACAAGCTTTAGTGAAATTCTTGAAGTCCGCTCACATGCCACGCGAGATTTCTACCAATCAATTTGTAAGTTATGTTGCTAACCTAACCACTGATAATGGGCTAGGTTTTTCTGATGCCGACTTGACTCCAGAGGGGAAAAACCACAACAAGGCCATGTATGTCTCTATTGAATACATGGGCACTAATTTAGCTCACGTGTTGGTTGATATTGGTTCCTCGCTGAATGTCAAAGGGAGCTCTCGATAAACTTGATTGTGAAGGGGTTACGCTGAAACCCAGTGATATTATAGTCTGAGCCTTTGACGGGTCAAAGAGGATGGTACATGGAGAGGTAGATCTTCCAAGTAAGGTAGGTTTGAAGATCTTTGAATCTACCTTCTAAGTAATGGATATCCGACCAGCTTATTCTTATTTACTGGGATGCCCCTAGATCCATGGGGCAGGCGCTTTTACCTCAACCCTACACCATAAGCTGAAATATCATGTGAAAGGAAAGGTTGTCACAGTCTGCAGTGAAGAAGAATATATGGTTAGTCACCTGAACTCATTTAGATATGTTGAGATGGACGGCGAATTCATCGAGACTCCCTATCAGACTTTTGAAGTTATCCCTCCAACCGCCACTGAAGACGTTTTTGCTATTCCCAAAGTTATCAAGGTTCCTCCCATAATGGCTTCTTTGAAGGATGATAAAGCTGTCGTAGAAGAAGGTGGTTGTACTACTTGGAATCAGCTTCCTGATATTCCGTATAAATCTGACAAGATTGGTTTGGGTTTCACTGCAGAGGCTCTGAAGGTTGTTCATCACGTTTATGTTGGAAGACCACCATTTCGTGTTAGTAATAATGAATTCAACGTTATAGAAGATGTTGACAGTGACTACAACCTGGACAATTGGATCTTTCCTACCATCAGCAACGGGCTCAGGAACTGGAAGACTGAAGACTGTATCTCAATATCCTTTAGTCATGAGTAATTGTTACTTTCTATTTTATTTCTTCCAAAGTTTTGGTTATGTAATTTGTTTTAAATAATGACTTTAAGCCTTGTGCCTTACCCGGGGCACAGTGATCCACTTGTTAAGGGTTGTCATTTCATAAACATGTCTTCATTTAATAAAGCATTGGACATTTTGCATACAAATTTTGTGTTCTTTTAGTTTCTTTTATCTTTATCACTTTCAAATAGCTATGTGTTTTTACACACACCCACATAATAAATTGCAGATCCACATCCACTCTGGATCCTGTTGATAACGATTATGCTATTGCCGCTTATGACTTTGAAAATCCGATCTACCAGGCCAAGGACGAAGGTGAGGAAGATTGTGAAATACCTAGAGAAATTTCCAGACTGTTAGTGCAAGAGGAAAAGGCTATTCAACATCATGAAGAGCCAGTTGAAGTTGTAAACTTGGGTAGTGAAGCAGACAGGAAAGAAGTTAAGATAGGTGCCAATCTAGAGGACAATATCAAGAACAGATTAATTCATATGTTGCATGACTAGGTTGAGATCTTTGCTTGGTCATACGAGGACATTCCAGGGCTCAATACTGATATTGTGGTTCACCATCTACTGATGAAAGAGGGTTGTTCTCCAATAAAGCAAAAAGTTTGTCGCATGCGTCCCGAGATGTCAGAGAAGATCAAGGCCGAGGTTATGAAGAAATTCAATGCAGGTTTCTTAGCAGTTACATCATATCCTTAGTGGGTTGCAAATGTGGTTTCGGTACCAAAGAAAGATGGCAAAGTACGTATGTGTGTAGACTACAGGGATCTGAACAGGGAAAGCCCCAAAGATGACTTCCCGCTTCCACATATTGATGTTCTGGTTGACAACACCGCTCAACACAAGGTATTATACTTCATGTACGGTTTCTCGGGTTATAATCAGATCAAGATGGCACCTAAAGACATGGAGAAAACTACCTTCATTACACAGTGAGGAACTTTTTATTACAAGGTTATGCCTTTGGGGTTGAAGAACGTCGGCGCCACATATCAGCGTGCCATGGTAGATTTGTTCCATGACATGACCCATCACGAGATAAAGGTCTACATCGACAACATGTTATCCAGATCCCAGACTGAATAGGAACATCTTGACCATCTACACAAGCTGTTTGAGAGACTGAAGAAGTACAAGCTGAGGTTGAATCCGAACAAGTGCACCTTTGGGGTGAGATGTAGTAAACTTCTGGGTTTCGTTGTCAGTGGTAAAGGTATTGAAGTTGATCCTGCAAAAGTCAAATCCATTCAAGAAATGTCAGTTCCCCATACTGAGAAGGAAGTCATAGGTTTCTTAGGACGACTGAATTACATTGCCTGATTTATTTCTCATTTGACCGCTACTTGTGAGCTGATCTTCAAGTTGCTAAAGAAAGATCAGGTAGTAAAATGAAACGATGATTGCCAAACAGCTTTCGACAAAATCAAGGAATATCTTCAAGAACCTCCAATTATGATGCCACTAGTAGAAGGAAGACCTCTAAACATATATATCACAGTGTTAGATAATTCAATGGGGTGTGTACTAGTGCAGCATGATGAGTCTAGTCGAAAAGAGCATGCAATATACTACCTTAGCAAAAAATTTACTGACTATGAAACAAGATACTCACTTCTCGAGAAAACTTGATGCACTTTGGCATAGGCTGCTCACCGACTAAGACAGTATATGTTGACTCATACCACTTTGTTGTTCTCTAAAATGGATCCCATAAAGTACATATTCGAGAAGTCCGCTCCCTCCGGAAGAATATCCAGATGGCAGATGGTCTTGACAAAATATGACATTCAGTACACCACTCAGAAGGCTATCAAAGGAAGTGTATTGCCAGATCAGTTGGCTCATCAAGTTGTAGACGACTACCAGTCTATGAATTTTGAGTTCTCAGACGAGAATGTTATGCTAGTTATAGATTGTGAAGAACCTGGACCGTATGAAGGACCTGAGCCAGGATCCCGATGGACTATGGTTTTTGATATAGCTTCTAACACACTTGGCAACAGAATCAGTGATGTGATTATCTCCCTTGAGGGTTACCATACGCGCTTCACCGCCATATTGTGCTTTGACTGTACCAACAACATGGCAGAATACGACGCATGCATCATGGGCATCTGAGCTGTTATTAATCTAAGAATCAAGTTCTTGAATGTATATGGATACTCAGCCCTCGTAATCAGTCAAATCAAGGGAGAATGGGATATGAAGCACCCGAATCTCATTCCTTATCAGGAACATATGTTGACTTTAATCCTGTACTTCGAGGAAATCACCTTTGAGCATATTCCACAAGAAAAAAATCAATTAGAAGACACATTATCTACCATGTCATTTATGTTCAAAGTAAGATGGGACAACGGAGCTCCTCGAATTACTATTGAAAGACTAGACGAACTAACACATTGCTACGAAGTTGATATTGACGGAGTAGAAGAGAAGCCTTGATTTCATGAAGTGAAAAGATACCTCGAGGATTAAGAATATCCCGAGGGGGCATCTATCAATGACAAGAAATTCCTACAAAGGTTCTCTTCTAAGTTCTTCTTGAGCAACGAAATTTGGTACAAGCACAACCACGATTCGACTTTCCTTCATTGTATGGACAAGAAGGAAGATGAGAAAATTATGGAGGACATGCACGAATGTGTCTTTGGTACTCACTCCAGTGTACATACGATAGCTAAGAAGATTTTGAGAGCGGGATATTATTGGTCAACCATGGAAATTGATTGCCATCTTCACTCAAGTACTTGTCACAAATGCCAAATCTACACTGACAAAGTACATGTACCTCTGGTTCCTCTGAATGTCTTGACTGCTCCTTGGCCATTTGCAATGTGAGGCGTTGATATGATTTGAGAAATTAAGCCTACTTCCTTTAACGGACATTGTTTAATCCTAGTCTCCATTGATTATTTCACAAAGTGGGTCGAAGAAGCCTCATTTGTCTCCGTTACTAAGAATGTTGTGGCCCGGTTCATTAAGCCTAACCTTATCTATCGGTATAACATATTCGAAAGGATTATCACAAACAATGCTACCAATCTCAACAATATAATGATCACGAAACTCTGCACGCAGTTCAAGATCAAGCACCACAATTCTTCTCTGTATCGACCAAAGATGAATGGCACAGTGGAATCTGCCAATAAGAACATTAAGAAGATTATGCAGAAGATGAAAGTGACATATAAATATTGGCATGAGATGTTACCATTTTCACTTCATTACTATCGCACTTCAGTATGCACATCAACTGGGGCAACCCCATTCTCCCTGGTCTAAGGTATGGAAGTCGTCTTACCAGTCGAAGTTTAGATACCTTCCTTAAGGATTATGAAAGACGCGGATTTAGACGAAGATGAATGGGTTCAGACGAAGATGTTGAGAAATATTAGGCTGTAAGGCGTGCTGAGGAGCACAATATTAATGTCGAGCTGCACGAAGCTACAGGTTGTGTCGAGGAGCATAAGTTAGTTGTTATTCTTCTTTGTTTTTGTGCATGTCGAGGGGTATTGAGCTTGTTGTTATTCTGTCTTGTTGTTGTGCGTGTCGAGGGGCATGCAGTTCTTCCTATCCCTTTTGCCCGTACATGTTGGTTTGGTCGATATCAGTGTTGTATAAGTTGTACTGAGTTGAGAAAATGCAGGTTGATGAATTATGTTGAGATGCCTCTAATTATGGTAAGATATGATGTTGTAGACTTATGGCCAAAGTTGAATTATGTTGATGTTGAATTGTTGTTGATGTTGTAGGCTTATGGCAAAATTTGAATTATATTGATGTTGAATTGTGTAAGAACAAGATTAGTTCTGACCTATCTCAGAGTTTTGATGATAACAATAAATTATATTTAAGATAATTTGTACTCTGATGAATGTGTTTGAATGTTTCAGTTAATGTTCTGACAGAAAACATTCTAAAGTGCTAAGCAAAAATTAAGAAGAAGTTCTTTGATGAAAGAACCTTTTCTTTAAGCGCATATGCTGACTCTGGTAAGACACTTTATTTGTAAAATATATCTTCTAAGTTTTAGCAGGTTCCTTACTCAGAAGATTACTTGAAAGTAAGCACTGACCAAGTTCTTAGCAAGCAAAGCACTGCCTAGAAGATAAGTGAAGCTTGTTCTGACTTAAAGACATTGGAGAAATTTCTGAAATTACGTTAAAACCAACTTGTCTTGTCAAAGCAAAGGAAACATGTTCTTACATTCCGGCGTTTGCTCATTAATGCAAAGACAGCTGAAAGCACTCAAGTGTCTACAATTAGTTTCTTGGAAAATGGAATATTGCAAGGAAACACGCAAGCATTTAATGCTCTCTAACGTTTCTGAAGGCAACAACTGTCTTATTGTTCCTACTATAAATAGAAGGACATTTATTGCAAGCCTACAACCAAGTGAACCAATCAATTTTCAAATTAGAAGCAAGAAACTACGTGAAAGATTCTAAGCTCACAAACTCATTGTTCATACAACTTGTGCATTATATTCTAAGTGAAAAATCACAGTTGTGATATAGCTCGATTAGAAGCAAACTTTATTTCATTATCTGTAAAGATTAAACTTCTGTATTTGTTCCTTGAGAGACCAAGTTTGGTCAGATTTCTCAAGCAGACTAGGACTAGATTTAAGTCTTAGTGGTGTTAGTCACTTGTAAGATTACTTGTGCATTGTTAGTCACAACAGTTGTTGTGTGTTTGTAATCAATTGATTATAGTGGATTAAGTCCTTGTTAAGAAAGGCGAAATCACCTTGGCGGGTGGACTGGAGTAGTTTGAGTTCAAACGAACCAAGATAAAAATAACCGTGTTCTTCCATTATTGTTTGAGTTTTGTTTTGTAAACGAAAAGAGTCACTTATTCAACCCCCCCCCCCCCCTTCTAAGTGTTTTCTTCCCGTTCAATTGGATTCAGAGCTTGACTCTGAGCACAACACTTAACCGTGTTAGGAAAAGATCCAGAAGAAAACACAATGGTCGCTGAACAAAACAATAATAGTTTCAACAAACCTCCTGTGTTTGATGGAGAAGATTTTAAGTACTGGAAAGATAGACTAGAAAGTTTCTTTCTGGGTCATGATAGTGATCTTTGGGATATAGTCTTGGATGGTTAGAAACATCCTATAGATTCAGAAGGAAACAAAGTGGATAGAAAAAATATGGATAGACAACAAAAAGCTGATTTTAAAAATCATCATAGAGCTAGAAATATTTTTCTAAATGCTATCTCTAAAGTAGAATATGAAAAAATCACTAATAGAGATACAACGCATGATATGTTTGAGTCTTTCAAAATGACTCGTGAAGGAAACACTCAAGTTAAGGAGTCTAAAGCTCTGGCTTTAGTTAAGAAGTATGAAGCCTTCAAAGTTGAAGAGAGTGAGTCTATAGAAGCAATGTTCTCTAGGTTTCAAAATCTGATCGCTGGTCTGAGAGTTTTGAACAAAGGATATACCAAAGCAGATCATGTGAAAAAGATCATCAGAAGCTTACCCAAAAGATGGGCACCAATGGTCACTGCTTTCAAAGTATCAAAAGATCTGAATAATGTGTCTCTAGAGGAACTTATCAGCGCTCTCAGAAGTCATGAGATTAAACTGGATGAGCACGAGCCTCAGAAGAAAGGTAAGTCTCTGGCCCTTAAATCAATTAAGAAATTTGATACTAACGCTTTTCAGGATGAAGAGGAAAACTCTGAAGAATCAGCATCAGAAGAAGACGAACTATCCTTGCTCTCTAGAAGGATCAATCATCTGTGGAAGCACAGACAAAAGAAGTTCAGGAACTTCAAGAAGTCAGAAGATAAAGCAGAATCTTCTGGACACAAAAATTCAAACAGAAGAGAGATCATTTGTTATGAATGCAAAGAACCTGGTCACTACAAAAGTGATTGTCCAAAGCTTCAAAAAGAAAAACCAAAGAAGAGATTTGGTAAGAAGAAAGGAATGATGGCAACCTGGGATGACTCAGATTCTTCTGAAGATGAATCTGGTTCTGAAGATGAAAATGCCAACCTAGCTATGATGGCTATCACAGAAGATGACTCAGACTGTGAGTCAGAACAAAGAGAGGTATTTTCTAAATTTTCTAGAGAAGAACTTGTTGATAGTTTATCAGAACTTCTGGAAAACTATAGTAAGCTCAAAATCAAATACAAGAAACTCAAGAAGAGTCTTGCATCTGATCTTGAGAAACTTGAAATAGAAAAATCTAAGCTTTTAGAAAACAATTTTAAACTTAAAAAGGAAATTCAAAATGTTCAAAAGAATTTTAGTTCAGAGTCTGTGTCTAGTTCAAAAGATATTATGAAAGAATATGACTATAGCTTTAAATCTTTTCTAGCTAAAGGCATAGACAGAAGCAAAATGGCTTCAATGATCTATGGAGTTAGTGGGAAAAACAGAAGAGGAATTGGATATGAACCTCACAAAGGGAATGAGACATACATTCCAAAACTTGTTGCTAAAATGACCTTCACTTACAAACCTCTGAATAAAAAATTCAAGTTTGGACACTCACATGATATAAAATATACATCACATTTTGGAAACTCTTATGCTAACCCAAAAGGACCCAAAAAGATATGGGTACCTAAGGATAAAATAATATTTGTTGCAGATGTCCTTAACAGCTCAATTGAAACACCAGTCATGGTACCTGGACTCTGGGTGCTCACGACACATAATGGGAAAAAGGTCTATGTTCCAAAACCTGGAACTTAAAACTGGAGGAAATGTGAAGTTTGGAGGTAATCAGAAAGGGAAGATTATTGGTTCTGGAACCATTGGAAACGGTAACCTTCCTTCTATCTCCAATTTTTTATTAGTAGAAGGATTAGCTCATAATCTATTGTCCATGAGTCAATTAAGTGAAAATGGCTATGACATTATCTTCAATCAAAACTCCTGTAAAGTTGTAAGTCAAAAAGATGGATCAATCCTCTTTTCTGGCAAGAGAAAGAACAACATTTACAAAATTGATTTATCAGATCTGAAATCTCAAAACATTAAATGCCTTTTGTCTGTTAGCAATGAGCAATGTGTATGGCACAGAAGATTGGGACATGTCAGTCTTAGAAAAATCTCTCAACTAAATAAATTAAATTTAGTCAGAGGACTTCCCAATCTGAAGTACAACTCAGAAGCTCTGTGCGAAGCATGCCAAAAGGGAAAATTTTCAAAACCTTCCTTTAAATTTAAAAATGTTGTCTCTTCCTCTAAGCCATTAGAGTTACTTCATATTGATCTGTTTGGGGTGGTTAAAACTGCATCCATCAGAGGCAAGAAGTATGGATTGGTCATCGTTGATGACTTCAGCAGATGGACATGGGTAAAGTTTTTAGAACACAAGGATGAGTCACATTCTGTATTCATTGACTTCTGTACTCAAGCGCAAAATGAAAAAGATTTTAAAATCACAAAAGTCAGAAGTGATCATGGTGGTGAATTTGAAAATCATTATTTTGAAAAGCATTTTAAAGAAAATGGTATTGTTCATAATTTTTCTTGTCCTAGAACTCCCCAGCAAAATGGAGTTGTAGAAAGAAAGAATAGAACATTACAAGAAATGGCCAGAACCATGATCAATGAAACAAATATGGCTAAGCACTTTTGGGCAGAAGCTGTGAACACAGCGTGTTACATTCAGAATAGAATCTCTATAAGACATATTCTTGAAAAGACTCCCTATGAATTATGGAAAAAAAGAAAGCCCAACATTTCTTATTTCCATCCTTTTAGATGTACTTGTTTTATTCTGAACACTAAAGAAACTCTGAACAAGTTTGATTCCAAAGCACAAAAGTGTTTCCTGCTTGGATATTCTGAACGCTCAAAAGGCTATAGAGTATACAACACAGAAACTCTGATTGTTGAAGAATCAATCAAAGTCAGGTTTGATGATAAGCTTGGCCAGCAATAGCCAAAGCAAACTGATTTTTCTGTAGGTACAGAAGATCATCCCTCAAACTCTGAAATTTCAAGAGCAAAAGAAAACTCAAAAGCAAAAGAAAACTCAGCAGATCATCCTCTTGACAATGCTCTAAACAATATCAGAATCTATGACCAACCCACTCAGAAAAGGTTTCCTAGAATATCTTCAGCTCACCAAGAAGACGTAATCATTGGAAGAAAAGAAGATCCCATCAGAACAAGATCTTCTCTCAGAATCAATGAAGAATCTTTGTTTGGTTTGGTCTCTCTGATTGAGCCAACTACCATTTATGAAGATCTGAAAGATAATGATTGGATCTTAGCAATGCAAGAAGAACTCAATCAATTCATCAGAAATGATGTATGGAATCTAGTTCCAAGACCCAAAGGATTCAATGTTATAGGAACCAAATGGGTTTTCAGAAACAAATTGAATGAACAAGGAGAAGTAATCAGAAACAAAGCACGACTGGTTGCACAGGGTTATAGTCAACAAGAAGGAATTGATTATAATGAAACCTTTTCCCTAGTCGCCAGGTTAGAATCTATAAGATTATTAATTTCTTTTGTTGTACAAAATAACATTTCATTATATCAAATGGATGTTAAAAGTGCATTTCTAAATGGCTATATTGAAGAAGAAGTATATGTCCATCAACCTCCTGGATTTAATGATTCAAAACATCCAGAACATGTTTTTAAATTAAAAAAGTCTTTGTACGGTTTAAAACAAGCTCCCAGAGCTTGGTATGATCGTCTGAGTAATTTTCTATTAGAAAAAGATTTTACCAGAGGGAAAGTGGACACAAATCTTTTCAGAAAGACATTTAAAAATGATATTTTAATTTGTCAAATTTATGTTGATGATATAATTTTTGGAACCTCTAATATCTCCCTTGGAAAAGAATTTGTTGAGACCATGCAGGCAGAATTTGAAATGAGCATGATGGGAGAATTGAAATTCTTTCTGGGAATTCAAATCAACCAGACTCCAAAAGGTACTTTCATACATCAGACGAAGTATGTTAAAGAACTTCTGAAGAAATTTCAAATGTCAAAAAGCGAAGATGTCAAGACACCTATGCATCCAACCTGCATTCTAGGTAAAGATGAGGTAAGTATGAAAGTAGATCAGAAGCTCTATAGAGGTATGATTGGATCCCTTCTCTATCTGACTGCATCTAGACCTGATATACTATTTAGCGTGTGCTTGTGTGCTAGATTCCAATCAGATCCTAGAGAATCTCACTTAACAGTTGTTAAGAGAATTCTTAGGTATCTGAAAGGTACTACTAATCTGGGTCTGTGTTACAGAAGATCACAAGATTACAGACTAGTAGGTTATTGTGATGCTGACTTTACTGGAGATATAATTGAAAGAAAGAGCACCTCTGGAAGCTATCAGTTTCTGGGTGACAATCTTATCTCGTGGTACAGCAAGAAGCAAGCAACAATTGCACTATCAACCACAAAAGCTGAATATATATCTGTTGTTGGATGTAGTTCTCAGATGATTTGGATGAAAAGTCAACTAAAAGATTTCAACCTTTATGAAAGTAAGATTCATATCTTCTGTGACAATACTTCTGCTATTTGTCTTTCTAAAAATCCAATCTTACATTCTAAAGCCAAACATATTGAAATTAAATATCATTTCATAAGGGACTATATTCAGAAGGGAATTTTAAACTTAATTTTTGTAAAAACAGACCATCAATGGGCTGACATTTTTACCAAACCCCTTTCAGAAGATAGATTTAATTTCATTCTGAAAAATATTTGTATGGAATTATGTCCTGAATAAAATAATATTTATCTTCTGTGATTGACTTCAGAATATTCTGAAATGAATGCTCTGATCAACAACTCTTCAGAAGTTAGAAGAGAAGTTGTAACAAAAGCTATATGAAAAGTTATGAAATGTTCTAACGCTTCATGTCCAAGTGTAATTCAGAAATTCATTAGAACAAACAGCTGTTACATGCATCCTTCAGGAGATGAACATGTGGTGTGTTTCTGAAAGGTCACGCATGCAAAAGCTACTGATGACGTTCTAGGTAACTGTTAATGATTAGCCATAATCTCACGTTTTCCCTTATTTTTAGCAAAATCATTAAATGCACGTAATGATGAGATTCGTTTTTAAATCTGTTTTAAAATTGATTTTAAATTTGTCTTAAATATTTTTAATTTTATTTCTAAAACCTTCTTCTGAAATCTTTGTCTATAAATACTTTTTGAAAAAACCTTTTTCATTTTTTACCGTCTCTTTCAAACTCAAGCGTTTTCTATACTTTTTCTCTTAAAACCCTTTTCTTCAAATTCTCTTTTCTAAAGAACTTCAATGGCTTCTTCTTCTTCTACCCACTCTGAGCAATACATTGTTCCTGAAAGAACAACTCTCATTCCGGTAGACAGTTTGGAAGTTTTGAGTGAGTTAATGGTAGATTTTGAGAATCTCAGAGAGAATGGTTTTGATTTATTCCCTGCTGTGAAGTTTCAAGGCTGGGAAAGCTTTTTTGATCAACTCATTGGTCCATTCTTTCCACATCTGGTGAAGGAATTCTGGATACATGCTATTGCAACCCCCAAGGTTATTCTCTCCTTCGTAATGGGCAAGGAAATATCCATTACAGAAAATCAAATCAGAAAGTTGCTGGGGTTTAAAGGACTTGGAGTTACATGAATGCCAAGTGGAAGAATGGAGATGTCAAGGGTATATTCAGAGATTTTCATAAATGGTCAAGGTTCTTCCAAAGTCAGGGACTTGAAAGACAAATACAAGATTTGGGCAAGGATTATTCATGGATGTATTCACCATAGGAAAGACACCAGCTCTCCTGATTACATCAACGCTGATCAACAATATTTGTTGTTTTGCCTTGGAACCAATGTCAAAATTGATTTGCCTTACTTGCTATTTGAACATCTCTGGAACCATGTAAAAGAGACTAGGGAAGCTGAAAGGATGAAAAACCCCAAATCCAAGAGGAATTGGATTCCTATGGGGAGATTAATATCAGACATTCTGATTGAGAATGGTCTGATTGCTCACCTAAAAGAAGCCAATCTTCTGGGGGAGCTAGAACCTATATGTGGTAAGACTATGAATGAGAAGAACTTGCTGAAAAGGAAAATAATTGACAAGCTGATGGTGGAACCCACTCCGTATGTGTCAGTTGTTGTGAAGATGAGAAGGATACCTATTGTTGACTTTCCTCTGTTCAACTCAGGAGATCATCCTCGTATCATCTTGCACTATCTTGAAATCTGCAAAGAAACTGGATCACCCATTGATCCAGCTTGGCTTCAAGGAAGAAATCAAGTTGCTCCTGATGTTGTTCTCCAAGAATCTATGAAGAGAAAAGTTGTAGAAGGATCTTCTGACACTCCTCAGAAGAAGAAAAAGAAGACAGGTAAACCCGTTGAAACTATATCTGTTTATGATTCTGTCAATGTATCTACATCAGTTGAACCCTCCCAAACCTTAGAAGATATAGATTTTGATATTGATCTGACCTTACCATCTGACCCCCTTGCTGACAACCCTCATAAAAATCAGGTTCTATCAGACTTGAGTGATTTTGATTCTGATGAACACTCTGACACCCAATCAGAACCCTCTCAATCAGAACCCCTTGAACCATCTGTTTTTCAACCCATTCCTGCTGAACGTTTTTCAAGACCTCCTCCCAGACCTCTATCACCCAGACCCACTGGATGGTATGATGCTGGATCTTGGAGAATTCCAGGGATAAATGAACCTCTGGCCACTATAAAGCCTCCTTTCAACCTACCATCTGAAAACATTTTTGCTATGAATCAACCACAGCCTCAGAACCCCATTCCCACTCCTGATTATACAATAATAATTTCGCCTAATGTCACTCCACCTACTTCACCATAACATACAACACCAATCTCACCTACACTTTCACCCCCTTATATTCCATAACAACAACCTTTTGAACAAACTGAAAATGCTGAATCATCCGAACCTCATGAAATATCAGTACCTCCTATCTTTGTTGACCAACCTGAACCTACCAAAAATCCTGAACCTAATAGCTTTTTGAGAACTGTAGTGGATTTTCAATCTCTACAATTCTTGAAAAACAAAACTTTCAAGAAGGTTGTCCCTAAACCTGTTTAGCCAGATGTAAATACTTTGTTTCAGAATTTTATAACAGATGTTCAAGCAAGGTTAAAACTGCTGAAAGAAGATTTCTCCATAAGCATGAACACAACTGCAACGGATCTTCTATGGGAAACCTTCAAAAGAACTTTGGATGCTGAATCACTGAAGTTACAGGACTTATGCCACTTTCAGGTGCTGGACAACTTTTCCAAACTTCTGCATGCTTTCAAGACAAAAGATGCTGGCATTTGGAATAAGAAGTCTTCGTTAATGATTGCTGATACACCAGCTGATACGATGGACATATCAGAAGATGAATCTGAAGAATCCTCTGAAGATTCAAATCCTCTAGCTATTGTTCTATTGAATCAACCTTCTGTTAAGGCTGGACCTGAACCAGTGCCAACTCTTGTAATGGATTTGGGCACTCTGTTTTCCACCTTCGTGAATTCTGACTCAACAGTTGCTGCTTCTAAGCCTGTTTCTACTGAAGCTTCGTCATCCTCTGCTCCTACCTCACTCATCATGGACACTATGAAAGAGCTCAAGAGGGAGAATGAAGTCATAAATGAATTCTTAGATAAGCAAGACCAAACAAATCAAGAAATCAAGAACTGGATGGTGAAACAAGAAGAATCTGCCTGAGATCAAGAATCTTCTGATGGCTCTTGTTACTAAGAAATACTAGTTTCTTTTTGTCTCTTGTCTTTTGTTTGGATGTTTTGTTTGTACTTCTGGATATTTCTTTTAATTTTTTTTATGAAATCTTTTAAATTTTATCAATTTTTTATATTTATTTTTACACTTTTTGATTATGCCAAAAAGGGGGAGAAAATGTGCATTCTTGAACTAATCACTGTTTAACAGTTATGGGACTAAGTCTCAGACATTCTAACAAATTGCAAGATTCCCTTATGTGCAAAAGCATTTTTTTACAGGTATCACTTTAACTCTGAAAGAATATTCCAGCTGAACATTATCTTCTTGAAGAAGTTCTGAAGAAATCCAAGAAGACTTTGTATTGTTCTGATAAATAATCTCAGGATGTTTTATACAGAAATATTCATTTCAGGAGGAGATTCTTATCTCTTATCCTTTTCCTTTCTTTATCTAAAATAATTTTTGTCATCATCAAAAAGGGGGAGATTGTAAGAACAAGATTAGTTCTGACCTATCTCAGAGTTTTGATGATAACAATAAATTATATTTAAGATAATTTATACTCTGATGAATGTGTATGAATGTTTCAGTTAATGTTCTGACAGAAAACATTCTAAAGTGCTAAGCAAAAATTATGAAGAAGTTCTTTGATGAAAGAACCTTTTCTTCAAGCGTGTCTGCTGACTCTGGTAAGACACTTTATTTGTTAAATATATCTTCTAACTTTTAGCAGGTTCCTTGCTCAGAAGATTACTTGAAAGCAAGCGCTGACCAAGTTCTTAGCAAGCAAAGCACTGCCTAGAAGATAAGTGAAGCTTGTTCTGACTTAAAGACATTGGAGCAAATTCTGAAATAAAGTTAAAACCAACTTGTCTTGTCAAAGAAAAGGAAACATGTTCTTACATTCTGACGTTTGCTCATTAATGCAAAGACGACTGAAAGCACTCAAGTGTCTACAACTAGTTTCTTGGAAAATGGAATATTGTAAGGAAACACGCAAGCATTTAATGCTCTTCAACGTTTCTGAAGGCAACAACAGTCTTATTGTTCCTACTATAAATAGAAGGACATTTATTGCAAGCCTACAACCAAGTGAACCAAACAATTTTCAAATTAGAAGCAAGAAACTACGTGAAAGATTCTAAGCTCACAAACTCATTGTTCATACAATTTGTGCATTATATTCTAAGTGAAAAATCACAGTTATGATATAGCTTGATTAGAAGCAAACTTTATTTCATTATCTGTAAAGATTAAACTTCTGTATTTGTTCCTTGAGAGGCCAAGTTTGGTCAGATTTCTCAAGCAGACTAGGACTAGATTTAAGTCTCAGTGGTGTTAGTCACTTGTAAGATTACTTGTGCATTGTTAGTCACAACAGTTGTTGTGTGTTTGTAATCAATTGATTATAGTGGATTAAGTCCTTGTTGAGAAAGGTGAAATCACCTTGGCGGATGGACTTAAGTAGTTTGAGTTCAAACGAACCAGGATAAAAATAACCGTGTTCTTCCATTATTGTTTGAGTTTTGTTTTGTAAACGAAAAGAGTCACTTATTCACCCCCCCCCCCCTTCTAAGTGTTTTCTTCCCCTTCAAATTGTTGTTGATGTTGTAGGCTTATGGACAAAGTTGAATTATGTTGATGTTGAATTATTGTTGATGTTGTAGGCTTATGACCAATGTTGATATATGTTGAGTTGTTGTTTATTGTCGATTTTTGCTACATTCATGTTTTGTTGTATACATCGCATATCAAGTTGGAGCTGATGCTCGTTAAGTTGGCCTGAATTAGTAAAATATTAAGTTGAAGGCTTATGCCTTATTGATGCCTCTATTTATTGGAAGATTTTTAAGTTGGGAGTTCTACTCCATTGGTACCACATGCATTTGCATAAAGACAAGTTGCATTCTGTGTTGCATCATGTGACGTTGTATGGTTGAGTTGATTATGCTTATGTTGTTATTAATTGTGAAGTGGTGATTTTTGCATGAACTGATTCTAATATAATGTTTATCATACATTCGATTATATTGTTCGATATCTCACCCCTTCTGTTTGAATGTTACCCTGGTGTTGGTAACGTGCAGGTAATCCAGAGTGAAGGTGGTTTACCTTCAGTAATTCGAGTCAGTGTCATTGCTCTGATACGTAACACTCGGGGGGATGAACGCTTGTTGTTTTATTGTTGTTATTATTTCATTTGATTGAACTTTAAGTTGTTGTTCATAAAATACTTGTTATCTGAAGTTGTTTTAGTTGGATAAAGGTGTTATATTCTTTTAAGTTGAATATTTGACTCCGCTGCATAGTTATGGAAGTTGTTGGTTTTAAAAGATTAACTTATGTTGTTGTTGGTTCATCCCAGTTTAGCGTGTTATGTATCTGTAATGAATGTCGTTGTTTTAAGTTGAATTTGTAGCATCCTAATTTAGTTGTGGAAGTTTTATAACTCTGATTTTATATATATTGTCGGGTAGAATTTGGGTGTTACAGGTTGTAGTGGCGGTCGTAGTGATGTCCTTGGTGTAACACCCATTTATTTAATTAATTGTTTAATTAATTATTTAATTAAGTATTTTCGATTAATTGCGAATTATTTGTTGAAATCGTTGACATGTTGTATTGTGTTGTGAGTTGTTGACATAAGTTGCGGTGTTGTTATTAGTCAGTTAAATTATTTGACTAATAAAATTAGTAATAATATTAAAATTGTAGAAAATTAATAATATTAGTTGTTGGGCTTGTTTTGGTGATAAACGTAGTATTAAGGGAGTGTGAATATTAGGCCCAATAGAAATAATAATATTATTAAGTTTAGTTAAATAATAGAAATTAGGTTAATTAAAAAGGGTTAAGAGAAAGAGCAGAGAAAGTGTTGTACGTGAGAAGTTGCAGAGAAGAGGAATAAGGAGAAGAGGCACAAGGCTAGATTTGATCGGAAAATTATAGAGCAACCTTCGATCCAAGGTAAGGGTGGAGTTTTGACTCTATAATTGGGTATATGATTAATATTATATGGGAGTTTTTCTGTAAAGCTGTGTAATAGTTTTGATTAATATGATTAATGGAGGTTATATGGTTAATATATATGGTTAATTGTGAAGAATTATCGTCTCTGTAAAGTTTTTGTTTCGGTGAAAATTGATGTTGCTGCAAATATATATTGCTTTGGTATGAGACCTATAATCGGAGGAAAAATTTGGATAATTTTATGTTCGTATCAGTAATCGACTGAAATCTGGGGCTGGAGAACTCGTTGTTCCGAGGGGCAAGGCGTATGTGCCGAACGACACAGAGGCATAAGGAGAGTGTGTAGGGAGGAAGGAAAGGGGTGTCTATCGGCACTAGGTGAAAGAGAGGAAGTGTCGAGTGGCACAACCTGTGTGCCGAGGGGTACATCGTGTGTCTGCAACCTTGTTTTGTCTGTTTTCCCGTGTCTGTCTGCGTGTCTGTTACTTTAATATTTAGTTACAGAAATGGATGTAACATAGTTAGTAAATGTTAGCATAAAATTAGTAATAGCAGACATTATAATAGTAAATTATGGAAGCGGTAATTTATGAAAGTAATAATGGTAGATATTTAGCAGGTAAGATTAATAAGTTACAGAATTAGTAACTTGTATGGTTTTATTTGTAGAGCTAGTAGCAAATAATAGAAACTGTAGTAACCAAAATATAGTGGCAGTAGAGATGATTTAAGTAGCAGGAAATAATAGCTTCATTAATTTAGCAAAAAAACTAGTAATAAGGCTTATCAGTAGAATAATTTAGTAGAAGTATTTTGGTAGGACCGTGTTAATAACAGTGTTGGCATGTGTAAGTTCCTGTAATGTTGTTATTATTAATTGTTAAAGTTGCAGGTGATGAATTTTATTATGTTACCTCTATAATTGGCAATTGTTAAGTTGTAGGCTTATGCCAAAGTCGTCACATATTGATGTTGTCGTTGTTACTGTTAATCATGTTGTCGCATACATAGCATATCATGTTGGGAGTTGATGCTCGTTAAGTTGGTCTGGATTGGCAAAATATTAAGTTGAAGGCTTATGCCTTGTTGATGCCTCTATTTATTGGCAAATTATTAAGTTGGAAGTTTTTCTCTTTTGGTACCACATGCATATGCATTGTAACGAGTCTCATTTCACGTTGTATATTTGAGTTGTTATGTTGATGAATTAATCGTTATATTTTGTTGATATGTTGTCGTGATTGATGTTGTTTATAAGTTGCGAAGCGGTGATTTTGCATGAACTGATTCTAATATAATGTTTATCATACATTCAATTATATTGTTAGATATCTCACCCCTTCCGTTTGACTGTTATCCCGATATTGGTAACGTGCAGGTAATCCAAAGTGAAGGTGGTTTATCTTCAGTAGTTCGAGTCGGTGTCATTGCTCTGATATGTAACACTCGGGGGGATGAACTCTTGTTGCTTCGCTATTGATTTTATTTCCCGTTGTTGAATTTTAAATTAATTTACTAAGTACTATGTTGTTTTTAAAGTTGTTTCAGTTGGACAAAGATGTTATGTTCTTTATAGTTGAACATTATGATTCCGCTGCGTAGTTATGAAAGTTTATTTTCAAAAGATTAAATTATGTTGTTGTTGGTTCATCCAAGTTTAACGTGTTATGTATCTGTGATGAATGTCGTTGTTTTAAGTTGAGATTGTAGCATCCTGATTTAGTTATTGAATTTTTATAACTCTTATAATAATTGTCGGGTAAAATTGCGGTGTTACACTTGGCCTCAGGGACGATCCTTTGGTCAAGGATGCGCTTCTACGTTACCCTTGTTTCTGTTTTCAGGGGATCGTTGTTCCCTGCATAGGGGGTGAGGTCGTGTCTCCCGGTAGCCTCGGGAATAGTTCTCTCCAGCATGGGGTGTCGGCCAGTCCGTCAGGGAGAGAGGCTTTGCGACCTGTCCTGTTAGTGTCTCCGCGGGGGAGATTGAAGACGGTCTTCGTTCTAACAAGGAGGTGGAGTGTCAGGCCTTCTATGTCTTCTGGGGGCTCGACGAGAGTCCTAGAGCGCCCTTAGTCACTCACCTTGTGATAAGATCAAGTGATTCATCTGGTTAATGGCCACAAACAGAGCCCTGGTCGTGGCATCAATGCTCGGAGGGACGGGGACCTCCTGGAAAGCATTCAACTCGTAGTTCTAGGGCGGATGGGTGCCCTCATATGGTCGAGAGCATGATGAGAAAGAGGCAGTCATGCCGTCTCTGTAATTCTGCATGAGACCATCCATGTCGTTGTCGTTCCTGTTGTTGTTGTTGTTGCCCATGTTGTCGACAACATTGTTATTAGGGTCGGCGAGATGGGCGTCTAAGTTGTTGTTGGCAGTTGGGTCGGCCATAACAATCAAGAATTTAGAGTTGCTTTTGTCTTAGGTAAATGAAAGACGGGGAAGCTTGTTTCCCATAGACGGCGCCATTGATCGTACCTGACCAGAATGGATCGTCAAGGCCTACAAGTTGAGAGTTAAGCAGCAGTTGAAGATGAGATGGGGGGATACCTGCAAGATACTTCGATGCCAAAGTAAGTTTTAGGGAGAGTGCAAGAAAGTGTGATTATGTGAGTATGAAAGAATGAATACCTGACCCTCTTAAAGGAGAGGGTATTTATAGCCCCCATCACTGGGCTAAAGTCTCCAATGTTGGGCCACGATGAGGCCCAATAAAGAAGACTGCTAGGGCTTACGTGTGTATGGAGGCTATCACGTGGCTTCCCCCCTGGTTGGCTGCCCCGAGAAAACAGAAGCTGGACCCGGTATTCTTGGAGGGCAGGAAGGTGGTGACGATAAGGGCATGTGGGCCATGTTCTCCAACGGATACATGGGGAGTTGCCAACGGTGCCTAACTTGGGCTGTTTGCTTTTGGGCCTTGTGCAAAGGTGTTAGATTGGGCCTCCCCAACAGTGGGGTAAGTGCGGGCCCAGTTTAGATCAATTCCTTTTCAAAATGCCCAAGTTTTTGACAATTGTAACACTTTACACCACTTTTGTCAAACTTCTTGGTGTTGTTTACTTTACCACTACCTTTGGAGCTACTTTCACCTCTTTGTGCCATTGAACTCTTTGAATTTTGTGAATCTTTTCCACCAAAATTCTGGAAATTTGTCTTCCCTTTTGAAGACCATTTTCCTTTCGATCTCTTGTTCTTCTCATTGAACTGTGCTTGCAACGCAATCTCCACTTTGGCATTGTCATTTCCTCCTTCATCCATTCTTTGTTCAATAGCTTTTAATGAGCTTTAAAGCTCCTCTTTGCTCATGGTAAGAAGATCCTTTGATTCATCGATTGCAACCCTTATGTTGTCGAATCTTGATGTTAAAGAACACAAGATCTTTGCTACCACATTCTACACTGACACAATTTCATTACAAGACTTCATTTGATTCACCAAACGCGTTATACGCATAACGTAATCATTGATCAACTCCTTCTCTTCCATTTTCACTAGCTCTAAATGCCTCTTGTGAGTTTATAACCTTACACCCTTCGCTTTATTAGCCCCTTCATAAGCTTTCTACAAAATCTCCCAAGCTTGCTTCGCCAACGCGCAATCATCAATCTTTTTAAAGTTGTCACTATCGACGCAAGAATGTATCAAGAAGAGTGCCTTGTAGCCTTTTTTATTCTCCTCCTTGAATGTAGCTTTTTGAGCAGTTGTAGCTTCTACCCCAAGTAATGTAACACCATCATTCACTATTTTGAGAACGTCTTAATACACAAACAAAACTTTCATTTGCTTGCACCATTTTTCATAGTTCTTGGAATCAAGAATTAGAAGGCTGGTAGGGATTCGATCATTGGAAATAGTAGACATGTTTGTAGCGGATTAATGGATTAGAAACAAGGCTCTTAATGCCAAATGTTAGAACATACACAAAAATTAGTTGGTTAGTTAATGGTAAAAAGTGGTTAATTGGAGAAGATGAAGTTTAGAGAGAAATTGGAGATTATTAGAGAGAGAGAGAGAGAGAGAGAGAGAGAGAGAGAGAGAGAGAGAGAGAGAGAGAGAGAGAGAGAGAGAGAGAAAGTAATTGAGGAGAAAATATTAAAATTGACATTAACTAACTCAAATCATTACAATAGGTATTTATAGTCAACACTAAAACAATGTGGAACCAAAACAAGCCCAAAACAACTAAAAAATTTCAAAATGTCGCGCCAGAAATCGATTTCCCCAAACAAGGGAATCAATTTCCTAAACTGAAATTGCAACTTTCAGAAAATCTCCACTAGTGGAAATCAATTTCCCACTTTGTTGAAATTGATTTCCTCTGTGAAAATTCCAGAATTTTGATTTTCAGAAGTGCTTCTCAAATAAGTTGTTTCGACGAAACGATCCCTGAAGCTTCGAGAATGAATTTGAATCATTATCAACTTCCAACAATAAATACTATTTTATGATTCTATACAAAATTATTATTTTTTTAAATATCAAACATTTTAATTTTTTTTAATTCGTTTTTGAAAGCATTTCCTTCTTAATTAAATTAAAATCAAATACTAATCTGGTTTAAGAGTCAATTATAATATTATGTGATTTCAATTTTTTTCAATTACTATTATAAAAAATCGAACCATAATAGTAGAAAAGAATAACGAAATCTACTATTTAACATTTTCTGAAAGATTGCACAAACTAACTTAATTGTCGTTGCACAAAATAACCATTGCTCACAAAAAAGGCCATTTAAGTAACTCTTAAATTAACTCTCAATTTTTGGAACTTGTAACTAGCAAAACACCATTTGTTATTCTCTCATTGGTCTGATTTCATTTGTTTCTCTTTTTCTCTTTTCTCTTTCTCTTTCTATTGTCTTCTCTCTTTTCTCCATTTGGTTCAACACATATCTTTTTCCATCAAGGTGTTTTATTTTCTATTTCTTTTCCTTTCATTTCCAATTTATTTTTGTAGCTGTAATTTTCTTCTTTAAACCTCCATTTTTTGCTATTCAAAGTAATTAAAAGATGATACTTGATATGGTGTGCGGGTTTGAATAATGTTATCTTTCAGTTTTTCCTAGAAGAAGAAATTTAGTTATTGAAAATCATGATATAGAAAAAAGTGGAAAATAAGATTTGAAAGAATAAGTAGGCATGGATATAAATAGAAAGAAAATGTAAAGATGTCTTTTTAAAGGGATTATAATACTATTATAGTTTATTTTGGTAAAGGCGCACGCGCACGCGCACGCGCGCACACACACACACACAATCTGGAGCACCATATACCAAGAGTTTGAGAGATGAATGAGATCATGTTTTATATGTAAGGAAATACAGGTCACCCTATATCAGTAGTGTTGTTTTCAACCCTACTGCTACTATTGATGAACTCACTGAAGCAATGTGGCCAATAGGTGTTAGTTCTTTTGTATTGATAAAAGACATGTTCGACTATTTTCTCTACATAAGTTTACATTACATAAACATATATCTAGCTGATAGTTCTTTAAATTGTCATTTTAAACCAGACATCATTTGAACAACTTTAGATAAAAGTGACTGATTCATGTATGGGCCGATAGGGAAAGGAGTTAAGTTAGGTCCTCTTCATGATACTGATATATCAAATTTTTTGGCACCTCTTGCGCATGGTGCAGGAGTCGTGTTTGCATCATCTAATGAGAAGTGTTAGTGGACCGATAAAGAACATATTTTCTCAAACTTTCTCTAAGCATTCCATGGGTGAAAATTGGATGCAAATGCTATTCTTTCAACCAGTTACTCAATTATTATGGCATTCTATAGAGTCGAAGTGTAAGACATAATGCAGTAGGAAAGGAATGTCTGAGACTCATACTAAATCTAATCATGAATGTTTTGAAGATTCTTCTTGTTCTGAATTAATCAAGGATCAATCATTTAACAATGGGATAGTTGATGAAAATGTTAAAGTTAATGTAAATGTTGAAAACCAATTATCTAACCGTGGAAACCTCTCTCCAATTTGCAGATAAATCTTGAAGTTGTCCCATGTTTATTATCATGCTTATTTGCAGATTTTTGCATTTTGACGAAGCATCTCTGTCATCAGAAATCAGTTATGAAGAGTCAGAGGAACGTGCTTCTTATCGCTGATGCGCTTTTGTTCTACTGGATTTTGTATTCAGTGACGCATCTGGTTGTGAAGATTGATCTCCTTAACCAGCGTCTGGAGCGTCTCAAGAGGACCGATTAAAGCAATGGTTGAGGCTAATGTTAGAGAGAAGAGAGAGATGAAGATTTATGGAGAGAGAGAGAGACTTATGTTTATTGTTACGGTAAATTTGGAAAAACAAAATCTTCTTTTTTTCAATAATAATTTATTTAATCCATATCCCTTCCCAATAAAAACAATATCAGTTAGTATGTTTTTCTCTTGTTAACTCTAGCCGCGGCGCTTAGATGGATTATTTTTATAATTTGATTGTCTTTATGGTGCGTTCCTCTTTGATGTTGCTGCATGTATAATATGATTAATCTAATTGTATATGAAAAATATAGTTAAATTTATTTATTTTTATTAATTCATTTAAGTTATATTGTACTGAAATGTAATAGAAATAAGGGAAATATGAGAAATAAGCTTTTGCTTTTAAGTTTTTTAAAAATATGATTTACTAAAGACTTATATTGAGTATGAACCTAATGCATAATTGTTTAATAATAAAATGTTTAATCTTATGGGTAAATATCAACATAATGTTTATTTTATTCAACAATAACTTTTACATGAAAAGCAAAATCTTTCTTTTTAAATTTCAATTTTTTTCTTTCTCTATCTCACTGGTTTTTTTTTTCTTTTCATTTTATATGATTATTAATACAATAGAATTTTATGATAATAATTCATTTTATAATTAAATATCTCATTTTAAATTTATATGTGTTTTTTATATAAATTATTCATAGTTTTTTTTATTGATATTACTCGTATAGTTTAAAATATACCACACCAAAAAATATTCACTCTTGCAGGATCACGAGTCTTTGAATAGTTATCTTCTAAAAAGACACATTCAAAATTGTCAAAATAAATCCTCAAAATAAGTTACTTTCCCAGTGATTGATTCTCTCTCACTCCTTATTTTTGAGATAAATTCTCACGCTAAATACGGATATATTGTTACAAAAATTAACGGACCATTTCATTAAAAAACCAACAACCTTCGTATAAAAAAACATCAACTTATTATTTATTTAACATTTAATTCTATATTCTCAATTGACACATCCATACATCCAATCACAATCCTCATTCCTGCCACTTCAGTTTCCATCTGGGTCCTTGCATGCTCTTCTTCAACCTCACCATAAAAAGAAAAAAAAGCATTACACCTCCGCGCACGTTAGCCTCCACCACCACACTCACACTCCCCAAATCCTAATGCATAGACACTAACCTTATTGAAACAAACCTCATTACTAGGTTAATTCAATATCCAAAACCAAACAATTATTCCACTTTCTATTTCGATTTAACAATGATGGACTCCGAGAATCACACCTCAGAGGAGGAACACCTACACCCTCTCCCTCTCTCTTCATCGAACGATGGATTACAAAACCTCGACCTCCACGAAAACCACGATTCCGTGAATAGTAAATCGTACTCTAATTACCGGAGCGTCATGTCCACGCTCTCCGATTCTCAAAACCATCCTCTATCTCCGCCGAGTCTCGTTTTACCGGCAGACTCCGATCCGCTTCTAGCTCCGCCTCAGCACCACCGCGAATTCACAAACCCTAATTCCTCCGATAATTCCTCTTACATCGACCCTCCCTCTTACGCAGACGCGACTTTCAGTCTGTTCGACGGTGAGACATCTTCCAACGGTGGTGATACTCCTACACGAAGCTCCTCTGAAGGTTTATTTTTCTCGAGATCTTCGTCTTCGAGCACGGAGTATTTGAAGATAACGGTTTCGAATCCGGTTAAGGAGCAAGAGAATTCGAATTCGATTGTTCCTGGTAATAGTAGCTACGTGACGTATTTGATTACGACGAGAACGAATGTCCCGGAGTTTGGAGGCTCGGAGTTTGGTGTAAGGAGAAGGTTTAAGGATATTGTGACGCTTTCGGATCGATTATCGGAGGCTTATCGGGGTTTTTTTATTCCGCCGAGGCCGGATAAGAGTATTGTGGAGAGTCAGGTGATGCAGAAGCAGGAGTTTGTGGAGCAGAGGAGGGTGGCATTGGAGAAGTATCTAAGGAGATTGGCGGATCATCCGGTGATTAGGAAGAGTGATGAGTTTAGGGTGTTTTTGCAGGTGCAGGGGAAGCTTCCGTTGCCGACTACGACTGATGTGGCGTCGAGGGTGTTGGATGGTGCGGTGAAGCTTCCGAAGCAGTTGATGGGGGAGAGTTTGATTGCTCCTAGTGAGGTTGTGCAGCCCGCGAAAGGGGGGAGGGATTTGTTGAGGTTGTTTAAGGAGTTGAAGCAGTCAATGGCTAATGATTGGGGAGGTTCTAAGCCATTGGTTGTGGAGGAAGATAAGGAGTTTCTTGCAAAAAAGGAAAGGGTTCATGAACTTGAACAGCAAATTAATAATGCATCTCAGCAGGTGTTATTTTCACTATCATTTTCAATTGTGTTTATACTTCTATATGATCATATGATCCTGTTTCGATTGTCTTATTTGAGGTTTTGAACTGAACTAGAGTAGTTTCACTTTATTTTATATTTTGGTATAGAAATAGCATATAAATATGCACTTTTTCTGTGTGGTTAACTTATGATGGTACTTGTTGTTGAGTTTCTCATCATGAGACAATTTTGTGCAGGCGGAATCACTTGTTAAAGCACAGCAAGACATGGGAGAGACAATGGGTGAATTAGGGTTAGCATTTATTAAACTAACAAAATTTGAAAACGAAGAAGCTGTGTTGGACTCTCAGAGGGTACGAGCTACTGACATGAAAGGTGTAGCAACAGCTGCTGTGAAAGCTAGCAGATTATTTCGAGAATTAAATTCTCAGACTGTGAAGCATTTGGTATATAACAATTTTTGCAATGTTAATTTTTCAATTATAAATTTCTTTTGGTTGTTTACTAAGAAAATTCTTTCAAATTTATGTACCATAGGTTGACATATTCTTATAAAGGGCTTGCACTTTCTTGAATAGTAACCCACTGAGTAGGTTTAATTGTTAATGATTTTCCGTTTTATGCATAGCAGGATACTCTTCACGAATATCTTGGATTAATGTTGGCTGTTCACAGTGCATTCACGGATCGCACAAGTGCACTATTGACGGTACAGACCCTATTATCAGATCTCTCTTCTTTGCAATCAAGAGCTGAAAAACTTGAAGTGGCTTCATCTAAAATATTTGGGGGTGACAAATCAAGGACTCGTAAGTTAGAGGAGCTACAGGAAACCATAAGAGCCACAGAAGATGCAAAAAATGTTGCAATCAGAGAATATGAGCGGATCAAGGTAGGGATTTAAATGTTTTTGATTTTGATTGGTTTCTTAGGCTAGGTATATTGTCTTCAAATATCTTTATGCTGTTTGTGGCCTTCAATCTTATAAGATTCAGTTGGTAATGTTTCATGTTCTTGAGATCCATTAAAGCTGTGTTTTGTTTAATTTCATGTTCTATATCTATTGCATTAGTGTTCATCACTTTATTTTCTCTAGCCAGCTTAAAATGTCCTATAATTGGTCATTTGCTATCCTTTTTACAAATATGATGGCCATTAAATATGTTTCAGTAATAACCAGTGTATGCAGAAACGAGAGTTAAGACGTAACGATTCTACGTTCCATTAACATGCTGCCGTGCTGCGACTCTGTTGAAATCGTATGGACCAAACTCGGTGGAATTATACGAGTTGGTGGAGCAGAAACGTTGAGTTATCTGATAAACCCCGCCCCATTTTTTTTGGGTTTTAAAAAAACCCTAAATTTTTAAGTGGATATGGATCCGGTTCGGGTCGCATTAAAAAATTAATTTTAAAATAGAATTTGGAAAGCTGCTGGGTGATATGTATCACCGCTTTCTCTTTTCAAAAAGAAAAGTTGCAATTCCCATGATACTCTCAAAAGTAACTGTTTCGATTAAGTCTGTCATTAATAAATCATTATTACTATTCTGCGGTTAGGTCAGCCGTTAGATGTGCCAAAATTTTATTTTTTTATTCTACTTAATTTTTAGACCATGGATGAAATAAGAAGTTAGCAGTTCCTTTTATTCTACTATGTACAGTGTTCTCTTTCAATCTTCCTAATCTTCTACTTTTCTATACAGCGTATTATTATATGATTATTTTTTACATGTGTATAAAATTATATGCATATATAAATATATTTTTTTATCAGTAGTAGAATCTTACAATCTGTGCTACAATTCTCGAGTTTTTCAATCCTCTACCGTTTCTGTGTAAACTCTAGAGTTTTTAAACATTGGTAGTAACAAATTAGAGGATCAACCTTTTGTAATTGGAGACCAAAGTGTTTTTGTAAATTTGTAGACTGAGCTCCTGCTATATGCATATACATTGGAAAATTTCTCATGTGTTAGACATTAGGTTTGTTAGGCTATTATTAATCTTATTGTTTGTGAGGTCATACTTGTTATAGCAGCATTGGCACTTGACCTAATTATTTGATGTAAATTTTAGTATTTGCTTTGGGTCTATATCTATTAACGATATTTTCTGTTGATTATTATTGATTGACGTTTATTATTCCCAATAATCCTTACCTCTCTCCGTACATCTCTCTTTCTCTTTTTCTGCCTAATACTTATATTTTCAACATGTTATCTAAGCCTGGTGGAAATGAATGAATTGTGTTATATAACCCAGGGCTTTAGTGAATTTTCTGGCGAACTGCTAATTGAGAAACTTCAGACAGTGTTTCTCTTGTGTTTGAGATTTTCCTTCAGGCATCCTTTTTAGATTGCCTTTTCCCTTCTGTTATTTCTTACACTTTCAGATTTTTCTTTATCCTTCTTTTTGTGTTTCTGGTTTAGTTCTGGTCTTGAGGAGTTGGGTGAATCTCAACATTTTACAAGTGTTTTTTTGGCTCCCTCTATTCTCTCACGTGCTTTCTTTGGGTTGCCAACAATCTTAATAAACTTATGCTTGTCCTCTTAGGTAGCTGGTTCCACATCTTAAACTGATTTCCCTCCCTTTTCTAAGTTCCTTATCTGTTTCTGCGATGACATTGTTCCAATTTGGGATTTGCTTTAGTAGATTGCTGAATTACTATTCTGCCTCTGCTTAGAATGTTTGGCCGCAGTTCCGTTTTCTAATTCTTAGATATAGTACTTCATATTGCATCCTTGTACGACCTGTTATGTGTTGAAGTTTGAACAGCGATGTTATTCGAAGATTGCTGAGTAAGTTATATGTGGTCTATTTTGTCAAGGGTTTGTGGTGTGAAAACTTTAGACATCTCTAAAGGACCCTACTGGTGATTAGGGTAGGTTGCATGATAACTTAGAGTTTGTGATTCAGTTTGGAGATCAAGGGCACCTCTGAAGCAAAGTCAGGCGCTAGAGGGAGGGAAAAATAATAAATTTTCTAGGAAAATTACATCGATATTACTGGATGTTATTATCTTAAAAGATAAAGCACCAACCCATACTCATACTTGAGTCACAATCTTAATTAAATAAGGAAAGCATGATATATGCAAAAATACTGAAACTAATCCGAAGAGATAATTTAAGATATACTTTAAATAACTCTAAGATACAACAAAAACATTACAAGAAATTTTTCACACCTTATGTTAACTAGTCAGTCCTTAATGTATGATGTTTTCTCTCTCTTTTCTTTTAGTTCTTCATTAGCAAACATCTGTTAGTCTAGTCTTTCATGCATTTTGGTTTGGTCATTTAAACTTCATCTTATAACTGTTAAGTTTGATTTTAAAATGTTATACCCTCCCTTTTGCGTAAATGTTTGATTATTAGATTTTGTTGCTTTGTTTTTCAATTTCCATTTCTTGCTATCTTTTTCTTTCCTTTTTATCTATATTTCCTTTGTTGCTTTGTTTATTTGATCATGGTGCCAATGCAGGAAAACAATAAGAGTGAACTTGAAAGGCTCGATAAAGAGAGGCAGGCTGACTTCTTAAACATGTTGAAAGGATTTGTAGTTAATCAGGTATAATTTATGTCTCTTTGTTTTAAGTTCCTCCGAACGCAGAACTTAACTTTCCTTTCATGTCGTTTCCACTGGCTATCAAATTCTTTCTATTTTTTGGCATACTTTTGTTATTATGACGGAATTTGATTCTTGTAGCCGACTCCATTTAAGAGAATAATGCCTAATTGTTGTTGTTGTTGTTGTATTATCTGATTAACTTTTGTTAATAGGTTGGGTATGCTGAGAAAATAGCTAATGTCTGGACAAAAGTCGTTGAAGACACAGCTGGATATGCTAAAGAGAACACTTGAGCTCTAGCTGTAAATTTAAATTTTCATCTTTATTCATTGATGTGTTATTATCATAATGTCTATGTATTCATGATAATAAATTAAAAGATGTGTTTTTTTGCGTGTTCTTGGGTTTTTTTCTCTCTTATACCTCAGAACATTTACACATCATTCAAAGGATATTTGATGTTGTACATTACATGCTTGTTTTGTATGTTTTACTCATGCATCTTTCCACTAGGAATAATGATGACTTGAATAAGTGGAAAAATAGTCTCACGTTGGATAAGAATGTGCTGACTTGAATATTTATAAGTGGGATAATTCACTCATCTATCACCTTAACGTTTTACGTGGATAAGTGGCGTATCTCTCACAAAATTGTCTAATTCTAAACTATGTATCAATATTCCTAGTAACTCTTTTCAACAATATGAATTTCCAACAATATGAACTGAATCTCTTCAATATTCAATCATTTTAATTTGCATCTTTCCATTCCTCTAACTCTGAAAATTAAATGAAGATAGCGTGTAATTCATTCTTCTATATAAAGCACCAACCAGTGCTTTTAGATTCGGTTTTGTATTCAATTTCAAAAGGGGATTTCTTAACCAGTACTTTTAAGAATGTCTTTTTTCATCCTATGCAATTTTAAGAATGTCTTTTTTCATCCTATGCAATTTTAAGAATGTCCTTTAGTTTTCAAAGATGCATCTTCAGAGACATCTTTATTAGTTAAACGTTAAATTATTTTGTAGGTGAATTTTCGTAAAGTATTCAGAAATGTATCTTTGTATCCAATGTAGACAATAAATTTTAAGTATTTTTAAGTGATTTGTAGATAAAATAGTCAGAAGATATACTATGTTTCGATAATCCAAACGTATAAAATATAACGGAATCGATAAATAAAATACAATTCAAAATATAAGTCAAGAGTACATAAATCCAATTTAAAAGTTATAACAGAGTCGATAAATAAAATACAATCTAAAATATATCTAGAGTATACGTACTATAATTTATTGCGTATGACGGACTCGAATTCGGCCTTGTGCCCCCCTGTTATTACGCTGCATCATGTATTGTAGAGCCTCTCGAGTCTCTGTCATCGTGACATTTACAACACCTTTTACCTCAGAGTCATCTGAAAAGAGTCCTCCATCAATACCTGCTTGCCCAATCTCCATGGTGCGATGACATTTAAGCAAAATATCAACAACATGATTTGCCCTAACCTACTCCTCCTCTAGTATCTCTTGATGAGATGACCTCACTGGATCTCCTGGGGCATCCTGTATCATGTAAGGATGTGACATCGAAAGAATCGCCAGATGTAACTGTCTGCATAGCTTCGGTCGTTCTCAACTATATTGCTCTCTGCCTCATCAGTTACCAAATGATTAACATAACCATCAAACATAACATTCATATCTCTATGTTTCACAACGGGAGGAGCACACATAGAAGAATATCTGAAAATGTACTGTATGTAGTCGAACTGACGCTTGACACACTCTGAAAGATGAGGAAACGTCAAACATGACCCGCAAACCAACCATCTCGAGTATAAGACTATATCGTCAAAGAGAATCGTCTCACAGTGATCGACGTAACAATGGAAGTCTGAAAAGTGCAAGAGGATTCAAGTCTGAAAAATGTTGGAACACATGAATCACTAGTTAGTAACATCGTTACAATAACTTAATGAAAATGAGACACAAGCACTAAAAGACAAAGAAATGTTACATTCAAAAGTGTGATACTGCATGTCATCTACTTCGTATTTCACATACATTCTTTAGATAACTTAGAGTACAAGTAGACCAAACAAGCGGCCCCCAAATTATACTCACGGAGGGGGAAATTTTGAATTTTTCAAAAAATTGATTGTGACGTGTTTAACACGTTGCAAATTTTTGAGAGGGAAAACGTCTGACTTTGACGTGAAGTGATACTGAAGTGTACAAATTGACTGAATAAAAAATATAACTGTTGTAGGAGTTGCGACGAGGATCTCACGTGACAAGGTTGCGACGTGAAATTCACGTCGCTGATTGGTTGACGTTGATTTCAAATTATAATGTTGGGGGTTGTGACGTGAATCTCACGTGGCAAGGTTGCGACGTGAAATTTGGCAAGGTTGCGACGTGAAATTCATGTCGCTGATTGATTTATAAAGATATTCACTTCATCTCTCTTTCTAGAAACTCATTTGTGTTTTCTTCTACTTTCTCTTCTTCTTTCTCTTCTTCTATCTATCTTCTTCCATTCAAATTCAACCTTCTTCTTCATAATAACATCCAAATTCAATTCCAAATTTCATTTATAACAAAGTTAAGTTGTCTAATATTTCTTCAATTTAATTTTTGATATTTTTGTTTTAGGTTAATATTGTTTTGTGATGTTGATTTATGTTTTTTATTGTTAAGAAATTGAAGAGATTAGAAGAAAGATTGAACAAAAGGGTTGTAAACGAAGTTAGAAGGAGATTGAAAGGAAAAAAATTATATTTTTTTTATAAAATATGTAGTTATATATATGTATAGTGTAAAAGGAAAAAAATTTAATATATTTATTTAAAATAAATATATACTATATTTTTTATTAAAACATAATGTTATATATTATGAAGTTTTAATTTTTCTTTTTTATTTTATTTATATATATATATATATATATATATATATATATATATATATATATATATATATATATATATATATATATATATATATATATATATATATATATATATATATATATATATATATATATATATATATTTTTTAAAGCAGAATATAAAAAAGAATATCAAACATAGTAAATATCTATAATAATATATTTTAATAATAAAAAAAGTTTTATGTATTTAATAAAAACTTTTATATATATATATATATATATATATATATATATATATATATATATATATATATATATATATATATATATATATATATATATATATATATATATATATATATATATATATATATATATATATATATATATATATATATATATATATATATATATATATATATATATATATATATATATATATATATATATATATATATATATATATATATTTATGTTATTGTTTTTAAAAATAGATTATACTAATAAAAATAGCAGGGTTAAATATAAAAATGCTCCCTGTAATATTAGCGAATTCAGGTTTTAAATCCTCGTAAAGTTTTTTTTTTTAATTTCCCCCTTGTGTTATGTAGATTCTCTCATATCTCCCCCACTGGCCAGATGTCATAGAATCTTGAGTGACATGTAGATTTATTTGCCACGTTCTATTTCCAATTTAGCCACATGGCATTCTTAATTAAATCATCACCTTGCCTAGTTGTAAATTACGTTTTATATTCGTTATAACCCCTGCAGTGTTAGGGTTTATGTGAGAAGTTTGTGTTGCAAAGACGATTAGTCGTTAGGGTTCATTTTCCGTTGAAGCTGTTGTCGTATGTAGGCGTCTGGTCGTCATGGATGGAAGCAAGTGTTCTTCAACAAGTAAGGGTTTGCCACGATGTGGCTGCAACAAAAACATGAAGTTATGGGTGTCTAACACCGTCGAAAATTCAAGCAGAAAATTCTAGAAATACATAAATTCCACGGTGAGTTGTTTATGAGGTTGTAATTCTTCTTACATATGAACCTTCTCACTTGTTTATCTTTTAATATTAGGTAAAAATGCAGAATGGTTGCGGTTTGTTTCTCTGGGACGACATGGTTAGCGAGGCTGAAGTGAATTCATCTAGGTGTTGCGAACGTGATATGAGCAAGGGCTATTTGCGAAGGAGATCGTTGAGGAGAGATCAAATAAGGTGGAAAAACTGAAGAGAAAGCTTGCATCGGAGAAGACAAAGAATTTATGGATGATGACTGCAATTGTTCTATCTTGGGTGTTATTTGCATTTGTGTATTTTAAGTAGTTAGTATGGTTTGTAATTGGATCTTGGTCTGTCATGATTTGTAAGACATACAAGTTTGTGTTGAATTAAACTCTAATTTTTGGTGGCCAATGTAAGACAAATTATGTTTTGTTGAATGAAATTTTAAGTTTTGTGTAATTTAGTTAAAGTTACATTCGTTGACAGTGAATATGTCTAAGGCACCAAAGTTACATTCATTGAAAGCAAAATTTTGACAGCAAAAGATGTCTAAGACAGTTGAATAAAATTTTGACAGCATAGTTGAATAAAATTTTGACAGCAAAGTTACAAAAGGCACACTTGATGCATAAGTCTATTACATCATTACCAAAAGGCACACTTGGTGCATATGTCTATTACAACATTACCAAAATGCACACTTGATACATATGTCAAACACAATAATAATACAAGCAAATAAAAGGCACACTTGGTGCATATGTCAAACACAGTAATAATACAACCACTTAAAAGGCACACTTGGTACATATGTCAAAATCTTAGGTCTATTAAAGATAACATAAAACTTAGTCTCTAATTTTTTTGGTCCCCATGTCTTCATAAACCTTGTTTTCACTCCTAGTTTGAAGTCCTTTGAACCTGACTTCTCTCCAACTTCTGTTATGGTGATTGGCTGCTCACTAGATCCTGGGCCTGTAATTGGTTTCTTAAACCAACTCAACTTGATCCTTTCACTTTGCCTTATTTTGGTAACTGGCTTCTTTCCTTTCTGTTTCTTTGAGTTAGCCACAACAGATACATTCTGTGAATCATTAACCATTGTACTATGTCCATCATATCCTGGACAACCTCCCTTATTGTGATACTGTGGGAGAACTGACTTGAGGTTTTTGCGTTTGTGTTTGCAAATGTTGCGGTTAGCAAGAGTCGCCACCGACTTTTATTTTATCCAATAAGGAAAGGTGAAAAAGCACAGGAAAGACCTTTAGAGATGTTTTCTTGAGTTCGGGGGGTAGATTATGAGAAGGGAAGGTATTAGAAACCTTTTCATCCATGATTTTTCATGGGCTCTTAGTTACTCGCTAGATCACTTGCTTTTGTTTGAATGTGTGCTTGTGATGTGGTTTTTGAAAATATTTTGAAAATGTGACTTTGTAATGATTCTCGTTTCTATAAGAATGCGTACAAAGTTTTGTTTTTGAAAATAGTTCAAAGAGGTGTTTGTGAGATGTGTTTTTGAAAGTGATTTTGAAAAGGGTTTCCTTTGTGATGACTCTCGTTTCTATAAGAACGCGTACAAAGTGTTTATCTTTTGAAAATGTTCCAAATGGAAGTGTGAGTGTATAAAATGTTTTTGTTGTGAGAAAGCGAGTAACTAAGAGCGAACCTACCTACTCAAAAGGTCTTAGATGTTCTTTTCCTCCTCCTTTATATGTTGCTATCTTACCATTGATTTGGTAAGAAGCCCCATCGTTAGATGTGAAGGGACGGGTGTGGGACATTTGTATAGTCATAGAAGGCAACCTATGTGACGTTTTAGCAATGCCGTTTAGGGACTAGATCGTTTACCAAAGGCAACATCGAGGGTCATCGAGGGACTACGATCTTTTAGCGAGGGTCTTTGCTAAAACACCCATGTTCGAGGGACATGACTATTTTTCCGATAGGCAACAAAGTAGGATTACCCTAAGGGTGCATGTGTGAATAGTGTATTTGATTGCATGAATTTTAGTCTTGATTAGGGTGATCTATTTGTTGATTTTCATATCTTGCCATACACACTCTAATTACTAGCAATACATTTTAAAATGATAAAAGTGCGGAAAGTAAATATCCTACGCTATTACAATCATTAGGGGGATGGGGGTACATATTTATGAATGGGGGTTGCAAATAAAATTAAATCCTAAGTTACTATTACAACCATATTGAAATGTACAATATAAGAAAGAAAAAGGACTTGTTTAGAAAATGTTTTTTTAGTCTTAAGTTAATTAAATAATAAAATAAATATTTTTATGTCTTTTATGTTAATAAAAAAAGGGTTAATATGAAAAATAATAAAAGAAAAATAAATGAAAGAGTTGAAAGACGCGTGCTGCTGCGAGCGAAACCACAGGGATCGGAAGTTCTGGAGTCAAGAGCGTTGTGACTCAATAGGAAACGTCAATGGGCATCAGAAGTTGAGTTGGTAAACTCTGAGGTCCTGCAAGAAACGTTAGAGGGAAAACACAGAAATTCTGGGTGGTATTCAGACAGTGAGCCAAAAGTCAGAAGTTCTGTGCTATGCTAAAAACAGTGAATAAACGTCAGCAGTTTAGTGCATTATCAGTATGTAAGAATCAGAAGTTCTAAGTGTTAAAGCAGTGCAGAGAACTCAGAAGTTCTGTGTGCTTAAACAGTGAGAAAATCCTAGAAATTCTATGTGTTAGAATGGTGAGTGAAAAACAGAAGTTCTGTGTTACATTTCAACTCTTCCCTTACATCAATCAGCGCAATGATAAGTTTATTCAGTTTTCAGCAAACAGAAAATCAGAAGGATAAAAGCACAACGGTTTATGGAAGTTCTGATCCTGATCCTAAGTCTAGCCATGATCAGAAAGTTCTGATCCTGAGTCTTTCTACTTACGCAGTGGTATGAACAACATTAATACTATGATATTTACATGTTTAATGATGTTCTGAGTGAGAAGATGCAAAGTCAAGGAGACTTACCTTGAACCTGTAGTGTGTGTCTGGGACGTGAGCTGCTGCCTTCAGATATTCTGGAGTCAGCAAGAGCAACGAAGGAGGAAATGCCAAGTTCTTTTACTTCAAGGGAAAAACAAAGGTTTTAGTTTTCTACTTAGGAATTCTGGATTTTTTTATGGAGGTATCACAACTTTCTTTTCTCTCTTTTTGATGACTCTCTCTCTCCAAAAGCCAGCCCCTTGCAAGTGTGATGGAGCAAATTATTTATAGATGAATTTGTTGTGGTTTTGGGGGGAAAAACAAATGGGATTTAAACTTTTTTGGCACACTGTTCCATTGCTTTTTGATCACAGCCTTTTGTATTTGATGCAAATACAGGATTTGGAAAAATGCAGGCATGGACTGGATTAACTGCTGGTTAGAGTATTGCACTGTAGCAGTGCATCAAGTTGTTTAAATGAGGTCTTGGGATTTGGTGATGTTCTGATTGCAGAAGATCAGAAACGTAACCTCCCAATGCTGAAGGGGCATATTCTGACCAGAGCGTTGAACATAGCCTTCATATGTTGAAGAATCATGTTCTGACTGAAGCATCATGTTCTGACCAAAGAGCATCGCTTCTACATGTTCTGATTGAAGTGTTATGTTCTGAACCGTGTTTGTAATTTCTGACTGCACTTGCATAGAGGCTGACTCAGAAGTTCTGAAGTATCATATACTCTTAACACTTAGAAAATTTTCTAAATGTTTAGAAAATTTGATTTTTCCAAAGTAACTTCTAACTCCTGATTTTTGATGAATCAATTTCATGTCTTGATAAAATATAATTGTTGAAACTTAATTTTTAATTTAAAAGTCAACATTTAACTTTTTAGTGTGCTTTTGACCATTTTTCCCTTATGGATGATTTCCTTGAAAAGTGATGATTCAAGACTTGGAACTTGATAAAAGCAAACCTGAGAGTCCAGGATGATCCTTTGAGAAATGGGAGGGAAAATTTTGGGGTACAACACTTATCCTTACCTTTCTAGGCCTTCCTGGACCTCTCTTGTATGATGGTGGTAAAACTTGTTCCATTTCTACTTCTGGCCACATATCCTGTCCATTGATAGGGCTTATTGAAAATCCATAACAAACTGCAAATTTTTCTCTGGTGTAACACTCATCAACAAATTCTTCTGGGTTTTGCTTCCTATAACTCAAAGACGCCACATCATGGCTACAAGGTATTCCCACTAACTCCCAGAAGTTTCAACTACATGACCTTTTAGCTATGTCCACTATAAACTCTTGGTGGTTGTAAGTATGAGTGACTTGGAATTGCTGAGCTATGGACCATGTTGGCAGCCAATGTCCACAGTTGTATACTTCATTATCTAACCTTCTTCTGGGTATATGCATCACTTTATGTTGCCATTTTTCTAGTTTGGTGGCATATGTAGACAACCTATTCTTAAGGTATTTCTTCATCCACTCACACATAGTCAGTATGGGTTTATCCCTAGCAGCTAGTATTGTAGCATTGAAGAATTCAGATATGTTATTCATCAAAATATCACATTTAGGGTAAAAAGTGAAGGCATGCTTACACCAACTCTTAGTAGGGACTGCCATCAACTAAGTCCAAGCATTTTGATCCACTTTTTTCAATTCATTCATCTTCTGGGATCATGCTTGTTGGCATGTAGCTTTAGCAGCCCCATCATCAAATCCTTTATAAGGGATCCACCACCAATTTTTTTTTGAAATTTGCATATAAATGTCTGAGACAAAGTCTGTGTTCTATCTTGTCAAACATCTCCTCGAAGACAGCAACTAGTCCCTAAACAGATCCAACAATACATATAACACTTAATAACAATTAATACAGATCTAATAAGTTAATAATAGTTAATCAATACACTACTAATAGTTAAGGATACACATACCTTCTGTTGATCAGAGATGAATACATATCTTCTCTCTTGACCAATGTCTTCCATCAATAGTTGTATGAACCACCTCCAGCTCTCCTTAGTTTCTGTCTCAACCACTCCAAACGCCAATGGAAAGTATTGATCATTAGCATCTCTCCCCACAACAATCAATAGTTGTCCACCATACTTTGTCTTCAAATGACATTCATCAACCCCCACAAATGGTCTGCAACCATTGACAAATCCTTTCTTACAACCATCAAAACAAAAATAAAAGGATCCAAACCTAGGCTATATGGAAGGAGTAGGTCTTTCAACATTATTCTTGACAGTGTTACCAGGATTCACTCTTGTTAATTCAGCAGCATACCTCCATATAGATGCATATTGATTATCTGTATCACCTTCAATTATCTTCTTAGAAATTAACTTGGCCTTCCATGCTTTTGCAACAGTAATCCTTATAGAATTTTTTTGCCTTATCTCTTGCATTATGTCTCTTATCCTAATATTATCAGAACTTTGTAGCCTCTTTACCACGTGCTTAGCCACCCACCTAGAGTTTGTAGATTTGTTTTCCAAAACCCTAGCATATGTGTGGGTATCCACAAGTGTTTTTATTGCAAAAGTGTGTTTGTGGGCCACTTTGGAGCATAAGACCAAAAAGCCACATTTATCCTTACATTATACTCTAACCCTGTAGCTTTCATTTTTAACAAAGGTAATTTCCCTCCCATTGAGGGCTAACCACTCACAAATAGCCTCCCTAAATTCCACAAGTGAATTAAATTCCATACCCATCTTAAACCTGTAGTCCTTGTTGAGGTGATCTTTTCTAAACCTTTCATACTTGGGCCTTTCATCATCACAAGAATCATCTGAGTCATCACTATTCAACTCATCGCTAAGGTATTCATCCTCATCCGTGGTCTTCTTGGGCCTACCAAAAATCCCACTAAGACTTACATCTTCATTCAATGACAACGTAACATCGATTCCTTCAAATCCATCAAGCAGAGCAGTAGCTCTCTCATCTTCACTGTCATCTAAACCTTCGACCATCTCCTCTTCCAACCCATCCATTTCATTCACCTCATTGACACAGTTGGGCTGTATCATCAGCATCCAATCCTCCCTGAGAATGTTCCACAAATAAATGTCCAACGATATTCATTGCACTAAAGAATGATGCAAAATCGTATGCATTATCATACTTTTTTATCAAAGGTATTTCCTGTTGTTTTCACCCTTTCCTTATTGGATAAAAGAAAAGTCGGTGACGACTCTTGTTATCCACAACAATTGTAATAAAATACAAAACATCAAAGTCAGTTCTCCCACCGTATTACAATTACCATTGTTAAAATTTAGATATACTACAATGTATTGCATTCTATAAATGAATAATTATATATATATATATATATATATATATATATATATATATATATATATATATATATATATATATATATATATATATATATATATATATATATATATATATATATATATATATATATATATATATATATATATATATATATATATATATATATATATATATATATATATATATATATATATATATATATATATATATATATATATATATATATATATATATATATATATATATATATATATATATATATATATATATATATAATCTTCTTATTTATGTAATGTAATGAGTTTTAAGTTGATGTATATGTTACTCTTTGGATTGTTTGTTTGTTCTTTGACTTATGTCCATTTAATATTTATGTATAACTATATTTGGTTATAACCATGTAGTGTCTATTTTTGGAATAAAGAATACTTTATTAAAATCCAAAAAACAGTTAATACAAGCCAATCGCATGGTATCAGGCCAAGCTCAACAAACAAGACAGTTAATCTATAATCATCAAAGTGTTGCTATCAATGTGTTTACTAAGCTTCTCCACTATGCCACATCTATTGACTATGGTAGATTTGATTTGCATAACATTGTCTTGATCAAGACCTGGAGTCGAGAAGATGATATTATTCCTCCTTCTCCATAACTCATAAATTGTCTCAGTTGTTGCCATTTTCAACATGTTGCTTCTCCAACCTTTTCCTTTGGTATTGTTTGTAATCCACACTTTCTCATTGCTCCATTTTTTCAAGGAAGCCTCTGGTATCCAATCCGCTGAATGATACTACTTCATATTTCTTTTGTAACGGAGCACTCAAAGAATAGGTGCTCATGTGTCTCCAAATCATGACAAAAAGCACACAGTTTATTAGTGGTAACCCCAAATCGATTTAACTTATCCTTAGTGCTAAGTTTGTCCATTAGAGTCATCCATAGAGTAAATATGGCCCTTGGTCTAACTTGGTTTCCAAGAATGATGTTTTTCCATTCCATATGTTGTCTTCTACCTCTCAAACATTTATACATCTCATTTGTTGTGTACCTATCAGTTTGGAGCGCATCATTCCAATAGCTAGTATGTCTCGGTTTATCCCTGCAATGCATAAGCTTTTTCATCAACCAAGAGTTATTTTCCTTCAGTTCCTAGCTCATCACATTACTATTTTTGAGGTAATAAGTGTTCATCCACTTCACCTAAAGTTTATCAGCTTTGGATTGAAGGCTCCACGGGAGCTTTCCAAGAGTTTCTAAATTCCACTCCCCCAAAGAAGTAATATTCATACCTCCTGTAACTTTAGGATTGCAAATAGTGTCACAAAGCTATAGGAGCTTTTCTGCTTCCCTCAGCCTTGTTTCTCCATAGAAAACTCTGGAAAATGGAATCAATTTTCTTTAGCACGCACTTTGGGATAAGAAACAGTTGCATCCAGTAGGCAGTAATAAGAAAAATAACACTCTTAATAAGCTGTTGTCTACCAGCATAGCTCAGGATTTTTTCCGTTCAATGCTTAATTCTTTCTACAATCTTATCCACCAAGGGCCTGCATTTATGGACACTAAGCTTTCTACTAGACAGAGGCACTCCTAAGTGCTTGAAAGGAGGGTGCCAACACGATATCCTGTAGAAAGTAACAACTGGTTTTTTTGATCCTCATGAATCCCTCCAACATATATCTTGCATTCTGCAGGATTAGCGTATAAACCTGTAGCAGCAAAAAAAAAAGGAACTCTTTCATCAACATTTGTACATATTTCATATCACCCCTCGAGAATAAGAGAAGGTCGTCCGCAAAACAAATGTTTGTAATCCCAAGTTTTTCACACTTAGGATGAAAGTTGAAATTGGGTTGACTTTGTAATTTCTTTAGGCATCTCTTGAAATATTCCATTACCAGCACAAATAACATAGGTGATATGGGATCACCTTGTCTAAGGCCCCTCTTGGCTTGCAAAAAATCAGTCTGATGCCCATTTATGGAATACCTGTAAGAAACAGAAGAAACACACATCATAATCCATTTAATGAATTTCAGAGGGAAGTTCATTTATTTCATTATTTCCTCAAGCGCACCCACTCCACATTATCATACACTTTTTGAAGATCTATTTGAATGGCACACCTAGCAGAAATGTGCTTCCTAGTACACCCTCTCAACAACTCATGTGCAATGATAATGTTATCATGAATCACTTTGCCGGGAAGGAAATCTGAATGGTTATCCTCAACCATAGTATTGATGACTTTTCTTAATCTATGGGTCAAGATTTTGGAGATAATCTTGTAGATGGTAATACAACAAGCAACAGGGCGCATGTCTTTCATAGTTTTGGCATTGGGGATTTTAGGAATAAGGGTTACAAGAGTACAATTCACAACTTTGTATAATCTCCCCTCATCAAAAAAATCCAGAATCACAGTCTTAACATCTCTCCCCACTACCTCCCAAGAAGCTTTAAAGAATTTTGCATTGAAATCATCCATACCTGAGGCCTCTGTGTCTCCTATACTCTTTAAAGCTTTCCAAATTTCAACATTAGATATAGATTGGGTTAACTCTACTATGTGTTGATCTGATAATTGGGCACCATTTCTCATTGCAACTATGTCAATATGGACCAGCTGTTGAGCAAACTTACCAACTAAATCTCTGTAGAAATTCATCACCACTATCTCAATGTTTGTGTTTCCCATAATAGGTTGACCCTTTGCATATTCAAGACTATTAATACCAGCTTTTTTGTTTTTCCCTTTAACAATAACATGTAAGTACTTGTTACTTCCATCCCCTAACTTGAGCCAACGAATTTTGGATTTATGCATAAGCACTTTCTCCTCTATCTCAGTATTTTTAAGAATCTCTATTGTCCAGAATTTGACTTTCTCTATAAGATCAGAATTAAACATATCCTTAGCCAGATCAGCTTCAACTTATTCCAATTTCTCCCTAATGTATTGAAGATTCACGATCCCTTCAGTGGTTCTCTTAGCTAGTAGCTCTTTCATCACAGGTTGCAAAATTTTCAAATTCTGTCAGATTCTATACATAGGTCTGTCTTCACTGTTATGACTCTAGTTGTTTATCACTTTCTCAATGAAGTCATGATTGTAAATTACATAGTTCAGAAATTTGAGCTACCTTTTGTACCTAATCTAGTTGGCATATCCCATATGTTGCACACTAAGAGGGGCATGGTCTGAGATGTGGGAAGGCAGAACTTCTATGTCACAGTTTGGGAATTTGGTGTACCACTATTTGTTGCATATAACATGATCAATTCTAGAATATATCACATTCTCCTTATATCTATTAGGCCAAGTGAAATGATTACCATTATTCTCATGCTCATGCAAGTCATTATCATCCATCATTTTCTCAAGGTCATAATATTCAGCTTCTTGGATCTGGGTGTCTCATATTCTATCTCTAGTTATGAGCACATTATTAAAATCACCAATTACTATCCAAGGTCCCTGAACTAAGTTAACACACTTTTAGATATCCAACCATATAATATTCTTATTATGGAGCTGGTTCTGAGCATAGATCATAGTGAGCCAGAAGGATTGTTGTCCATTCTTCTCAGTTACCTTGCAATGAATGTACTGATCAGATGTGTTAATTAGTTGCATGTCTTTACTATCTTTAATCTTTAATCTTTAATCTTTAATCTTCTTAGCACTACCAATTATTTCCAAAAGAATCTTTAATCTTCTTAGCATTATTCTCGTTGACTCTAGTTTCAAGAAAAATAATACAAGGGTTGTGCATATTCTTGAGATGGGCTCCGATCTCAAGATGCCTAGCCCTCTTATTTAAGCCCCTAACATTCCAAGCAAGCATCATGGGACATTATCATCAAAAGTCCCTGAACTCTCTCCATCCCCATTAATCAACACATCAAATCCATTGTGACATTGGATGATTGTGTGGCTTTCAACAGTATGATCCTTTCCCTTGTCTTTGATACTTGAAACTGTAATCTAGGGTATGTTCTCATTTATAGGTTCTGGGGTAGGCTGGGTTTTGGCTTTTGTTTCTTTCTCTTTAGGTTTGGGGTTCCACACCTTGTAAACTTTCTTTGTTGGTTGTTGTGGCTCCTTGCAAACATGCCCAACTTTATCAGATTTTGTGAAGAATGGGGGCTTCCATTCATATTCAATAGCCTGCTGTAATTTAACACTATTGGGGCCATTGATAGTGACACTTTCATTTAGTTCATATGTGATATCCACTTCAATTAAAACCATTGCATAAGAAACTCTTAATTTGCTGGCAATATATTCATCTGTCATCAAAGGTTTTCCTACAACTCTAGCAATCTTTCCAATCCCATTTTCTCCCCAAAAACAAGAGGAAGTTGGGGGAAGGTAACCCAAATAGGTAGTGTCATGATCATGCTCTCTTTAAGTGTGAAATCTGGTGTCCATTCATGTAAAAACATTGGTTTTCTTTGAATGGTGTAAGGCCTTTTTCTTAACAATAACTCTTTGTCTACGCCTGACTTGAACTTGATGATAAAATACCCTTCCTCGTTGTAATACAGTTGAGGTAATGAGAAGAAATTCCAGAACTTTACCATAAAGTTTTTAACAACATTCATGGAAAGATTTCCCCCTATGACATACATTATTAGAGCATTTTTCCAATATATCAGTTCGGATGTTATGTCTTGTTCCTCAATACTAACCTCTAGTTCTCCATTCGCTACCCGAGGCGGGAAATATTCTATATTGTTTCTAATAGTAGGTAATTTATTACCTTGTATGACGTCAACCCATGGGATTTGCTTTGTTGGGTCCGTTTCTGTTTCCTTCTTCTCATCTTCCTCCGCATTCTCTACGAGCACTTGCTCTATTGTGTCTAGATGTTGCAGACTTTCCATGTTCTTTCTTCCTTCTGAAATTATCACATGAGTGCTAGATATCTCCTTCGTAGAACTCTACCCTTCTGTTAGAGTCTTTGGCGATGCTGAGAACACACGAACCACTGTTATAAGATTCGTCGTCATCGATTTGCACGGGAGGCCACGACCAAACGACCCATCTCGTACCAAAATTACAGGATCTAGGTTCTTGTGTGTTATACCCCAAAATTTTCCTTCTCTTTTTTCAAGACATTTCTCACAAGATCTTTAATGGCTCAAAATTGCACAAGTGTTGACTAAGTCAAACCATCTCCCAAACACTGATGCTTCAAATTAGGATTTTGATTTTCAAAAGAACAATTAAACTTTTAAATCCTTAAATGAGTTTCATGGATCATAATGGACCTCCAATATTACTCATGTCAAGTTTCAAGTCTTGAATCACAATTTTGCTTAGTCAATTGCCAAGATGACTAAAAATAAGCTGTATTGGGTAAAAATTCAACTGTGGTCAACCTACAGTCAAACTTCATGATTTTTGACCAACATCAACATCATAAAGTCCTACTCATAATTTTATTAAGTATTGATCACAATCTCTCAAGAAAAGCACTTAATTTACCAAAAGGGTAAAATGGTCAAAATTAGGGTTTTGACTATATTTGGCTTATCAGGGACTTTTGACCTAATACGTGATCTACTGGCTTGAAGCATAAAGAATTAAAATGCAACATGTTAACCTAATTTCTTGGTTCAAAACATTCCTTAAGATCAATGTATTGATAGTTGAAATTTGATCAACTGATGAAAAAGTCAACTGTACACCAAAAAGTCAAACTTTGACTTTCTGACCAAATTTAAGTTTCAAAGATCACATTTCATCAAGAAATTCAAATATATGAAGCTTGATCATCAAGAAATCAAGAAAGTTAAAAGTCAATTTGAAAAGTCAAACTTTCCAAGACAAAGAAATTTTTTTAAGTGTTTTCATACATGATAATTTCATAACTTCATGACATTATTTCACCAAGATGCAAAATGATTCAAAGAAAACTTTCAACATGAAATTTGTATATCTTGATGAATTATACAACTTTGTATTAGAAGGTTGATGTCCAAAAAATGCATAGATTTGAAGATATGAGCCCATGAAATCATGACATTGTTATCCAACACTTAGAGAAATTTTTAACAGGTTTTGGTCAGTTTTTATCTCAACTTCTTGGCCAATTTTCATCAGGTTCCAATTTGATTTATCCAAAATGGTCAACATGAAATTTGTAGACAATGTTTCAAGCTTTCCAAAACATCCAAGAGTATGAATTTATCATACTTGAGCTAGAAGATTCAAAGACATGAAGTTGGGCATCCATTCTTGAAATACAAGGCATTTTGTGATGAACACATAACCAAATCCTTATGTCATGCTGCATAATCCCATGTTGCAGGCCTTCTAACTTGCAAATCTCACCACAATTTAATGCTTACACCTACTCTTGAGCTATTACCCAAGTGTTTGAGCCATTGTCCAAAAGATCTTTCTATTTATGGCATAAAGGCACCATTGCTATTCTTGAAAAGAAAGCTTTTGGTACAAAATTTTTCTTGAGCTCATACCTTGCTTACTTCTGATTATACTCCATCATAAATCATGGAAAGTAGCTCCTCTACACCAGCAGCTTTGGTACTTCTTCTTGGGACCATGGAAGACTTGGCATAACTTGATATTTGCATTCCAACCAAACCATAATTTGTTATCATGCAAATCTGATTACTTCAACTTCCCAAACCTTTTCTATATAAATAGAGAGGTCATTTGAAATCTAAATAGGCCATATTCTTGTGTGTTGAAAGATCCTCAAACCCCCATATACTCTAAAAACCAGAATTGTCCACAAAAACTTCCATTTATGAGTTTTGAAACAAAAATCTTCAAATCTCTCAAACCTTGCAAGTCTTGTCCCAACAAACCATCCAAATACTTCATATACATCATATAAAAGTTGTTCATACACAAGAGCAACTTGCAACTTCTGTAACATCATTATCACCAGTTTCCAAACTCAAAAACAACCACCTGCAACTTGACTTCTCCAACTCTAAATCAAAACACGAATTTCAGTTTCAAGGTAAGTTTTCTTGACTTTGAACTCTTCATACAAGCATCATTAGTGGTTCATTTGTGAAGATAAAATGTAGATATCATTTCCCTGAAGCTAACCATATGCTTACTTTTCATTTTCACTAACCATGTATTGAGAACTGACTTATATATGTGATAGAATAATGTTAGAAGTAAAAAACAACAGTATGAGTCGATGTATATCTCTATGAATCGACTCATATTAGGTACAAAACAGGTTATGAGTCGATACAAGGAATTATGCATGAATACATACTATTATCAAGATACATTAGAGAAAAATGTGTATGAGTCGATACAAAACACGAATGAGTCGATACAAAATAGAAATGAGTCGATGCAAACCTTTATGTATTAATACATACCGAGTTGGTTTTGATTTCCAAGAGCCATAAATGATATGTATCGATGCATAAGTGCATGTGTCGATACATAACATATATGATCCGATGCAAACCATTATGTATCAATACATACTGAGTTGGTTTTGATTTCCAGGGGCAAGAAGTGATATATATTGATGCATAAGTGCATGTGTCAATGCATAAAGTTTTTTTAAAAACAATTTCCTTCCTTTTTACATTATCTTTATATTTTTAGATATTGTTATTAAATATTAAATATGGTTGTAATAGTATAATTATAACTTTATTGATTTCGTCCCCCATTCATAAACTTGTATCCCCATCCCCAAAATGATGTAATAGCGTAGAACATTAAATTCCCGCAATTTATCGCTTTCAATATTATTGCTAGTAATTAGGGTTTGTATGGCAAGATAAAATCAATCGTTAGAAAACCTTAATCTCAAAGATAAAATGCATGTAATTAAAACACTTTGCACACTTGCACCTCTAGGGTAACCGACACTTGTTTCCTCGAATAAAACAATCATGTCCCTCGAACGTGAGATACTTTAGCAATGATCCTTGAATACAAGATCGTAGTCCCTCGATGACCCTTCGATGTTGCCTTTGGTAAACGATATTAGACCCTTATGACAAATTGCTAAGGTATCCTACAATATTTCCTTCTATGACTGTACGACGATCCACGCCTGTCCCTTCACATCTAATGATAGTGTTTCTTATCAATTAATGGTAAGATAACAATATCTAAAGGAGGAGGAAATGAACAAAGACTTTTTGAGTAGGTAGAACGCTCATAGTTGCTTGCTCACAATCATCTTCAAATCATCTCTCGAAACACACCAACACTTTCAAATGAAATATTTTCAAAAGTTAACACTTTGTATGCATTCTTTTAGAGACGAGAATCATTACAAAGTTCGCCTAAGCAAAGGCAATTTCAAAAACACTTTCAAATGATATATTTTCAAAAGTCAACACTTTGTATACATTCTTATAGATATGAAAATCATTACAAACACATTTCAAACAAAGAATTTCAAAGTGAGCTAGCAACTAAGAGCCCGTAGATAAATACAGATGAAAAGGGTGATAACACCTTCCATTTTCATAACCTACCCCCCGAACTCAAGAAAATTATCAAAAGGTCTTTCCTGTTCTTTTCACCCTTTCCTTTATTGGATAAAAGAAAAGTCGGTGGCGACTCTTGCTATCCGCAACAATTGTGATAAAATGTAAAACACCCAAGTCAATTCTCCCACCGTATTACAGAACTGGCGACTCTGCTGGGGAAAATGATTGAATTAAAAGTGGGGTTACCTTAGAGACTAGATCACCTTTAAATTATTTCATTGTTTGATTTGCTTGCTTTACTCTTAAGTGGTTTTTTGAGTTTTGTATTAATCATCTAGCCAGATCGGGGAACATTCTTAGGTAAGTAGCAATAGATCGTGGGACTGTGCGGGGTATACCGACATGGTTGAAGCAATGACTATGTTAGTGTGACACATTTGTTGGTACCGGTATCCCTTGAGTCCAGTCATGGAGAATACGGGGCCGCTGTGTGGTGTCATGAAGCACTAACTGGCCGTAGAACCTTTAATTGAACAACTTGGCCATTAGGAAGTAGTGAGATAGCCAGCTTTGGTGTAGTATGAAGTTGGTTGATACTCAATTCAATTGTCTTTGAGATTGGACTTTTGGGATATTTCGGTCGCTAATAAAGAGGCTTGCGCTGAAACAATGCTCGATGAAGAAAGATAAGTGATATTGAGATTCCTTAGAACCCAATTACTTTCTAGGACAGGTTAAATCAACTAAACTTCAAGAGAGCACTTACCTATAAACTCCATGCAAGCATAAACCTAAGGATTTGTTTACTTTGCTTGTATATGTTTATTTGCACTTAACATCATGACATCATACCATAGCATTTTCAACAACCACTTCAAGGATCTCAAGGGTTTGTGATACAGGGTTATATTGAACCAGACGTCTATCAAGAGGCAATAGGATTTATTTTCCTCTAGCCAAATGATGTCAAAAAGCCAAAGAGTTAAGGGTTATGACCCACTTGACATGGTGAGCTTGATTCTCGTGGAAGGATATTCAACGATACAAAGTTCTTCAATCAAAGCTATAGTCAAAATTCAACTTCTAACATCTTCTTGTGTTTACCCAGCAAGGTCCTTGAAAACATTTTCATTCACATTACATGCATTATAGCAAAAGCAGGTTTCCGACACAGGTTTCTTTATCTTTCTACTGTTTATTTCAATAAGATGGCTCTCGAGCAAACTGTCCAAGATCTTCATACCCAAAATGATCAGCTTCAAGAATTGTTCCTGAATCTATCCAAGGGGCAAGAAGAAGTAAATGCACTCCTCATTGAGAGAATGACCGAGAAGAATCCTGAAGATAACAAGGATGGCCAGCTGAAACAATTGCAAGCTGAAATAGAAACGATGAGAATCCAGATGTTGGGACAAATGACTCTTATCCAAAACTTAGCTCGGGGACAAGAAGAGTTGAGAATTATCGTCAACAAGCTTAATCAAGACGGATGCAACCGTATGAAACAAACAATTAAGATTGGGGATCAAGTTATTAATCAGCCCCCAATAAGACAAGAAGTTGGTTTGGTCGAGAGAACACCTTTCAAAATGGCTACTACACCGCGAGTATAACAACGACCTCACCAAAAACAACAGGGTAGTCAGCATAGGCAAGATACGCCCAAAAGACAATTTACCGAGATTAACATGTCTTTGTCTCAAGCATTGCATCATATGTTGGAGGCGAAGTTGGTTACATTGAAAGAGCCTCCTTAAAAGCATAATACTTCTTCTCCCTGTTACAAACATAATGAAAGGTGCGCATACCATTCCAATAGTTGTGGACACGACACTAACCATTGTTGGGTATTGAAAAACAAGATTCAAGACCTGATCGACGAAGAAGTGTTGGAATTCACACAAGATGGTCAGATTGAATTGTTCTGTCATCCCTCAAAGGCACACCATTTGAAGTGACAAATTTAGGCGGAGAAGCTTTTTGTTCATTCGAATTTCCAGTTGTAATTTCTTTGTTTGTTTAAACACTTATATTTATGTTAGACTTTGGTTGTTCTCATCAATGCATTATATATGTTTGTCTCGAGTTAATCCATTCATTTTCACTATACTGAAATTATGCTTTTACTCCTTTTTGTATGACATTTAACTCTCAACTACAGGACGTAAGCCTTTAGAGGGAGGATGACGAAAATAATACCATAATCTCATACAATATGCTTTTGGACAAACTTTGCTGACGATGTACAAGCATTGTTTCAAATCCCAAACAGTGGAGTTATAAGGAAGATAATCCCTAGTCAACCCCTTTGAGCCAAAGAAGTAGGAGTTTTATTTTTCAAACAAACTGAAACCTTTAATCATAACCCGGGGCATAGTAGTTTCTCAGTTAATTCGAATGCGTATTCAGTCGCAATCTGTCACTTCACAACAAAAATATCCTTCTGAATCAAAAAATGGTGTTGGTTCCCCATGAAATAGGCAGTTTTTACCTCTAAAAAAGAAAATCCCATTAGGTCAAAACCTATGAAGGAGACTTAAGAAAAGATGGGCATCCCGCTGACTGTAATCTCAAAACAAGAGAAGTCAGGCAAAAATTAGGGATAGTAGATAAAAAAAAGAGGTCACTACAAATCCTCGACAACATGAAAAATGTTACAAAAATGGCTGCCTTCTCAAATAAACTTCCAGTATCCGAACCATCACCAAAATATCATTCCAGATTCAATTGGAATCCAAATGCGCAATCAACTGAGTATAGGACTGGAGAACATCATAGAGAATAGGTTGGGTACAAATAAACTTTGAGCCTTATCCTTTGTTTCTTAAACCGTGAACCAGGCCACCTTACAACCCTTTAAGAGTCCTAATTGAAGCATGGGTTAGTTCGAAAGCACACTATTACAAAAGGTATCCTGACTCCTGTAAGGCTTACTGTAAATCCTAAGTTGAATTCATATTCTTACAAAAGTCTTTGATTTGCTAAAAATGCATTTTCAAAAACTTCAAGACAAACATAAACTTTGCATTGTTTGAATACTACTATTTGCATATGGCCAATTGGTCGACAATAGAGAAATTCGCACAACGAATATCCAATAAACGGAAATTCTCTCAAGAAACATAATCACTTCAAATGGTAAGACACTTCCAATGACAAATCTCCCATAATCAAGGGTCATGGCAGGTTATTGTCCAACTCATCAGTGGCAGTCAAGTCAAGATTCTAAGAAATATCTCATAAAGTCCTGAATAGCCAGGGGCAGGTCTCCACCGGAATCACTTAGGGCATTGAACATGAATTCCAGTAAAGGTCACGTATGACCAAGAAATTTTTTTCTTGCAGTACTACTTACTACTATGGACAGTGACAAATCCCTATAAAGTCCCTTTCATAAGGTGATCCCTAGTGAAGTCGCAAGAGCCACCTCTATAAGGTTATCCCCACAGAATAATCTTCACGGATAAGGGTACAATCCCCCATAAGGCTATCCTCGATAAACGCAGAAACATCTTCAAACAAAAGTGGAGCATCCTCCAGCCGATGACATAGTCAAACTCACCAGTGGATAGAAGAGTTTGATCTTCTCCTAACGAACGCACACATTATGCCAGTTCCCAAACGGATGGTGTTGTACCCCAAAATTTTCCCTCCCATTTTCTTCAAGATTTGCAAAGAGCACGCTTCAAAATCTCCCAAGGGTTGCACAGTCCAATTGCCTCCTAACAGTCAAAAATTAGGGTTTTGGTTATGGCAAAGAAATTGAAGTTTCCAAGGGTCCAAACAAGTCCCATATGCCTAAAAACATTGTCAAGCATCCTTATGCCAAGTTTCAAGACTCACAGCACAAAATTGCACAGTCAAAAACCCTAATTGCTCAACAGCCAACTGCAGGGGCAAAATGGTCATTTGACAGTCAAAAGTCAAAATTTTTGGTCAACATCTTATTTTGAAGCCACAAACATCATTTGATCAATTCTTGATCATGATTCTCAAGGCATGGCTCAAAAAGTCTCAAGATGCAAAAGTTTCTATTTTTGGACAGTTGAAAAAGTCAACTGCAAATTGACCAGGGCATAACTTCCACATGGTTCATCAGAAAAATTCCATCCAAATCTCATTTTGAATAGAATGACATTTCCTACAACTCCTCTTCACACTTCAAGTCCAATAAATGATCTCACAAAAAGTTATCAATCTCAACATTATAGGTCATTTTCAAAAGTCAACAAAAAGGAACTTTAAGTCAAAGACCATAACTTGATATTGGTAAATCAAAATGACATGGGACCAAAAGCATTGGTTAAAGGACTTCAAGACCTTTCCAAAATGCCCAAGAACATGATCAAAGCTTAAAAATTGATCAAGATATGCCTTGTGGAAGTTGGGAAATTTTTGGGAATTTTGAAAAGTCAACCTTGCTTCAAATGCCTCAAAATTGCTAATGGGCCTCAATTTTTTCCAAGAATCATCACCCAAAAGCTATGCACGACCCATTGACATCCAAGGGAGTTATTTCATCATTTTTTATTAATTATTTGAATTTTTATTATTATTAATTCACTTAATTAAAATTAAATATGAAAAAATACTAAATGCCAGCTTTCAAATCTTTTTATGCAGCATTTCCACTCCTTATTCACTCAAGATTTCCTGCACATCAAAAAGGAAAGATTCTATGCAAATAGGCATGTTCTTCATGACAAAAAGATTGAAAAAGATTCATGAAAATCACAAATTCAAAAACAATGATTGAATGGATTTTGGGCTTTGTTTTCTAACCTAATTCATTCCTCATATATGCACAAACAATAACCTAATGCTAGACACAAGAAAGCTGCGCCAGAATCACAAGAACAAATTTGCATTTTTCATACAAAATTCTCAAAACTGAAAACATACATAGAGCTCCTTTCAAGGCCTAAAAATGATTCCAAACAATTGCTGGGACTTTACTGAACGTGATTCAACACCTTTCCAAGCCCCATACATCCAGAATCGGTATAACAAAATCAAACTTTTCTTGAAATATTGAATAATCGTGTTTTGATTTCCAGGCCTTGTTCATGCATTTTCATTATTGTTTTATACTAATATGATCATACTGAAGCTAATGGTGCCATTGAATTGAACTAATCTTGCTTGTATAGAAAGTTGCCATGGACATTTTTTAGGGTTTCAGGAACCTTGAATTGGGGTTTTACGCTTGAGGAAAAATTGGCCATCCTAACCAGTACCATTGAACTCAAACTCCAGGCGAACTTAACACTACCATCGCGCTCAATTTATGATAAGGCCTGCTCTAATCGCTATTTTTGTATATTGTGGTTAGTGGGGGTTTAAAACCCCCGCTACTTGTTTGATATTTTTGCAGAAAAGAAGAAGATGATGCTTGCGTGTCTGGACGTGACTGGGAGATTCAAATCTTCGCGCTAATTTTTTGTTTTACATCAATAGCATTTGTTTTCATATTTATTGATCAGGTTCCATTAAGTAAATAAAGAAACGCGCTTGGCCTGGTGGTTGTTGTGTTGTCACGCAAGAAATGGGACCTGGGTTCGATTCCCAGGTCCCCCATATTTCCCTATGTTTTTTCCCATAACATGTTCAGGTACCCCAACACGCCCAGAAGTCCACCAAATTCCCCAGCGCCAAAGCTTGCCACATGTCCCTGAAGATCAATCCAGTGGCTATTACCAGCCATCCACCATACGCATCAGTCAAACGTTCCTCACATGATCACTAAAAGTCAAATAGGCCTGGAGCTATTGGGCCAAAAATTGCTTGCAAACACCTCCAAATTGGGGCAGAACCCCCCTCTTGTTTGTATTTCTTTCTCTTTTCTTTTTCTCTTTTTTTTTTTAATTTGTTTTAATTTAATTGTTTTCTTTTAATTCATCAAAATAATTCTTACAATACAAAAATACAAAAAAAATCAGAAAATTCCAAAATAAAATATATTTATTTATTTAATGCATTAATGTTTTTGTAAATAAAATTCTAATAATCAATTAGTTTTAATTTTAGGTTTAATTTTAATGTTTTTCTTAAGTAAATTAAAACACATAAAAATTAGGTTTTGTAGCATTTTACTTTTTCTTTTCCCAATAATTAAATTAACTCATCATCATTATTATTAATTCTTAATTAATTTGTAAATAAACTTGTCATTAAATAATTAGGTTAAATTAGGTCAAGCTTAAACATTTTTCTTTAATAAATTAAAAACAACTAGAATTAGGGTTTCATTTAATTTTTAATTTTAATCCATTTTCTTTATTTTCATTAAATACCAAAACTCCAAAAAAATAAGTTCTTTCCTTTATTTAATTTAATTAATTTATAATTTCAATTTAATTTCTTTAAAAGGGTCCAACGCCCTCGCATTCTCGATTTTTATTTCTTTTCGCACGTTTACTTTTATTTTCCTTTTTAAAATATAATGTATTTGCCCCAAAGCTTTGTAATAGATAATTAGGACGTTTACTTTCCGCATTTTATTTCAAATCGGGTCTTGGTTTAATTTGGCGATGTAGACCCGCGCCTTGTAATAGCGTATGACCTTTATTTTCCGCACTTTAAATTCCGCACCTTTAAATTGCTAACTATCACATGAAAGAATGTATGCCCAAATAAAAACAATGCGTAGAACACTCAATGCATGATCAAGACAAATAATCTGAAAATGACACACAATTCACACACCACTCCTAGGGTACGCCTCACTGTTGCCTTGCCCCTCGAAACGTGGTCGTCGAGTATAGGACGCTTTAGTAAGTCCTTATGTCCATGAAAATAGCATAAGGGTAGCTTCTAAGGTGTCCTACTATTGCTCTGGTGATCACACTGTTGCCTTGCCCCTCGAAACGTGGTCGTCGAGTATAGGACGTCTTAGTGAGTCCTTATGTTCCATTGATCTAGTTGCCTCGAAACAAGTTGCCTCGGAACAGTTGCCTCGAAACGGTTGCCTCGGAATAAAAAGATCAATGGCATAAGGGTAGCTTCTAAGGTATCTTACTATTGCTCGGTGACCACACCGTCCCTAACCCTCGAATTGACCCGAACACCTCCAACGGTGGTGCTACCTATCTCTCAATGGTGGGATGGCACCACCTTAAGGACATTTACACAGCCTAATTCCTTAGGGCGGGTAGACAACTCGTAGATACTTGCTCTAAAAAACAAATCAAAACTCTTTTCACACTGACACTTTCAAAAAAGCTTTGAAAACAATTTTTCAAACACTCTTGAGGACTGATACAAGATTCGATCTGAAACTTTCAAAGAAACGTTTTTCAAACCCACTCACCTTGAAAAGCAAACAAACATTTTGAAAACACAAATGAGCAAGTATCTAAGAGCCCATGGATAACCATGGATAGAAAGGGTACTAACACCTTCCCTTTCTATAAATCTACCTCCCGAACCGAGAAATAATCTCAAAAGGAATTTTTCTGTGCTTTTGTCCTTTCCTTGTTGGAGAAAATAAAAGACGGTGGCGACTCTTGCTTACCGCGACATTTTGCGAACCAGCGTTAAACAGTCAGTTCCAGATCCATCGATCACAGAACTGGCGACTCTGCTGGGGAAACTTTTAAAGTGAGGTGTACCTTAGGACTAAGATCACTGTGTTTTCAATTGCTTTGACTTGTTTGCTTTAAAATTGTGGGACTGTCTTGGAAGTTCTATAGATCCTAACCCGGATCTGGGGATACCTTCTTAGAAAGTAGCAACAAGGCTGTGAGGGAACTGTACGGGGTATACCGACATGGTTGAAACAGTCTGCTACATTGATGTGGCACTTTGGTGTGTACCGGTAACCCTTGAGTTCAGTCAAGGAGAGTACGGGGCCTCCATGTGGTGTCGTGAAGCATCAACTGACCTTAGGAACCTTAATTGAACTATCTTGGCCTCGTTAGGGTAGTGAGATAACTGACTTTGGTGCAGTCTGAGGTTGGTTGATACTCGATACTACACCCAATTGAGGGTTGCTTTCCTGGAATATTTCGGTCGCCAGTTCAGTGGCTAAATCGAAACGATGAACAATGAAAGCAATCCAGTGATATTGGGACCCTTAGAACCCGGTTACTTCTAATAGGACAGGTTGAGCCCACCAACTTCAAGAGGGTAATACCCAGACCCCATGCAGGCCTAAACTCTAAGGGCTGTGGTGTGACTTGTGTGCCTTATCATGTTTGCCTTTGTAAATATTTGTAGTGTGTTTAATCATAGCATCATGACATCATACAGCATCACATGCATTGACTAACCATTTCAGGGGTTCGAATCTTCATCTTTGTTCTTGTTTTGTAGGATATGGAAACTGTTCGCAGGAAGACAATTCAGATTAGCCTTGTAAGGATCCCTCCTCAGCTTAAAGAGCTTATATCCCGGATTCCCGAGAGCTCTTCATTCAGTGAAAGACATGGAAGACTCATCAGCTTGGTCAACACCAACATTGAGGAAGACATGATAAAGGTCCTGTTCCAGTTCTTTGACCCTCTGCATCACTGTTTCACTTTCCTGGATTATCAACTGGTGCCTACATTGGAAGAGTTCTCCCGGCTTCTAAAGATCCCTATCCTTGATCAACTACCCTACAACGGTACGGAAAAGGAACCCAAACTTGAAGAGATTGCTAAGGCCTTACACCTACAACCATCTGACCTCAAGGGACATTGGGAAGCTAGAAGTGGTATCAAAGGGTTCTTAGCCAGGTTTCTGTTTGAAAAGGCCCAAAAATGTTGGAACTCCCTTGACCTACAAGCTTCTGAAGAAGTTGTGGCCCTCCTTGTCTATGGTTTGGTGTTGTTCCCTAACCCATATCAGCTTATAAATATCAGTGCTGTCCAGATCTTCATGTCCAGGAATCCTATACCTACGTTGCTGGGGGATATCCTTCACTCATGTTACACTCGAACCATGAGAAAAAGAGGTGTTCTTATGTGTTGTACTCCTCTCCTGGGAAGGTGGTTTATTTCGCACTGTTGTACCCCAAAATTTGCCCTCCCATTTCCTCAACATTTTCTCATCACAAAACCCTTGGAGCTCAAGATCCAGTTAGGGTTTCATCTGCCCAAGACTTCTCCTTGCACTGATGACCCAAATTAGGGTTTGTGTTTGCACAAAGATATTTTGACCCAAAATGACTAAGATGACTTCCATTCTCCATGTTGGACTCCCAAGTTTACCCATACCAAGTTTCAAGTCTTGATTCCAAATTTTGCCCAGTCAATTGGACAGTTGACCTAGAAATCAGCTGTATTGGGGAAAAAGTCAACTGTGGCCAATTGACAGTCAAATCTCATGAAAATTGACCCACATCAACATTATGAACTCACATGGACCATTTGATCAAGTTTGGATCACAATTCCACAAGAAATTTGATCAGATCACCAAAAGGGCAAAATGGTCATTTTTAGGGTTTTGACTGCACAAAGGCAATTTTTGACTGTTTGACCTAGCCAATGGCAAATCAAACTCACATATGGACTCAAGGACCCCATGGAATTGTCTTGACATGCTCAACAAGTTCAAAAGATCCCAAATGCACAAGATTGACAGTTGAATTTCCCAGTCAATTGATCAATTTTGACTGTATACTGAAAAGTCAAACTTTGAATTTTTGGTCAAAATCAAGTGTCAAGATTCATTTTTCATTAAAACATGCCAAATCATGAAACTTGTTCATCAAGAAATCAAGGATTGCAAATTAGGGTTTGAAATGAGGATTTTTCATAACTTAGAATTTTTCTAAGTTATGAAAAAAAACCCTAATTTTTTCCTAACTTTGCCCCACTTTCTCACCAAGATTCATTTGGATTCAAGCAAAAGTAAAAAAATGAAAGTTGTATCCTATTGAAAAATCTACAACTTTGATTCACAAAGTTTTCCCAAAAGAAGCTTGTAGCTCAAGTTACAATTTTTGGAACAAGGGTACCAAACCATTCTTAACTTAGAGAAAAATTGACCTATTCTAGGCAAGGTTTTTACCTAACTTCAAGACCATTTTTCACATACTTCCACTTGGAATTTCAATTTGCATTTCAAAGATGGATTGTAGTACACATTCCAAGATTTCCAAAATGTCCAAGAACTCATCAAACAACCTCATGGTTAGGGAGAATCGAATTTGGCAATATGGGAAAAACTCACTTTTGATTTGGCCAAGTTACATGTTCATACATTTGTGCCATTTTGAATTCAGCATGCTTTCCTTGATTACAGGTCTTTTATCTCAATTACACTCCAAAATTTAATGCCAATCCTTTGTGCCAAAGTGTTGTTCTTTGAGTTCAAACATTATATGCAATTTTAATCCATTTTTAGATAAAGCATTATATCTATTTTGGAAAAGTTGCACTTTATGTCTAAAGCAAATCCAAGCAAGTACAGTTAAGATCTCTTTGGCACAAGTTTATGGACTAATTGCACTGATCAAGACTAAGTGGTGCAGCATAGATTGGGGGCCTCTACCTGTCTAGAACACCAACTTGCCATCTCTTGCTTAAAGTGTAAGAAACTTGCCATAACACAGACCAACTATCATTCCTGTAAACCAAGCCTTAAGCAAAGTTATCAAGCACTTTCTAAAGATCCATCCTAAGCTGAAACACGAGCCTAGCATCCCCAATACCTCCCCATTCCCAGAATCACCCTCAAACTGCCCAAATAGAGCATCCCTGCAACTTGAATCCCACAACTCATTTCCATCGTGCATCTTGGCCAAAACCAGTTCAAACACTTTCCTTACCATCAATCCAAACTATCCAAAGCATTAGAAGTGGACTGTAACTCCTCTAATCAGTTTGGCCATTTTCATTTCTTCCTCTTGCAGGTTGACTTCTACAGCTTGATACAGAAGGTTTCAAAGCATACCAAGTATTGGAATAGCATCCTCACACTTCAAGCAAGCTGTACAAACCATCATCTTGCCCTGAAAGCTCCCCCATTGCCAGACACGATTCCAACTGAACAGGTATATTCACGAACTTCTAACTCTCAATGTAGGCATTGTTAGCTCTAGGTTTGTGAATGAAAAGTGTTCTACTCATGCCCCTGAAACTGTACATATCTTTACTTTCCATTTATTTTGCATATGCTATGAGAATTTAAGGTCTGAACATTGATAAAAAGTTAGGTTAAGATTTGGGAATGGAGAAATTCTCTCTCATTTCTGAGAGTTAGGATGAGTTCTTTACATGTCCAGAATCGTGGCTTGATGCTTAACATTTCTTATGTTGTAAGTTTGTGCTAAAAGTTAAGGAATCCAGATGTTTGAATCAGTGTACAGGCGCGCGTTTTTGACAAAGTTTCTGGCTGGAGGTTGAAGAAGCTCCACGTGGGCTGGGCCTGTTTTGCTATTTCTTTTCACACCATGTTGTTACTTTTACACCCCCTAGGCCCATTTTGTTTATTTTTATGACTTTTTGACTTTTTCTTTTTTGGTCTGACTTATTTATTTTTTCTTATAATATTAAAAAATATAAAAAATATTTTTTACACCATTTTCATATTTATTAGGTATTTATTTGTTTAGATTAATATTTGTACATAAATAAATATATAAACATACTTTTATTTGAAAAATACTAAAATAATGTAAACACATTTTATTTTCCATTTTTATTCTATTTTATCTTCTGAAAATATTTTATATAAAATATAATTTTTTATAAATATTAAATATTATTATTTTTGTATATATAATACATATTTAGAAAATAATACAAGTATATATATATTTATTAGAATATCTAGGGCAAAAACACAAAAATACATACATTTTTATTTTATTAATGTTTGACATTAAAAATACCTTTTTTATAAATATACTTCATTTTTATTTTATTTTTGTACATAATTATTAAATATTGTACATATTAAATAATTAATACCTTTTATTAAATAAATTAGGGTTTTGCCTTAAATACATAAAAAACTCAAAAAAAATAATACTTTTTATTTTGTTTATTTGACATATAAAAATACTTTTTTCATACATATAAAAAGCCTTTTTGCATCTTGCATATTTATTTTATTTCTATTTAATTTGTGCAATTAAATATCTTGTAAATAATTCAATTTTTGATGTAATAGTCTAGGTTTAAATTCCTTGTCAATATACCCCCCATTTGAACATTTGTACCCCCCTTCCCATATATTGTGTTGTAATAGTTTAGGACTTTATTTTTTCGCACTTTATTGCTTTCTAAAATATACCATGCTAGAATTAGGGTTTGTATGCGAATAAAAAACAACAAAAATAGTTTGACCTAATTTCAAGATAAACAAGCATGAAAATGGACAACACAAATCACACTTGCACCCCTAGGGTATTCCACTTGTTGCCTTCAATAAATAGGCCATATTGCATGTTAAGTCTCTTTGGGCAAAACAAACACAATCAAATGATCATAGTCCCTCGATGACGCTTTCAAAAAGTTGCCTAAACAAATGATCAAGTCCCTTAAGGAAATTGCCCAAAGATACTTAGCACCATTGCAATTATGGTCTAAATGATGACCCGCGCCCGTCCCTTTCACATCCTAACACAAGATTGTCCACCAAATGCAATGGTGGAACAAAATTGTTAAAAGGGTTAAAACATAGCAATAATCTTTGAGAAATTTAGGAGTAGATAACCTCTTAGTTACTTGAATCAAACTTGCAAAACAAAACACTTGCCTATTTTTAAAACCACACCTCATAACACTTTCAAAACAAACTTTCAAAAACAAATGAAAACCTTTTCAAAAGACATAACACCTTTGTATACATCCCAACATGGATCATTACAAAGGTTGCCACCACATTGGCTTCTTTTCAAAACATTTTTCAAACCCACACACACAAAAGCACCATTTCAAACAATTGAAAATTAAGGCAAGTTGATCTAAGCAAGTAACTAAGAGCCCATGGATAACCATGGATAGAAAGGGTGCTAATACCTTCCCTTTCTATAATCTACTCCCCGAACCCAAGAAAACATCTCAAAGGTTTTTGCTGTGCTTTTTAAACCTTTCCTTAGGATAAAATAAAAAGTCGGTGGCGACTCTTGCTCAACCGAAACATTTGCGAAAACAAACGCAAAACCATAGTCAGTTCTCCCACCGTATCACAGAACTGGCGACTCTGCTGGGGATAATTTAAAAGTGGAGTAACCTTAGGGCTTAGATCACCCTCTTGCATGACTAATTGTTTGATTTGATTGCTTTATATTTTGGCTCTCTTGTTTGGGTTTGCAATCCTACACCCGGATTTTGGGGAACATTCATAGATAGCAATACGTTGTGGAAACTGTGCGGGGTATACCGACACGGTCGAAGCAATAGCTATATTAGTGCGACATATTTGTGAGTACCGGTAACCCTTGAGTTCAATCAAGGAGAGTACGGGGCCGCTGAGTGATGTCACTAAGCACTAATGACCTAGAACCTTACTTGACTATCTTGGCCTTACATTAGGGGTAGTGAGATGACCGACTTTGGTGCAGTCCGAAGTTGGTAGATACTCGATGCTACACTCATTGAGGGTTGTTTTCTTGGAATATTTTGGTCGCTAGTTAAGTGGCTAAACCAAAACAATGAACAATGAAAACAATCCAATGATATTGAGCTCCTTAGAACCCGGTTACTATTTATAGGACAGGTTTTTAAGCCAACTACACTCAAGAGGGTACTTACCTATGAAACCCCATGCAAGCCTGAAACTTGGGTTTAGTGTGATTTGCTTGTACATATGTTTATGCATACATCATAAACATCATAAAGCATCATATGCATTCACTAACCACTTCAAGGGTTTAGATCTTCATCTTTGTTCTTATTTTGTAGGTCATGGAAATTCCTCGCAGAAAAACCATCCAAGTCAACCTTGTGAGAATCCCTCCTCAACTCAAGGAGCTCACCTCAAGAATTCCGGAAAGCTCATCCTTCAGTGAAAGACATGGTAGACTGCTCAGCTTAGTCAACACCAACATTGAAGAAGACATGATGAAAGTGCTATTCCAGTTCTTTGACCCTCTTCACCACTGTTTCACTTTCCCTGACTACCAGTTGGTGCCCACTTTGGAGGAATTTTCTCAACTCTTGAGAATTCGTATCCTTAATCAACTACCTTTCAACGGTACGGAAAAGGAACCAAAGCCTGAAGATGTTGCTCGAGCATTACATCTACAGCCTTCTGACATCAAGGGGCATTGGGAAACTAGAAGCGGTGTCAAAGGCTTCTTAGCAAAATTCTTGTTTGAGAAGGCACAAGAGTGTTGGAATTCATTGGACCTACAAGCCTTTGAAGAGATTGTGGCACTCCTTATCTATGGGTTAGTCCTGTTCCCAAATTCTGACCAATTGGTAGATGTCAACGCCGTCAAAATCGTCTTGTCCAGAAATCCAATACCAACATTGCTTGGGGACATCCTTCACTCATTTTACACTCGAACAATGAGAAAGAGGGGTGTTCTCATGTGCTGTACTCCTCTCCTTGCAAGGTGGTTTATTTCACACCTTCCACAATCTGTCTTGAAGAATGACCAAGGTTCAAGGTGGTCCCAACGGTTGATGACTCTTACTCATTCTGATGTACATTGGTGTTCTCGGTCTAGAGAAAATGTCATCATCGTCGATCGTTGCAGAGAGTTTCCTAATGTTCCTTTACTTGGAATCAGAGGAGGTATCACCTACAACCCTTGCCTAGCTTTGAGGCAATTTGGATATGCACGAAGAGATGGCCCTCACGACATGTTGATTCCTGACCTAGTTTTTGACTTCGACAACGATGCGCAAGGACTTCGCCAAAGATTCTTCAGAGCTTGGGGAAGACCCAACAAGGTTGATAGTAAGACTCTGGGACACAAGAACTCCATCCCTCTTGAGCCTTATCTCAAGTGGGTACGAGCCCGAGCCCAGAGTCTAATGATGCCTTATCCTCATGTTCTCCCTGTGATTAAAGAGCCCGTCAAGGAAGGAGATGTTCCCTAAACCATCCTACATCCTGACATGCCTACATCGTGGGAGGAGATGCAGAAAAGTTGGATCCAACTCAAGGAGGAACGGAACACTTTTGAAGCCAGCTTCTACGCCAGCGAGAAGAAGGTTTTAGAGCTCACCCGCCGACTCCATGAGCAAGAGGCCCTCAACACCTACATTGCACCAAAGAGGATGCGCAACGTCTTTCTACCTTGAGAAGTTGTTTTTGTAATATTTTGCCCATTAGGCATTTATGTACTAACAAATCTTTTCTTATTAATATGACGTGCGTTCTTTTTGTTTGCAACAATGGTGAATTTCTAAAATCCTTGAATGCATTGCATAGATAGCATCTCATGCATCATATGCATAACAAGTACCCATTTTTCTACAGGTTGCTTAATCTTCTTCGCTGTTTATTTTGAACAGTCATCATGAATCCAGATTCATCCAGTGAGCAAGCAATCAAGGCCCTTCAGGCCCAAAGTGCCCAGTTTCAAGAGATGGTCCTAAGCTTGGCCCAAGGTCAGCAAGAGTTGAAGGCTCTGCTCCTAAAGAAGAATAAGAAGAAGAGGACTGCGTTGTTCAATACTGGACGCAGGTTTGGGAACACACTCCATAATGAGGCTGATCCAACTACTTCTTCTGCAGAGAAAGACAGTCCCCAAGGGGGAGGAGCTCCTAGTCCTGCAGTCTCTGACAACGAGACAGACTACAATGACGAACAATACCCACCCGCTGCTGACAGATACAAGCAATTAGAAGACCGCTTGAGCGCCATGGAGATTCAAAATGTGCCGGGGCTGGATTTCAGAGATTTGGGGTTATCTTCTGGGGTAGTAATCCCACACAAGTTTAAGGCGCCTGCCTTTGCCAAATACGACGGGGCTTCCTGTCCAAAGCTGTATCTAAGGTCGTACGTAAGGAAGATCCAACCTTACACGGCAGATAAAAATCTTTGGATTCACTTCTTCCAAGATAGCCTTTCGGGGTCACAGCTTGAGTGGTTCTATCAGCTAGATGGAACTAGTATCCGACATTGGGAAGATTTGGCGACCGCATTTTATAGACAATATCAATACAATTCTGACCTCGCTCCTACGCGTACCCAACTTCAGGGTATGTCTCTAGGAACGGGCGAAGGGTTCAAAGAATATGCACAAAAATGGAGAGATTTGGCTGGCAGGGTGCAGCCTCCATTGACTGATCGTGAGCTGGTTGATATGTTTCTAGGGACCTTGTCTGGTCCATTTTTCAATCATCTGGTTGGCAATTCCTCAGCTGGGTTTACGGATTTGATCCTAACGGGTGAAAGGATAGAAGCTGGCATCAGGTCAGGAAAGATACAAAAAGCTGCCTCCGCAAGTACTGAGAAGAGGCCTTTCAAGAAAGAAGCAAGTGCAGTCTATGGTCCTAGAAGACAAGTCAAGCCAGAAAGCCGCCAAGCCGTCAATGCCTTGGTCATTTCAAAACCTGTTGCTGCTCCTCAGCAGTACAATCAACAAAGAGGTGAAAGGCCCAAGAGGCAGTATACTCGGCTGAGTATGACCTTGTCACAAATCTTACCACAGCTGTTATCAACCAACTTAGTGACCATCAAAGAGGCTCCAAAGGCCGTGAACACTGCATCTCCTAAATATAACCCAAATGCCCATTGTGCTTATCATTCTGATAGCCCCGGGCATACTACTGATGATTGCTGGGCCCTGAGAAATAAGGTGCAAGACCTTATCGATGCGAAGGAAATTCAGTTTGAGGCGCCTGAGAGGCCAAATGTTGTAACTGCTCCTATGCCCCAGCATAGAGTAAATGCCATTGAGGAAGATTTGTATGCTGTTTCGGTGAATGATGTTGCTACCCCTCTTTTGACTGTTAAGAGGAACTTACTACTAGCCGGTTTATTTCCGGGTTGTAGCAAGGGTTGCCTCCTGTGTGCTGTTATCCCTACCGGTTGTCTGCTGCTGAAATCAGGCATCCAAAGCCTGATGGATAGCAAAGAAATTCTGTTCAAGAAAACTGCTGTTCCGTTTGTTTCCACTGAAGAAGTATCTGTCGTCACAATTTTCAATAATTCTGCCAAAGCTCCCCCGAGGAAGCCAGTCCAAATTTTTTCTGTTGCACCCATTACTATTACTGTTCCGGGGCCTCTCCCCTATGAATCTAACAAGGCTGTCCCATGGCACTATGGGGCAGACATGTATGTGCTTGGAGTGAAGCAGGAGTTCAACACCAGTACCAGTATCAGTAACATCACTGGTCCCGCCAAGATTACTCGCAGTGGCAGGCTCTTCTCGCCTGACATTGCACCACCAGTTATCCGAAAACCTCTTACCATCACACTCGCAAGTGTGCATGTTCCAAATCAAGTTCCTGTGTCTACTACTGCCGCCGAGTCCTCTGATGCTCAAGGCAAAGAAGTTGCTACCGACTTGCCTGCCCGGACGGAGGCATCAAAAAAGACTGCTGTTGAAGCCTCCCAACAAGAGATGGAGAAAATCCTTAAAATCATTAAAAAGAGTGACTTCAATGTTGTTGAACAGTTGGGGCATACCCCCTCCAAAATCTCTATGCTATCATTGCTGCTGTGCTCAGAGGCCCACGCAAAAGCCCTGATTTCATTTCTGAAAACAGCCCATGTGCCGCAAGAGACCTATGCAGACCAGTTCACTGACTGTGTGGCTAATTTGACAGCTGACAATGGCTTGGGTTTCTCAGATGCAGACCTTACCGCCAAAGGGAAAAATCACAATGATGCCCTGCACGTCTCTATAGAGTGCAGGGGCACTACTTTGGCACACGTGTTGGTGGATACCGGTTCTTCCCTGAATGTTTTGCCCAAGAAGGCCTTGGATCGCTTGGATTGTGAGGGCCTGGAATTGAAACCTAGTAACATCATTGTTAGAGCCTTCGACGGTTCTAAGAGGATGGTGCATGGTGAGGTAGACATTCCTATTCGTGTGGGTTCCCAAGTCTTCGACTCAACGTTCTATGTAATGGATATTCGTCCATCTTATTCCTGCTTGTTGGGTCGACCCTGGATTCACAAGGCTGGGGCAATAACATCCACTCTACACCAAAAGCTCAAATACCCTGTCAAAGGGAAGATTGTTACTGTGCAGGGTGAGGAGGAATACATGGTTAGTCACTTGAATTCATTCCGGTATATCGAGATCGACGGGGAGTTTATTGAAACCCCCTTTCAGCATTTTGAGGAGGTACCTCCAACTTTGGCGTCAGCTGAGACAGTGGTTGAAAAAGACTTTCCCTTGAAGATGGCTTCCCTGAAGGATGCCCGGGCCGTAATCGAGAAAGGCAATTGTGCAAACTGGGGTCAGCTTCCTGACTTCACTCAAAAGACCGACAGGTTTGGGCTGGGCTTCACTGCAGAGGCTCAGAGGGCTGTGCGCAAAGAAAGGATCAGAAAGGCTCCGGTGTTTACCACCAACTCAAGGGTGAATGCTATCGAGGAGGACGTAGAGGAAGCAGAGTTTGACAGTTGGATCTATCCAACCACCAGCAACGGACCAAGCAACTGGACGGCAAAGGATTTTACACCTATCACATTTGTCACGCACTAATTAACTCTTTTAATTTTCAATTTGTAACAAACAATATGTTAAAACTTTATTGGCTCGATGTTCTACCCGGGGCATCGTAGCTCCATTTGTGAGGGCTTTTTGTATGACATTTCCATATATCATTAATCAAAACATTGGACGTTTGTTGCATTTCAAATCTTGTGCTCTTTTTCTTTCTGTGTTATATATTGCAAAACAGCTATATTTACACACACTCACTTATACAGGTTTCAATCCACTCTGGATCTCACTGGTAACAGCTCTGCTACTGCCATTTATGACTTCGAAAATCCGATCAACTTGGCCGAGGACGAAGGTGAAGATGATTGCAAAGTGCCTGGTGAACTCGCAAGACTGCTACTCCAGGAAGAGAGGGCCATTCAGCCGCATGAAGAGCCGGTGGAAACAGTGAACCTGGGTACTGAGACAAATAGAAAAGAAGTCAAGATTGGTGCCAATCTAGAGCTCAGTGTGAAGCAACGATTGATCCAGATGCTACATTATTACATGGAGATATTTGCTTGGTCCTACGAAGACATGCCTGGTTTGGATGCCGACATTGTGGTCCATCATCTGCCTACCAAGGAAGACTGCCCTCCGGTAAAGCAAAAGGTCCGCCATATGCGCCCAGAGATGTCTGAAAAGATCAAAGCTGAGGTTATGAAGCAATTCGATGCCGGGTTTCTAGCAGTGACTTCTTACCCTCAGTGGGTTGCCAACGTGGTGCCAGTACCGAAGAAGGACGGTAAAGTCAGAATGTGTGTCGACTACAGGGATTTGAACAGGGCCAGCCCCAAGGATGACTTCCCCTACCTCACATCGACGTTCTTGTTGACAATACTGCTCAACACAAGGTGTTCTCCTTCATGGATGGTTTTTCAAGGTATAATCAGATCAAGATGGCTCCGGAAGATATGGAAAAGACTACCTTTGTGACTCAGTGGGGCACCTTCTGCTACAAGGTCATGCCATTCAGTTTGAAAAATGCTGGGGCAACCTACCAACGTGCCATGGTTGCTTTATTTCATGATATGATCCATCATGAGATTGAGGTATATGTTGATGACATGATTGCAAGGTCCCAAACTGAGGAGGAACACCTTGACCATCTGCGGAAGCTGTTTGACCGACTGAAGTTATACAAGCTGAGGTTGAATCCCAACAAATGCACCTTTGGGGTGAGGTCCGGAAAATTGCTAGGTTTCATTGTAAGCGACAAGGGTATTCAGGTGGACCCTGCCAAGGTAAAAGCCATACAAGAGATGCCGACTCCAAAGACAGAGAAAGAAGTCAGAGGCTTTCTGGGACGACTGAATTACATTGCCCGTTTCATCTCACATCTAACTGCTACCTGTGAGCCAATCTTCAAATTACTGAAGAAAGATCAAGTAGTACGTTGGAACGATGAATGTCAGGCCGCTTTTGAAAAGATAAAGGAGTATCTCCAAGAGCCACCCATTCTTATGCCACCAGTGGAAGGGAGACCTCTGATACTATACTTGACAGTGCTTGACAATTCAATGGGGTGTGTGCTGGGGCAGCATGACGAGTCTGGCCGAAAAGAGCATGCTATTTATTACTTGAGCAAAAAGTTTACCGACTATGAGTCTCGTTACTCGCTGCTCGAGAAAACTTGCTGCGCTCTGGTATGGGCTGCTCGCCGGCTGAGACAGTATATGCTGACTCACACCACCCTGTAGATTTCAAAGATGGATCCCATCAAGTACATATTCGAAAAGCCTGCTCTGTCTGGAAGAATAGCAAGATGGAAAATGATCTTGACAGAATATGATATCCAGTATACAACTCAGAAAGCAATCGAGGGAAGTGTATTGGCAGATCATTTGGCACACCAACCTGTGGACGATTACCAATCATTGAACTTTGAATTTCCGGATGAAGATATCTTGGTAGTAACTGACTGTGAAGTACCTGGACTGGATGAAGGACCTGAGGAAGGATCCCGATGGTCTATGCATTTTGATGGAGCCTCCAACGCTTTGGGTAATGGTGTCGGCGCTATAATCATATCCCCCAAAGGAACTCATACTCCACTCACCGCCCGATTGTGTTTCAACTGCACCAACAACATGGCAGAATATGAGGCATGTATCATGGGTCTTCAAGCCGCAATCGACTTAAAGATCAAGTTTCTGAGTGTCTTCGGAGATTCCGCTCTCGTGATCAATCAGATCAAAGGCGAGTGGGATATGAAACACCCAAATCTTATTCCTTACAAGGAGTATGTGTTGACTTTGCTTCCCCACTTTGAAGAGATAACTTTTGAACACTTCCCGAGAGAAGAGAATCAGCTAGCGGACGCACTAGCTACGATGTCTTCAATGTTCAAAGTCAAATGGGACAATGAAGCTCCCCGGATCATTATCTGGAAGTTGGACGAACCGGCATACTGCTGCGATCTTGAGGCGAAAAGGTGACTGAAAAACCCTGGTATCATGAGGTGAAGAGATACTTGGAAGCTCAGGAATACCCTGAAGGTGCATCTGTCAACGACAAGAAGTTCATGAGAAGGTTTGCGGAAAAATTCTTCCTCAGCAACGACATTCTCTACAAACAGAATCATGATTCAACTCTACTGCGTTGCGTGGATAAGGCTAAAGCAGAGAAGATCATGATAGAACTGCATGAAGGTACATTCGGAACACATTCCAGTGGACATACCATGGCAAAGAAAATCCTTAGGGCAGGATATTTCTGGTCCACAATGGAAGCCGACTGTTACCAACATTCTCGAACTTGTCATAAATGCCAGATTTATGCTGATAAGGTGCATATCCCTCCGGTTCCTTTGAACGTCCTGACGGCACCTTGGCCTTTTGCAATGTGGGGCATTGATATGATCGGCGAGATCCGACGGACGACATTCAACGGGCATCGATTCATCTTGGTAGCAATTGATTATTTCACGAAGTGGGTTGAGGCATCTTCCTACGCCACGGTAACCAAGAGCGTCGTGGCACGTTTCATCCGGCATAACCTGATCTGTCGGTACGGTGTACCGGAAAGGATCATCACGGACAATGGTACCAATCTTAACAACAAGATGATCACTGAGCTCTGCGAGCAATTCAAGATACATCACCACAACTCTTCTCCTTACCGGCCGAAGATGAATGGGGCTGTAGAGGCAGCAAATAAAAACATCAAGAAAATTGTGCAGAAGATGACAATGACCTATAAAGATTGGCACGAGATGTTACCGTTTGCTCTTCATGGGTACCGTACCTCAGCAAGGACGTCAACCGGGGCAACTCCTTTCTCCTTGGTCTATGGCATGGAGGCAGTCTTGCCAATTGAAGTCCAGATACCCTCTCTCCGGATAATGAAGGATGCAGACTTGAGTGAAGATGACTGGATCCAGACTCGACTTGATCAATTAAACCTGATTGACGAAAAGAGACTCACCGCTATCTGTCATGGTCAGACGTACCAAAAACGGATGATCAGGGCATTTAACAAGAAAGTCAGACCACAAGAGTATCAAGTTGGGGACCTGGTAATCAAGCGCATCATCCTTCCTCAAAGTGATCCCCGGGGCAAATGGACCCCCACATACGAAGGGCCATTTGTGGTTAAACATGTGTTCTCAGGAGGAGCCATGATTATAACCACCATGGATGGTGACGACCTTCCTCACCCCGCCAATGCAGACATAGTGAAAAAATACTACGCATGAATAAAAGACCCGCTAGGTTGACATACCTAGGCAAAAATAAGGGCTTCCCGGCGAACCAAAAGGGTTCGGGCAAAAATAAGGGATGAAATGAAAAAATCTGTACACCCGGCAAGTCGAAAACCTGAAAAGGCGGCTTGGGCAAAAATGGGTATCCCGGTGGACTGAAAACCCGAAAGGGCGGTCCAGGCAAAAGTTAGGGATTAAAGCGTAACACTATGTCTCACTGGATCACCTTGCATCCGGAATTCGGCATCAACTATCTGGCTCAGATTTCGGCATCGATCAATCAGCTTCATCTTCAACTTAGCAACAAAGTGATGAGACGCTTGGAGGCATAAAGGCGATAGTAGAGTTGGAACCCAGTGGGAATATTGTGCACATAGCTGTTTTATTTCCTTTTCAAAAAAAAATTGTATAAACTTTATGTTATTCGGCGGTGTTCTCTTACTAGGACGTCAGCCTCTTGTACAAAAAACGCCTATTTACAGGCAAATTTCAAAATCAATACAGATTCAGTTTTCTAAACAAATTGCCAATTGTTTTTCCTTTTTTCTGTTTTGTCTTGCGAAGAACGTCCAATGTTCATTTTTGATATATGCGTTTGACATTAAATTGCTAATTCATAAATACTTGCATATGAAACAAAAGACTAATTACAGGTGGCATCAGAAACAAGGGCAATGTAAAGTTGTCTGATGCAATTTGGTTGCTTTGTCCGCCAAGGTACCAAGGTAGACTTAACTAAAGAATATGATCAAGTTATCTCAACTCCCCATAGAGTAAGACAAGATTCAGCAATACTCTCCTCCAACAAAGTTAGTCTACAGTCAGCATGAAGGAAGTTGTGTATCCCCAGAAGGTATCAACATTCCCCAGCGGAGTATAGGCATTCATCAGCAAGCATCCCCGGCAGTCTTGATCTAAGATTGTTCCCCGGTGGAATACGGACACTCCAGTGGAACCATTTACCAGTACAGCCTGAAAAGTTTCCCCAGGAAAGTTGAATCATATCCTCAGCAGGTCTTGAAGCTTATCCCCAGTAGATTCTGGAAGCTTGTCCCCCGCAGAGTACGGACGTCTCTCCCGAGTTTTATTCAAAGTTATTCCTCACAAGGGCTTATAACTGGGTTATCCTCAGCTAATTGCCACGGAAGATCGTCCTCGGCGAAATTCTTCCTATCCCCAGCGGAGTTTATCATTGTCATCCCCAGCGGAGTCCATCATTGAAATCCTCAGTGGAGCTCTCGTCAAACTTCAGTAAAGTCTCTCTTCCACAGAGCAATTCCCCTCAGAGTAATCTCTCCAACAAGTTTATTCCTCAACAGAGTCATCTTCTCCTACCGGTGTATTCTTGCAACCGTCATCCCCAGCGGAAACAAAGAGCTCTACTCTTCAAACATCAGCCCAGGATTTAATTCCACGGCCGGTCGTCAAGGATTTATTTTCCCAGACGAAAATACATTCATAAACATTTCACATTTCATACATCTTGTTTACATACATGATAAAGTGCATACAACACTATCTCATGTTGAACATCATGACATCATGCATTTCATACATCATGACATTGCATACAACTGATGTTTTGCCTTTTCAGGGAAAAGGACAACCCCAAAGACAACTACCTTCAACTGTCACAGTTTCCAGATTCGATTCCTGTATCTAGCCAGGGCACATCTGTGAGTGATCAGTTTCCAGATTCGATTCCTGTATTTAGCCAGGGCACATCTGAAGAGTTTGAAGATTCGATTCCTGTATCTAGCCAGGGCATATCTATCAACTATCACAATTCCAGATTCGATTCCTGTATCCGGCCAGGGCATATCTGTTAACAACAATTCCCGATTCGATTCCTGTATCTAGCCAGGGCACATCTGAAGAGTTCAAAGATTCGATTGCTGCATCCAGCCAGGGCATATCTGTTGACAACTATTTCCAGATTCGATTCCTGTATCCAGCCAGGGCATATCTGTGAGCAACCGATTGTAGATTCGACACCTGTATCTAGCCAGGGCATATCTGCATGAGAAGATTGAAGATCAAACACCTGTAACAAGCCAGGAAAACATCTGTCTTTCTCAAAATACACAAGTTCACACTAAAGAATCTCTTATGCGATCAACACTTCCAAATGGCATCTATAAGCCCGTTCCTGACAAGGTTCTATCACCTCTCCAGATGGCATCTATAAGCCCATCTCCCTATCCACCATCTCTCCAAATGGCATCTATAAGCCCATTCCCGACATCACATTGCTAAAACTCCAACATGCGAGTGCAAATTTCCGGGCACTCTAGTGTCCAATCTCCTTTTACCCTCGAGTCACGAAAGGCAAACTTGCCAATCTAACTCTTCAGGTTCAAGAAGATTGAACAGGGGCAACTGTTGTACCCCAAAATTTTCCCTCCCATTTCCTCAACATTTTCTCATCACAAAACCCTTGGAGCTCAAGATCCAGTTAGGGTTTCATCTGCTCAAGACTTCTCCTTGCACTGATGACCCAAATTAGGGTTTGTGTTTGCACAAAGATATTTTGACCCAAAATTCCTAAGATGACTTCCATGCTCCATGTTGGACTCCCAAGTTTACCCATACCAAGTTTACAGTCTTGATTCCAAATTTTGCCCAGTCAATTGGACAGTTGACCTAGAAATCAACTATATTGGGGAAAAAGTCAACTGTGGCCAATTGATAGTCAAATCTCATGAAAATTGACCCACATCAACATTATGAACTCACATGGACCATTTGATCAAGTTTGGATCACAATTCCACAAGAAATTTGATCAGATCACCAAAAGGGCAAAATGGTTATTTTTAGGGTTTTGACTGCACAAAGGCAATTTTTGACTGTTTGACCTAGACAATGGCAAATAAAACTCACATATGGACTCAAGTACCCCATGGAATTGTCTTGACATGCTCAACAAGTTCAAAAGATCCCAAATGCACAAGATTGACAATTGAATTTCCCAGTCAATTGATCAATTTTGACTGTATATTGAAAAGTCAAACTTTGACTTTTTGGTCAAAATCAAGTGTCAAGATTCATTTTTCATTAAAACATGCCAAATCATGAAACTTGTTCATCAAGAAATCAAGGATTGCAAATTAGGGTTTGAAATGAGGATTTTTCATAACTTAGAATTTTTCTAAGTTATGAAAAAAAACCCTAATTTTTTCCTAACTTTGCCCCACTTTCTCACCAAGATTCATTTGGATTCAAGCAAAAGTCAAAACATGAAAGTTGTAGCATATTGCAAAATCTACAACTTTGATTCACAAAGTTTTCCCAAAAGAAGCTTGTAGCTCAAGTTACAATTTTTGGAACAAGGGTACCAAACCATTCTTAACTTAGAGAAAATTTGACCTATTTTAGGCAATGTTTTTACCTAACTTCAAGACCATTTTTCACATACTTCCACTTGGAATTTCAATTTGCATTTCAAAGATGGATTGTAGTACACATTCCAAGCTTTCCAAAATGTCCAAGAACTCATCAAACAACCTCATGGTTAGGGAGAATCGAATTTGGCAATATGGGAAAAACTCACTTTTGATTTGGCCAAGTTACATGTTCATACATTTGTGCCATTTTGAATTCAGCATGCTTTCCTTGATTACAGGTCTTTTATCTCAATTACACTCCAAAATTTAATGCCAATCCTTTGTGCCAAAGTGTTGTTCTTTGAGTTCAAACATTATATGCAAGTTTAATCCATTTTTAGATAAAGCATTATATCCATTTTGGAAAAGTTGCACTTTATGTCTAAAGCAAATCCAAGCAAGTACAGTTAAGATCTCTTTGGCACAAGTTTATGGACTAATTGCACTGATCAAGACTAAGTGGTGCAGCATAGATTGGGGGCCTCTACCTGTCTAGAACACCAACTTGCCATCTCTTGCTTAAAGTGTAAGAAACTTGCCATAACACAGACCAACTATCATTCCTGTAAACCAAGCCTTAAGCAAAGTTATCAAGCACTTTCTAAAGATCCATCCTAAGCTGAAACACGAGCCTAGCATCCCCAATACCTCCCCATTCCCAGAATCACCCTCAAACTGCCCAAACAGAGCATCCCTGCAACTTGAATCCCACAACTCATTTCCATCGTGCATCTTGGCCAAAACCAGTTCAAACACTTTCCTTACCATCAATCCAAACTATCCAAAGCATTAGAAGTGGACTGTAACTCCTCTAATCAGTTTGGCCATTTTCATTTCTTCCTCTTGCAGGTTGACTTCTGCAGCTTGATACAAAAGGTTTCAAAGCATACCAAGTATTGGAATAGCATCCTCACACTTCAAGCAAGCTGTACAAACCATCATCTTGCCCTGAAAGCTCCCCCATTGCCAGACACGATTCCAACTGAACAGGTATATTCACGAACTTCTAACTCTCAATGTAGGCATTGTTAGCTCTAGGTTTGTGAATGAAAAGTGTTCTACTCATGCCCCTGAAACTGTACATATCTTTACTTTCCATTTATTTTGCATATGCTATGAGAATTTAAGGTCTGAACATTGATAAAAAGTTAGGTTAAGATTTGGGAATGGAGAAATTCTCTCTCATTTCTGAGAGTTAGGATGAGTTCTTTACATGTCCAGAATCGTGGCTTGATGCTTAACATTTCTTATGTTGTAAGTTTGTGCTAAAAGTTAAGGAATCCAGATGTTTGAATCAGTGTACATGCGCGCGTTTTTGACAAAGTTTCTGGCTGGAGGTTGAAGAAGCTCCACGTGGGCTGGGCCTGTTTTGCTATTTCTTTTCACACCATGTTGTTACTTTTACACCCCCTAGGCCCATTTTGTTTATTTTTATGACTTTTTGACTTTTTCTTTTTTGGTCTGACTTATTTATTTTTCTTATAATATTAAAAAATATAAAAAATATTTTTTACACCATTTTCATATTTATTAGGTATTTATTTGTTTAGATTAATATTTGTACATAAATAAATATATAAACATACTTTTATTTGAAAAATACTAAAATAATGTAAACACATTTTATTTTCCATTTTTATTCTATTTTATCTTCTGAAAATATTTTATATAAAATATACTTTTTTTATAAATATTAAATATTATTATTTTTGTATATATAATACATATTTAGAAAATAATACAAGTATATATATATTTATTAGAATATCTAGGGAAAAAACACAAAAATACATACATTTTTATTTTATTAATGTTTGACATTAAAAATACCTTTTTTATAAATATACTTCATTTTTATTTTATTTTTGTACATAATTATTAAATATTGTACATATTAAATAATTAATACCTTTTATTAAATAAATTAGGGTTTTGCCTTAAATACATAAAAAACTCAAAAAAAATAATACTTTTTATTTTGTTTATTTGACATATAAAAATACTTTTTTCATACATATAAAAAGCCTTTTTGCATCTTGCATATTTATTTTATTTCTATTTAATTTGTGCAATTAAATATCTTGTAAATAATTCAATTTTTGATGTAATAGTCTAGGTTTAAATTCCTTGTCAAAATACCCCCCATTTGAACATTTGTACCCCCTTCCCATATATTGTGTTGTAATAGTTTAAGACTTTATTTTTTCGCACTTTATTGCTTTCTAAAATATACCATGCTAGAATTAGGGTTTGTATGCGAATCAAAAACAACAAAAATAGTTTGACCTAATTTCAAGATAAACAAGCATGAAAATGGACAACACAAATCACACTTGCACCCCTAGGGTATTCCACTTGTTGCCTTCAATAAATAGGCCATATTGCATGTTAAGTCTCTTTGGGCAAAACAAACACAATCAAATGATCATAGTCCTTCGATGACGCTTTCAAAAAGTTACCTAAACAAATGATCAAGTCCCTTAAGGAAATTGCCCAAAGATACTTAGCACCATTGCAATTATGGTCTAAACGATGACCCGCGCCCGTCCCTTTCACATCCTAACACAAGATTGTCCACCAAATGCAATGGTGGAACAAAATTGTTAAAAGGGTTAAAACATAGCAATAATCTTTGAAAAATTTAGGAGTAGATAACCTCTTAGTTACTTGAATCAAACTTGCAAAACAAAACACTTGCCTATTTTTAAAACCACACCTCACAACACTTTCAAAACAAACTTTCAAAAACAAATGAAAACCTTTTCAAAAGACATAACACCTTTGTATACATCCCAACATGGATCATTACAAAGGTTGCCACCACATTGGCTTCTTTTCAAAACATTTTTTAAACCCACACACACAAAAGCACCATTTCAAACAATTGAAAATTAAGGCAAGTTGATCTAAGCAAGTAACTAAGAGCCCATGGATAACCATGGATAGAAAGGGTGCTAATACCTTCCCTTTCTATAATCTACTCCCCGAACCCAAGAAAATATCTCAAAGGTTTTTGCTGTGCTTTTTAAACCTTTCCTTAGGATAAAATAAAAAGTCGGTGGCGACTCTTGCTCAACCGAAACATTTGCGAAAACAAACTCAAAACCATAGTCAGTTCTCCCACCGTATCACACGCACCTTCCACAATCAGTTTTGAAGAACGAGCGGGGTTTGAGATGGTCATAACGATTGATGACTCTTACACATGCTGACATACATTGGTGTTCTCGGTCCAGAGAGGATGTCACTATCATTGATCGTTGCAGGGAGTACCCTAATGTTCCTTTACTTGGAATCAGATGGGGTATTACTTACAACCCGTGCCTGGCTTGGAGACAGTTTGGTTATGCTCGGAGGGATGGACCTCATGACATGTTAATTCCTGACATAGTTTTTGATTTCGACAACGATGCACAAGGACTTCGCCAGAGATTTATCAGAGCTTGGATGATGCCAAGTAGGATAGACAGCAAGACCCTGGGGCACAAGAATTCCATCCCATTGGAACCTTATCTCAAGTGGGTACGAGCCCGCTCCCAGAAGTTAGTAATGCCTTATCCTCATGTGCTCCCTGTGATCAAAGAGCCAGTCTTGGAGGGAGAGGTGTCCTACACCATCCAACATCCTGACATGCCCACGTCATGGGAAGAGATACAGAAGAGCTGGATCCAGCTTAAGGAAGAACGGAATTCTCTTGAGACCAGTCTACATGCTAGTGAAAAGAAGGTCTTGGAGCTCACCCGCCTATTGCACGAGGAGAGGAATCTCAACACCTATATAGCTCCAAAGAGGATGCGTAGTGTCTTTTGGGATTGATTTGCTTTGTAATATATGCCCATGAGGCTTTGATGTACTGAACAATTATTTCCTTAATGATAATGTGTGTTCCTTTTTGTCTACAACAAATTTGAACTTTCGAACCCTTGAATGCATTGCATAAACCATATCATTCATCATGTGCATAGCAGGTATTCTTCTTTTCAGGTTGCTTACTGTTCTTCGCTGTTTATTTCAGCATCATGAACCCTGAATCCTCTACCGAGATGTCTATCAAGGCCCTTCAGGCGCAGAACGCACAATTTCAAGAGCTGATCATGGGTCTGGCCCAAGGTCAAGAAGAGCTGAAGGCTTTGCTCCTGAAGAAGGAGAAGAAGAAGAAGAGAACTGTTCTTTTCAACTCGGGCCGGAGGTTTGGTAATACTCTGCAGAATGAGGAAGCTGGTTCTTCTGTAGGCAAAGACAGTCCCCAGGGGGGAAAGGCTCCTAGTCCAGTGGTCTCTGACAATGAGACTGATTTTAATGAGGAACAGTATCCTCCCGCTGAAGACCGGTACAAGCAGTTGGAAGACAGACTGAACGCCATGGAGATCCAACAAGTGCCTGGGATGGATTTCGGAGACTTGGGCTTATCTACTGGTGTGATCATTCCTCACAAGTTTAAGGCACCATCTTTCACCAAGTATGAAGGGGCGTCTTGCCCCAAGCTACACCTCAGATCTTATGTGCGGAAGATTCAACCGTACACAGTGGACAAGAACTTGTGGATCCACTTCTTCCAGGAGAGTCTTTCAGGGACTCATCTCGAATGGTTCTATCAGCTGGATGGAACCAAAGTTCGTAACTGGGAGGAGTTGGCTACTGCTTTTTACAAGCAGTATCAATATAATGCCGACCTTGCTCCTACACGTACCCAACTCCAGGGTATGTCGCTAGGATCAAGCGAAAGTTTTAAAGAGTATGCGCAGAAGTGGAGGGATCTGGCTGGCAGGGTGCAGCCTCTGTTAACTGACCGTGAGCTGGTGGATATGTTCTTGGGGACCCTCTCCGGGCCATTCTTCAATCATCTTATCGGGAATTCATCTACAGGGTTCACTGACCTTATTCTGACTGGGGAGAGGATAGAGGCTGGAATGAAGTCCGGTAAAATTCAGAAGGGTGCATCTTCAAGTTCTGAGAAGAAACCCTTTAAAAAGGAGGCTAGTGTTGTATATGGGCCTAGAAGACATGATAAACCAGAACGCCGCCAATCTGTCAATGCGGTGGTGATTGCTAAGCCTGCTGCCGCTCCTCGGCAAACCAATCCACAAAGGGCTGAGAGGCCCAGAAGAGAGTTTACCCGGCTGAGTATGACCTTGTCACAAATCTTGCCGCAGCTGTTATCCACCAACTTAGTGACTGTCAGGGAGGCCCCGAAGGTTGTGAATACTGCCTCTCCGAAGTATAATCCAAATGCCCGCTGTGCTTATCACTCCGATAGCCCGGGGCATTCTACTGATGACTGTTGGGCCCCGAGGAATAAGGTGCAAGACCTTATTGATGCGAAGGAGATACAATTTGAGGCGCCTGAGAGGCCAAATGTGGTGACTGCTCCTATGCCCCAGCATGGAGTGAATGTCATTGATGAAGATGTGTATGCCTTTTTTGTGAATGATGTAGCTACCCCACTGATGACTGTTAAGAGGAACCTACTGCTGGCCGGTTTATTTCCGGGTTGCAGCAAGGGTTGCCTTTTGTGTGCTGTTACCCATACTGGTTATCCTTTGCTGAAGTTAGGAATCCAAAGCCTGATGGACAGCAAAGAGATTCTGTTCAAGAAGACCGCTGTTCCGTTTGTTCCTGTGGAAGAAGTATCTGTTGTTACCATTTTCAATAATCCAATCAAGGCTCCCCCGAGGAAGCCAGTTAAAATTATGACTGTCGCACCCATTGTTATTACTGTTCCGGGGCCTCTCCCCTATGAATCTGATAAGGCTGTTGTTGTACCCCAAAATTTGCCCTCCCATATTCTTCAAGATTTGTCAAGATCATGCTTCAAAATCTCCCCAAGGGTTGCACAGTTCAAGGGCCTCCTAACAGTCAAAAATTAGGGTTTTGGTTCTGGCAGAGAAATTGAAGTTTCCAAGGGTCCAAACAAGTCCCACATGCCTATAAACATGGTCAAGCATCCTCATGCCAAGTTTCAAGACTTACAACACAAAATTGCACAGTCAAATGCCCTAATTGCTCAGCAGTCAACTGCAGGGTTAAAATGGTCATTTGACAGTCAAAAGTTCAAATTGTTGGTCAACATCTCATTTTGAAGCCACAAACATCATTTAATCAATTCTTGATCATGATTTTCAAAGCATGGCTCAAAAAGTCTCAAGATGCAAAAGTTTCCATATTTGGACAGTTGAAAAAGTCAACTGTAATTTGACCAAGGCATAACTTCCACATGGTTTATCATAAAAATTCCATCCAAAGCTCATTTTGAATAGAATGACATTTCCTACAACTCCTCTTCACACTTCAAGTCTAAGAAATGCTCTCACAAAAAGTTATCAATTTCAACATTATAGGTCATTTTCAAAAGTCAACAAAAAGGCACTTTAAGTCAAAGACCGTAACTTGAGATTGGTAAATCAAAATGACATGGGACCAAAGGCATTGGTTAGAGGACTTCAAGACCTTTCTAAAATGTCCAAGAACATGGTCAAAGCTTAAAAATTGAGCAATATATGCCTTGTGGAAGTTGGGAAATTTTTGGGAATTTTGAAAAGTCAACTTTGCTTCAAATGCCTCAAAATTGCTAATGGGCCACATTTTCTTCCAAGAATCATTATCCAAAGGCTATGCACGACCATTTGACCCAAAGGGGAGTTATTTTATTATTTTTAATTAATTAAATGAATATTTAATCTATTTAATTCATTTAATCAAAATTAATTACAAGAAAAATACTAAAATAAGGTTTTCAAATCTTTTTGTGCAGTATAATCTCTCATCAAGGCCTAAAGATTTTGTGCATGCCCAAAGAAGAAAGATTCCATGCAAATTGGCTAGGTTTCATGATAAAAAGATTAGAAAAGATTATGCAAAATCACAAAATTCAAAGGCATTGATTCCATGGATATTGGGCTTGTTTTGTTGACCTAAAGCATTCACATATACATACACATGCTAAACCTAATGCAAAACACCTTGAAGTTGCGCCTGAAAACAAATACCAACTTTGCATTTTTGTCCAAATATTCAAAACTGAAAACACAGTAAGAGGTCGTTTCAAAGCGAGATAACTATTCCAATCGCTTGCCAAGGCATCAAGGAAAATTTCTGGATCAAAACCACAACTTTTAACCTCAAGAAACGGTAGAACGAAACCGTCCTGTTCTTAATTTTTCACATGTTCGTGTTTTGAATTATACGTATCATTCATGCCTTTTTCTTGTTGTTTTGCACTAACATAAACATTCTAAAACTTTTGGCATCATTTAATTGAATTTTTATGCCCTGTACGAGAATCTGCCATTAACGCCTTCTAGGTTTTCCAAGGTCAAAAATTAGGGCTTCTTTTATGGGGAAAAATTGGCCAACAAGACTTATGCCATTAGAATCAGAAGCTTCACACGAATTCAGTACACATGTCGCGCTCAATTTATGAGCAACAGTGGCCTAATCGCTATTTTCTTATACTGTAGTTAGTGGGGTTTCAAAACCCCCGCTATTTGATGTATTTTTTCAGGCAAAAACGCATGCGTAATGGAGAAGATGCTGAGGTGTTGGACATGGGTTGGCTAGTTTGAATAGCTGGCGCGCTTTTTGCTTGGCTAGTGCTCTAAGCGTTTGTTTCATTTATATTGTTCATATTCCATTAACTAACAAACACGCGCATACAGCTCAGATGGTGGAACGTGCATTTGGTAAACCTTGGGACCTGGGTTCGATTCCCAGGTCCCCCATATTTCTCAATATGTTTTGTTTTAATGTGATTCTATGCAGTACACGCCCAGAATTCTACCATGCATCCAGCGCTGGAGCTTGCCACGCGTCTCAAAAGATCAATCCAATGGCCATGATCTGAAGAACACCATATGCATTGGTCAACAGAGCCACACGCATCCATGAAAAGTCAAAAAAGGCCAAGTTTCTAATGGGCCTCATTACTGGAACAGACCTCCAATTTGGGACAACAAACCCCCCATGTTTGCATTTTCCTCTCTTTTTATTTTTTCTCTTATTTATTTTAATTGCATTATTTGTTTTATTTTAATTCTTTAAATTAAGTTTTTTTCTTTAATATAAAAATACCAAAAAATCAGAAAGTCAAAAAATAAAAATATATTTTATTATTTAATTCACTAATGTTTTTATTTTGTAAATAAATGTAATAATTAATTTAGTTCTAATTCTAGGTTTTAATTTTTATATTTTTGTAATAAACTAAAAAATGTAGAATTAGGGTTTTATACTTTTATTCCTTTTTTTTTCTTTTTCACCATATTTAATAATTAATTATTTTTTGTAAATAAATTTTCCATGTAAATAATTAATGTAAATTAGGTCAAACTTAAATCTATTTTTTGTTAATAATTAAAAATACTTAGAATTAGGGTTTTAATTCCAATTTAACTTTCTCATTTAATTCCATAAATACAAAAACTCAAAAAAATAATTTCCTTTTCTCATTTAACTTAATTAATTTATTAATTGTAATTTAATTTCTTTAAAAGGGTCCAACGCCCTCGCTTTCGATTATAATTTCGTTTCGCGCGTTTATTTTATTTCTTTTCTTATAAACTTCATGTAATTACTCCAAAGCCTTGTAATAGATTAATTAGGATATTTATTTTTCCGCATTATTTTTTTTATTCAAATCGGGTCTTGGATTAATTTGGCGATGTAGACCCGCGCCTTTGTAATAGCGTAGGACTTTTACCTTCTCGCATCTTTTAACTGTTAATAATTTGCATGAAAGAATGAATGCCAAAAATAAAAGCAACGCGTAGATCACCAACGCATGAACAAGACAAACATATCTGAAAATGACACACCAATCACACATCACCCCTAGGGTACGTCTCACTGTTGCCTTGCCCCTCGAAAAGTGGTCGTCGAGTAGAGGATGTTTTAGTAAGTCCTCATGTCCATGAACATGGCATGAGGGTAGCTTCTAAGGTATCTTCCTATTGCTCTGGTGACCACAATGTCCTGAACCCTCGAATTGACCCGAACACCTCCAATGGTGGTGCTACCTACCTCTCAATGGTGGGATGACACTACTTTAAGGACAGTTACACAGACGAATTCCTTAGGGTAGGTAGACAACTCGTAGATACTTGCTCTAATTTCAAAACAAATCAAAAAATACTTTTCACACCAACACCTTTCAAAAAGCTTTCAAAAAGCAATTTTTCAAACACTCTTGAGGACCGATACAAGAGTCGAACTGAAATTTTCAAAGAAACTTTTTTAAACCCACAGTTGAAAAGCAAACAAACCTTTTTGAAAACACAAGTGAGCAAGTATCTAAGAGCCCATGGATAACCATTGATAGAAAGGGTGCTAACACCTTCCCTTTCTATAATCTACCTCCCGAACCGAGAGCAATCTCTATAAGGAATTTTTCTGTGCTTTTGTCCTTTCCATTTGGAGAAAATAAAAGACAGTGGCGACTCTTGCTTCCGTGACATTTCACGAACCAGCATTAAACAGTCAGTTCCAGATCCATCGATCACAGAACTGGCGACTCTGCTGGGGACTTATTTTAAAGTGAGGTGTACCTTAGGACTAAGATCACTGTGTTTTCAATTGCTTTGACTTGTTTGCTTTAAATTGTGGGACTGTCTTGGGAGTTCTATAGATCCTAACCCGGATCTGGGGGATACATTCTTAGAAAGTAGCAACAAGGCTGTGAGGGAACTGTGCGGGGTATACCGACATGGTTGAAACAGTCTGCTATGTTGATGTGGCACTTTGGTGTGTACCGGTAACCCTTGAGTTCAGTCAAGGAGAGTACGGGGCCTCCATGTGGTGTCGTGAAGCATCAACTGACCTTAGGAACCTTAATTGAACCATCTTGGCCTCTTTAGGGTAGTGAGATAACTGACTTTGGTGCAGTCCGAGGTTGGTTGATACTACACTCAATTGAGGGTTGCTTTCCTGGAATATTTCGGTCGCCAGTTCAGTGGCTAAATCGAAACAATGAACAATGAAAGCAATCCAGTGATATTGGGACCCTTAGAACCCGGTTACTTCTGATAGGACAGGTATGAACCAACAAACTTAAAGAGGGTAATACCTAGACCTCATGCTGGCCTAAACTCTAAGGGTTTCTCTTGTGTGACTTGTGTGCCTTCCAACTTGGCTACTTGCATGCTTGTTATCTGACATTTGAATTTCTTGCAGGTTTTGTTTATAGTCCTTAACTAGGACTCATAATAGGGTTTACTGAGTTTCTTGCAGGTTTTGTTTATGTCCTTAATTCGGACTCATAACAGGGTTTACCTACAGTACCCCATGCATAGCATAACATCATACCATTGCATGCATCCTTCATAAGGACTAATCCATTTCAAGGATCTCAAGGGCTTGTGATGCAGGTCATGATGAGCCAGATGTCCAGCAAGGGGCAAAGGGGATTTATTTTCCTCTAGCCAAGGTTGTCAGGGGCTATGACCCACTGGATATGGTGAGCCTTTGACCCTTGAAGAAGAATTCTCAACAACACGGGTTTCCTTCAATCAAGCTACAAATTCCAATGCTAACAATTTTCTTGTTTACCCCGCGAGATCCTTGGAAACATCGCATGCATACATACATATCATTGAATTACAGGTACCCTCTATACAGGTCACTTACCTTCTCCGCTGTTTATTTCAGCAATGGCTTGCCAACAAGACAACCAGGACCTTCATGCTCAAGAGACTCGGTTCGGGGAAATCCTCCTGAATCTATCTAAGGGGCAGGAGGAGTTGAGAGCACTTCTCATGGGGACTTTGGTCAGGAACAGTGCTGAGGATGAACGGCTGAAACACCTGCAAGCTGAGATGGATGCAATGAAAGCCCAGATGCTGGGGCAGGTGACTGTCATTCAAAACTTAGCTCAAAGACAAGATGAGCTCGGGGTTCTCGTCAACCAACTGCTTCGGGGTAACCAACTGGGGCAAACATCTAAGGTTGAAGGGCCAGTCATCATTCAACCACCTTTGAGGCAAGAGGATAAGAGAGCTCCTCAAATGGCTCTCGTGTCACAAATTCAGCATCAACCTCACCAGCTTCAGGCAGACAAGCCCAGGAGGCAATTCACCCAGCTCAACATGTCGCTGTTTCAAGCTTTACAACGCCTGTTGAGATTGAATCTGATCACATTAAGGGCTCATCCCCGGAACCCCAACACATCATCTCTTACCTATCATCCCAATAAAAGGTGTGCCTACCACTCTGCCAGTCCAGGACATGATACAAATGAGTGTTGGGCTCTGAAGAACAAGATCCAGGACCTAATTGATGAAGGAGCATTGGAGTTCACACAAGATGGTCAGGCTGAGTTTTTCTATCATCCCTCCAAGGCTCACCATTTGAAGTAACAAGCCCTGAGATGAAAAGACTTTTGTTCATTAGGATTTTCAAGTTGTAATTTTCTTTTGTTCAAACATTTACTCATGTTAAACGTTGTTATTTCATTAATGCATCGCATATGTCTGTTTTAAAGCAATATAATCGTATTCACTATATGCAAATTATTTTCATATTTTTTCTGATGATCAACGCTCGATTAATAATTCTAAGCCTCTTGAGGGAGGATGACGAAAACGATACCACAATCTACAGTATGCTTTTGAACAGACCCTGCTGATGAGGTACATGCATTGTTTCAAATCCTAAAATAGTGGAGTTATAAGGAAGATAATCCCTCGTCAACCCCTCTGAGCCAAAGAAGTAGGAGTTTTTCTTTTCGAAAATTAAAACCCTTAATCATAACCTGGGGCAGGGTAGTTCTCTCAGTTGATCCAGGTGCACAATAAACGGCATCAAAAGAGTCCCTCCGAAACAAAAGATGGGGATGGTTCCGAATAATCATAAGGACAGGCAGTCATTACCAAAATTAAAAAGCCCATTAAGTCAAAACCTATAAAGGAGACTTACAAAACTGGGGCATCCCGCTGATTGTAATCACAAAAGAAACAGTTCAGGCAAAAATAGGGATCATAAAATCAAAAAGAAAGAGGTCATACAAAACCTCAACAAAAGGAAATGACTTCCGATTCAAATAAACGTTCAACATCCGAACCATCATTGGAATATCAGGACAAAGACCCAAACCAGGTCAAACGCACGGTCAGCTGAGTTTAGGTTTGAAGAACATTACGAAGAGCGGGTGGGTACAAATAAAATTTGAGCCTTTATCCTTTGTTTCTTAAACCGTGAACCAGACCACGTTATAACCCTTAAAAGTCCTAGCTGAAGCATGGGTTAGTTCGAAAGCATACTGTTACGAAAGGTATCCTGACTCCTTAAGGCCTACGGTAAATACGGAGTTGACATCACGTTTTACAAACAATCACTTGTTTTATGAAAAAGAATGCATTTTCAAAATCTTCAAGACAGACATGAGCTTTGCATTTTTGATATAACATTGTTTGCATATGACTATTTGTTTGAACAACAGGAAAGTTTGCACGACGAATGCCTAATGAACGAAAGCACCTCCAATCAAGGGGCAGACATGATCAGTGTCCGTCATCTGGGGCAGTCCGGTCAAGATTCGGAGAATCTCTCAAAGGCCAAACAGCCAGGGGCAAATCTCCGCCTGAGTCACTTGGGGCATTCCAACAACGAATCTTGCCTGATCAAACACCTTCTGGTGGAATGACAAAACACTTCTAACAGGGGCAACTCCCTACATTCTGAAAGCACGGACATAGTCGGAAAAAAAATACGCATAATCAAAGACCCACTAGGTTGACGTGCCTAGGCAAAAATAAGGGCTTCCCGGCGAACCAAAAGGGTTCGGGCAAAAATAAGGGATGAAATGAAAAAAATCTGTACACCCGGCAAGTCGAAAACCTGAAAAGGCGGCTTGGGCAAAAATGGGTATCCCGGTGGACTGAAAACCCGGAAGGGCGGTCCAAGCAAAAGTTAGGGATCAAGGCGTACGACTATGTCCCAGTATCTCGTCACCTGCCTACTAGAAGAAGGTTTGTCCATCAACAACTATCAGTACCTCACAGGTCTTCCTCTCCCACCTCAGAAACAGGGGCAGTAATGAGTCGTCCAAACGGTCTAATTGCTATGTCCATCAAGGTATCAAGGTAAGTTCAGCTGAAGAACGTAATCAGTATGTCTTAACCCCCCAGAGAGTGAACCAGCAAGTCAGTGCACTCTCCCCAAGCAAAGCTACAATCAGCCTTAAGGAAGTTGGGTATCCTCCAGCAGATCTCAACATTCCCCAGCACGATATACGAACATTTCTAACAAGCATCCCCGACAGTCTTGATCTAAGATTGTTCCCCGGTGGTATACCAGGCATTCAGCAGAGCCACTTCCCAATACATCTCAAAATATCCCCAGGAGAGTCCAATCAAGATTTCCCCAGGAAAGTTGGAACCCATCTCCCCAAGCAGTAAGCTTATCCCCAGTAGATTCTGGAAGCTTATCCCCGTAGAGCCCGAACGCGTCCCCCGGCTTTATTCAAAGGTTATTTCCCTACCAGGATATAACTGGGTTATCCTCAGCCAGTAGCCACGGAAAGATCGTCCCCGACGAAGTCTTCATATGCCCAGCAAAGTCTATTAACACTTCCAACATAACAGCGGTATCCCCAGCGGAGTTATCATCAATATCCTAGCAAAGTACCTCTCTCCCCACAGAGTATTATTCCCCAGCAAGATCACTAGAGTACTTTTCTCCCCGCAGAGTAATCCATTCGCCAAGTTTATTCCCCAACGGAGTTATCTTCTCCTACTGGGATGCTTGCAACTATCATCCCCAGCGGAAGCAAAGATCTATTCTTCAACATCAGCCCAGGAGTGACTTCCCGGCACCCGTCAAGGATTTATTTTCCTAAGACAAAAAGATACATTCATAAACATCGCATTTCCATACATTATAGCATGCACATACGCATCATATCTTATAAATCTCATTTATGTTGAGAACATCATTGCTTGATCCATATCATGCATTGCATATGACTGACCTTTACCTTTCAGGAAAGATCCAGTTAATTTCTCAGCTATATTTCAAGACTTTAGTCTGGTTCAGTTAAATCGACCCTAAGATTTTACTGATTCTTATCCAGTCAAAGGCCTTCTCTGGTTCAGTCGGATCGACCCTAAGATCTCCCTGATTCTTATTCAGTTGAAGATTTCAAGACCTTGTCCGGTTCAGTTAAATCGACCCTAAGATTTTCCTGATTCTTATCCAGTCAAAGGCCTTCTCCGGTTGAGTCAGATCGACCCTAAGATCTCCCTGATTCTTATCCAGTTGAAGATTTCAAGACCTTGTCTGGTTCAGTTAAATCGACCCTAAGATTTTCCTGATTCTTATCCAGTCAAAGGCTTTCTCTGGTTCAGTCAGATCGACCCTAAGATCTCCCTGATTCTTGTCCAGTTGAAGATTTCAAGACCTTGTCCGGTTCAGTTAAATCGACCCTAAGATTTTCCTGATTCTTATCCAGTCAAAGGCCTTCTCTGGTTCAGTCAGATCGACCCTAAGATCTCCCTGATTCTTATCCAGTTGAAGATTTCAAGACCTTGTCTGGTTCAGTTAAATCGACCCTAAGATTTTCCTGATTCTTATCCAGTCAAAGGCCTTCTCTGGTTCAGTCAGATCGACCCTAAGATCTCCCTGATTCTTATCCAGTTGAAGATTTCAAGACCTTGTCCGGTTCAGTTAAATCGACCCTAAGATTTTCCTGATTCTTATCCAGTTAAAGGCCTTCTCTGGTTCAGTCAGATCGACCCTAAGATCTCCCTGATTCTTGCCCAGTTGAAGTTATTCCAAGACCTTGCTTGGTTCAGTTAAGTCGACCCTAAGATTTTTCTTGATTCTTATCCAATCAAAGGCCTTCTCTAGTCTAGTTAAATCGATCCCTAAAGATTTTCCTGATGAAGACTCAGTAGAAGACATCCAAGATTCTCTCAGCGTTATTGTTGAGGTTGAAGTCGCCTAATATTCTCTCAGCGTTACTGTTGAGGTTGAAGTCGCCCAAGATTCTCTCAACGTTACTGTTGAGGTTGAAGTCGCCTAAGATTCTCTCAACATTACTGTTGAGGTTGAAGTCGCCCAAGATTCTCTCAGCGTTACTGTTGAGGTTGAAGTCGCCCAAGATTCTCTCAGCGTTACTGTTGAGGTTGAATTCGCCCAAGATTCTCTCAGCGTTACTGTTGAGGTTGAAGTCGCCCAAGATTCTCTCAGCGTTACTGTTGAGGTTGAAGTCGCCCAAGGTTCTCTCACCGTCCCGTTGAGGTAGTAACCATCCCTGGTTCATTCATAACCTTTTGAAGCTCCAGACCCAGTCCCTGTAACCAGTCAGGGTACATCTACACAAAAAGTTTGAAGACCAGCTCCTGTAACAGGCCAGGTAATCATCATTCTTTTTCAGGTACGCAAGTTCTCGCTAAGGAAACTCTTACGCGATCGACATCCAGATGGCATCTATAAGCCCATCCACCTATCCATCACCTCTCAGCATGGCATCTATAAGCCCGTCACCCTATCCATCAATCTCTAAATGGTATCTATAAGCCCATTCCCACCATCACACTGCTAACATGTGAGCGCAAATTTTTGGGCACTCTAGTGTTCAATCATCTTCCACCTTCGGATTACGAAAGGCATGTCAGCCAATCTGCACCCTCAGGTCTAAGAAGATTGAACAGGGGCAACTGTTGTACCCCAAAATTTTCCCTCCCATATTCTTCAAGATTTGTCAAGATCATGCTTCAAAATCTCCCCAAGGGTTGCACAGTTCAAGGGCCTCCTAACAGTCAAAAATTAGGGTTTTGGTTCTGGCAGAGAAATTGAAGTTTCCAAGGGTCCAAACAAGTCCCACATGCCTATAAACATGGTCAAGCATCCTCATGCCAAGTTTCAAGACTTACAGCACAAAATTGCACAGTCAAATGCCCTAATTGCTCAGCAGTCAACTGCAGGGGTAAAATGGTCATTTGACAGTCAAAAGTTCAATTTTTTTGTCAACATCTCATTTTTAAGCCACAAACATCATTTGATCAATTATTTATCATGATTTTCAAAGCATGGCTCAAAAAGTCTCAAGATGCAAAAGTTTCCATATTTGGACAGTTGAAAAAGTCAACTGTAATTTGACCAAGGCATAACTTCCACATGGTTTATCAGAAAAATTCCATCCAAAGCTCATTTTGAAGAGAATGACATTTCCTACAACTCCTCTTCACACTTCAAGTCCAAGAAATGCTCTCACAAAAAGTTATCAGTTTCAACATTATAGGTCATTTTCAAAAGTCAACAAAAAGGCACTTTAAGTCAAAGACCATAACTTGAGATTGGTAAATCAAAATGACATGGGACCAAAGGCATTGGTTAGAGGACTTCAAGACCTTTCCAAAATGTCCAAGAACATGGTCAAAGCTTAAAAATTGAGCAAGATATGCCTTGTGGAAGTTGGGAAATTTTTAGGAATTTTGAAAAGTCAACTTTGCTTCAAATGCCTCAAAATTGCTAATGGGCCACATTTTCTTCCAAGAATCATTATCCAAAGGCTATGCACGACCATTTGACCCAAAGGGGAGTTATTTTCTTATTTTTAATTAATTAATTGAATATTTAATCTATTTAATTCATTTAATCAAAATTAATTACAAGAAAAATACTAAAATAAGGTTTTCAAATCTTTTTGTGCAGTATAATCTCTCATCAAGGCCTAAAGATTTCGTGCATGCCCAAAGAAGAAAGATTCCATGCAAATTGGCTAGGTTTCATGATAAAAAGATTAGAAAAGATTATGCAAAATCACAAAATTCAAAGGCATTGATTCCATGGATATTGGGCTTGTTTTGTTGACCTAAAGCATTCACATATACATACACATGCTAAACCTAATGCAAAACACCTTGAAGCTGCGCCTGAAAACAAATACCAACTTTGCATTTTTTGTCCAAATATTCAAAACTGAAAACACAGTTAGAGGTCGTTTCAAAGCGAGATAACTATTCCAATCGCTTGCCAAGGCATCAAGGAAACTTTCTGGATCAAAACCACAGCTTTTAACCTTAAGAAACGGTAGAACGAAACCGTCCTGTTCTTAATTTTTCACATGTTCGTGTTTTGAATTATACGTATCATTCATGCCTTTTTCTTGTTGTTTTGCACTAACATAAACATTCTAAAACTTTTGGCATCATTTAATTGAATTTTTATGCCCTGTACGAGAATATGCCATTAACGCCTTCTAGGTTTTCCAAGGTCAAAAATTAGGGCTTCTTTTATGGGGAAAAATTGGCCAACAAGACTTATGCCATTAGAATCAGAAGCTTCACACGAATTCAGTACACATGTCGCGCTCAATTTATGAGCAACGGTGGCCTAATCGCTATTTTCTTATACTGTAGTTAGTGGGGGTTCAAAACCCCCGCTATTTGATGTATTTTTTCAGGAAAAAACGCAGGCGTGATGGAGAAGATGCTGAGGTGTTGGACATGGGTTGGCTAGTTTGAATAGCTGGCGCGCTTTTTGCTTGGCTAGTGCTCTAAGCGTTTGTTTCATTTATATTGTTCATATTCCATTAACTAACAAACACGCGCATACAGCTCAGATGGTGGAACGTGCATTTGGTAAACCTTGGGACCTGGGTTCGATTCCCAGGTCCCCCATATTTCTCAATATGTTTTGTTTTAATGTGATTCTATGCAGTACACGCCCAGAATTCTACCATGCATCCAGCGCTGGAGCTTGCCACGCGTCTCAAAAGATCAATCCAATGGCCATGATCTGAAGAACACCATATGCATTGGTCAACAGAGCCACACGCATCCATGAAAAGTCAAAAAAGGCCAAGTTTCTAATGGGCCTCATTACTGGAACAGACCTCCAATTTGGGACAACAAACCCCCCATGTTTGCATTTTCCTCTCTTTTTATTTTTTCTCTTATTTATTTTAATTGCATTATTTGTTTTATTTTAATTCTTTAAATTAAGTTTTTTTCTTTAATATAAAAATACCAAAAAATCAGAAAGTCAAAAAATAAAAATATATTTTATTATTTAATTCACTAATGTTTTTATTTTGTAAATAAATGTAATAATTAATTTAGTTCTAATTCTAGGTTTTAATTTTTATATTTTTGTAATAAACTAAAAAATGTAGAATTAGGGTTTTATACTTTTATTCCTTTTTTTTTCTTTTTCACCATATTTAATAATTAATTATTTTTTGTAAATAATTTTCCATGTAAATAATTAATGTAAATTAGGTCAAACTTAAATCTATTTTTTGTTAATAATTAAAAATACTTAGAATTAGGGTTTTAATTCCAATTTAACTTTCTCATTTAATTCCATAAATACAAAAACTCAAAAAAATAATTTCCTTTTCTCATTTAACTTAATTAATTTTTTAATTGTAATTTAATTTCTTTAAAAGGGTCCAACGCCCTCGCTTTCGATTATAATTTCGTTTCGCGCGTTTATTTTATTTCTTTTCTTATAAACTTCATGTAATTACTCCAAAGCCTTGTAATAGATTAATTAGGATATTTATTTTTCCGCATTATTTTTTTTATTCAAATCGGGTCTTGGATTAATTTGGCGATGTAGACCCGCGCCTTTGTAATAGCGTATGACTTTTACCTTCTCGCATCTTTTAACTGTTAATAATTTGCATGAAATAATGAATGCCAAAAATAAAAGCAACGCGTAGATCACCAACGCATGAACAAGACAAACATATCTGAAAATGACACACCAATCACACACCACCCCTAGGGTACGTCTCACTGTTGCCTTGCCCCTCGAAAAGTGGTCGTCGAGTAGAGGATGTTTTAGTAAGTCCTCATGTCCATGAACATGGCATGAGGGTAGCTTCTAAGGTATCTTCCTATTGCTCTGGTGACCACAATGTCCCGAACCCTAGAATTGACCCGAACACCTCCAATGGTGGTGCTACCTACCTCTCAATGGTGGGATGACACTACTTTAAGGACAGTTACACAGACGAATTCCTTAGGGTAGGTAGACAACTCGTAGATACTTGCTCTAATTTCAAAACAAATCAAAAAATACTTTTCACACCGACACCTTTCAAAAAGCTTTCAAAAAGCAATTTTTCAAACACTCTTGAGGACCGATACAAGAGTCGAACTGAAATTTTCAAAGAAACTTTTTTAAACCCACAGTTGAAAAGCAAACAAACCTTTTTGAAAACACAAGTGAGCAAGTATCTAAGAGCCCATGGATAACCATGGATAGAAAGGGTGCTAACACCTTCCCTTTCTATAATCTACCTCCCGAACCGAGAGCAATCTCTATAAGGAATTTTTCTGTGCTTTTGTCCTTTCCATTTGGAGAAAATAAAAGATGGTGGCGACTCTTGCTTCCGCGACATTTCGCGAACCAACATTAAACAGTCAGTTCCAGATCCACCGATCACAGCTGTCCCATGGCACTATGGGGCAGATGTATATGTACATGGCATAAAGCAAGAGTTCAACACTGGTACCAGCATCAGCAATATCACTGGTTCAGCCAAAGTAACCCGCAGTGGCAGGCTCTTCTCGCCTGACATTGCGCCACCAGTTATTCGAAGACCTCTCATTATAACACCTGCAAGTGCACCTGTTCCCACTTCTGATCAAGTTGTTTCCCCTGCTGCCGAGTCATATAATGCTCGGGGTAAAGGGATTGAAGATGAGCCTGCCCGGATGGAGGCACCGAAATCTGTGAATATTGAAGCCTGCCAGCAAGAGATGGAGGAAATTCTGAAGATAATCAAGAAGAGCGATTTTAATGTTGTTGAACAGCTGGGGCATACCCCCTCCAAGATCTCTATGCTCTCCTTGCTGCTATGCTCAGAAGCCCATGCTAAGGCCCTAATTTCATTTCTAAAGACGGCCCATGTGCCACAGGAGACATCTGCAGACCAGTTTACTGATTGCGTAGCTAATTTGACAGCCGACAATGGTTTGGGTTTCTCGGATGCTGACCTTACTGCTAAGGGAAAGAACCACAATGATGCCCTGCATGTCTCTATAGAATGCAGGGGCACTACTCTTACGCATGTGTTGGTGGACACTGGTTCTTCCCTGAATGTGCTACCCAAAAAGGCCTTAGACCGGTTGGATTGTGAGGGCCTGGAGCTGAAACCTAGCAACATCATTGTCAGAGCCTTTGACGGTTCTAAGAGGATGGTTCATGGAGAGGTAGACATTCCTATTCGCGTGGGTTCTCAAGTATTCGACTCAACTTTCTATGTGATGGATATCCGTCCATCTTATTCCTGTTTACTGGGTCGACCTTGGATTCACAAAGCTGGGGCAGTGACCTCTACCCTACACCAGAAGCTCAAGTACCCCGTCAGAGGGAAGATTGTCACTGTGCAGGGAGAGGAGGAGTATATGGTTAGTCAATTGAATTCCTTCCGATATATCGAGATGGACGGGGAGTTTATTGAAACCCCCTTCCAGCATTTTGAAGAAGTACCTCCAATATTGGCAGCGGCAGAAACAGTGGTTGAAGAGGACTTCCCCTTGAAGATGGCTTCCTTGAAGGACGCCCGGGCTGTAATCAAGAAAGGTGAATGTGCTAACTGGGGCAGGCTCCCTGATTTCACTCCTAAAATTGACCAGTTTGGACTGGGTTTTACTGCAGAGGCTCAGAGGGCTGTGCGCAAGGCAAGGACCAGAAGACCTCCTGTGCTCATCACCAATCCAGGAGTGAATGCTATTGGGGATGAAGATGAAGTGGAAGAGTCAGAGTTTGATAGCTGGATCTACCCGACGACTGACGGTGGATTGAATAATTGGACCGCCAAAGATCATACTCCTGTTACTTTTATGACGCAGTAATGAATTCCTTTGTTTTTGTTATTTGTAATAAACAATGAATTGAAACTCTATGGCCCGGTGTCTTACCCGGGGCACCGTGGCTTCATTTGTGAGGGCATATTAATTGTCATTTCATATATCATGAATAAAGACCTTGGACGTTTTCTCGCATTTCAAATCTTATGCTCCTTTTCTTTCTTTCCTTTCTTTATATATTGCAAAACAGCTGTATTTACACACACTCACCCATACAGGTTTCAATCCACTCTGGATCTCACTGGTAACGACTCTGCTACTGCCAGTTATGACTTCGAAAATCCGATCAACTTAGCCGAAGACGAAGGTGAAGATGATTGCAAAGTGCCTGGCGAGCTTGCAAGACTGTTACTCCAGGAAGAGAGGGCAATTCAACCACATGAAGAGCCAGTGGAAACAATAAATCTGGGTACTGAGACAGACAGAAAGGAAGTCAAGATTGGTGCCAACCTGGAGCTCAGCGTAAAGCAACGGTTGACTCAGATGTTACATGATTACATGGAAATCTTTGCCTGGTCCTACGAAGACATGCCTGGGTTGGATACCGACATCGTGGTCCATCATTTGCCTACCAAGGAAGACTGCCCCCCGGTTAAGCAAAAGGTCCACCGTATGCGTCCAGAGATGTCTGAGAAGATCAAAGCTGAGGTTATGAAGCAGTTTGAAGCCGGGTTTCTTGCAGTAACTTCTTACCCTCAGTGGGTTGCTAATGTGGTTCCGGTACCAAAGAAAGATGGAAAGGTCAGAATGTGTGTCGATTACAGGGATCTGAATAGGGCCAGCCCCAAGGATGACTTTCCCCTACCTCACATTGACGTTCTGGTTGACAATACTGCTCAGCACAAAGTGTTCTCTTTCATGGATGGTTTTTTAGGCTATAATCAGATCAAGATGGCTCCTGAAGACATGGAAAAGACTACCTTTGTTACTCAGTGGGGCACCTTCTGCTACAAGGTCATGCCATTCGGATTGAAGAATGCTGGGGCAACCTACCAACGTGCCATGGTTGCTTTATTTCATGACATGATCCATCATGAGATAGAAGTGTATGTCGACGACATGATTGCAAGGTCCCAAACTGAGGAAGAACACCTTGACCATCTGCAGAAGTTGTTTGACCGTCTGAAACTGTATAAGCTGAGGTTGAACCCGAACAAGTGCACCTTCGGGGTTAGATCTGGAAAGTTGTTAGGCTTCGTCGTAAGTGATAAGGGTATTCAAGTGGACCCTGCCAAGGTTAAAGCTATTCAAGAGATGCCAGTTCCTAAGACAGAGAAGGAGGTCAGAGGCTTTTTAGGACGCCTGAATTACATTGCTCGATTCATCTCACACCTAACTGCTACTTGTGAACCAATCTTCAAGCTGCTGAAGAAAGATCAGGTAGTACGTTGGAACGATGAATGTCAGGCCGCTTTTGACAAAATCAAAGAGTATCTCCAAGAACCACCCATCCTTATGCCACCGGTTGAAGGGAGACCTCTGATACTATACCTAACAGTACTTGACAACTCAATGGGGTGTGTGCTGGGGCAGCATGACGAGTCTGGTCGAAAAGAGCACGCCATTTATTACCTTAGCAAAAAGTTTACCGACTGTGAGACCCGATACTCGCTGCTCGAGAAAACTTGCTGCGCTTTGGTATGAGCTGCTCGCCGGCCGAGACAGTATATGCTGACTCACACTACCTTGTTGATTTCAAAGATGGATCCTATAAAGTATATATTTGAAAAGCCTGCTCTGTCTGGGAGAATAGCAAGATGGCAAATGATCTTGACAGAATACGACATCCAGTACACGACTCAGAAAGCTATCAAGGGAAGTGTATTGGCAGACCACTTGGCACATCAGGCAGTAGACGACTATCAGTCAATGAACTTCGAGTTTCCAGACGAGAGTATCATGATAGTGACTGATTGTGAAGTACCTGGACTGGATGAAGGACCTGAGGAAGGATCCCGATGGTCTATGCACTTTGACGGAGCCTCCAACGCTTTGGGTAACGGTATCGGCGCTATGATCATATCCCCTCAAGGCACTCATACTCCACTCACTGCCCGTCTATGTTTCAACTGCACCAACAACATGGCGGAGTATGAGGCATGCATCATGGGTCTCCAAGCTGCGATTGACTTAAGGATCAAGTTTCTGAGTGTCTTCGGAGATTCCGCTCTCGTGATCAATCAGATCAAAGGCGAGTGGGATACGAAACATCCGAACCTTATTCCTTACAGAGAATGTGTGTTGACATTGATCCCCCACTTCACAGAGATAACCTTTGAACATTTCCCAAGAGAGGAGAATACGTTGGCGGACGCGTTGGCTACGATGTCTTCTATGTTCAAGGTCAAATGGGACAATGAGGCTCCCCGGGTCATCATCTGGAAACTGGACGAATTGTCATACTGTTGTGATCTTGAGACTGAGTTGGTGACTGAGAAGCCTTGGTACCATGAGGTGAAGAGATATTTGGAAGCTCAGGAATACCCTGAAGGTGCGTCTATCAATGATAAGAAGTTTCTGAGAAGGTTCGCAGCGAAGTTCTTCCTTAGCAACGGCATCCTGTACAAGCGAAACCATGATTCGACCTTACTGCATTGTGTGGATAAGACTGAAGCAGAAAGGATCATGGCAGAGCTACATGAAGGGACCTTCGGAACACATTCCAGTGGACACACCATGGCAAAGAAGATCCTTCGGGCAGGATATTTCTGGTCCACAATGGAAGCCGACTGCTACCAACATTCTCGGACATGCCATAAATGCCAGATATATGCAGACAAGGTGCATGTTCCTCCAGTCCCTCTGAACGTCCTGACTGCACCTTGGCCTTTTGCAATGTGGGGCATAGATATGATCGGCGAGATTAAACCTACGGCATCCAACGAGCATCGCTTTATCCTGGTAGCGATTGACTATTTTACAAAGTGGGTTGAAGCAGCTTCCTATGCTACTGTAACCAAGAACGTTGTGGCACGGTTCATTCGGCACAATCTGATCTGTCGATACGGCGTCCCTGAAAGTATCATTACAGACAACGGTACCAATCTTAATAACAAGATGATCACTGAGCTCTGCGAGCAGTTTAAGATACAGCACCACAACTCTTCTCCTTACCGGCCGAAGATGAATGGGGCTGTAGAAGCAGCAAATAAGAATATCAAGAAAATTGTGCAGAAGATGACAGTGACTTATAAAGATTGGCACGAGATGTTACCGTTCGCTCTTCATGGGTACCGTACCTCAGCAAGGACGTCAACCGGGGCAACTCCTTTCTCCTTGGTCTACGGTATGGAGGCAGTCTTACCGATTGAAGTTCAGATACCCTCTCTCCGGATAATGAAGGATGCAGATCTGAGCGAAGATGATTGGATCCAGACACGACTTGATCAGCTAAACCTGATTGACGAAAAGAGACTCACTGCTATTTGTCATGGTCAGACGTACCAAAAACGGATGCAGGGCATTTAACAAGAAAGTCAGACCACAAGAGTATTAAGTTGGGGATCTGGTAATCAAACGCATCATCCTTCCTCAGAGTGATCCAAGGGGAAAATGGACCCCTACGTACGAAGGGCCATTTGTGGTTAAACATGTGTTCTCAGGAGGAGCCATGATTATGACCACTATGGATGGTGACGACCTTCCTCACCCCGGCAATGCAGACATAGTAAAAAGATACTATGCATGAAAAAAGACCCGCTAGGTTGACATACCTAGGCAAAAATTAGGGCTTCCCGGCGAACCAAAAGGGTTCGGGCAAAATGAAGGGATGAAATGAAAAAATCTGTACACCCAGCAAGTCGAAAACCTGAAAAGGCGGCTTGGGCAAAAATGGGTATCCCGGTGGACTGAAAACCCGAAAGGGCAGTCCAGGCAAAAGTTAGGGATAAAGCGTAATACTATGTCTCATTGGATCACCTTGCATCCAGAACCCGGTATCAACATCAAGTTCAGACGACATCGATCAATCAGCTTCATCTTCAGCTAGGTCATCAAGTGATGATACGCTCGAAGATATAAAGGCGATAGCAGAGTTGGAACCCAGTGGGATCATTCATTTCACATAGCTGTTTTGTTTTCCCTTTGTACAAATTTGTATAAACTCTTTTATTCGGTGTTGTTCTCTTACTAGGACGTCAGCCTCTTGTACATAAAACGCCTATTTACAGGCAATTCAAAAATCAATATAAATTCACTTTTCAGACAAATTGCCAATTGTTTTTTTCTCTTTTCTGTTTTGTTTTGCGAAGAACGTCCAAGGTTCAATTTGTGATATATGCATTTGACAATAATTGCTAACTCATAAATGTTTGCATACGAAACAAAGGATTAATTACAGGTAACATTAGAAGCAGGGGCAATGATGAGTCGTCTAAACGATCTAATTGCTCTGTCCACCAAGGTACCAAGGTAAGTTCAGCTGAAGAACATAACCAATATATCTTAATTCCCCAGAGAGTGAGCCAGCAAGTCAATGCACTCTCCCCAAGCAAAGTTATACAATCAGCCTTAAGGAAGTTGGGTGTCCCCCGCAGATCTCAACATTCCCCAGCACAATATACGGACATTCTTAACAAGCATCCCCAGCAGTCTTGATCTAAGACTGTTCCCCGGCGGTATACTAGGCATTCAGTGGAGTCACTCCCAATACATCTCAAAATTTCCCCAGGAGAGTCCAATCAAGATTTCCCCAGGAAAGGTTGAACCATCTCCCCAGCAAGAAGCTTATCCCCAGTAGATTCTGGAAGCTCCCCCCCTACAGAGAACGAACGCGTCTCCCGGCTTTATTCAAAGGTTATTTCCCTACCTGGATATAACTGGGTTATCCTCAGCCAAAAGCCACGGAAAGATCATCCTCGGCGAAGTATTCTTATCCCCAGCGGAGTCTATTAACACTTCCAACACAACAATGGTATCCCCAGCGAAGTTACCATCAGCATCTCAACAACATACCTCTCTTCCCACAGAGTATTGCTCCCTAGCAAGATCGCTAGAATAATTTTTCTCCCCGCAGAGTAATCCATTCGCCAAGTTTATTCCCTAACGGAGTTATCTCCTCCTACCGGTATTTTTGCAACTATCATCCCCAGCGGAAACAACAAAGCACTATTCCCTAACATCAGCCCAGGATGTGACTTCCCGGCACCCGTCAAGGATTTACTTTCCTAGACAAAAAACATACATTCATAAACATCGCATTCACATCATGATGCATGCATAAACGCATCATATCTTACAATCTCATTTATGTTGAGAACATCATTGCTTGATCCATATCATGCATTGCATATGACTGACCTTTACCTTTCAGGAAAGATCCAGTTAAGTTCTCAGCTATGTCCAAGACCTCCTCTGGTTCAGTTAAATCGATTCCTAAAGATTTTTCTGATTCTTATCCAGTTGAAGTTATTTCAAGACTTTCATCTGGTTCAGTTAAAATCGACCCTAAAGATTTTTCTGATTCTTATCCATTCAAAGGCCTTCTCTGGTTCAGTCAGATCGACCCTAAGATCTCCCTGATTCTTATCCGGTTGAAGATTCCAAGACCTTGCCTGGTTCAGTTAAATCGACTCCTAAAGATTTTTCTGATTCTTATCCATTCAAAGGCCTTCTCTGGTTCAGTCAGATCGACCCTAAGATCTCCCTGATTCTTATCCAGTTGAAGTTATTCCAAGACCTTACCTGGTTCAGATAAATCGACTCCTAAAGATTTTTCTGATTCTTATCCAGTCAAAGGCCTTCTCTGGTTCAGTCAGATCGACCCTAAGATCTCCCTGATTCTTATCCGGTTGAAGTTATTCCAAGACCTTTCCTGGTTCAGTTAAATCGACTCCTAAAGATTTTTCTGATTCTTATCCAGTCAAAGGCCTTCTCTGGTTCAGTCAGATCGACCCTAAGATCTCCCTGATTCTTATTCCAGTTGAATATTCCAAGACCTTGCCTAGTTCAGTTAAATCGACTCCTAAAGATTTTTCTGATGCCGATCCAGTCAAAGGCCTTCTCTAGTCCAGTTAAATCGATTCCTAAAGATTTTCCTGATGAAGACTCAGTAGAAGACATCCAAGATTCTCTCATCGTCACTGTTGAGGTAGTAATCATCCCAGATTCTCTCATCGTTACTGTTGAGGTAGTAATCGCCCCAGATTCTCTCATCGTTACTGTTGAGGTAGTAATCGCCCCAGGTTCTCTCACCGTTACTGTTGAGGTAGTAATCGCCCCAGGTTCTCTCATCGTTACTGTCGAGGTAGTAATCACCCAAGGTTCTCTCATCGCCCCGTTGAGGTAGTAACCATCCCTGATTCATTCATCACCTTTTGAAGCTCCAGACTCGATTCCTGTATCTCGCCAGGGCACGTCTGAAGAGTTTGAAGATTCAATTCCTGCATCCAGCCAGGGCGCATCTACACAAAGAGTTTGAAGACCAGCTCCTGTAACAGGCCAGGTAATCATTTTCTTTTTCAGGTACGCAAGTTCTCGCTAAGGAATCTCTTACGTGATCGACACCCAAATGGCATCTATAAGCCCATCCACCTATCCATCACCTCTCAACATGGCATATGTAATCCCATCTTCCTATCCATCAATCTCCAAATGGCATCTGTAAGCCCATTCCCACCATCACACTGCTAACATGTGAGCGCAAATTTCTGGGCACTCTAGTGTTCAAACATCTTCCACCTTCGGATTACGAAAGGCACGTCAGCCAATCTACATCCTCAGGTCTAAGAAGATTGAACAGGGGCAACTGTTGTACCCCAAAATTTGCCCTCCCATTTTCTTCAAGATTTGCAAAGAGCATGCTTCAAAATCTCCCAAGGGTTGCACAGTCCAATTGCCTCCTAACAGTACAAAATTAGGGTTTTGGTTATGGCAAAGAAATTGAAGTTTCCAAGGGTCCAAACAAGTCCCATATGCCTACAAACATTGTCAAGCATCCTTATGCCAAGTTTCAAGACTCACAGCACAAAATTGCACAGTCAAAAACCCTAATTGCTCAACAGCCAACTGCAGGGGCAAAATGGTCATTTGACAGTCAAAAGTCACATTTTTTGGTCAACATCTTATTTTGAAGCCACAAACATCATTTGATCAATTCTTGATCATGATTCTCAAGGCATGGCTCAAAAAGTCTCAAGATGCAAAAGTTTCTATTTTTGGACAGTTGAAAAAGTCAACTGCAAGTTGACCAGGGCATAACTTCCACATGGTTCATCAGAAAAATTCCATCCAAAGCTCATTTTTAAGAGAATGACATTTCCTACAACTCCTCTTCACGCTTCAAGTCCAATAAATGCTCTCACAAAAAGTTATCAATCTCAACATTATAGGTCATTTTCAAAAGTCAACAAAAAGGCACTTTAAGTCAAAGACCATAACTTGAGATTGGTAAATCAAAATGACATGGTACCAAAGGCATTGGTTAAAGGACTTCAAGACCCTTCCAAAATGTCCAAGAACATGATCAAAGCTTAAAAATTGATCAAGATATGCCTTGTGGAAGTTGGGAAATTTTTGGGAATTTTGAAAAGTCAACCTTGCTTCAAATGCCTCAAAATTGCTAATGGGCCTCAATTTTTTCCAAGAATCATCACCCAAAAGCTATGCACGACCCATTGACATCCAAGGGAGTTATTTCATCATTTTTTATTAATTATTTGAATTTTTATTATTATTAATTCACTTAATTAAAATTAAATATGAAAAAATACTAAGTGCCACCTTTCAAATCTTTTTATGCAGCATTTCCACTCCTTATTCACTCAAGATTTCGTGCACATCAAAAAGGAAAGATTCTATGCAAATAGGCATGTTCTTCATGACAAAAAGATTGAAAAAGATTCATGAAAATCACAAATTCAAAAACATTGATTGAATGGATTTTGGGCTTTGTTTTCTAACCTAATTCATTCCTCATATATGCACAAACAATAACCTAATGCTAGACACAAGAAAGCTGCGCCAGAATCACAAGAACAAATTTGCATTTTTCATACAAAATTCTCAAAACTGAAAACATACATAGAGCTCCTTTCAAGGCCTAAAAAGGATTCCAAACAATTGCTGGGACTTTACTGAACGTGATTCAACACCTTTCCAAGCCCCATACATCCAGAATCGGTATAACAAAATCAAACTTTTCTTGAAATATTGAATAATCGTGTTTTGATTTCCAGGCCTTGTTCATGCATTTTCATTATTGTTTTATACTAATATGATCATACTGAAGCTAATGGTGCCATTGAATTGAACTAATCTTGCTTGTATAGAAAGTTGCCATGGACATTTTTTACGGTTTCAGGAACCTTGAATTGGGGTTTTACGCTTGAGGAAAAATTGGCCATCCTAACCAGTACCATTGAACTCAGAAACTCCAGGCGAACTTAACCATACCATCGCGCTCAATTTATGATAAGGCCTGCTCTAATCGCTATTTTTGTATATTGTGGTTAGTGGGGGTTTAAAACCCCCGCTACTTGTTTGATATTTTTGCAGAAAAGAAGAAGATGATGCTTGCGTGTCTGGACGTGACTGGGAGATTCAAATCTTCGCGCTAATTTTTTGTTTTACATCAATAGCATTTGTTTTCATATTTATTGATCAGGTTCCATTAAGTAAACAAAGAAACGCGCTTGGCCTGGTGGTTGTTGTGTTGTCACGCAAGCAATGGGACCTAGGTTCGATTCCCAGGTCCCCCATATTTCCCTATGTTTTTTCTCATAACATGTTCAGGTACCCCAACACGCCCAGAAGTCCACCAAATTCCCCAGCGCCAAAGCTTGCCACATGTCCCTGAAGATCAATCCAGTGGCTATTACCAGCCATCCACCATATGCATCAGTCAAACGTTGCTCACATGATCACTAAAAGTCAAATAGGCCTGGAGCTATTGGGCCAAAAATTGCTTGCAAACACCTCCAAATTGGGGCAGAACCCCCCTCTTGTTTGTATTTCTTTCTCTTTTCTTTTTCTCTTTTTTTATTTGTTTTAATTTAATTGTTTTCTTTTAATTCATCAAAATAATTCTTACAATACAAAAATACAAAAAAAATCAGAAAATTCCAAAATAAAATATATTTATTTATTTAATGCATTAATGTTTTTGTAAATAAAATTCTAATAATCAATTAGTTTTAATTTTAGGTTTAATTTTAATGTTTTTCTTAAATAAATTAAAACACATAAAAATTAGGTTTTGTAGCATTTTACTTTTTCTTTTCCCAATAATTAAATTACCTCATCATCATTATTATTAATTCTTAATTAATTTGTAAATAAACTTATCATTAAATAATTAGGTTAAATTAGGTCAAGCTTAAACATTTTTCTTTAATAAATTAAAAACAACTAGAATTAGGGTTTCATTTAATTTTTAATTTTAATCCATTTTCTTTATTTTCATTAAATACCAATACTCCAAAAAAATAAGTTCTTTCCTTTATTTAATGTAATTAATTTATAATTTCAATTTAATTTCTTTAAAAGGGTCCAACGCCCTCACATTCTCGATTTTTATTTCTTTTCGCACGTTTACTTTTATTTCCCTTTTTTAAATATAATGTATTTGCCCCAAAGCTTTGTAATAGATAATTAGGACGTTTACTTTCCGCATTTTATTTCAAATCGGGTCTTGGTTTAATTTGGCGATGTAGACCCGCGCCTTGTAATAGCGTAGGACCTTTATTTTCCGCACTTTAAATTCCGCACCTTTAAATTGCTAACTATCACATGAAAGAATGTATGCCCAAATAAAAACAATGCGTACAACACTCAATGCATGATCAAGACAAATAATCTGAAAATGACACACAATTCACACACCACTCCTAGGGTACGCCTCACTGTTGCCTTGCCCCTCGAAACGTGGTCGTCGAGTATAGGACGTTTTAGTAAGTCCTTATGTCCATGAACATGGCATAAGGGTAGCTTCTAAGGTGTCCTACTATTGCTCTGGTGATCACACTGTTGCCTTGCCCCTCAAAATGTGGTCGTCGAGTATAGGACGTCTTAGTGAGTCCTTATGTTCCATTGATCTAGTTGCCTCGAAACAAGTTGCCTCGGAACAGTTGCCTCGAAACGGTTGCCTCGGAATAAAAAGATCAATGGCATAAGGGTAGCTTCTAAGGTATCTTACTATTGCTCGGTGACCACACCGTCCCTAACCCTCGAATTGACCCGAACACCTCCAACGGTGGTGCTACCTATCTCTCAATGGTGGGATGGCACCACCTTAAGGACATTTACACAGCCTAATTCCTTAGGGTGGGTAGACAACTCGTAGATACTTGCTCTAAAAAACAAATCAAAACTCTTTTCACACCGACACTTTCAAAAAAGCTTTCAAAACAATTTTTCAAACACTCTTGAGGACTGATACAAGATTCGATCTGAAACTTTCAAAGAAACTTTTTTCAAACCCACTCACCTTGAAAAGCAAACAAACATTTTGAAAACACAAATGAGCAAGTATCTAAGAGCCCATGGATAACCATGGATAAAAAGGGTGCTAACACCTTCCCTTTCTATAAATCTACCTCCCGAACCGAGAAACAATCTCAAAAGGAATTTTTCTGTGCTTTTGTCCTTTCCTTGTTGGAGAAAATAAAAGACGGTGGCGACTCTTGCTTACCGCGACATTTCACGAACCAGCGTTAAACAGTCAGTTCCAGATCCACCGATCACAGATGGAAATTGCTGACAGTTTATCATCTTCTAGATACAATGTAGATACAATCTAAATACAAATTTATTCTGACATTCATTCCAGACTCTCTTGCAGATACAGTTTAGATACGATCCATATATAAATGTCACTATAATACTCATTCAATACATCCTCAGATACAATCAAGGTTTGGATTTATTCTGACATTCCCCAGCCGAGTTTGGTCTTCTAAAATTGGAAAAGAAACCTTGTAAAAATTCTTTCCCAGACGAATTCATTTCCCCAGTAAGATCGTCAGAATACTTTCCTCAGTATGGTTTATTTCCCCAATAAATTAAAATCTCCTCAGCTTAAGTCTTTTCCTCAAACTACTACACATCACTGATAGAACTCCCCTTATCCCCAGCCGAGTTGATACTATCCCTAGTAAGTTATTGTGAAGCCTGGAACCCGACCAGATAACAGTTTAACTTCATTCTCCTCAGAAAGTTTCTGCGAAGCCTGGAATCCGACCAGATAACAATTAACTTCATTATCCCCAGTAAGTTGCTGCGAAGCCTAGAATCCGACCAAATAACAGTTAACTTCATCCTACTAGTAAGTTGATGCGAAGCCTGGAATCCGACCAGATAACAATTTAACTTCATTCTCCCCATAGCGAATCCTGGAATCAGACCAGATAACAATTAACTTCATCCTCCCCCAAACAAGTCGAAAGTTTAGTCATCTCTTTTATCCATAGTCAGGGTAAATAATAAATTAAATTCCCCAGTAGAGCAAAGGACAACCAAGGTTCCTAAGCTCTTCTCCCCAAACAGAAATCAGTAGATCCCCAACGGAGTTTCTTCAAACAAATAAGCGGGAATCCCCCGTGGAAGCATTCTAGACAAATTTGAATATACACGTACTCTTCATCCCCAACAACAGTCACAAATATATTTTCCCAGACCAAGATACTGCACGAGTTTATCAATTCACTTCAAACAACATTTCATATACATACATCATTTACAAAATATCATAATATACGCATATAAAACACATATAGCACAATCTCATTTATTTTGAGAACATCATTACAAAATACATGCATTATGACATTGCATGCAACTAACTCTTTACTTTTCAGGAAAAGATCAATCAACAAATACATGTCATCAACCATCTACGAATTACTCCAGAGGCTAAAATATGACAAATATTTCCATCGAAGATTTTTCCCAGGGAGTCATTCTAAAGAATATCTCTCCAAGATAAAATCAAGCTTGGATTCCTTCATTATTTGTTGAAGTAGTAGTCGTCAAAGATTCCTTCATTACCTATTGAAGTAGTAGTCATCAAAGATTCCTTCACTACCTGTTGAAGTAGTAGTCGTCAGAGATTCCTTCATTACATATTGAAGTAGTAGTCGTCAAAGATTCCTTCATTACCTGTTGAAGTAGTAGTCGTCAAATATTCCTTTATCCCTTCATTACCTATTAAATTAGTAGTCGTCAAAGATTCCTTCATTACCTGTTGAAGTAGTAGTCGTCAAAGATTCCTTCGTTACCTGTTGAAGTAGTAGTCGTCAAGATTCCTTCATTACCTATTGAAGTAGTAGTCGTCAAGATTCCTTCATTACCTATTGAAGTAGTATTCGTAAAAGATTCCTTCATTACCTATTGAAGTAGTAGTCGTCAAAGTTTACTTCATTACCTATTAAAGTAGTAGTCGTCAAGATTCCTTCATTACCTGTTGAAGTAGTAGTCGTCAGGGATTCCTTCATTACCTGTTGAAGTAGTAGTCGTCAAAGATTCCTTCATTACTTGTTGAAGTAGTAGTCGTCAAATATTCCTTCATTACCTGTTGAAGTAGTAGTCGTCAAGATTCCTTCATTACCTGTTGAAATAGTATTCGTCAGAGATTCCTTCATTACATGTTGAAGTAGTAGTCGTCAATATTCCTTCATTACATGTTGAAGTAGTAGTCGTCATAGATTCCTTCATTACCTGTTGAAGTAGTAGTCGTTCGAGATTCCTTCATTATCTGTTGAAGTAGTAGTTGTCAGAGATTCCTTCATTACCTATTGAAGTAGTAGTCTTCAGAGATTCCTTCATCATCTGTTGAAGTAGTAGTCGTCAGAGATTCCTTCATTACCTATTGAAGTAGTAGTCGTCATAGATTCCTTTATTATACGTCACAGTCAATCTTTATACTTACCAATAGTCACTTTAGATGGAATCTATAAGCCCATCTCCGATAACTCTTTATCATCTCTCCAAATGGAATTTGTAAGCCTATTCTCGACACAATCTATCAACAACACTATTTCATACACCAAGCAAGTGCAAATTTCTGGGCACTCTAGTGTTCAATAATCTTTTACCTGTAAGTTACGAATGGCGTACCTGCCAATCTAACTCTTCAGGTTTAAGAAGATTGAACAGGGGTAGCTGTTGTACCCTAAAATTTCCCCTCTCTTTTCTCAATACATTTTTCACAAGATCTTCAATGGCTCAAAATTGCACAAGTGTTGACTAGGTCAAACCATCTCTCCAACACTGATGCTTTAAATTAGGGTTTTTATTTTCACAAGGACAATTGAACTTTTAATGCCTCAAATTAGTTTCATGGATCATAATGGACCTCCAAGATTACTCATGTCAAGTTTCAAGTCTTGAATCACAATTTTGCTCAGTCAATTGCTCAAATGAGTGAAAAACAGTTGTATTGGGTAAAAAGTCAATTGTGATCAACCTACAGTCAAACTTCATGATCTTTGGCCAACATTAACATCTTAAAGTCCTATTCATCATTTTATCAAGTATTGATCACAATCTCTCAAGAAAATCACTCAATTGATCAAAAGGGTAAAATGGTTAAAATTAGGGTTTTGACTGTATTTGATTGATTAGGGACTTTTGACCTAATACCTGATCTAATGGCTTGAAGCATAAAGGATTCAAATTCAAAATTTTGACCTAATTTCATGGTTAAAACATTCCTCAAGATCAATGGATTGATAGTTGAAATTTGATTAACTGATGAAAAAGTCAACTGTACACCAAAAGTCAAACTTTGACTTTTTGATCAAATTTGAGTTTCAAAGATCAAATTTCATCAAGACATTCAAAGATATGAATCTTTATCATCAAGAAATCAAGAAAGTCAAAAGTCAATTTGAAAAGTCAAACTTTCCAAGACAGAAATTTTTCTAAGTGTTTTCATACATGATAATTTCATAACTTCATGACATTCTTTCACCAAGATGAAAAATGATTCAAATAAAACTTTCAACATGAAAGTTGTAGATCTTGATGAATTCTACAACTTTGTATTATAAGGTTGATGTCCAAAAAATTCTTAGATTTGAAGATATGAGCCCATGAAATCATGACATTGTTATCCAACACTTAGAAAAATTTTCAATAGGTTTTGGTCAGTTTTTATCTCAACTTCTTGGCCAATTTTCATCAGGTTCTAATTTTATTTATCCAAAATGGTCAACCTGAAAGTTGTAGACAATGTTTCAAGCTTTAAAAAACATCCAAGAGCATGAATTTATCATACTTGAGCTAGAAGATTCAAAGGCATGAAGTTGGGCATCCATTCTTGAAACACAAGGCATTTTGTGATGAACACATAACCAAATCCTTATGCCATGCCGCATAACCTACTCTTGAGCTATTACCTAAGTGTTTGAGCCATTGTCCAAAAGATCTTTCTATTTATGGCATAAAGGCACCATTGCTATTCTTGAAAAGAAAGCTTTTGGTACAAAATTTGTCTTGAGCCCATACCTTGCTTACTTCTGATTATACTCCATAATAAATCATGGAAAGTAGCCCCTTTATACCAGCAACTTTGGTACTTCATCTTTCGACCATAGAAGACTCGACATAACTTGTTATTTGCATTCCAACCAAACCATAATTTGTTATCTTGCAAATCTGATTACTTCAACTTCCCAAAATGTTTCTCTATAAATAGAGAGGTCATTTGCAAGCTAAAGAGGCAAAACTCTTGTGTGTTGAAAAATCCTCAAACACCCTTATATTCTAAAAACCAGAATTGTCCACAAAAACTTCCATTTCTGAGTTTTGAAACAAAAATCTTCAAATCTCTCAAACCTTGCAAGTCTTGTCCTAAAAAACCATCCAAATACTTCATATACATCATATAGAAGTTGTTCAAACACAAGAGCAACTTATGTAACATCACTATCACCATTTTCCAAACTCAAAAACAGCCACCTGCAACTTGACTTCTCTAACTCTAAATCAAAACATGAATTTCAGTTTCAAGGTAAGTTTTCTTGACTTTGAACTCTTCATACAAGCATCATTAGTGGTTCATTTGTGAAGATAAAATGTAGATATCATTGCTCTGAAGCTAACCATATGCTTACTTTTCAATCTCACTAACCATGTGTTGAGAACTGACTTATATATGTGAAAGAACAATGTTAGAAGTAAAAAACAATAGTATGAGTCGATGCATATCTCTATGAGTCGAATCATATTAGGTACAAAACAGGTTATGAGTCGATACAAGGCATTATGCATCAATACATACTATTATTAAGACACATTACATAGAGAAAAAATGTGTATGAGTCGATACAAAACAAGAATGAGTCGATGCAAAATAAAAATGAGTCGATGCAAACCTTTATGTATCGATACATACTGAGTTGGTTTTGATTTCCAGGAGCAAGAAATTATATGTATCGGTGCATAAGTGCATATGTCGATGCAAAAAATATATGAGCCGATGAAAACCATTATTTATCAATACATAGTGAGTTGGTTTTGATTTCCAGGGGCAAGAAGTGATATGTATTGATGTATAAGTACATGTGTCAATGCATAAAGTTTTTTTTAAATAATTTTCCTTCCTTTTTACATTATCTTTATATTTTTAGGTATTGTTATTCAATATTCAATATGGTTGTAATAGTATAATTAGAATTTTATTGCTTTCATCCCTAATTCATAAACTTGTATCCCCATCACCAAAATGATGTAATAGTGCAGAACTTTAAATTCCCGCAATTTATCGCTTTCAATATTATTTCTAGTAATTAGGGTTTGTATGGAAAGATAAAATCAATCGTTAGAAAACCCTAATCTCAAATACAAAATGCATGTAATCAAAACACTTTGCACACTTGCACCTCTAGGGTAATCCACACTTGTTGCCTCGAATAAAACAGTCATGTCCCTCAAACGTGGAATACTTTAGCAATGACCCTCAAATACAAGATCATAATCCCTTGTTGACCCTTAGATGTTCCCTTCGGTAAACGATCTTAGACCCTTAAGACAAATTGCTAAGGTATCCTACAATGTTGCCTTCTATGACTGTACGACGACCCACACCTGTCCTTTCACATCCAATGATAGGGTTTCTTATCAATTAATGGTAAGATAGAAATATCTAAAGGAGGAGGAAATGAACAAAGACTTTTTGAGTAGGTAGAACGCTCATAGTTGGTTTCTCACAATCATCTTCAAAACATATTTCAAAATACACCAACACTTTCAAATGAAATATTTTCAAAAGTCAACACTTTGTATGCATTCTTATAGAGACGAGAATCATTACAAAGTTCGCCTAAGCAAAGACACTTTCAAAAACACTTCCAAATGAAATATTTTCAAAATTCAACACTTTGTATACATTTTTATAGAGACGTGAATCATTACAAAGTTCTCCTAAATAAATTCACTTTCAAAAATACTTTAATATTTGAAAGTTGTATTATTATCTGGTCGGGTCCAAGGCTTCATAGTATTTGAAAGTTGTACTATTACCTGGTCGGGTCCCAAGCTTCACAGTAACTTTTGGAGATAGTAAATACTTTGTTGGCGACTTCACTGAGGATTAAGAGTTGTGGCCCTCTGATTGGTAATAGTCTGAGAGGCCCGCTCAAGCTGGATAGGATGGACTATGTCGGGGAAGACAGACTCAACTAGGGAGTTTTGCTACTCGTTATTTGTTGGGTAAATAAACCATGTTGATGAATACTCGATGAACTGCTGACGAGGTGAGTTCTTTGAGGAAGAGATCCACAAGGCTTCTTCTTTTAGGACCAACTTAGCTGGAGGGAGAGATGTCAAGAGATTGAGATTCTGGCTGGGAATCAACATATGCAAAGAGACTTTGTGGGTAACTCTGTTAAGGGAAAAGTTTATTGTAGCCGATATTTGTGGGATAATGCTAATAAGATAACTCTGGGGATATTTCATATACATTAAAGAGATGCTTGTTGCTGCTTAGCAGGACATATGTGCCAAATAATTTTAATTATGTTCATATGTATATGTTCGTTCAATTTTAGTCATTGGGCAACTTTGCACTCAAAACAAAAAACATAAAGTTTGCACTTCAAAGTATATTTGTATTGATATTTTTCCCGTGAATATGCATTTTTGTACAAAGAGACGGAGATCCTAGTAGGAGGAAATCGTCAAAAGGAAAACAAAAATTGAAAATAAAAACAAATAGCCACGTGGAAATGATCTCATCGCATTCCAACTCTACTATTACCCCAATGTCTTTAAATGCCCCTTGCCGTTGACAAAAGTTGATTGAATTGATCTTGGACCGTTTGAACTCGGACCTTGGTAATAAAGTTGACTGTGGTGATTCCACGGGACATAGTCATACGCTTTCAATCCTTAATTTTTGTTTAGACCACCCTTTCGGGTTTTCAGCCCACCAGGATACCCATTTTTGCCCAAGTCACCCTTTCGGGTTTTCAACTTGCCGGGTGTACAATCTTTTTCAAATATCCCTAATTTTTGCCCAAACCTTTTGGTTTGTCGGGATGCCCTTATCTTTCCTAGGTGTGTTAACCTAGCGGGTCTCTTATGCGTAGTATTTTTTAACTATGTCCGCGCTCACAGGATGTGGGAAGTCTTCACCATCCATGGTAGTCAGCATCATGGGACCACCAGAGAAAACTCTCTTGACAAAAAATAGCCCTTCGTTGGTGGGAGTCCATTTGCCCCTGGGGTTGCCTTGTGGCAGAATGATGCATTTTATAACCAAGTCACCTGTTTGATATACTTAAGGCTTGATATTTTTGTTGAAAGCCATGATCATACGTTTTTGGTATGCCTGACCATGACAAATAGCAGCCAATCGTTTTTCATCGATCAAGTTCAACTTATCCAACCTTGTCTGAATCCACTCGTATTTTCCTAAGCCTACCTCATTCATAATCCTTAGCGAGGGAGTCCGAACATCCACTGGCAGAACAACTTCCATGCCATAGACCAAAGAAAAGGGAGTTTCCCTAGTTGATGTCCTAGCTGAAGTACGGTAGCCATGAAGAGCAAACAGTAACATCTTATGGCAATCCTTGTAGGTTACTACCATCTTCTGCACAATCTTCTTAATGTTTTTGTTGGCCGCTTCGACTGCGCCATTCATTTTAGGTCTATAAGGAGAAGAATTGTGATGCTTGATTTTGAACTGAGTGCAAAGTTCGGTAATCATAGCATTGTTGAGGTTAGTCCCATTGTCGGTGATGATCCTTTCGGGGATACCGTAGCGGTAGATGAGGTTATGTTTGATGAATTTGGCTACGACGTTTTTTGTGACTGAGGCAAATGAAGCGGCTTCGACTCATTTGGTGAAATAATCAATATCGACTAGAATGAAGCGATGTCCATTGGAAGCAGTGGGTTTGATATCTCCAATAATGTCAATGCCCCACATTGCAAATGGCCATTAAGCGGTCATGACGTTCAGAGGGATAAGAGGAACGTGGACCTTGTCAGCATAGATTTGGCATTTATGGCAAGTCCTTGAGTGTTGATGGCAATTAGTCTCCATCATTGACCAATAGTAGCCAGCTCTCAGGATCTTCTTGGCCATAGTATGCCCGCTAGAGTGAGTCCCAAATAGACCATCATGCATGTCTTCCATAATTTCCTCTGTCTCCTTCTTGTCCATGCATCGAAGTAGAGTAGAGTCATGGTTGCGTTTGTACAAGATTTCGTTACTTAGGAAGAATTTGGCTGAAAATCTTCGTAAGAACTTTCTGTCATTGATGGATGCTCCTTCAAGGTATTCTTGTGCTTCAAGGTATCTCTTCACCTCATGGTACCATGGCTATTCTGTGTCAGTGTCAAGCTTACAGTAGTGTACAGGTTCGTCGAATCTCTCAATCATAATCATAGGGGCTTCGCTGTCCCATCTGACCTTGAACATAGAAGACATGGTGGCCAAAGCATCAGCTAACTGATTTTCTTCCCTAGGGAAGTGTTCAAAGGTGATCTCTTCGAAGTAAGGAATCAGGGATAGCACAAGCTCCTTGTAAGGGATGAGATTAGGGTGCTTAGTGTCCCAATATCCTTTTACTTGGCTAATCACTAGAGCAGAATCTTCAAATACATTCAAATGCTTGATCCTCAAATCAATGGCAGCCTTCATACCTAAAATGCATGCTTCGTACTCAGCCATGTTGTTCGTACAATCAAAGCATAATCTGGCAGTGAAAGGAGTGTGGCAACTTTCAGGGGAGATGATCACAACACCAATTCAATTACCCAAGGTGTTGGAAGCCCCATCAAAGAGCATAGTCCATCGGGATCCTTGTTCAGGTCCGTCATACGGTCCAGGTTTCGCATAGTCGATCACTAGCATGATGTTCTCATCCAGAAAGTCAAAGTTCATAGACCGATAATCATTAACACTTTATGGGCCAAATGATCTTCTAATATGCTTCCTTTGATGGCCTTTTTCATTGTGTATTGAATATCGTACTCAGTCAAGATCATTTTCCATCTAGCTATCCTTCTGGAAAGAGCAGGTTTCTCAAAGATGTACTTGATTGGGCCCATCTTAGAAATCAACAGAGTGGTATGAGTCACCATATAATGTCTTAGCCGGCGAGAAGCCCATGCCAGAGCACAACAAGTTTTCTTGAGCAGTGAATATCTGGTTTCACAGTCGGTAAACTTTTTGCTCAGGTAGTAAATAACATTCTCTTTTCGGCCAGACTCGTCATGTTGGCCCAAAACACACCCCATAGAATTATCTAGCACTGTCAAGTACATGATCAAGGGTCTTCCTTCAACTAGAGGCATGAGAATCATAGGTTCTTTTAGACACTCTTTGATTTTATCAAAGGCAGCTTGGCATTCATCATTCCATCTGACTACTTGATCTTTCTTCAAGAGTTTGAAGATTGGCTCACAAGTAGCAGTTAAGTGCGATATGAAGTGGGCGATGTAATTAAGACCACCCAAGAATCCTCTAACTTCTTTTTCAGAATGGGGTACTTGCATTTCTTAGATAGCCTTTACCTTGGCGGGATCAACTTCGATTCCTTTACCACTGACAACAAAACCTAGAAGCTTTCCAGATCGTACTCCAAATGTGCACTTATTGGGGTTCAACCTCAACTTATACTTTTTCAACCTCTCGAATAGCTTGTACAGGTGATCGAGATGTTCCTCTTCAGTTTGTGATCTGACAATCATATCATCCACATATACCTCTATCTCATGATGGATCATATCATGAAACAAAGCTACCATAGCCCTTTGATATGTTGCCCCTGCATTCTTTAATCCGAACGACATGACCTTGTAGAAAAAGATGCCCCATTGTGTAATGAAAGTAGTCTTCTCCATGTCTTCGGGAGCCATCCTAATTTGATTATAGCCGGAGAAACCATCCATGAAAGAGAAGACTTTATGCTGAGCAGTGTTATCGACCAACACGTCAATATGTGGTAGAGGGAAGTCATCCTTGGGGCTTGCCCTATTAATATCCCTATAATCTACGCACATGCGAACTTTTCCGTCTTTCTTTGGCACTGGAACCACATTAGCAACCCATTGGGGATAAGACGTCACAGCTAGGAATCCTGCGTCAAATTGTTTCATCACTTCAGCTTTTATCTTTTTAGACATGTCAGGCCTCATGCGATGAACTTTTTGTTTGACAAGAGGACAATCTTCTTTTGTCGGCAGACGATGAAATACGATGTCTGTATCCAACCCTGGCATATCTTCATACGACCAATCAAACACTTCCACGTAGTCATGCAACATCTGAACCAATCTTCTTTTGACACTACTTTCCAGGTTAACGCTGATCTTGTCTTCTTTCTTGTCTGTCTCGGCACCCAGATTGATGACTTCAACTGACTCTTCATGCGGCTGAATAGCTTTTTCCTCTTGTAATAGAAGTCTGGCTAGTTCTCCCGGTATTTCACAATCTTCCTTGCCTCCGTCTTTGGCTTGGTTAATTAGACATTTGAAATCATAGTCAGCAATAGTAGAGTCATTGGCAATGAGATCCAGAGTGGATAAGGACCTGCAAGAGTGTGTGTGTGTGTGTGCATGTAAGATACATGGCTATTTTGAAAAATGTATTTGAAGGAAAAGAAAGAAAGACAATGAGCATAAAAGTTTGAAAGCAAAAGTCTAATGATTTGTATTGAATGATCATATGAAAAAATTAACATAAATAAAACCCTTGACAAATAGACCAAAGTGCCCCGGGCCAGGAATATGGCTTAAAAGTCATTGTTTAATATTACAGACAAAATGTTATTGAATTAAAAGAAAGCAATAAACAAGTGATTACTCCTCAATGAAGGAGACGGGCACGAAGTCCTTTGTGTGCCTATTCTTGAGCTCCATTGTAATAGGATATACCAAATCTTCAAATGCGACTTCATCATCAGAATCACTTACAGTGTTGACCTCGTGACTTCCAATACGGAGAGGGGGCTTTCCTGCAGGAGCGTGCCTCACTTCCTTCCGAGCCTTGATAATAAAACCCAAACCACATTTGTCTACTTTGAATGGGATCTCGAGGAGTTGCCCCCAAGTATCACAACTTCCTTCTTCGACTGCAGCACGAGCATCTTTTAACGAAACCATCTTTGGCATAACCTTAACAGCTTTGGACACATCAGAGGAACATTTGGCAGTAGCAACCATTGGTGGAACAACCTCAAAGGCTTAACACGGGGTCTCTATAAATTTTCCATCCATCTCAACATATTTTCAAGAGTTGAGGTGGCTTACCATGAACTCCTTCTCACCACAGACAGTGACAATTCTTCCTTTGACTAGATACTTGAGCTTTTGATGAAGAGTTGACGTTACTGCTCCAACTCCATGGATCCAAGGGCGACCCAACAAAAAAGAGTAGGCAGGACAGATATCCATAATGTAGAAAGTGGAGTTGAAAATCTGGGAGCCCACCTTGATCGGGAGATCCACTTCTCCATGAACTGTCCTTTTGGACCCATCGAAAGCCCTCACAATGATATCACTTGGCTTTAAAACTAGTCCTTCGCAGTATAAACGGTCCAAAGCTCCCTTGGGTAGCACGTTTAAAGAAGAGCCAGTGTCAACCAGAACGTGTTCTAGGGTAGTCCCCTTGCATTCCACAGAAACATGTAAAGCTTTGTTATGGTTCTTTCCAAGTGGTGTCAGATCAGCATCCGAGAACCCCAAACCATTATCGGTCATCAAGTTTGCCACACTATTTTCAAATTGGTCAGTTGTGGTCTCATGAGGGACATGAGCCTTCTTTAATAATTTGATTAATGTCCGAGCATGAGCATCAGAATTAAGTAGCAAAGATAACATGGAAATCTTGGAAGGGGTTTGCCCCAGCTGCTCCACAATCTTGAAATTACTCCTTTTTATAATTTTTAAAATATCATCCATTTCACGAGTGGAAGGTTATCCATCAGCAATGTCCTTTGCGGGTATCTCTGTCTCAACAGGCTCAACCACCTTCTCTTTTCCCCTTGTGTCAGTATTTGGCTTAGCAGCAGTGATCCAAACAAGCGCCTTTGTAACAACTGGTGGTGAGATGTTGGGTGAAAAGATTCTCCCAATTCTGGTCACCTTACTAGAGCCAGTAATGTTACCAATGTTGTCAGCTTTTCTTTCTTCAATCCATGCGTCTTGTTTTATCCTATGGTAAAACACCCCATCACCATAGTTCCATGGCAATGCTTTATTGGAAGAGTAGGGAATTGGTCCGGGAGCGGTAATTATCAGAGGAGCAACAATTGGTTCATTTGAAATCCTGATAGGACCTCTGGAGGAGATCCTAAGAGGCTTGTTTGAGATGGTTATGATGGAGAGATCTTCACACTTATTGGTCTAACTTTTGGCAGACAGAGTCTTCTCAAATAGGATCTCATGGCTATTCATCAAGCGTTGAATTACTTCCTTCAACCCTTCTCATCTATTGAGTTATTTGGCACAGCAAACGCAATCCTTCAAACATTCAGGGAAAATCTCGGCTTTCAACATATTCTCTTTGATGATGATTAACAAAGTAGTCAAGTCTTTGACGGAGGAAACAAAAATTGTATCTTCAACAACATTGACACCCTTTCCATGATTTGGCATAGGCACGATGATTACATTCGGAGTTGGAGGAGTATCAAATTCACTGGTCTTGTTGTCTATCAAGTCTTGGATATTCTTCTTCAATGCCCAGCATTGGTCAGTCTCATTCCCGAGACTACTTGAGTGATATGCACATTTGGCATTCGGATTATACTTTTGTGAAGAGGTATCTGGATTGGCCGGAGGATCACGCAATGTCACCAAATTAGCCTTTAGTAGGTGTTGTAAGGCTTAGGATAGTGACATGCCTATCCTTGTGAATTGTCTTTGCGGAGTCTCAAATCATTGATGATTGGCAGATGGTCTTTGAGCAGGAGTTGGATTGGAAATCCGGATAGCATTAATGGACGGAAGATCATCCTTCTTGGTACGGGCCCTTGCCCCATACACAACATTCGTTTCTTTCTTCACGGTAAAAGGTTTCTTTATAAGATTGGAGGTGGAGGCGGATGCCATGGGAATCTTCCCGCTTTTGATACCTCTTTCAACCCTTTCACCGGTTAAGATTAGTTCAGTGAAACCGGAAGAAGAACAACCAAACAATAAGTTAAAGAATGGACCAGCTAAAGTGCCCATAAACATGTCAATGTGCTCCCTATCAGTCAAAGGTGGTTGAACCCTACTGGCAAGGTTTCTCCACTTTTGGGCGTACTCTTTGAATCCTTCATTCTTTCCCATTTTCATATCTTGAAACTGAACTCTTGTCGGTGCCAAGTCGGCATTATACTGGTATTGGTGGTAGAAAGCGGTAGCTAAGTCTTCCCATGTATGGATACGAGAACCATCCAATTGGTAAGACCACTCTAGTTGCGTCCCAGCCAAGCTTTCTTGAAAAAAGTGAACCCAAAGTTTCTTGTCAGCGGTGTGCGGTTAAATTTTGTGCACATAAGATTTTAGGTGAAGTTTTTGGCAGGAAACCCCATCATATTTTGCAAAGACTGGTATCTTGAATTTGTGGGAAATGACAACCCCAGATATTAAACCCAAATCATCAAAATCTAAACTGGGGACGACTTGAATCTCAACGACCTTCAATCTGTCTTATAACTGCCTTGTATTTAACATAGGAAGGAGGATATTGCTCGTCAAAGTAATCATCATCACACGCTTGATCATTGATACACCCAACCTGGGTACTCCTAGCTTCTCCAATCTGATTCTCGTCTTCCTCAGATGAGTCTTCCATTACTGGGATCTGACGGACCGACTCTTTGAATCTTCTACCCATGTTGACTATTTCCTCTTTGGCTTCTTTTTGGCTGCTAGCAACGCCATCAAGTCTTGTTTCCCCTTGCCTAGGGGCAGCAGAATCTCTTGAAACTAAGAGTTTTGTGCTTGTAGGTCCTTCATTGTTTTCTGGATATCTATCTTGCTGAAATAAACAGAAGAAATATAAGGAAACCTATCGTGTGAAGACCTGTTATGTTATGATGTGTTGCACCCAAAAATTTTCTCTCCCATATTTCCCAAGACATTGCAAGAATAATCTCCAAGTGGCTCAAGATCGCTCAAGAGTTGGACAGTCAAACTATCTCCTAAGGCAGTCAACCTCAAATTAGGGTTTTGTGTTGCATCAAGGTACTTGCATCCAAATGACCTCAAGTTCTCCCCAATTTCCTAATATGTTCTCAAGGTCATCCATGTCAAATTTCAAACCTTGCAGAGGAAGTTTGCTCAGTCAATTGCTCAAGGAGTCCAAAAATCGGCTATGCTAGGGCAAAAGTCAACTGTGACCCAAATACAGTCAAACTTCAAGATTTTTTGGCAACATTATCATTTTGAAGGGTATTTCATCATTTGATCAAGGGTTGATCAGGATTCATCAAGGATTGCTCAAAATTCATCAAGACTCAAAAGTTGCTAAATTAGGGTTTTGTAGGAAAAGTCAACTCAACTTTGACCAAGCATAAATTTCTCATACTTTATGAGAAATGACCCATAAAAAGATAATTTTGAAGAGGATGCAATTTCCTACAATCCATCTTCATACCCCAAGATCAAGAAATGTACTCACAAGAAGTTACAAATTTGGACATTATAGGTCATTTTTGAAAGTCAACAAAAACACCTTTTTTTTCCAAAGCTTATAACTTGAGCATGGAATATCAAAATGATATGAGAGCAAACGTGTTGGTTATAGGACATCTCAAGCTTTCTAAAAAGTCCAAGAACACTTCCAAAAGTTCAAAATTGAAGAAGTTATGCATTGTTGAAGTTGGGCATTTTTGCAAAATTGCCAAAAGTCAACTATCCCCAAAACTTCAAATTTTGTCAAATAGGCCCATTCTTTTCCACTTGATTTGATCTTGTCACACTACACATGTGTCCTAGCTTCAGCCTTATGACCATTTATCAATTTTATTATTTAATTTGATTTTTTAATGATTTATTTCACTTTAAATCAATTTAAATCAAATAAAATCCAAACATTGATTATTTGATCTCTTTTTGGCTATTTCAGGACCTAATCATCATCATCAAGTGAATCAAATTCGTATCAAGCATTCTATGTGCAAAAAGATTGGATTTTGGACAAAATTGGAAGGTTATCAATGGAGGATCAAATCAAATCTCCAAGCATTGATGTACAAAGATTCAAGACCCAAAAGTTAACTTAATGCATTGCTTATTACATATACAAGTGAAAGGCACACGAATTTGAGGCTAGAGGCTGCAAGAACACCAAAAGCAAAACTTGAAAAATTGGCAAAAAGTGTGAAACTGAAATCGTGCATAGAGGCAAATTCAAAGGAAAATCTCAACACCAATCCATTGTTGGGTGTCCACTGAACCTCCTGCAATCAAAAGCAAACCCTCACACCCTCTCAATCCCGCTGTAAGTCTCTAAAAAAACCCGCCCTGTATTCGAAATCGTAACCTCATGTTCTTGCATATTTTTGACAAATCATTGACATATTCATGATGCTTGTTCAGTTTACAAGATTTCTGCATTATTTGATTCCATTAATATGGCCTGTAACCCCCTAGCCGAATCTAGGGTTCGTGGATTGGTTTTTTGGGCGTTTCTTTTTCAGGCAAAATCAGCCCTATTGATGGACATGGATATAACCAGGGGAAAGAGACGAGCATGGCCATGTGCTTGGAATCAATTTCCATGGCCTAGAATAGATTTTAGGATGCACATGCGAATTTTGCTGCGGATATAAATCCGCAGGTAAATATCCAGGGTCAAACGAAGAAGATGAAGACGTGGCCCTCCCCCATTGGATGGTTCAAATATAGCGCGCTTTTATTTTTTTCTGATCCATTAATTTGTTTTTGTTTTATTATTATTAGTTTCCAATACTATAACAAATGAAGCGTAGTGGTGCAGTGGCAAGGGCGTTGTCCAATGACTTACAGGACCTGGGTTTAAATCCCAGGTCCCCCAGGCATTTGTTAATATTTTTCTTCAGGTATTCCAGCGCGCTTCAGCAATTGTGGCCTATCATACACCCTCATCCAATCACTTGCCAAATGGCCCTAGGTCAGATCTGGTGGTCCAGATGTGATGTCCACCCTACTGCCTAGTCAACGTGCCATGTGGAATCAGGAAAGTCAATACAGGCTTGCACAAATGGGCCTTGGAAATTGCCATTCTCACCCCCTGATCAGGCCCAAACCCTAACTCTCTCTCTATTTTCATTTTTTTTCTTTTAATTAATTATTGTTATTATTTTTATTATTTAACTAACCAATTAAAACTCTCAATAAAATCAAAAACCAAAAAATATTTTTTTATTAAATTAATTTTCAGTAATTAATTTTTGTTAATAAATATTAATTTAATTAATTTAGTTTAATTAGGAAATAACTTTAATATCTTTTGCAATAATTAAAATTAACTTAGACAATTAGGTTTTTTATTAACTTTGATTAATTTATTTTTATTTCTTTAAATATCAAAAATCCAAAAATATTATTTTCATTAATTAATTAATTAGATTATTAATTTAGCTTAATTTCTTTTTTAATTCAAAAATAAACCAAAAAAATCTTTTCTTTAGTAAACAAAGGGTCAAAACCCTAGAACCTGCCCGATTTAATTTTCCGCACGTGATCCATTTATCATATTATTGTATCTGTTTCCCGGAATGTAATAGCTTAATAGGACTTTAACATTTTTTATCGCTTTATTTATTTTCCGCATTTTAATTTCAAGGGTTGCTTTTGGCGATGTAAATACCCGACGCCTTGTAATAGTTAGTTTTAATTTCCGCAATTTAATTTCCGCAACTTATAAACTGTTAGATGTTTGATAATAGGGAATGCATGACAAGATCAAATGTTTAAACCTAAAATCAACATAGATAACCATTGACATGTACAAAGATAAAATTAACTGAAAACAACACACTCGCACATGCACACTCTTAGGGTACACCTCACTTGGTTGCCTTCGAACGCGGTCATTGAGTATAGGAAGTTTTAGAGGTCGCCCTCTTGTCCAAAGATCATAGTTGCCTCGAAACGGTTGCCTCGGAAAAATGATCTAAGACATTAGGGTTACCGCTAAGGCGTCCTGACATTGCTTTAGTGACCGCACGTCCCTTAATCGAATGGACCCTTAAAACTCCAACGACGATGCTACCTACTCATCAATAATGGGATAGAACTGTCTAAAGGACATTAGCACAAATTGATTCCTTTTTCAAGTAGGTAGATGGTTCTTAAGTACTTGCTCCTTTCAAAACAAAAAACAAAACTTTTCGCACTTACACTCCTTTCAAACAAAAACTTCTTTCAAACCCACAAACACAAAGAAAAGAAAATTTTGAAAACACTTTGAGCAAGTACCTAAGAGCCCATGGATAACCACGGATAGAAAGGGTGCTAACGCCTTCCCTTTCTATAATCTACCCCCTGGACCCGAGAAACATCTCGAAAAAGGATTTTTTTCTGTGATTTATTCCTTTCCTTGTTGGATAAAATAAAAGACGGTGGCGACTCTTGCTTACCGCGACATTTTGCGAGAACAAACGCAAAACGCGAACCAGCATTCCAAAAAACAGTCAGTTCTCTCCCACCGCATCACAGAATTGGCGACTCTGCTGGGGACAAGAGTTCTTAATAAGTGGGGTGTACCTTAGAATTAAATCATTATGTTTTCAATTGTTTGCTTTGTATGCTTTATATTTGTGGGCTTGTATCGGGGTTACTATAGATCCTAACCCGGATCTGGGGATACCCTTTAGGTAAGTAGCAATAAACTGTGAGGGAACTGTACGGCGTAGACCGATACGGTTGAAGTAGTAGCTACATTGGTGTGGCACTTTAGTCTGTACCAATATCCCTTGTGTTGGAACGAGGAGAATATGGGTCTTCTAAGGGGTCATTAAGCACCAACTGACCTTAGAACCTTTAAATTGACCAACTTGGCCATAGAACAGTAGCAGTATGCTACACTCATTGAGACTAAACTCTCGCGATGATTCTGGCCGCAAGAAAAGGTTGCTAAACTGGAAGAGATTAATCTTGCATTACATACATCTTGCATTGGACTAACCTATTTCAAAGACAGGAGGGATTCATCTTTGTTCTGTTTTGTAGGTCATGATGCCCATGCGTAGGAATACCATCCGGATCAACTTTGTCTAGGTTCCCATTATGCTTAAGGAATTGATTGCAAAGATGCCTGATACTACTTCCTTCATCAGAAGACATGGGTATCTTCTCAGTTTGGTCATCTCTAAATTGGACGAGCAGATGATGAGTGTTTTGGTCCAATTCTATGATCCGCTGTACCATTGCTTTACTTTCCAGGACTACCAGTTGGTTCCCACCTTAGAAGAGTTCTCTGATCTGATCGGTATCTCTATTCTGGAGCAAACCCCGTTTACTGGTTGGGAGAAGATTCTGAGACCAGAAGAGATTGCTTTAGCCCTTCATATGACCAAGGATGAGGTAATGGCTAATTGGGAGACTAGAAGTGGAGCAAAGGGCTTTCTGACTAAGTTCTTGGTTGGTAAGGCTAATTATTTCTGGGATAGTCTAGACTTCAAGGCATTCGAAGATATTCTGGCTCTTCTGATATATGGCTTGGTATTATTTCCGAACTCTGACTCATTTGTTGATGTGGACGCGGTGACAATCTTCATCTCTCGTAACCCTGTACCCACTCTCTTGGGTGACATTCTTCATCAGCTGTATGCCCGCACTGCCCGAAAGCAGGGAACCTTGATGTGTTGTGCTCCATTATTGGCGAGGTGGTTTATTTCACACCTCCCCAAATCAGTGCTGAAGAACAAAGAAGGCATGGGCTGGGCTTATAGGGTTATGTCTCTCTCTCATAATGACATTATCTGGACTATCAAGGGTATGGACGAGGTGGCTATCATTGATCGATGTGGGGAGTATCCCAATGTTCCATTGATAGGAACCCATGGAGGAATTTCTTACAACCCGTGCTTGGCCTTACGTCAGTTTGGGAGAGCCAGAAGAGAAGGACCTCATGAGCTGCTAATGCCTAGTATCATCTTTGATTTTCAAGGGGATAGTGACGAGCAACGCCGCAGATTTATAAGAGCTTGGGATAGAGTCCACAGATCTGATCCACATGAGCTGGGTCCAAAGACTTCTCTTTCAATGGAGCCATATCTCAAATGGGTTCGTATCCGTGCCCAAAAGCTGGGTATGCCGTATGAAGCCGTCCTGCCTATCATTGTTGAAGTTGCTAATGAAGAGGGGGTTCTTCCTACCATCCTCCATCCTTACATGCCCACTGACATTGGGGAACTGAAAAGGTCTTGGATGCAACTGAGAGAAGAGCAGGATGCTTACCGAGAGAAGTTCAACGAGCAAGAGCAGAAGATCCAGAAGTTGACTAGGCAGCTGGAGAACGAGCGGATTCTCAATGACTATGTCCGTACCGACAAGAAGCGACCATAGGAGCACTGATTGGCCTTTGATTATTTCCTTTCCTGTTTTTATTTCCTTTTCAGTATTTCCTTTCTTGTAACGCCTTAAGGGCAATTTGTTGAACAATTTGAATTTCAAGTTTACTTAATAAAAGTGTGTTTCCTTTTTGGTTTACAAATTTGAATCTCTCGATTGTCTTTGAAATCATATCATACGCATTTCATCCCATGCACTTCATAACAGGTACCCATTACATGTCTCTTATCTTCTTCGCTGTTTATTTCAGCACTCATCATGTCTGCTGAACCATCAACTGAGCAAGCAATCATGGCTCTACAGGATCAGAACACCCAATTCCAAGAGATGTTCATGAATCTAGCTAAGGGTCAGCAAGATCTGAAGACCCTGATTCTGAAAGAGAAGAAGAAAAAGAAGAAGAGGACAGTCCTGTTTAACACAGGTCACAGGTTTGGAAACAGGCTACGGGATGAAGTTGATTTGACCACCTCATCCGGAGGGAAAGATAGTCAGCAAGAAAGGAGGGCTCCTAGCCCTGTGGTCTCAGACAATGAGACGGACTTCGACGAAGACCAGTATCCTCCTACTGAGGATAGATACAAGCAATTGGAAGACCGGTTAAGCACGATGGAAGTTCAGAAAGTGCCTGGTCTGGACTTTGGTGATCTGGGTCTATCATCTGGGGTGGTGATTCCCCACAAATTCAAGGCACCAGCCTTTGCTAAGTATGACGGAGTTTCTTGTTCGAAGCTGCACCTCCGGTCATATGTAAGGAAGATTCAGCCGTACACCGCTGATAAGAACTTATGGATCCACTTCTTTCAAGACAGTCTCTCAGGGACTCAGCTTGAGTGGTTTTACCAGTTGGACGGAGCCAATATCCGTAGTTGGGAAGATTTGGCTACTGCTTTCTACAGGCAGTACCAGTACAATTCCGACCTCGCTCCCACGCGTACCCAACTCCAGGGTATGTCAATGGGAACGGGTGAAGGTTTCAAAGATTATGCTCAAAAGTGGAGAGACCTCGTCGGAAGAGTACAACCACCCTTGGCTGATCGGGAGCTTATGGATATGTTTCTAGGGACCTTGTCTGGTCCATTTTTCAACCACCTGATTGGAAGCTCTTCGTCTGGGTTTACATAGCTAATTATGACTGGTGAGAGGATTGAGGCTGGTATTAAGGCTGGCAAGATACAGAAGGGTGCCTCATCAAGCACAGAGAAAAAGCCTTTAAAGAAAGAGTCCAGCGTTGTCTACAGTTCGAAAAACCAGAATAGACCTGAACGCCGCCCAACTGTTAATGCGGTTGTTATTTCAAGACCTGCTGGTGCTCCTCAGCACAACAATCAACAAAAGGACGAGAGACCTCGAAGACAATTCACCCGTCTCAGCATGACTTTGTCTCAGATTCTGCCACAGTTATTAAAGACCAATCTAGTGATTCCAAGGGAAGCCCCGAAGAATCCAAATACAACATCACCGAAGTACAACCCTAATGCCCGCTGTGATTTTCACTCTGATATCCCGGGGCATAATACAGATGATTGTTAGTCTTTGAAGAACAAAATACAGGACTTAATTGATGCTAAGGAGATCGAGTTCGAGGCGCCCGAAAGACCTAATGTTGTAACTGCTCCTATGCCCAAGCATGGAGTGAATGCTATAGATGAAGACTCGTTTGTGGTTTCTGTGAACGATATTGTTACCCCTTTGATAACTGTGAAGAAGAACCTTTTGCTAGCCGGTTTATTTCCGGGCTGTGACGAAGGCTGCCATATGTGTTCTGTTCTACCTACCGGTTGCCATCTTTTGAAGTCAGGTGTCCAACGCCTGATGGATAGTAAAGAAATTCTGTTTGAGAAGACTATTGTTCCCTTAGTTCATACTGAAGAAGTTGCTATTATCACCATTCTCGACAATTCTTCCAAGGCTCCCTCGAGGAAGCCTGTTAGAGTTACATTTGTTCCAAGAATCGGACCATTGATCATCACTGTTCCTGGGCCTATCCCCTACACCTCTGATAAAGTTTTCCCTTGGCATTACGGGGCCGATGTTTATTTTCATGGAGTTAAACAAGAGTTGGATGCCGATACTGACGTTAGTAATATTCTTGGACCTGCTAAAGTCACCCGCAACGGAAGACTTTTCTCACCTGATATCTCTCCACCAACTGCCCGAAAACCTGTTATTATTACACCTTCCAGTATACCTGCTACTATTCCTGTTCAAGTTCCTATTCTTACCCGTGTCGCCGAGTCATCTAATACTCGGGGCAAAGAGATCACCGGTGAGCCTGCCCAGACGGAGGCACCGAAGACGATTACTGTTGAAGCTTCTAGACAAGAGATGGAAGAGATTCTGAAAATTATCAAAAAGAGTGACTACAATGTAGTTGAACAGCTGGGGCAAACCCTGTCCAAGATTTCTATGTTGTCGCTGTTGCTATGCTCAGAGGCCCATGCCAAGGCTCTGATTACATTTCTAAAGACTGCACACGTACCACAAGAGACATCAGCTGATCAGTTTAAAGATTGCATGACCAATCTGACTGCTGATAATGGGTTGGGTTTCTCTGACGCCGACATGACTGCTAAGGGGAAGAATCACAACGATGCCATGCATTTCTCCATTGAATTCAGGGGCACTACTCTTGCTCATGTATTAGTGGATACTGGTTCCTCATTGAACGTTTTTCCTAAGAAAGCTCTAGACCAGTTGGACTGTGAAGGGTTGGAGCTGAAACCAAGCAACATTGTCGTCAGGGCCTTTGATGGGTCTAAGAGGATGGTGCACGGAGAAGTTTATATTCCGATTAAGGTTGGTTCTCAGGTTTTCAACTCTACGTTCTATGTGATGGACATTCGACCATCTTATTCTTGTTTGCTGGGTCGTCCATGGATCCACAAAGTTAGGGCCGTAACCTCAACGCTCCACCAGAAGCTGAAGTACCCGGTCAAAGGGAAGATTGTGACAGTACAAGGAGAGGAGGAGTACATGGTGAGCCACCTCAACTCTTTTCGATATGTAGAGATGGATGTGGAGTTCATTGAGACCCCATTTCAGAATTTTGAAGAGGTTCCCCAGACGCTGGCGTCAACTGAGACTGTTGTTGAAGATTCTCCTATGAAGATGGCTTCCCTCAAGGATGCCCGGGCTATTGTCGAGAAAGGTGGGTGTGCAAATTGGGGCCGACTCCCTGATTTTACATAGAAGACTAACAAGTTTGGTTTGGGTTTCACTGCAGAAGCTCAAAAGGCTGTTCGGAATGCAAGGATCGGAAGACCTCCCGTGTTCATCAGCAACTCGGGAGTGAATGCCATTGAAGACGATGTTGAAGAGTCTGAGTTCGACAACTAGATCTATCCTACGACTGGCGACGGACCAAGCAACTGGGCAATAAAGGACTTCATCCCTATTTCTTTTGTTACCCAGTAATGAAACTTTTTGTTTTGGATATGTAACAGACAATGTTTTAAACTTTATGGCCCGGTGTCTTACCCGGGGCACTGTCGCTTCATTTGTGAGGGCTTTATGTGTGTCATTTTCATATATCATTAATAAAAGCATTGGACATTTCTTGCATTTCAAATCTTGCGCTCCTTGTTTTTCCTTTATTATATATTGCAAAACAGCTATTTTACACACACTCACATATACAGGTCTACATTCACTCTGGATCTCACTGGTAACGACTCTGCTACTGCCAGTTATGACTTCGAAAATCCGATCAACTTAGCCGAAGACGAAGGTGAAGATGATTGCGAAGTGCCTGGTGAACTTGCAAGACTGTTACTTCAAGAAGAGAGGGTTATTCAGCCGCATGAAGAGCCGGTAGAATCAGTGAATCTGGGTACAAAGATAGACAAGAAAGAGGTCAAGATCGGTGCAAACCTGGAGCTTAGTGTGAAGCAACGGTTGATTCAGATGCTGCATGACTACGTTGAGATCTTTGCCTGGTCTTACGAAGATATGCCTGGGTTGCATACTGATATTGTGGTTCATCGCCTACCTACCAAGGAAGACTGTCCTCCAGTGAAATAGAAGGTCCATCGAATGCGCCCAGAGATGTCTGAGAAAATCAAGGCTGAAGTTATGAAATAGTTTGACGCCAGTTTTCTAGCAGTTACTTCTTATCCTCAGTGGGTTGCCAATGTGGTTCCTGTGCCAAAGAAGGGTGGTAAGGTTCGAATGTGTGTTGACTATAGGGATCTGAACAGGGCAAGCCCCAAGGATGATTTCCCTCTACCTCATATCGATGTTCTAGTTGACAACACCGCTCAGCATAAAGTCTTCTCCTTCATGGATGGTTTCTCCGGTTATAATCAAATTAAAATGGCTCCCGAAGACATGGAGAAGACAACTTTTGTTACTCAGTGGGGTACCTTTTGCTACAAGGTCATGCCTTTTAGACTGAAGAATGCTGGGGCAACGTATCAGCGTGCCATGGTTGCTTTGTTTCATGACACGATCCATCATGAGATTGAGGTATACGTCGACGACATGATTGCAAGATCTCAAACTGAGGAAGAACACCTTGACCATCTGCAGAAGCTGTTTGACAGATTGAAGTTGTACAAGCTGAGATTAAACCCGAACAAGTGCACCTTCGGGGCGAGATCTGGTAAGCTGCTAGTTTTCGTCGTAAGCGATAAAGGTATTCAAGTGGATCCGGCAAAAGTGAAGGCAATACAGGAGATGCCAGCTCCCAGAACAGAGAAAGAAGTCAGAGGCTTTCTGGGACGTTTGAACTATATTGCCCGATTCATCTCGCACCTGACTGCTACTTGTGAGCCAATCTTCAAATTACTGAATAAAGATCAAGTGGTACGTTGGAATGATGAATGCCAGGTGTGATACGGTGGGAGAACTGACTATAGGTTTTGTGTTTGTTTTCGCAAATGTTTCGGTTGAGCAAGAGTCGCCACCGACTTTTTATTTTATCCTAAGGAAAGGTTAAAAAGCACAGCAAAAACCTTTGAGATGTTTTCTTGGGTTCGGGGAGTAGATTATAGAAAGGGAAGGTATTAGCACCCTTTCTATCCATGGTTATCCATGGGCTCTTAGTTACTTGCTTAGATCACTTGCCTTTTATTTTCAATTGTTTGAAATGGTGCTTGTGTGTGTGTGGGTTTGAAAATATTTTGAAAAGAAGCCAATGTGGTGGCAACCTTTGTAATGATCCATGTGGGGATGTATACAAAGGTGTATGTCTTTTGAAAAGGTTTTCATTTGTTTTTGAAAGTTTGTTTTTGAAGGTGTTGTGAAGTGTGGTTTTAGAAAATAGGCAAGTGTTTTGTTTTGCAAGTTTGATTCAAGTAACTAAGAGGTTATCTACTCCTAAATTTCTCAAAGATTATTGCTATGTTTTAACCCTTTTGACAAGTTTGTTCCACCATTGTATTTGGTGGACAATCTTATGTTAGGATGTGAAAGGGACGGGCGCGGGTCGTCGTTTAGACCATAATTGCAATGGTGCCAAGTATCTTTGGGCATTTTCTTTAAGGGACTTGATCATTTGTTTAGGCAACATTTTGAAAGTGTTATCGAGGGACTATGATCATTTGATTTGTTTGTTTTGCCCAAAGAGACCTAACATGCAACATGGCCCAATTTTGAAAGGCAACAAATGGAATAACCTAGGGGGTGCAAGTATGATTGGTGTGTTCATTTTCATACTTGTTTATCTTGAAATTAGGTCAAAACTATTTTTCGTTATTTTTCGCATACAAACCCTAATTCTAACATGGTATAATTAGAAAGCAATAAAGTGCGGAAATAAATTTACTAAGCTATTACAAAACCATATATGGGAAGGGGGTACAAATGTTCGAATGGGGATTTTGACAAGGAATTTAAACCTAAAACTATTACATCAATATTGGATTATTTACAAGGTGATTAATTTGCATAAATTAAATAAAATAGAACAAATGTGCAAGATGCCAAAAATGGTTTTTACATGTATGGAAAAAAAGGTATTTTTACATGTCAAAAAGAAAGTATTATTATTTTTTTAAGTTTTTCATATTTAGGGTCAAACCCTAATTCTATAAAAAAAATGTATTATTTATTCAATATACACAATATTTATTATTCATATACAAAAATAAAATAAAAATAAAGTATATTTGTAAAAAATGATTTTTTAGTATTAAATATTAATAAAATAAAATATGTATATTTTCAGTATTTTTATCCTAAGTGTATTAATAAATATATATATATATATATATATATATATATGTGTATTATTCATTAAATATGTATTATATATACAAATTAATAATATTTAATATTTAATAAAAAAAAGGTATTTTTTCTATAAAATATTTTCAGAAAGTAAAATAAAATAAAAATGTATAAAAAATATATTTACACTATTTTAGTATTTTAAATAAAAAAAAGTATATGTATTTATTGATTTATGTACAAACTAAAAGAAAATCAAATAAATGCCTAATAAATTCAAAAATGGTGAGAAAAAATATTTTTATATTTTTAATATTATGAGAAAAAATAAATGAGCCAATCAAAAAAAGAAAAAGTCAAAAACATTAAAAAATGAATGAAATGGGCTCAGGGGGTGTAAAACCAAAAAGGTGGTGTGAATAAGAAAATAACTCAGGCCCAGCCCAAGAAGACATTGTCTTCAACCTTCAGACAAAACCAGTTCAAAATGCGCGCCCTTCTTCTCAAACTTCTAACTCCTGATTCCTGGCTTTTCAATGAAAACTCATAACATAAAAAATGTTCAGCATCAAGAGACGAATCCAACCATATGCAGAACTTGTCTTAACTCTCTAAGATGAGGGAGAATTTCTTCTCCCCCAAATCCTGACCTAGATTTTCTTCCAAGTTCAGACCCAAAATTCTTGCAACACACATAATATAAATAAAATCTAATTATATGGGCATGTTCAGGGCTATGATTGTGACATATTTTCTTCACAAACCTAAAGCTAACAATGCCTAACAAGAGAGATACGAATTCAAAAACTTACCTGTTCAGTTGAAGTTCTATCTGGCAATGGAGAAGCTCTCAGTGCAAAGTGATGATGGGTATTGCTTCCTTGAGGTCCAGGGATACTATTCCAAGTGTTACTTTGCTTTGAAACCTTTTGAATCAAGCTATAGCACTCCACCTGCAAATCAGAAAAGTGAAAATGGTGGAACCAGTTAGAGGGATTACATGTCGTGTTTTAGCTTTTGGTTAGAAAGCATAGATGGTAGGGAAGGTGTATGAACTGGTTTGGGCAAGAATGCTTGAAAGGATTGAGAGTTGGAACTCAATCTGCAGAGGTTGCTCTGTTTGAGCAGTTTCAAGGTGATTCTGAGTTTTGGGAGGTATTGGAGGTGAAAGGCTCGTGCTTCAGCTTAGGATCAATGTTTGGAATGTGTTTGATAAGTTTGTTTAAGTGTTTGTAAGCTGATATGAGATTTGGTACAAGTTATGCTATGTTTCTTCTTTCTTAAGCAACAAAAGGCAAGTTGATGTTCTAGACTGATGCAAGCCCCCATAACATGCTGCAATCCTTTGCCTTGATCAGTGTAATGTGTCTCATAACTTGTGCCTAGAAGATTTTGACTGTACCACTTGGATTTGCAAAATGGACATAAAGTTCTACTTTTTTAAAATGGAAATAATGCTTTATCTATAAATGGATTAATCTTCTAGGCAATGCTTGAATACACAAAACATGGTCTTGGAACAAAGGTTTGGCATTAAATTTATGAGTGTCAAATGGTTTTAGGACCTGTAATGTAGCACAAACTATGCTGACTTGAAAATGGCCTAAGTTATGAACATGTACATGATCAATTCAAAAGTGAATTTTTGCCATATTGTGAAATTCGATTCTCTCAAGTTATGAGGTTGTTTGAGAAGTTCTTGGACATTTTGGAAAGCTTGGAATGTGTACTACAATCCATCTTTGAAATGCAAATTAAAATTCCAAGTGGAAGTGTATGGAAAATGGCCTTGAAGTTAGGTAGAAAACTTTGTCAAAAAGGTCAAATTTTCACTAAGTTAAGAATGGTTTAGTGCCCTTATTCAAAAAATTGTAACTTGAGATACAAGCTTCATTTGGGAAAACTTTGTGAATCAAAGTTGTAGATTATGCAACAAGCTACAACTTTCATGTTTTGACTTTTGTTTGAATCCAAATGAATCTTGGTGAGAAAGTGGGGCAAAGTTGGGAAAAAATTAGGGTTTTCCATAACTTAGAAAAATTCTAAGTTATGAAAAATTCCCATTTCAAACCCTAATTTGCATTTCTTGGTTTCTTGGTGAACAAGTTTCATGATTTGGCATGTTTTGATGAAAAATGAATCTTGACTCTTGATTTTGACCAAAAAGTCAAAGTTTGACTTTTCAGTATACAGTCAAAATTGATCAATTGACTGGGAAATTCAATTATCAATCTTGTGTATTTGGGATCTTTTGAGTTTGTTGAGCATGTCAAGATAATTCCATGGGGTCCTTGAGTCCATATGTGAGCTTGGTTTGCCATTGGCCAGGTCAAACAGTCAAAAATTGCCCTTGTGCAGTTAAAACCCTAAAAATGACCATTTTGCCCTTTTGATAATCTGATCAAATTTCTTGTGGAATTGTGATCCAAACTTGATCAAATGGTCCATGTGAGTTCATAATGTTGATGTGGGTCAATTTTCATGAGATTTGACTGTCAATTGGCCACAGTTGACTTTTTCCCCAATGCAGTTGATTTCTAGGTCAACTGTCCAATTGACTGGGCAAAACTTGGAATCAAGACTTGAAACTTGATATGGATAAACTTGGGAGTCCAACATGAAGCATGAAAGTCATCTTAGGCATTTTAGGTCAAAATCTCTTTGTGCAAACACAAACCCTAATTTGGGTCAACTGTGCAAGGAGAAGTCTTGAGCAGAGGAAACCCTAACTGGATCTTGATCTCCAAGGGTTTTTGTGATGAGAAAATGTTGAGGAAATGGGAGGGCAAATTTTGGGGTAGAACAGTTGCCCCTGTTCAATCTTCTTGAACCTGAAGAGTTAGATTGGCAAGTTTGCCTTTCGTGACTCGAGGGTAAAAGGAGATTGGACACTAGAGTGCCCGGAAATTTGCACTCGCATGTTGGAGTATTAGCAATGTGATGTCGGGAATGGGCTTATAGATGCAATTTGGAGAGGTGGTGGATAGGGAGATGGGCTTATAGATGCCATCTGTAGATGTGACAGAACCTTGTCGGGAATGGGCTTATAGATGCCATTTGGAAGATGTTGATCGCATAAGAGATTCCTTAGCGAGAACTTGTGTATTTGAGAAAGACAGATGTTTTCCTGGCTTGTTACAGGTGTTTGATCTTCAGTCTCTTTATGTAGATATGCCCTGGCTAGATACAGGCCTCGAATCTACAATCGGTTGTTCACAGATGTGCCCTGGCTGGATACAGGAGTCGAATCTGGAAATAGTCGTCAATAGATATGCCCTGGCTCGATATAGGAATCGAATCTTTGAACTCTTCAGACGTGCCCTGGCTAGATACAGGAATCGAGTCTGGAAATAGTCGTCAACAGATATGCCCTGGCTGGATACAGGAATCGAATCTGGAAATGTTGTAGTTGATAGATGTGCCCTGGCTGGATACAGGAATCGAATCTTCGAACTCTTCAGACGTGCCCTGGCTAGATACAGGAATCGAGTCTGGAAACTGATCACTCTCAGATGTGCCCTGGCTAGATACAGGTATCGAATCTGGAATTGTGACAGTTGAAGGTAGTTGTCTTTGGGATTTTCTTTTTCCCTGAAAAGGCAAAAACGTAAGTTGTATGCAATGTCATGATGTATGATATGCATGATGTTATGATGTTCAACACGATATAGTGTTGTATGCATTTTATCACGTATGTAAGCAAGATGTATGAAAATGTGAAATGTTTATGAATGTAATTTCGTCTTTAGGAAAATAAATCCTTGACGACCGGCCGGGGAATTGCTCTGTGGAAGAGATACTTTGCCGAAGTTTTGATGAGAGGCCTGCTGAGGACTTTAATGATGGATTCCGCTGGGGATAATGATGATAAACTCCGCTGGGGATACCAAAGATAAACTCCGCCGGGGATAGAAAGAATTTTGCCGAGGGCGATCTTCCGTGGCAATTAGCTGAGGATAACCCAGTTATAAGCCCTTGTGAGGAATAACTCTGAATAAAGCTCGGGAGAGACGTCCGTATCCTGCAGGGAACAAGCTTCCAGAACCTACTGGGGATGAGCTTTAAGACCTGCCGGGGAATTTTGTGCCTTTTCAGGATTGACGGGGAATCAACTCCACTTGGGGAGAGTATTGCTGAATCTTGTCTTACTCTGCGGGGCGTTGAGATGATTTGGTCACATTCCTCGGTCGAATCTACCTTGGTACCTTGGCGGACAAAGCAACCAGACTGCATTAGACAACTCCACATTGCCCCTGTTTCTGATGTCACCTGTAATTAACCTTTCGTTTCATATGCAAATATTTATGAATCAGCAATTTAACGTCAAATGCATATATCAAAAATGAACATTGGACGTTCTTTGCAAGACAAAACAGAAAAAGGATAAACAATGGCAATTTGTATGGACAAGTGAATTTGTATTGATTTGAATTTTGCCTGTGAATAGGAGTTTTTATACCAGAGGCTGACATCCTAGTAAGAGGACGCCGCCAGATAACATAGAGTTTACAATTTTGAAAAGAAAACAAAACAGCTATGTGAACAATCCCACTGGGTTCCAACTCTGCTATCGCCTTTATGTCTTCAAGCGTCTCATCACTTTGCTGCTTGGTTGAAGATGAAGCTGATTGGTCGATGCCGAAATCTGAGCCAGATAGTTGATGTCGAATTCCGGATGCGAAGTGATCCAATGAGACATAGTGTTACGCCTTATCCCTAACTTTTGCCTGGACCGCCCTTTCGGGTTTTCAGTCCACCAGGATACCCATTTTTGTCCAAGCCGCCTTTCCAGGTTTTCGACTTGCCGGGTGTACAGATTTTTTCATTTCATCCCTTATTTTTGCCCGAACCCTTTTGGTTCGCCGGGAAGCCCTTATTTTGCCTAGGTATGTCAACCTAGCGGGTCTTTTATTCATGCGTAGTATTTTTTCACTATGTCTGCATTGGCGGGGTGAGGAAGGTCGTCACCATCCATGGTGATTAGGATCATGGCTCCTCCTGAGAACACATGCTTAACCACAAATGGTCCTTCGTACGTAGGGGTCCATTTGCCCCGGGGATCACTTTGAGGAAGGATGATGCGTTTGATTACCAGGTCCCCAACTTGATACTCTTGTGGTCTGACTTTCTTGTTAAATGCCCTGATCATCCGTTTTTGATACGTCTGACCATGACAGATAGCGGTGAGTCTCTTTTCGTCAATCAGATTCAATTGATCAAGTCGAGTCTGGATCCAATCATCTTCACTCAAGTCTGCATCCTTCATTATCCGGAGAGAGGGTATCTGGACTTCAATTGGCAAGACTGCCTCCATGCCATAGACCAAGGAGAAAGGAGTTGCCCCGGTTGACGTCCTTGCTGAGGTACGGTACCCATGAAGAGCGAACGGTAACATCTCGTGCCAATCTTTATAGGTCACTGTCATATTCTGCACAATTTTCTTGATATTCTTATTAGCTGCCTCTACAGCCCCATTCATCTTCGACCGGTAGGGAGAAGAATTGTGGTGCTGTATCTTGAATTGTTCGCAGAGTTCAGTGATCATTTTGTTATTGAGATTGGTACCATTGTCCGTAATGATTCTTTCCGGGACGCCGTACCGACATATCAGATTATGCCGGATGAAACGTGCCACGACGCTCTTGGTTACCGTTGCGTAGGAAGCTGCCTCAACCCACTTCGTGAAGTAATCGATCGCCACTAAGATGAAACAATGCCCATTGGATGCCGTCGGTCGGATCTCACCGATCATATCAATGCCCCACATTGCAAAAGGCCAAGGTGCCGTCAGGACGTTCAGAGGAACCGGAGGAATATGCACCTTGTCAGCATAGATCTGGCATTTGTGACAAGTTCGAGAGTGTTGGTAACAATCGGCTTCCATTGTGGACCAGAAATATCCTGCCCGAAGGATTTTCTTAGCCATGGTGTATCCACTGGAATGTGTTCCGAATGTACCTTCATGTAGTTCTATCATGATCCTCTCTGCTTCAGCCTTATCCACACAACGTAGTAGAGTTGAATCATGATTCCGTTTGTAGAGGATGCCGTTGCTGAGGAAGAATTTCGCTGCAAACCATCTCATGAACTTCTTGTCATTGACAGATGCACCTTCAGGGTATTCTTGAGCTTCCAAATACCTCTTCACCTCATGATACCAGGGTTTTTCAGTCACCTTCTCGGTCTCGAGATCGCAGCAGTATGCCGGTTCATCCAACTTCCAGATAATGATCCGAGGAGCCTCATTGTCCCATTTAACTTTGAACATTGAAGACACCGTAGCTAGTGCGTCCGCTAGCTGATTCTCCTCTCTTGGGAAGTTCTCAAAAGTTATTTCTTCAAAGTGGGGAAGCAAGGTCGACACATACTCCTTATAAGGAATAAGATTTGGGTGTTTCGTATCTCACTCGCCTTTGATCTGATTGATCACGAGAGCGGAATCTCCGAAGACACTCAGAAATTTGATCCTTAAGTCGATTGCAGCTTGTAAACCCATGATACATGCCTCATATTCTGCCATGTTGTTGGTGCAGTTGAAATATAATCGGGCGGTGAGTGGAGTATGAGTTCCTTTGGGAGATATGATTACAGCGCCGACGCCGTTACCCAAAGCATTGGAGGCTCCGTCAAAATGCATAGACCATCGGGATCCTTCCTCAGGTCCTTCATCCGGTCCAGGTACTTCACAGTCGGTTACCACCATGATGTCTTCGTCCGGAAAATCAAAGTTCAATGATTGGTAATCGTCCACAGGTTGGTGTGCCAAATGATCTGCTAGTACACTTCCTTTAATTGCTTTCTGAGTTGTATACTGGATGTCATATTCTGTCAAGATCATTTGCCATCTCGCTATTCTTCCAGACAGAGCAGGCTTTTCAAATATGTACTTGATGGGATCCATCTTTGAAATCAATAGAGTAGTGTGAGTCAGCATATACTATCTCAGCCGGCGAGCAGCCCATACTAGAGCGCAGCAAGTTTTCTCAAGCAGTGAGTAACGAGACTCACAGTCGGTAAACTTTTTGCTCAAGTAATAAATAGCGTGCTCTTTTCGGCCAGACTCGTCATGCTGCCCCAGCACACACCCCATTGAATTGTCAAGTACTGTCAAGTATAATATTAGAGGTCTTCCTTCCACTGGTGGCATAAGATTGGGTGGCTCTTGGAGATATTCCTTTATCTTTTCAAAGGCGGCCTGACATTCATCGTTCCAGCGTACTACTTGATCTTTCTTCAGTAATTTGAAGATTGGATCACAAGTAGAAGTCAGATGTGAGATGAATCGGGAAATGTAATTCAGTCGTCCCAGGAAACCTCTGACTTCTTTCTCTGTCTTTGGAGTCGGCATCTCTTGTATGGCTTTCACCTTGGCAGGGTCCACCTGAATACCTTTATCACTTACAATGAAACCTAGCAATTTTCCGGATCTTACCCCAAAGGTGCATTTGCTGGGATTCAACCTCAGCTTGTATAACTCTAGTCGGTCAAACAGCTTCCTCAAATGATCAAGGTGCTCCTCCTCAGTTTGAGACCTTGCAATCATGTCATCAACGTATACCTCAATCTCATGATGGATCATATCATGAAATAAAGCAACCATGGCACGTTGATAGGTTGCCCCAACATTTTTCAACCCGAATGGCATGACCTTGTAGCAGAAGGTGCCCCACTGAGTCACAAAGGTAGTCTTTTCCATATCTTCCGGAGCCATCTTGATCTGAATATACCCTGAAAAACCATCCATGAAGGAGAACACCTTGTGTTGAGCAGTATTGTCGACAAGAACGTCGATGTGAGGTAGAGGAAAATCATCCTTGGGGCTGGCCCTGTTCAAATCCCTGTAGTCGACACACATCCTGACTTTACCGTCCTTCTTCGGTACTGGCACCACATTAGCCACCCATTGAGGATAAGAAGTTACCGCTAGAAACCCGGCATCGAACTGCTTCATGACCTCAGCCTTGATCTTTTCAGACATCTCTGGGCGTATACGGCGAACCTTTTGCTTTACCGGAGGGCAGTCTTCCTTGGTTGGCAGGTGATGAACTACAATGTCGGCATCCAAACCAGGCATATCTTCGTACGACCAGGCAAAGATCTCTATGTAATCATGTAGCATCTGGATCAATCGTTGTTTCATGCTGAGCTCTAGATTAGCCCCAATCTTGACTTCTTTCCTATCTGTCTCAGTACCCAGGTTAATTGTTTCCACCGGCTCCTCATGTGGTTGAATAGCCCTCTCTTCCTGGAGTAGTAGCCTCGCGAGTTCACCAGGCACTTCGCAATCATCTTCACCTTCGTCTTCGGCTAAGTTGATCAGATTCTCGAAGTCATAACTGGCGGTAGCAGAGCTGTTACCAGTGAGATCTAGAGTGGATTGAAACCTGTATAAGTGAGTGTGTGTAAATATAGCTGTTTTGCAATATATAACACATAAAGAAAAGAGCACAAGATTTGAAATGCAACAAACGTCCAATGTTTTGATTGATGATATATGGAAATGTCATACAAAAAGCCCTCACAAATGGAGCTACGATGCCTCGGGTAGGACACCGAGCCAATAAAGTTTTAACACATTGTTTGTTACAAATTGAAAATCAAAAGAAATAATTACTGCGTGACAAATGTGATAGGTGTAAAATCCTTTGCCGTCCAGTTGCTCGGTCCGTTGCTGGTAGTCGGGTAGATCCAACTGTCAAACTCCGCTTCCTCTACATCCTCCTCAATAGCATTCACCCTTGGGTTGGAGATAAACACCGGAGCCTTTCTGATCTTTTCCTTGCGCACAGCCCTCTGAGCCTCTGCAGTAAAGCCCAGCCCAAACTTGTCATTCTTTTGAGTGAAGTCAGGAAGCTGACCCCAGTTTGCACAATTGCCTTTCTCGATTACAGCCCGGGCATCCTTCAAGGACGCCATCTTCAACGGAAAATCTTCTTCGACCACTGCCTCAGCTGATGCCAACACTGGAGGTACTTCCTCAAAATGCTGAAAGGGGGTTTCAATAAACTCCCCGTCCATCTCGATATACCGGAATGAATTCAAGTGACTCACCATGTATTCCTCCTCACCCTGCACAATAACAATCTTCCCTTTGACAGGGTATTTGAGCTTTTGGTGTAGAGTGGAAGTTACTGCCCCAGCCTTGTGAATCCAGGGTCGACCCAACAAACAGGAGTAAGATGGACGAATATCCATTACATAGAACGTTGAGTTGAAAACTTGGGAACCCACACGAATAGGAATGTCTACTTCACCGTGCACCATCCTCTTAGATCCATCGAAGGCTCTAACAATGATGTTACTAGGTTTCAACTCTAGGCCCTCACAATCCAAGCGATCCAATGCTTTCTTGGGCAAAACATCCAGGGAAGAGCCGATATCCACTAACACGTGTGCGAGAGTAGTGCCCCTGCATTCTATGGAAACATGCAGGGCATCATTGTGATTTTTTCCTTTGGCGGTAAGATCAGCATCCGAGAACCCTAAGCCATTGTCAGCCGTCAAATTAGCCACACAGTCGGTGAATTGATCCGCAGAGGTCTCTTGCGGCACATGGGCCGTTTTCAGAAATGAAATCAGGGCTTTTGCATGGGCCTCTGAGCATAGCAGCAATGATAACATAGAAATTTTGGAGGGAGTATGCCCCAACTGTTCAACAACGTTAAAGTCACTCTTTTTGATAATTTTAAGGATTTCCTCCATTTCTTGTTGGGAGGCTTCCACAGCAGTCTTCTTTTTTGGTGCCTCCGTCCTGGCAGGCAAATCGGTAGCAACTTCTTTGCCCCGAGTATCATAGGACTCGGTGGCAGTAGTAGACACAGGAACTTGAACTGGAACATGCACACTTGCGGGTGTGATGGTGAGAGGTTTTCGGATAACTGGTGGTGCAATGTCAGGCGAGAAGAGCCTGCCACTGCGGGTAATCTTGGCGGGACCAGTGATGTTACTGATACTGGTATTGGTGTTGAACTCCTGCTTCACCCCAAGCACATACACGTCGGCTCCATAATGCCATGGGACCGCTTTATCAGACTCATATGGGAGAGGTCCCGGGACAGTAATAGTAATGGGTGCAACAGACATAATTCGGACGGGTTTCTTCACGGGAGTTTTGGCAGGATTGTAAATTGTGACAACAGATATTTCAACAAACGGAACAGCAGTTTTCTTGAACAGAATTTCCTTGCTATCCATCAGGCTTTGAATGCCTGACTTCAGCAGCGGACAACCGGTAGGGATAACAGCGCACAGGAGGCAACCCTTGCTACAACCCGGAAATAAACTGGCTAGTAGTAAGTTCCTCTTAACAGTCAAAAGAGGGGTAACAACTTCATTCACCGAAACAGCATACAACTCTTCCTCAATGGCATTTACTCTATGCTGGGGCATAGGAGCAGTTACAACATTTGGTCTCTCAGGTGCTTCAAACTGAATTTCCTTCGCGTCGATAAGATCTTGCACTTTGTTTCTCAAGGCCCAGCAATCATCAGTAGTGTGCCCGGGACTATCAGAATGATAAGCACACCGGGCATTTGGGTTATACTTAGGAGACGCAGTGTTGACGACCTTAGGAGCTTCTTTGATGGTCACCAAGTTGGTTGATAACAGTTGGGGTAAAATTTGAGATAAGGTCATACTCAGCCGAGTATACTGCCGCTTGGGCCTTTCACCTCTTTGTTGATTGTACTGCTGAGGAGCAGCAGCAGGTTTTGAAATGACCAAAGCGTTGACGGCTTGGCGACTTTCTGGCTTGACTTATCTTCTAGGACCATAGACGGCACTTGCTTCTTTCTTGAAAGGCCTTTTCTCAGTACTTGTGGAGGCAGCTTTTTGTATCTTTCCTGACCTGATGCCAACTTCAATTCTTTCTCCCGTCAGAATCAAATCCGTAAACCCAGCGGAGGAGTTACCAACCAAATGATTGAAAAATGGACCAGACAAAGTCCCTAGGAACATATCAACCAGCTCACGATCGGTCAATGGAGGCTGCACCCTGCCAGCCAAATCTCTCCATTTTTGTGCGTATTCTTTGAACCCTTCACCCGTTCCTAGAGACATACCCTGAAGTTGGGTACGCGTTGGAGCGAGATCCGAATTGTATTGATATTGTCTGTAGAATGCGGTCGCCAAATCTTCCTAGTGTCGGATGCTAGTTCCATCTAATTGGTAGAACCATTCAAGCTGTGACCCCGAGAGGCTATCTTGGAAGAAGTGAATCCAAAGGTTCTTATCCGCCGTGTAAGGTTGGATCTTCCTTACGTACGACCTTAGATGCAGCTTTGGGCAGGAGACCCCATCATACTTGGCGAAGGCAGGCGCCTTAAATTTGTGTGGAATTACTACCCCAGAAGATAACCCCAAATCTCCGAAATCCAGCCCCGGCACATTCTGAATCTCCATGGCGCTCAAGCGGTCCTCCAATTGCTTGTATCTGTCAGCAGTAGGTGGGTATTGTTCGTCATTGTAGTCCGTCTCGTTGTCGGAGACTGCGGGACTAGGAGCTCCTCCCCCTTGGGGACTGTTTTTCTCAGCAGAAGAAGTAGTTGGATCAGCTTCATTGTGGAGTGTGTTCCCAAATCTGCGTCCAGTGTTGAATAACGCAGTCCTCTTTTTCTTCTTCTTCTTCAGGAGTAGAGTCTTCAACTCTTGCTGTCCTTGGGCCAGGCTCAGGACCATTTCTTGAAACTGGGCCCTTTGGGCCTGAAGGGCCTTGATTGCTTGCTCACTGGATGAGTCTGGATTCATGATGACTGTTCAAATAAACAGCGAAGAAGAATAAGCAACCTGTGAAATAGGGTACCTGTTATGCATATGGTACAATGAAATGCGTATGTTTTATGTTTTCAAAGACAAACAAGATTCAACTTTGTAGACAAAAAGGGAAACACACTTCATTAGATTAAAATTTTAATTGTTCAACAACTTGCCCTTAGGCATTACAGGAATGAAAAATACTGGAAAGGAAATAAAAGCTATAAAAGGAAATATCCAAAGCCCATCAGTGCTCCCATGGCCTCCTTTTCTCAGTGTTGATGTAATTGTTCAGGACCCGCTCTTCCTCCAATTGCTTAGTCAGCCTCTGGATCTTCCGTTCCTGCTCGTTGAACTTTTCCCGATAGAAATCCTGTTCTTCCTTTAGCTGCGCCCAAGATCTCTTCATTGTGTCAAAATCAGTAGGTATCTGAGGAGGGAGGACAGTTGGAGGAACCCCATCTTCATCAGGAGATTCAAGAATGATAGGTCTGACAGCTTCGTACGGCATACCTAACCTCTGAGCACGGATGCGGACCCATTTGCAATAGGGTTCCATTGGTAGAGAAGTCTTTGGTCCTAACTCATGTGGGTCAGTCTTGTGAATTCTGTCCCAAGCTTTAATGAATCCATGGCGTAGTTTGTCACTGTCTGTCTGGAACTCAAAATGGAAGTGAGGAACCAACATTTCATGAGGCCCAACTCCTCTGGCTCTTCCAAACTGACGGAGAGCTAAGCATGGATTATAAGAGATTCCTCCTTGGATACCAATCAACGGAACATTAGGGTATTCTCCGCAACAGTCAATAACAGCTACCTCATCCAATCCTCTGAGAGTCCAAGTGATGTCCTTATCTGTGAGAGACATTATCCTACGAGCCCAACCCTTTCCTTTCTTCATTCTTCAACACGAACTTAGGAAGGTGCGAAATAAACCACCTTACTAGCAAAGGAGCACAACACCACGGAGTTCCCCGTTTTCGAGCAGTACGAGCATAGAGTTGTTGCAAGATATCACACAAAAGAGTGGGTACAGGATTCCGAGACATGAAGATCCTTATGACATGGATACTGATAAAGGTGTCGGGATTGAGAAACAGTACCAGACCATAAACCAAAAGAGCCAGAATATCTTCGTACGCCTTGAAGTCCAAGTCATTCCAGAAATCATTAGCCTTGCCAACCAGAAATTTGACCAAAAAGCCCTTGACTCCACTTCTAGTTTCCCAATTAGCTAACACCTCTTCTTTGGTCAAGGGGAGAATTGCAGCAATCTCTTTAGGCCTAGGAGTCTTTTCCAAACCAGTGAATGGAGTTTGTTCCAAGACAGGGATCCCAAGCAAATAAGAGAATTCTTCCAGGGTAGGAACCAACTGGAAGTCTTGAAAGGTGAAACAATGATACAGTGGGTCATAAAACTAGGTCAGAACACTTATCAGTTGTTGGTCCCATTTTGCAGTGATCAAGCCAAGGAGAGAACCATGTCTGTTGATGAAGGAAGAAGTGTTTGGAATCCTACCAACCAGATCCTTGAGCAAAATTGGTGGTTGAACAAAGTTGAGCCGGATAGTATTCCTACGCACGGGCATCATGATGTCCTACAAAATAGAGCAAAGATGAAACTCTTTTTGTCTTTGAAATGGGTTAGTCCTTTATACAGGATGCATGCAATGGTATGATGGCATGATGCTATGATGAAGCACACCACAAGTATTCACATAGGCAAGCATGGTAAGGCACACAAGTCACACAAGACACCCTTAGGTTTCAGGCCAGCATGAATTTCAGGTATTACCCTCTTTTGGTTTTGTTGGTTAAAACCTGTCTTATCAAAAGTAACCGGGTTCTAGAGGATCTAAAATCATTGGCTACCCTCAATCGGTCATAACTCCAGCATCGCAATCTTTTCTTGCAGCCAGAACCATCTCGAGAGTTTAGCCTCAATGAGTGTAGCATACTGCTACTGTCCTAATAGCCAAGTTTGGTCAATTTAGGGTTCTAAGGTTGGTTGGTGTTTAATGACTCCTTAGAAGACCTATATTCTCCCCGTTGCAACACAAGGGATATAGGTACAGACCAAGGTGCCACACCAACGTAGCCACTGCTTCACCCATGTCGGTCTATGCCGGACAGGTCCCTCACAGATTATGCTACCTAAAAAGGGTATTTTCCCAGATCCGGGTTAGGATCTATGAAACTCCGATGCAAAGCCCACAAATATAAAAGCAAACAAAGCAAACAATTGAAAACAAAGGTGATCTAAGCCCTAAGGTTACTCCACCTTTAAGTTATATCCCCAGCAGAGTCGCCAGTTCTGTGATACGGTGGGAGAACTGACTATAGGTTTTGCGTTTGTTTTTGCAAATGTTTCGGTTGAGCAAGAGTCACCACCGACTTTTTATTTTATCCTAAGGAAAGGTTAAAAAGCACAGCAAAAACCTTTGAGATGTTTTCTTGGGTTCGGGGAGTAGATTATAGAAAGGGAAGGTATTAGCACCCTTTCTATCCATGGTTATCCATGGGCTCTTAGTTACTTGCTTAGATCACTTGCCTTTTATTTTCAATTGTTTGAAATGGTGCTTGTGTGTGTGTGGGTTTGAAAATATTTTGAAAAGAAGCCAATGTGGTGGCAACCTTTGTAATGATCCATGTGGGGATGTATACAAAGGTGTATGTCTTTTGAAAAGGTTTTCATTTGTTTTTGAAAGTTTGTTTTTGAAGGTGTTGTGAAGTGTGGTTTTAGAAAATAGGCAAGTGTTTTGTTTTGCAAGTTTGATTCAAGTAACTAAGAGGTTATCTACTCCTAAATTTCTCAAAGATTATTGCTATGTTTTAACCCTTTTGACAAGTTTGTTCCACCATTGTATTTGGTGGACAATCTTATGTTAGGATGTGAAAGGGACGGGCGCGGGTCGTCGTTTAGACCATAATTGCAATGGTGCCAAGTATCTTTGGGCATTTTCTTTAAGGGACTTGATCATTTGTTTAGGCAACATTTTGAAAGTGTTATCGAGGGACTATGATCATTTGATTTGTTTGTTTTGCCCAAAGAGACCTAACATGCAACATGGCCCAATTTTGAAAGGCAACAAATGGAATACCCTAGGGGGTGCAAGTGTGATTGGTGTGTTCATTTTCATACTTGTTTATCTTGAAATTAGGTCAAAACTATTTTTCGTTATTTTTCGCATACAAACCCTAATTCTAACATGGTATAATTAGAAAGCAATAAAGTGCGGAAATAAATTTACTAAGCTATTACAAAACCATATATGGGAAGGGGGGTACAAATGTTCGAATGGAGATTTTGACAAGGAATTTAAACCTAAAACTATTACATCAATATTGGATTATTTACAAGGTGATTAATTTGCATAAATTAAATAAAATAGAACAAATGTGCAAGATGCCAAAAATGGTTTTTACATGTATGGAAAAAAAGGTATTTTTACATGTCAAAAAGAAAGTATTATTATTTTTTTAAGTTTTTCATATTTAGGGTCAAACCCTAATTCTATAAAAAAAATGTATTATTTATTCAATATACACAATATTTATTATTCATATACAAAAATAAAATAAAAATAAAGTATATTTGTAAAAAATGATTTTTTAGTATTAAATATTAATAAAATAAAATATGTATATTTTCAGTATTTTTATCCTAAGTGTATTAATAAATATATATATATATATATATATATATATATATATATATATATATATATATATATATATATATATATATATATATATATATATATATATATATATATATATATATATATATGTATTATTCATTAAATATGTATTATATATACAAATTAATAATATTTAATATTTAATAAAAAAAAGGTATTTTTTCTATAAAATATTTTCAGAAAGTAAAACAAAATAAAAATGTATAAAATATATATTTACACTATTTTAGTATTTTAAATAAAAAAAGTATATGTATTTATTGATTTATGTACAAACTAAAAGAAAATCAAATAAATGCCTAATAAATTCAAAAATGGTGAGAAAAAATATTTTTATATTTTTAATATTATGAGAAAAAATAAATGAGCCAATCAAAAAAAGAAAAAGTAAAAAACATTAAAAAATGAATGAAATGGGCTCAGGGGGTGTAAAACCAAAAAGGTGGTGTGAATAAGAAAATAACTCAGGCCTAGCCCAAGAAGACATTGTCTTCAACCTTCAGACAAAACCAGTTCAAAACGCGCGCCCTTCTTCTCAAACTTCTAACTCCTGATTCCTGGCTTTTCAATGAAAACTCATAACATAAAAAATGTTCAGCATCAAGAGACGAATCCAACCATATGCAGAACTTGTCTTAACTCTCTAAGATGAGGGAGAATTTCTTCTCCCCCAAATCCTGACCTAGATTTTCTTCCAAGTTCAGACCTAAAATTCTTGCAACACACATAATATAAATAAAATCTAATTATATGGGCATGTTCAGGGCTATGATTGTGACATATTTTCTTCACAAACCTAAAGCTAACAATGCCTAACAAGAGAGATACGAATTCAAAAACTTACCTGTTCAGTTGAAGTTCTATCTGGCAATGGAGAAGCTCTCAGTGCAAAGTGATGATGGGTATTGCTTCCTTGAGGTCCAGGTATACTATTCCAAGTGTTACTTTGCTTTGAAACCTTTTGAATCGAGCTATAGCACTCCACCTGCAAATCAGAAAAGTGAAAATGGTGGAACCAGTTAGAGGGATTACAGGTCGTGTTTTAGCTTTTGGTTAGCTTGCATAGATGGTAGGGAAGGTGCATGAACTGGTTTGGGCAAGAATGCTTGAAAGGATTGAGAGTTGGAACTCAATCTGCTGAGGTTGCTCTGTTTGAGCAGTTTCAAGGTGATTCTGAGTTTTGGGAGGTATTGGAGGTGAAAGGCTCGTGCTTCAGCTTAGGATCAATGTTTGGAATGTGTTTGATAAGTTTGTTTAAGTGTTTGTAAGCTGATATGAGAGTTGGTACAAGTTATGCTATGTTTCTTCTTTCTTAAGCAACAAAAGGCAAGTTGATGTTCTAGATTGATGCAGGCCCCCATAACATGCTGCAATCCTTTGCCTTGATCAGTGTAATGTGTCTCATAACTTGTGCCTAGAATATTTTGACTGTACCACTTGGATTTGCAAAATGGACATAAAGTTCTACTTTTTTAAAATGGAAATAATGCTTTATCTATAAATGGATTAATCTTCTAGGCAATGCTTGAATACACAAAACATGGTCTTGGAACAAAGGTTTGGCATTAAATTTATGAGTTTCAAATGGTTTTAGGACCTGTAATGTAGCACAAACTATGCTAACTTGAAAATGGCCTAAGTTATGAACATGTACATGATCAATTCAAAAGTGAATTTTTGCCATATTGTGAAATTCGATTCTCTCAAGTTATGAGGTTGTTTGAGAAGTTCTTGCACATTTTGGAAAGCTTGGAATGTGTACTACAATCCATCTTTGAAATGCAAATTAAAATTCCAAGTGTAAGTGTATGGAAAATGGCCTTGAAGTTAGGTAGAAAACTTTGTCAAAAAGGTCAAATTTTCACTAAGTTAAGAATGGTTTAGTGCCCTTATTCAAAAAATTGTAACTTGAGATACAAGCTTCATTTGGGAAACCTTTGTGAATCAAAGTTATATATTATGCAACAAGCTACAACTTTCATGTTTTGACTTTTGTTTGAATCCAAATGAATCTTGGTGAGAAAGTGGGGCAAAGTTGGGAAAAAATTAGGGTTTTCCATAACTTAGAAAAATTCTAAGTTATGAAAAATTCCCATTTCAAACCCTAATTTGCATTTCTTGGTTTCTTGGTGAACAAGTTTCATGATTTGGCATGTTTTTATGAAAAATGAATCTTGACTCTTGATTTTGACCAAAAAGTCAAAGTTTGACTTTTCAGTATACAGTCAAAATTGATCAATTGACTGGGAAATTCAATTATCAATCTTGTGTATTTGGGATCTTTTGAGTTTGTTGAGCATGTCAAGATAATTCCATGGGGTCCTTGAGTCCATATGTGAGCTTGGTTTGCCATTGGCTAGGTCAAACAGTCAAAAATTGCCCTTGTGCAGTCAAAACCCTAAAAATGACCATTTTGCCCTTTTGATGATCTGATCAAATTTCTTGTGGAATTGTGATCCAAACTTGATCAAATGGTCCATGTGAGTTCATAATGTTGATGTGGGTCAATTTTCATGAGATTTGACTGTCAATTGGCCACAGTTGACTTTTTCCCCAATACAGTTGATTTCTAGGTCAACTGTCCAATTGACTGGGCAAAACTTGGAATCAAGACTTGAAACTTGATATGGATAAACTTGGGAGTCCAACATGAAGCATGAAAGTCATCTTAGGCATTTTAGGTCAAAATCTCTTTGTGCAAACACAAACCCTAATTTGGGTCAACTGTGCAAGGAGAAGTCTTGAGTAGAGGAAACCCTAACTGGATCTTGATCTCCAAGGGTTTTTGTGATGAGAAAATGTTGAGGAAATGGGAGGGCAAATTTTGGGGTACAACACCAGGCCGCTTTCGAAAGGATAAAAGAGTATCTCCAAGAGCCACCCATTTTGATGCCTCCAGTTGAAGGGAGACCTCTGATCTTATACTTGACAGTACTCGACAACTCAATGGGGTGTGTGCTGGGCCAACATGACGAGTCTAGCCGAAAAGAGCATGCTATATATTACCTTAGCAAAAAGTTTACCGACTGTGAGACCCGATACTCACTGCTCGAGAAAACTTGCTGCACTTTGGCATGGGCTGCTCACCGGCTGAGACAATATATGCTGACTCACACTACTCTGTTGATATCAAAGATGGATCCAATCAAGTATATCTTCGAAAAGCCTGCCTTGTCCTGAAGAATAGCAAGATGGCAGATGATCTTGACTGAGTATGACATCCAATATACGACCCAAAAGGCAATTAATGGAATTGTGTTGGCGGACCATTTGGCACATCAAGCAGTGGATGATTACCAGTCTATGAACTTTGAATTTTCGGACGAGAATATCATGCTAGTGACTGATTGTGAGACACCTGGACCAGATGAAGGACCTGAGGAAGGATCCCGATGGTCTATGTACTTTGATGGAGCTTCAAACGCTTTAGGTAATGGAATTGGCGCCGTGATCATATCTCCTAAAGGCTCTAATACTCCGTTCACCGCCCGACTATGTTTCAACTGCACCAACAATATGGCGGAGTATGAAGCGTGCATCATGGGTCTTCGAGCAGCAATTGACCTAAGGATTAAGTTTCTAAGTGTCTTCGGAGATTCCGCTCTCGTGATCAGTCAGATCAAAGGCGAGTGGGATATGAAACACCCAAATATTATTCCTTACAAGGAGTATGTATTGACGTTGCTCCCACATTTCGAGGAGATAACCTTTGAACACTTCCCTAGAGAGGAGAATCAGTTGGCGGACGTGCTGGATACGATGTCTTCTATGTTCAAAGTAAATTGGGACAACGAAGCTCCCCGGATTATCATTGAAAGACTGGAAGAACCTGCACATTGCTTTGATATTGAGACTGAAGAGGTAACAGAAAAGCTCTGGTTTCATGAGGTGAAGAGGTATCTTGAGGCTCAGGAATACCCCGAGGGTGCATCTGTTAACGACAAGAAGTTTCTGAGAAGGTTCACAGCGAAGTTCTTCATTAGCAATGGCATTCTTTACAAGCATAACCATGATTCTAACTTACTGCATTGTGTGGATAAGAATGAAGCAGAAAGAATCATGACAGAGTTACATGAAGGTAATTTCGGAACTCATTCCAGTGGATATACCATGGCAAAGAAAATCCTATGGGCATGATATTATTGGTCCACAATGGAAGCTGACTGTTATCAGCATTCTCGGACATGTCACAAGTGCCAGGTCTATGCTGATAAGGTGCACATACCTCCAGTTCATCTGAACGTCTTGAGGGCACCTTGGCCTTTTGCAATGTGGGGCATTGATATGATCGGCGAGATCAGACCTGCGTCTAACGGGCATCGTTTCATCCTGGTAGCAATTGATTACTTTACGAAGTGGGTTGAAGCAACTTCCTTTGCTACTGTAACCAAGAACGTCGTGGCACATTTCATTCAGCACAATCTAATCTGTCGATATGGTGTACCAGAGAGGATCATTACGGACAATGGTACCAATCTTAACAAAAAAATGATCACTGAACTCTGCGAGCAATTCAAGATACAGCATCACAATTCTTCTCCCTACCGGCCGAAGATGAATGGGGCTGTCGAAGCGGCTAATAAGAACATTAAGAAGATTGTGAAGAAGATGACGGTGACATAAAAAGACTTGCACGAGATGTTACCATTTGCTCTTCATGGGTACCGTACCTCAGCACAGACGTCAATAGGGGCAACACCCTATTCCTTGGTATATGGTATGGAGGCAGTCTTGCCCATAGAAGTTCAGATACCCTCTCTTCGAATCATGAAGGATGTAGGTTTGAGTGAAGATGACTGGATTCAGACCCGACTTGATCAGCTGAACCTAATCGACAAAAAGAGACTTACTGCTATTTTTCATGGTCAGACGTACCAAAAACGGATGATCAAGGCATTTAACAAGAAAGTTAGACGACAAGAGTATCAAGTTGGGGATCTGGTAATCAAGCGCATTATATTACCTCAAGGTGATCCCAGGGGCAAATGGACCCCTACTTACGAAGGGCCATTTGTGGTTAAGAACATTTTCTCAGGAGGAGCTATGATTCTAACTACCATGGATGGTGACAACCTTCCTCACCCTGCCAATGCAGACATAGTGAAAAGATACTACGCATAACCAAAGACCAGCTAGGTTGACTGGCCTAGGCAAAAATAAGGGCTTCCCGGCGAACCAAAAGGGTTCGGGAAAAAATAAGGGATGAAAATGAAAAAAATCTGTACACCCGGCAAGTCGAAAACCTGAAAAGGCGACTTGGGCAAAAAAGGGTATCCCAGTGGACTGAAAACCCGAAAGGGCAGTCCAGGAAAAAATTAAGGATCAAAGCGTAATACTATGTCTCATTGGATCACCTTACATCCAGACTTTGGTATCAACTATCAAGCTCGGACGACACTAATCAATCTGATCTACCTTCAACCAAGTAGCAAAGTGATGAGATGCTCGAGGATATAAAGGCAATAACAGAGTTGGAACCCAGTGGGATTGTTCACATAGCTGTTTTGTTTTCTTTTCACAAATTGTATAAATTCTATTTGATCGGCGGCGTTCTCTTACTGGGACGTCAGCCTGTTGTACAAAAATGCCTATTTACAGGCCAAACTTCAAAATCAATACAATTCATTTTCCAAAGAAATTTCAAACTGTTTTTCCTTTATCTGTTTTGTTTTGCAAAGAACATCCAATGTTCATTTTTGATATATGCATTTGACATTAATTGCTGCTCATAAATATTTACATGCGAAACAAAAGACAAATTACTGGTAATATCAGAATCAGGGGCAATAGAATTGTCCAAGCTGTATAGTTGCTCTGTCCACCAGGTACGACGTTAAATGCAACTGAAGAATATGGCTAAGATACTTTCACTCCCCGCAGAGTAAGACAGTAATGGTAGCTTTCCCCCAACTGAGACTCACAACTATGAACAAATCAACAATGCTCTCCCCAAGCAGAGTTTATCTACCATCAACACTAAAAGGGTTTAATATCCCCGACAGTCTTAACATTCCTAGGAGAGTATGAGAATGTTCCCCGGCAGAATACAAGATCCCCCCAGTGGAGTTAAAATTTTCCCAGCGCAGTCTGAAAAAGGCTTCCCCAACGGAGTTGAAGCATCTTCCCCAGTAGACTCTAGAAGTTTATCCCCAACAGAGTACAAAAAATAAATCTCCCCAGCCGAGTTCAAAGGATCATTCCCAGCCAAGCTCAAAGGATTATCCCCACAAAAGTCTAACATGGTTATCCCCAGCAAGTCGCAACTGAAAGATCATCCCCAGCGAAGTTCTTTCCTTTCCCAAACAGGAACTCAATCCTCAACAGATTCAATATCACCAACAACGATAACTCATCCCAATGGAATTTATCAGTGGAATCCTCAGCAGAGCATCTCTGCCCCACAGAGAAATCTCCTCATCAGTTTATTGCCCAACGGAGTTTTCTTCTCCTGCAGGTTTATTCTCACGATCATCTTCGTTCGTCATCCCCAGCGGAAACGAAGAATCCAACTCTATTCTCCAGCAGCTATCCGAGATTTATTTTCCCCAGCTAAAACATTACATTTCCATACATCATGATACATGCATATACGCATCATATAATACAATCTCATTTATTTTGAGAACATCATTGCTTGATCCATATCATGCATCGCATACAACCGACCTTTACCTTTCAGGAAAGATGCAGTTGAGTTCTCAGCTATGTCGAAGACCTCCTCTGGTTTAGTCAGATCGCTGATAAGATCTCCCTGATTCGTGTTCCAGTTGAAGTTATTCCAAGACTTTTGTCTGGTCCAGTTAAATCGATTCGAAGATTTTTCTGATGCCGATCCAGTCAAAGTTAATCCAAGACCTCTTCTGGTTCAGTCAGATCGCCGATAAGATCTCCCTGATTCGTATTCCAGTTGAAGTTATTCCAAGACTCTTGTCAGGTCCAGTTAAGTTGATTCGAAGATTTTTCTGATGCCGATCCAGTCAAAGTTAATCCAAGACCTCCTCTGGTTCAGTTAGATCACCGATAAGATCTCCCTAATTTGTATTCCAATTGAAGTTATTCCAAGACTTTCGTTTGATCCAGTTAAATCTCTTCGAAGATTTTTCTGATACCGATCCAGTCAAAGTTTATCCAAGACCTCCTCTGGTTCAGTTAGATCTCCGATAAGATCTCCCTGATTCATATTCTAGTTGAAGTTATTCTAAGACTCTTGTCTGGTCCAGTTAAATCGATTCGAAGATTTTTCTGATGCCGATCCAGCCAAAGTTAATCCAAGACCTCCTCTGGTTCAGTCAGATTGACGCGAAGATCTCCCTGATTCGTATTCCAGTTGAAGTTATTCCAAGACTTTCGTCTAGTCCAGCTAAATCGATTCAAAGATTTTTCTGATGCTGATCCAGTCAAAGTTAATCCAAGACCTTCCCTGGTTCAGTCAGATCGATGATAAGATCTCCCTGATTCGTATTCCAGTCGAAGTTTAGACCACCTATCCACAATATCCAAATGGCATATGTAAACCCATTCCCGATATCACCAGGCTGATACCACTTCATGCGAGTGCAAATTTCTGGGCACTCTAGTGTTCAATCATCTTCCACCTTCGGATCACGAAAGGCCCGAAAGCCAATCTATATCCTCAGGTTTAAGAAAATTGAACAGGGGCAGATGTTGCACCCCAAAATTTTCTCTCCCATATTTCCCAAGACATTGCAAGAATAATCTGCAAGTGGCTCAAGATTGCTCAAGAGTTGGACAATCAAACTATCTCCTAAGGCAGTCAACCTCAAATTAGGGTTTTGTGTTGCATCAAGGTAATTGCATCCAAATGACCTCAAGTGATACCCAATGTCCTAATATGTTCTCAAGGTCATCCATGTCAAATTTCAAGCCTTGCAGAGGAAGTTTTCTCAGTCAATTGCTCAAGGAGTCCAAAAATCGGCTGTGCTAGGGCAAAAGTCAACTGTGACCCAAATACAGTCAAACTTCAATATTTTTTGGAAAAAATATCATTTTGAAGGGTATTTCATAATTTTATCAAGGGTTGATTAGGATTCATCAAGGATTGCTCAAAATTCATCAAGACTCAAAAGTTGCTAAATTAGGGTTTTGTAGGAAAAGTCAACTCAACTTTGACCAAACATAACTTTCTCATAATTTATGAGAAATGACCCATCCAAAGCTAATTTTGAATATGATGCAATTTCCTAAAATAAATATTCATACCCCAAGATCAAGAAATGCACTCACAAGAACTTACAAATTTGGACATTATAGGTCATTTTTGAAAGTTAACAAAAACACCTTTTTTGCCAAAGTTTATAAATTGAGCATGGAATATCAAAATGAGATGAGACCAAACGGGTTGGTTATAGGACATCTCAAGCTTTCTAAAAAGTCCAAGAACACTTCCAAAAGTTCAAAATTGAAGAAATTATGCATTGTTGAAGTTGGGCATTTTTGCAAAATTGCCAAAAGTCAACTATCCCCAAAACATCAAATTTTGTCAAATGGGCCCATTCTTTTCCACTTGATTTGATCTTGTCACACTACACACGTGTCCTATCTTCAGCCTTATGACCATTTATCAATTTTATTATTTAATTTGATTTTTTAATGATTTATTTCATTTTAAATCAATTTAAATCAAATAAAATCCAAACATTGATTATTTGATCTCTTTTTGGCTATTTCAGGACCTAATCATCATCATCAAGTGAATCAAATTCGTATCAAGCATTCTATGTGCAAAAAGATTGGATTTTGGACAAAATTGGAAGGTTATCAATAGAGGATCAAATCAAATCTCCAAGCATTGATGTACAAAGATTCAAGACCCAAAAGTTAACCTAATGCATTGCTTATTACATATACAAGTGAAAGGCACATGAATTTGAGGCTAAAGGCTGCAAGAACACCAAAAGCAAAACTTGAAAAATTGGCAAAAAGTGTGAAACTGAAATCGTGCATAGAGGCAAATTCAAAGGCAAATCTCAACACCAATCCATTGCTGGGTGTCCACTGAACCTCCTGCAATCAAAATAAAACCCTCACACCCTCTCAATCGCGTTGTAAGTCTCTAAAAAAACCCGCCCTGTATTTGAAATCGTAACCTCATGTTCTTGCATATTTTTGACAAATCATTGACATATTCATGATGCTTGTTCAATTTACAAGCTTTCTGCATTATTTGATTGCATTAATATGGCCTGTAACCCCTAGCCGAATCTAGGGTTCGTGGATTGTTTTTTTGGGCGTTTCTTTTTCAGGCAAAATCAGCCCTATTGATGGACATGGATGTAACCAGGGGAAAGAGACGAGCATGGCCATGTGCTTGGAATCAATTTCCATGGCCTAGAATAGATTTTAGGATGCACATGCGAATTTAGCTGCGGATATAAATCCGCAGGTAAATATCCAGGGTCAAACGAAGAAGATGAAGACGTGGCCCTCCCCCATTGGATGGTTCAAATATAGCGCGCTTTTATTTTTTTCTGATCCATTAATTTGTTTTTGTTTTATTATTATTATTTTCCAATACTATAACAAATGAAGCGTAGTGGTGCAGTGGCAAGGGCGTTGTCCAATGACTTACAGGACCTGGGTTCGAATCCCATGTCCCCCATGCATTTGTTAATATTTTTCTTCAGGTATTCCAGCGCGCTTCAGCAATTGTGGCCTATCATACACCCTCATCCAATCACTTGCCAGATGGCCCCAGGCCAGATCTGGTGGTCCAGATGTGATGTCCACCCTACTGCCTAGTCAACGTGCCATGTGGAATCAGGAAAGTCAACATAGGCTTGCATAAATAGGCCTTGGAAATTGCCATTCTCACCCCCTGATCAGGCCCAAACCCTAACTCTCTCTCTATTTTCATTTTTTTCTTTTAATTAATTATTGTTATTATTTTTATTATTTAACTAACCAATTAAAACTCTTAATAAAATCAAAAACCAAAAAATATTTTTTTTATTAAATTAATTTTCAGTAATTTATTTTTGTTAATAAATATTAATTTCATTAATTTAGTTTAATTAGGAAATAACTTTAATATCTTTTGCAATAATTAAAATTAACTTAGATAATTAGGTTTTTTTTTTAACTTTGATTAATTTATTTTTATTTCTTTAAATATCAAAAATCCAAAAATATTATTTTCATTAATTAATTAATTAGATTATTAATTTAGCTTAATTTCTTTTTTAATTCAAAAATAAACCAAAAAAATCTTTTCTTTAGTAAACAAAGGGTCTAAACCCTAGAACCTGCCCGATTTAATTTTCCGCACACGATCCATTTATCATATTATTGTATCTGTTTCCCGGAATGTAATAGCTTAATAGGACTTTACTATTTTTTATCGCTTTATTTATTTTCCGCATTTTAATTTCAAGGGTTGCTTTTGGCGATGTAAATACCCGACGCCTTGTAATAGTTAGTTTTAATTTCCGTAATTTAATTTCTACAACTTATAAACTGTTAGATGTTTGATAATATGGAATGCATGACAAGATCAAATGTTTAAACCTAAAATCAACATAGATAACCATTGACATGTACAAAGATAAAATTAACTGAAAACAACACACTCGGACATGCGCACTCTTAGGGTACACCTCACTTGGTTGCCTTCGAACGCATTCATTGAGTATAGGAAGTTTTATAGGTCGCCCTCTTGTCCAAAGATCATAGTTGCCTCGAAACGGTTGCCTCGGAAAAATGATCTAAGACATCAAGGTTACCGCTAAGGCGTCCTGACATTGCTTTAGTGACCGCACGTCCCTTAATCAAATTGGCCCTTAAAACTCCAACGACGATGCTACCTACTCATCAATAGTGGGATAGCACTGTCTAAAGGATATTAACACAGATTGATTCCTTTTTCAAGTAGGTAGATGGTTCTTAAGTACTTGCTCCTTTCAAAATAAAAAACAAAACTTTTCGCACTTACACTCCTTTCAAACAAAAACTTCTTTCAAACCCACAAACACAAAGAAAAGCAAATTTTGAAAACACTTTGAGCAAGTACCTAAGAGCCCGTGGATAACCACGGATAGAAAGGGTGCTAACACCTTCCCTTTCTATAATCTACCCCCCGGACCCGAGAAACATCTCGAAAAAGGATTTTTTCTATACTTTTTCCTTTCCTTGTTGGATAAAATAAAAGACGGTGGCGACTCTTGTTTACCGCGATATTTTGCGAGAACATACGCAAAACGCGAACCAGCATTCCGAAAAACAGTCAGTTCTCTCCCACCGAATCACATGATGTATGGAAGATGTATATGCAAATGATTTCAAGGATTTATGAAATTTAAATTTTTATGGACAAAGAATGAACAAACGTCAATTTTCATTAATTAACTCAAAATGATTGCAACACGCCTCTTGGGCTTCCAAAATGAAACTCTAAGATAAAAAGACCGAATCCATCCTCTTCGGCACAAGGTAGGTGTTGTACCCCAAAATTTTCCCTCCCATATTTCTCAAAGCATTTCAAGAAAGATCTCCAAATTGCTCAAGGTAGCCTAAGAGTTGGTCCGACAAGCTCTCTCCTAAGGCAATCTTCCCCAAACTAGGGTTTCATGCTGCATCAAGATCCTTGAGTCCAAGTGACCCCAAGTTCTCAACAATGTCCTAATATGTTCTCAAGATCATCCATATCAAGTTTCAAGCCTTGCAGAGAAAGTTTGCTCAGTCAATTGCTCAAAGGTCCAAAAATCGACTGTGCTAGGGCAAAAGTCAATTGTGACCCAAATACAGTCAAACTTCAAGATTTTTTGTCAACATCCTAATTTTGAAGTATATTTAATCATTTTATCAAGGGTTGGTCATGATTCATCAAGGATTGCTCAAAATTCATCAAGATTCAAAAGTTGCTAAATTAGGGTTTTATTGGAAATGTCAACCCAACTTTGACCAAGCATAACTTTCTAATACTTTATGAGGAATGACCCATCCAAATCTCATTTTGAATTGGATGCAATTTCGTACAATCCATCTTCATATCCCAAGATCAAAATATGCACTCACAAGAAGTTACGAATTTGGACATTATAGGTCATTTTGAAAAGTCAACAAAAACACCTTTTTTGTCAAAGATTCATACTTGAGCATGTAATATAAAATTGATATGAGACCAAAAGGGTTGATCATAGGACATCTCAAGCTTTCTAAAAAGTCCAAGAACACCTCCAAAGAGTCAAAATTGAGGAAGTTATGCATTGTTGAAGTTGACCTTTTTTGCAAAATTGCCAAAAGTCAACTATCCCCAAAACTTCAAATTTTGACAAATGAGCCCATTCTTTTTCACTTGTTTTGAGATTGGCATTGTAGCCCACGTGCCCTAGCCTTGGCCATGTGTCAATATCATATTTTTATTAATTGTTTTGATTTTTATTTGAATTAATTTGATTTAAATCAAATAAAATCAAATAAAATCCAAAGCATTGATAACAATAGATCTTTTGATTGTTTCAGGCTTTAATCACAGCTAGCAAGGCATTGAAACTCGAATCAAGGCATGTTGTGTACAAAAAGATTCAAATCAAGCCAAATTTGGAAGGTTGTAAAAGAAGATCAAATCAAATATCAAGGCATTGATGGAGAGAGATTTGGACAGGGAATTCAACCCTAATGTATTGTACAATACATAAGGAGGCGAGGGAGACAGAAATAAGGGTTAGAGATCAATTGGAGAGCAAGAACAAAATTTGCAAAAACACCAAAAAAGTGTGAGATCGAAATCAAGTCTAGAGGCAGTTTCAAGGCTTGGTGTTGGTCTCAATCTCTTCCTGGCCATCTCCACAAGCGAAAGCAACCAAGACCACGCGTTTTCTAGCTTCCCAGAGCAGTGTAAGTCACTCACGAACTCACCCTTTTCTTGATTTCGTATTTTTAAATTTAGGCATAGTTAGCATGAATTGATAGCATATTCTGAATCTACACATCATTTGCAAGCTTTTGGTATTACTTGATTTCATTTATCTGACCTATATCATGGATCACCATTGTTAGGGTTTTGCGTTTGTTTTTAGGGCTTTTTGTTTCAGGAAAAATTAGCCTTAGTAATGGCTATGGTTATGATCAGAAGAGGATGACGAGTTCAACCATGGTCTTAGAAATCATTTTCATGGCCTGTATGAGATTTTTGAATAAGCACGACTTGTAGTGACGACCAGCGTCTGTAGCTATAAGTGTTACAGAGTTTTAGCAACGAATGGAGGAAGGGGACGATGAGTTGTCGCCCATCCATTGGCTTGTTCAAACGAGCGCACCTTTTTTCTTTTGTTTTCCAATAACACTTATTTTTTGTATATTATATTTGATTTGTATTCTATTAACAAAGCAAGGCAAGTGGCGTGGTGGCAAGCATAGTGTGGATATCCCTTCAGGACCTGGGTTCGAGTCCCAGGTCCCGCATTTTCTCAATATTGTTTTCTTACAGGAAATCTGGTGCGTGCATAGGCTTGATGACCATCATACACCTCCCTCATCAACACGCCAGATGGCCAGATGGCCAGATCTGGTGGTCATCATTGCAAGCATACCATGGACCAGGTCAACGCTAATGCACTGAATCAGAAAAGTCAATATGGACTACTCAAATGGGCCAACAAAATTACTATTCACACACCCAAATCAAGCCCACTTTCTCTACTTTTCTTACATTTTATTTATTTACATTTAATTATTTTTAATTAATTACTAACCAATAGCATTAATTCTTTTTTTATCAAAAAAATCACAAAAATGTTTTTACTCAATTAAAATTCAGACTTTTATTTTTTATTAATAAATACTAATTAATTAATTAGGATATTAATTAGGTAACCTTAACTTATTTTGTAAATAAATAAAATCAATTAGAATTAATTAGGTTTTAACTTTAATTTAATTATTTTATTTTATTTCTTAAATTAACAAAAACTCCAAAAATATGTCATTAATTATTTTTCATTAATTAGTTTATTTTATAATTAATTTAGCATTTAATTTTAGGATTTAATTTCTTTTCTTAAAATAAAAACAACAAAAACAATAAAAACATTTCCTTTAATTAAAAGGGTCAAAACCCTAATTCCGCATTCATTTAATTTCCCGCGCGCTTTTATTTTTCTTTATCCAATTAATGTATCTGCTTACGGTTTGTAATAATTAATTAGGACATTTACTTTTTACCGCTTTATTTTATTTTCAAAGGGTTGCTTTTGGCGATGTAAATACCCGACGCCTTGTAATAATTTAGTTTAATTTCCGCATTTTAATTCTGCAAATTATACAACTGTTAGATGTTTGATAATAGGGCTTGCATGACAAGAATGAATGCTTAATCTTAAAATCAAATTAGATCACCCTAAACATGTGCGAAGATAAAAATAACTGAGATCAACACAATCGCACATGCGCACTCTTAGGGTACACCCCACTTGGTTGCCTTCGTAAGCGGTCATTGAGTATAGGTTGTTTTAGAGGTCACCCTCTTGTCTAAAAGATCATAGTTGCCTCAAAATGGTTGCCTCGGATATTGTTGCCTCGAACAAATGATCTAAGACGTTAGGGTTACCGCTAAGATATCCTAACATTGCTTTAGTGACCATATGTCCCTCTTTCGAATTGACCCTCAAACTCCAACGACGGTGCTACCTACTCACTAATAGTGGGATAACATTGTCTAAAGGACATTAGCACAAAACGATTCCTTTTTTCGAGTAGGTAGATTAGCTCTTAGATACTTGCTCATCCAAAAAAACAAAACTTTTTCACACTTACACTCCTTTTACAAACAAGTTTTCAAAAACACTTCATTACACTCTTAAGCAAGAGTTAAATCGAAGTTAATAAACAAAACTTTTCAAAACCCACAAGCACAAAGAAAACAATTTTGAAAATGATGAGCAATTACCTAAGAGCCCGTAGATAACTACGGATAGAAAGGGTGCTAATACCTTCCCTTTCTATAATCTACCCCCCCGTACTCAAAAAATCTCGAAAAAAGGAATTTTTCTGTGCTTTTTTCCTTTCCTTGTTGGATAAAATAAAAGTCGGTGGCGACTCTTGCTTACCGCGACATTTTGCAAAAAAAAACGCAAAACACGAACCAGCATTCCGAAAACAGTCAGTTCTTCCACCGTATCACAGAACTGGAGACTCTACTGGGGACTTAATAAGTGGGGTGTACCTTAGGATTAGTTCATCATATTGTTTTCAATTGTTTGATCTGTATGCTTTATCTTTGTGGGCTTTGTATCGGAGTTACTATAGATCCTAACCCGAATCTGGGGATACCTTTTAGGTAAGTAGCAATATACTGTGAGGGAACTGTACGGCGTAGACCGATACGGTTGAAGCAGTAGCTACATTGGTGTGACATATTAGTTGGTACCGATATCCCTTTTGGAGGAACAAGGATAGTGTTGTACCCCAAAATTTGCCCTCCCATTTCCTCAACATTTTCTCATCACAAGACCCTTGGAGCTCAAGATCCAGTTAGGGTTTTCTCCGCTCAAGACTTCTTCTTGCACTGTGGACCCAAGTTAGGGTTTGTGTTTGCACAAAGATATTTTGACCTAAAATGCCTAAGATAACTTTCATGCTTCATGTTGGACTCCCAAGTTTATCCATACCAAGTTTCAAGTCTTGATTCCAAATTTTGCCCAGTCAATTGGACAGTTGACCTAGAAATCAGCTGTATTAGGGAAAAAGTCAACTGTGGCCAATTGACAGTCAAATCTCATGAAAATTGACCCACATCAACATTATGAACTCACATGGACCATTTGATCAAGTTTGGATCACAATTCCACAAGAAATTTGATCAGATCACCAAAAGGGCAAAATGGTCATTTTTAGGGTTTTGACTGCACAAAGGCAATTCTTGACTGTTTGACCTAGCCAATGGCAAATCAAGCTCACATATGGACTCAAGGACCCCATGGAATTATCTTGACATGCTCAACAAGTTCAAAATATCCCAAATACACAAGATTGACAGTTGAATTTCCCAGTCAATTGATCAATTTTGACTGTATACTGAAAAGTCAAACTTTGACTTTTTGGTCAAAATCAAGTGTCAAGATTCATTTTTCATCAAAACATGCCAAATCATGAAACTTGTTCATCAAGAAATCAAGAATTGCAAATTAGGGTTTGAAATGAAGATTTTTCATAACTTAGAATTTTTCTAAGTTATGAAAAACCCTAATTTTTTTTCCTAACTTTGCCCCACTTTCTCACCAAGATTCATTTGGATTCAAGCAAAAGTCAAAACATGAAAGTTGTAGCCTATTGCAAAATATACAACTTTGATTCATAAAGTTTTCTCAAAAGAAGCTTGTAGCTCAAGTTACAATTTTTGGAACAAGGGTACCAAACCATTCTTAACTTAGAGAAATTTGACCTATTTTAGGCAAGGTTTTTACCTAACTTCAAGACCATTTTTCACATACTTCCACTTGTAATTTCAATTTGCATTTCAAAGATGGATTGTAGTACACATTCCAAGCTTTCCAAAATGTCCAAGAACTCATTAAACAACCTCATGGTTAGGGAGAATCGAATTTGGCAAGTTGGGAAAAACTCACTTTTGATTTGGCCAATTTACATGTTCATACATTTGTGCCATTTTGAATTCAGCTTGCTTTCCTTGATTACAGGTCCTATATCCCATTTGCACTCAATAATTTAATGCTAACTCATTGTGCCAAGGCCTTGTTTTATGTGTTTAAGCATTACATGTTAAACTAAGCCATTTTTAGATAAAGCATTATATCCATTTTAGAAAAGTTACACTTTATGTCAATTAGCAATCCAAGCAAGTACAGTGCAAATCTCTTTGGCACAAGTTTATGAGCTAATTACACTGATCAAGGCCAAGGTATGCAGCACATTAGGGGGGCCTGTACAAGCTAGAAACTCAACTTGGCCTTTTGTTGGTTAAGTAAGAAGAAACATAGCATAACATCACACAACTTTCATCTCAGCTAACTGTTTACCTTGGGTTTTGGTAAACAACCGCTGATCCTCCAAATGGTTACTTATTTGGTTACTCGCAGGATCGATCAGATTGATCCTAGGACATAGGTTGATTTTGAAGTTTGATTAAGTTGGATAAGGCTTTAAATAAAAGGTTTCAAGTAAATTGCAAGAAGGAAAAACTTGGTAAAATAAACAAGGCTTAAAGTAAAAGGTTTCGACAGGAATTTAAAGAGGAAAGCAAGTAAATTTCTGGAAAAGTAAATGACTTTGATTAATAAAATTGGTGTTTCACACATACATTTCTCAACAATTCTTTCTCACACGCTGGGTACTCGAATCTATATGAGTGACTTTGTATAGAATTGTGAACACACGCGAGAAACTACATGTCTACTCCTATTTATACTAAAACATCCCAAGTAACCGTCGGGCAGTTACACTGCTTCGAGATCAATCCACTTGGCACGTTCTCCATGCTCGACGCTCCAGATCCTTGCACGTTTGCACGTGGTAACTGCTGGAAACCGTTTTCCCTCCAAAAGCTTGAATTTCAAAACTGCTCCACTCTGAACCATCGAACACTTTTGTCAAGAGACATCTTCGACGAGAAACTCCTTCGACGTCGAAGGCAACCGGCCTTCTTCCTTTGAAGAAATCTTCTAAGTACTTTGCCATCTTTCGACGGGCACTTCGACAGACTTAGCCAGTCGAAAGCATTTTTCAGCTTTTAATGGCTGACATCAACAAAACAAAGGTGTCGAATTTAGGAGCCAACAAATTGCCCCCCAAGAATGCCTTATTTCGACTCTGACAGAAAAAGGCATTCTTTGAAAACACCATTCGACACTTGTCTTTTTACGCTTAGTCACAAATTAACTTGTGCACTTTTTGTTGTTTTCTACCAACTATTGGCAATCCCAAGAAAACCATCATTGTTCCGTACCTAGGATGTCACTTTCAGTACGGCGTGCAGTACCAAACGTCATTTCAGAATTTGTCATTATGACAATTCTAAAAAACGAGGACGCACGCTGCGTCCCTCTATTTCTGCAGAAACGGCCAAAACAACAGGGGACTGCCACGCGTCCCACTAACTCCTGCAGCATTAAATGGCATTTAATGTCCTCGTTATTGGGGATTTTTCCCCACTACTATAAATAGTAGTAAGTACCCCATTGTGGGACTTTTTACGCCATCTAGCCTTCAAACTTCCCTGTTTTCATACAAGCTTACTATCTTTGCAGAAACTCTTCCTCTTTCACTTCATCTTCAACCTCATTTCAAACTCAACACCAAACCATGGCATCTGGTTCTACTGCTCCTAGTGCTAACGCACCAACTGAACATGCTAAACCCAAGGTTTTCGTCACTGCTCCGGTAGTAAATTCTACAGGCAAATGAAGGGTTCCTGAACCCTCTGACATCGCCGTTCGCGATGCTTACTCGCGCCATTTGATGATCCCGGTTGGATACTCCAACCAGATCTTTGCAATGTCTGGCCCCATGAATCCAAGTATCTCTGAGGCTCTGAAGATCAAGAGCTATTTCCCGATAGTCGAGAAACTCAAACCAGTCGCATGCGCCAAGAAAGACGCGGAAGACAATGAAGACCCTGCACATGAAAAAATCGACCTCCGCTTCTTCAACAGAGGTGTTAGGGCCTTCAGGTCTTGCCCTAACCTTACCTCCGATTATGTTGCTTGGCTAACAAAGATGGAGAAGCATCAAACTCCGATCTGGAAGGATATGGGAATCTTCGACCTAGTGATGCTGTCGAAGACAGGCTTGAACTACTCCCCGGAGATGCTGATAGCTTCACTGTTGTTCTGGGACTACTCCCACTTTACTTTTCATCTTCCCTGTGGGATGCTAACCCCCACACTCTTCGATGTGGCCGCTATTACTGGCCTTCGACCCACCGGGGATTACTTCGATCCGGAGGAGATGTCGGAGGACCAAATTGTCTTCTCTGAGACCAAACCAACATACACCACTTTCATCAACCATTATCATGACAGGTCGACAGATGCTGTGTCGGATGTCGAACACATAGCGTTTCTAGCCTTATGGCTGACTCGCTTTGTGTTTTGCTCGAAGTCTCTACAGGTGACCAAAAAGATGGTCACTCTTGCTACTCAACTGCATCACCGCCAAAACATCTGTTTGGCAGAACTGATTCTGGCTAGCCTCTATGATTCGATCAGCAATGGGGCCACTCTTCTAAAACATATCGAGGACAGGGCCAGTTTGCTACTTGCTGGGCCTTTTTGGCTGCTCCAACTGTGGCTCAACGCCACTTTCGAATATTTCTTGCCCAAGAAGGTTCAGATAAATGAACAGGCTCCAGCGATAGCGAACAGGCGCGTCGAAGGAACCAGGCTGGCTCTGCTGACACCTATGGAAGATGGACTGGAGTTTCAGCAAACCTTCACCAACTTCGTTCTAATGTTTGCTCGAAGGAAGGAGTTTGTTTCAACTATGGCTCCATTTGCTCGACGGCAGGTAGGCCCAGCATGGTTCACAAGGCCACATCCAAAGGCGTCGAGTGGTCCCAATGTCGACGAACACACAATACTGTGGGAGGCGTTCCTTACACCAAGGATCATGCCTCTTCGATTCAAGAGTTCTAAGACTCATTTGAGTCTGATTGCCTACCAACCAAATCTGGTATCTCGCCAGTTTGGTATTATCCAAACCCTACCTTCTCCGATTTTTCAAAGAGAGAAGTCCATGCTGTACTTCTGCAATGATTACACAGAAGAAGCTGCCATCAAGCATATCGGAAGATATGCTGGTCGAACAGTTCTCTCGTTGTTTGACTACCAGCTTAATTTTCTTTGTTCACCATCCTTCGAGGAGTGGTGGAGAAGCTATTATGCTGAGTACTTCTTCGACGAGAAGGACTTCATGGATGAGCTGCAGAAGTCTTTTGTCCTTGTGTTGGACAAAATAAAGAAATGTAAGTTCATGCTCTCACATTACTTTTTGTCTTTTTCGACTGCTAGCCTGTTAATTTTTTCATTTGCTTTCAGTTGTTCGAAAGCCTGTAGCCAAGAAGGCTACAGAAGGCCAACAAGGAGGAGGCCCTTCAACAAAACCTCCACCGCCGGCGAAGACTACAGCGCCGGCGAAGACCACAAGCAACCAACAGGGGGAAGGCTCTTCGAAGAAGCCTTCTATATCGGTAACCAGACTTTCTTCATTTTCCTTCTGGCTTTCGATTTTTTATTTTCGATGCAATTATTCAATCGAATTCCTATTGGTTTTCTAGGCACCTTCGCCCAAGAAACGGCCAGGACTGGTGGTCGAATCTGGGAGCGATGAAGAAAGAGATTCTCCTCCTGCCCCCTTAAAAAGGCGAAAGTTGACGAAGGATGCTCCTGTTCCTGCTCCTACTCCTGAAGGTCGAACCGTCAGAATAAAGGTTGCTGTGAGAAAGCCTAGGCCACCTCCAGTGATCATCGAGGAGCCAACTGAGGAGGAACTAAACATTCTTCTTAACAAGCCTGTCGAAAGCGACAATTCCAGCCCTGGGGCTGAGGCTAATCCACAGGTAATCTTTTAGACCCTTTTATAACTTAGGTATAGATACCCATATTCGATTGTGTCTCTTTCGACATCTGAAGATTTGTCTTCTTTCCTTTTTCAGGACACTACTGAAAGTTCTCCGCCAAGGACCTCTGAAACGCTGGAATCTGCTGAACTTAGCAGGCCTCAGGAAAAAGGCTTGGGAAATGACGAAGCCCATACTGAGAATGAGGCCAATGCTGAAACAGTAGAAAAACCAGCGGAGGAGCCTCAAACGGAGGAACCACAGCCAGAAGCGGTTCAGGTGGTGGATCTGTCAGAAGAGAATCATGAAGAAAGGGACCAAGGCAATGATGGCGAAGAAAATCAAAATGCTGCCGACGAAGAGAACCAAGGTGGCACTGGCGAAGGACACCAGGGTGACGCTAGCGAAGAACACCAAGATGACGCTGGCGAAGGGCCCCAGGGTGATGCTAGCGAAGAACCACAAGTCGACGCTGGTACTGCCCCAGTCCAAGTCGAAGAGCAACCAGTCGAGGCACCTAACACTCAAGAACCTCAAACCCAAGATAATGCTGTTGCAAGGGTTACCTCAACGAAGCACAGGTCTAAAGAGGACTTGGAACTCTTGAAACAAACTAACCCTGTTAGCTACCTCAACGCAATCATCGAGAGCAAGAGTTCGTCTGACGCTAGTCAGGAAGTTCCTACCCTGTCGGGGAAGTCTTCTGAAACTTCTCCCCTTGATGATGCTTTGGCGAAGGTTAAGGCCCAGTTCTTCAAGAGGGACTTGATGAAGACTTTAGAGGGGGACCCCACTGCTCCATCATGCTTGAAGGAGGTCTTGAATGCTGTCGACTTTGAAGCTGTAGCCCCAGAAGTTTCAAGCTTGATCATGGAGTTACACTCTATGATTGATCAAGTCTCAGCAGATTACAGGCGCCAAAGGGGGTTTAACAGTCAGCTTGAGGTGTTGTATGGCAAAAGCTCCTCTGCGTGGACTGCTGTCTCAGATTCGACTTCTCGAATTGCAGAGTTGTCGAAACAAAAAGCATCTACGCAAGAAGGAATCGATGCCATTGATCGAGAGAATGCTTCCTTCCGGGCACAAATCGCAGAGATAGAGGCGAAGATAAACGCCAATACTGTACGCAAGGAGGAACTTCTTTCGACCATCTCAGACACCGAGAGCCAAACTGAGATCAAACAAGGCCTGGAATTCGCTGAGAGGGCCCAAAGCCTCGACGCTCAGATTGCCAAACTAGTGCAGGAAAACGCCTGGTGCAAGAAAAGGTTGGAGCTGCAGCAAGCCAAGTATCTTCGATTCAAGGACTCTCTTTCCTTTTGATTGATTCTCTTTTGTAACCATATTCTGTAATCGTTATTCGACAACAATTGCCATCTTGGCTGAAATTTATAAAATTTCTATTTTGGCATTTTTATGGTTAATTTAGTCTTGTTCTTTTATTATTTTATTTTTATCTCTTGAAGTATAGGTTTGTATTTTTTCAAATATTTACCATTTACTCTCAAGAGCCTTTTATCTCCACTTAACTCTTCGACTTCATAGGCTCCACCAGAAAAAGTTTGGATAACTCTGAAGGGTCCTTCCCATTTGGGTGACCATTTCCCCATGCTTCGATCCCTTCGATCCATGGGAAGAATTACCTTCCAAACTAGTTCTTCAGGCAAAAATACCTTAGGTTTTACCTTTCTATTATAAGAGTCTTCTACTCTTTTCTTCTGAAGCCTGAGTAGGTCGAGAGCGTGTAATCTCTCTTCGTCTAAATCCACCAATTCATCTAACATCATGTTCCAATAAACTTCAGAAGGAATATCATAATGCCTCTGAACCCTTGCAGATTGAAGACAAATTTCTGCTGGTAACACTGCATCATGGCCAAAAGTTAGCCTATACGGTGTTGTACCAGTGGCTTCTTTTGGGGACGTTCGACAAGCCCATAAAATCTGGTCTAACGTCTTATGCCAATTCTTTGGTTTCTTCCCAACATGTTTCTTTATCAAGCCAATCACCACTTTGTTAGCTGCTTCGACTTGACCATTCGCCTGTGCATAATAAGGCGTTGATGTTAGGAGTTTGAAACCTGTTTCCTGAGCAAATTCCTGCATCTTTCGACCAGTGAAAACTGACCCTTGATCAGTTATTATCGTCTCAGGGATTCCATACCTAAATATAATGTTCTTTTGAATAAATTCAATGACATTTTCTTGGTCTACATTGACTAAAGGGACAGCTTCGATCCACTTAGTAAAATAATCAATGCCTACCAATATGTATTTCTGACTCTTTGATGATGCTGGTCGAATCTCTCCAATGAGATCCAACGCCCATCCTCTAAAGGGCCAAGGCTTCACTATCGAGTGAAGTTCGCTTGCTGGTACATGCTGGATGCCTGTATGAACTTGACACTCTTGACAACCTTTGGCGAACTCAACACAATCTTTCAGCATAGTGGGCCAATATAGTCTTTGTCGAAACAACAACCATTTCATCTTATGGCCTGCTTGGTGAGCCCCACATGCCCCAGCATGCGTAGTCGAAAGGGCTATGTATGCTTCAGTTTCACTTAAACATTTCAGCAACACCCCTTCAGGCGTCTTCTTGAACAACTCGTTACCCATGAGTACATAACTCAACGCCCTGTATTTTGTTTTTCGTTCTGTCGAAGCTCCTGGATTTTGAAGATAGTCCACAATGGGTTTCCTCCAATCTTGCTCTGACAAATTATCTATGAACGAAATTTCGAAGTTCCTTTGATCAGCATATCCTAGTCTCGTCGATTCCAAGTCTGTTGGTGATAGACAAGTTGCTTTTATCTTTTCTCGAACTTCGATTGCTCTTTGTAATCTCGTTTTTGAAATCTTATACCCAGATGCAATTTGTGCCAAGTCATTGGCTATTTGATTTTCGACTCTGGGTATGTGTCGAATATTGACCGCTTCAAATTTTTTCAATAAACGATTTGCTATCACAAAGTACATAATGAGATTTTCTCTTATGCATTTATATTCCTTTGTGACTTGCTTAATGACTAACTCTGAGTCTCCCATTATTTCGACTCGAGTTGCCCCCAATTCCAACAATATCTCAAGGCCAGTAATTAGAGCTTCATACTCAGCCTCATTGTTCGAACAAGAACCTGATATTTTGTACTTGAATGTTGTTGGAATTTTATCTGGAGAAATAATCAAGACTCCTACCCCTGTTCCATCTTTATGGCTGGAACCATCGAAGTAGAATTTCCAAGGCTCTATCTCCACATAATTTATATCCTCAACTTGAATTGAGTGGTCGACTATAAAGTCTGCCACCACTTGTCCTTTTACTGCCTTAAGAGGCATAAAGGTCAAGGAGTATTCAGTTAATGCTAATGCCCACTTGCCAATTCGACTATGCAAGATAGGTTTCGACAACATATATTTGAAAACATCAAAATGAGACGAAACATAAACATCAACTGGTTTTATATATTGCTTGAGTTTTGTACAAGAGAAATACAGACATAGACACAATTTTTCAACTTCGCTATATCTAGTTTCTGCATCATTCAAAACTCTACTGAGATAATAAATGGGTCTTTCGACTCCATTCTCATCCTCTTGGGCTAACATGCTTCCCAGAGTTTTGTCGGATGCAGCTATGTACAATCTCATACTCCTATTGCTACAAGGAGGCACCAAAATAGGTGGCTTAGTGAGGTACCCTTTGATTTTGTCGAAGGCTTCTTGTTGCTCCTGCCCCCATTCGAACCCCTCTTTATTCAGTCGAGTAAGGGTGAAAAGGCCTGAGCTTTCCCACTTAGATTAGATATAAACCTCCTTAAGAAATTTATCTTGCCTAAGAGAGATTGCAATTCCTTCTTATTCGATGGCGCTTTCGCCTCCAGAATTGCCTTCGTCTTGTTCTGGTTGATTTCGATCCCTTTCTTATGGACAACGAAGCCCAAGAAATCTCCAGCTTTCACGCAGAACGCACACTTCAAAGGGTTCATCTTTAGACCATGTTCTCTCATTCTTTCGAATGATTGTCGAAGGTGGTCAATATGATTCTTCCTGGAAACAGATTTTATAACAATATCATCAATATATACTTGCATAAAAGTGTTAATAAAATCATGGAAGATAGTATTCATTGCTCGCTGGTACGTTGCCCCAGCGTTTTTTAGGCCAAAAGGCATCACTACCCATTCGTAAGTGCCTAAGGCCCCAGGGCATCGAAAAGCTGTTTTCGACACATCCTCTTCAGCAATGAATATTTGATTATATCCTGAATAACCATCGAGCATACTCAGGTATTCATAGCCAGCGGCAAAATCGACTAGCATTTCCGCCACAGGCATAGGATATTCATCTTTGGGGGTGGCAGCATTCAAATCTCTGAAATCTATGCACACCCTTAACGTACCATTTTTCTTAATTACTGGCACAATATTTGCAATCCATTCGACATACCTTGTAACACGGATGAATTTGCATTTCAGAAGTCTTTCGACCTCCGTTTTGATCTTCGACAGTATTTCTGGGGCGAAGCGCCTTGGATTTTGCTTGATTGGCTTCTTTCCAGGTTTGATTGGCAACTGAAGTTCTACCAATCCTCTGTCGAGACCAGGCATTTCGTCATAATCCCATGCAAAACAGTCTTTAAACTCTTTCAGCAATTGGATTACTTCCAACCTAAGTTCTGGATCGATTTTGGCGCTGATGTAAGTTGGCCTTTTCTCTGATCCTTCGCCTAAGTTGATTTCTTCTAAAGGGTCTTGTGCTAACATTTTAATGTTGTTCGCCAAGGGATCCTTTTCGAAGCCCAAAGGCTCATCGTCATAGATGGCATCGAGCCTCTGTTCCTGCATTTCCTCTGGCATGATATCAGGAGGTTTTGGATCGAAATCCTTTCCTGGGCCTACAGCAGATAATTGTTGATCATTGGCCTGTGTGGCCATGTACTTTACTTCGGCTTCGAGAGCCGTTATCATCTTGGTTTCGGCTACATAAGCCGAAATTCGCTTCAAAGATAGTGACTCAGTCATTATCACTGAATTCACTTCCCCAACCAGTTGGTTGGATATCAGTTAACCCACTGAAGTCTATGTGGGACAAGTCTTCTCTGTCCCATTGGAAACCATGCTTAGGATGCAGGTATAGGGAACAAAAAGTGTTTGGCGCTGGCGCCATGTCGAAGTCAGGTGTTGGACATGGCCCTATGTGAGCCAAGTTTTTGTCGAAATCTGCCACACCCAAGTGATTCACTTCGCCAAGGTAGTAGCTTTGATCTGCCTCTATGTTTTCGACCATCCCATCTGGACGCCATAGCAGCAGCCTTTGGTGCATTGATGAAGGCACATCGCCAACACCATGAATCCATTCACGGCCTAACAAAAGATTGTAGTTAGGTTTGGCCGATATGACCATGAACATCGTTGGTCGAAGGATCGACCCTACTTTGATGTCTAGCTGGATCACTCCCATGGTGGTCCCTATGCCGCCCTCATAGTTCGACAGGACCATGTTGTGAGGCTTAATTTCCTCATCCCTTTTGCCAATTTTCCTTAGCATAGAGTGAGGGATAATATTAATGGTTGCCCCACAATCGACCAATATTTTATTCACAGTAGTTTCTTCGAGTTTAGCCCTTATGAATAAAGGCTTGAGGTGATTTTTCATCGCCTCTGTAGGTGGCTCGAAGAAGCCATTTTGTTCCTCAGTAGTGCCATTGTCCATGACAAAATAGCACACTGGCCTATGTTTGGCCATTTCTTGCTCCACTTCCCAATCACTTGCTTCGACTTCTACCTGTCGATTGAATTCTCTGGGCAGCACTGAAACGATATTCACCATTATGTCCAAAGTATCGTCGGACTCAGCATCGTCTTCGTCTTCGACTTCACTTTGGTTAGGCCAAACTAGCCTGTTGGTTACTGGCTCTCTCTCTAGAGGCTTCCTTTGTTTCCTTTGAGGAACATTCGAACTAGTTTCTGCCTTAGGTTCGTTGGCAGCCTCCCTTTCAGCTTTTCGTCTCCTTTGATATCTCCTCCATTGAGATCGAGACATAGGATTTTTACCCTTGTAGTTGCTGGACACTTGTGCAACCTTAGGTGCAGCAACTTGAGGCTCTTTCTTTTGAGTCAAAGAGGAACCTCTTGGCACATCGAAGGAATGCCATTTCTCCTCATTTGGCCTTTTCCGGCCAGAGGTTTTGTACCAAGTGTCTACTGGCACATTTGTTGGAGGCCTAAAAGTCAATGGCCTCTTGTCTTGGTTAGAACCCCTTCTGGGATCATGTCGAAGGTCAGCATTCTCCCTTCTCTTATTCGCTGCTCTTACGCCTTGAATGTTCTCAGCAGCTTTTTTATCAAAGATCGAACTGCATCTTGGACACAGCATCACCTCTGATTTCTTTTTCTGGCATCTTTGTAGAAAATCTGCCAAGTTTTCGTTTTCCCGAGGGAAAGCAGTCTTATTAGCTTGCTCTTGCCTTATGGCCTCTTCTGATGCTTTTGGGTCAGAAAGTTCAACCATGTTGATATTCATTGTATCTTTGTTAGCAAGAGTTAACTGCTTCATTTGTATCTCCAGATTCTCCGTCTGGCCTTGAACAGTGGCCAAGTGGGAACTGGGTTTTGATCCAGTTTTTTGTGCTTCAGCGGTCTCCGACTTCGGGTTTTCGACCGCTTTCTGGACAGCTTCAATTGTCTTCCTGGATAAATTTCCAGAAAAACTGCCAAAGATTGGCATGTTGATGTGGTCCTTTGAGACTTCGACCATGGTAATTCCTGGCTTCTTCGACTGGATCCTGGTTGCCTCTATCATGTTCACCTCAGAGGGTTCAGCATAGTGGGCTTCAGCCTTCAATGGATTGGAGTCGACAACCATGGGGGATTTGTCGGCAAACTTCAATCTCCCTTCTTCAATAGCGTCTTGCACAAGATTCCTGAAAAGAAAACATTGAGAAGTTTTATGGCCCAAAAAATTATGATATTTGCAAAAACCCCTCTTCTTTCTTTGATCAAGAGGAGGCACTTTTACCCCTGGGGGTACTATCATTTGGCCATCTTTAACTAGCAAGTCGAATATTTCATCACATTTTGTGATATCAAAACTATAAGTCTTTTTTGGGAACCTATCGTTGGTCCTTTCTGGACCAATGGGATTTTTCCCATTTGAGGGGACTAACAGTTTACAAGAGTATGGTGGCCCTTGTTTTAGTTCTGCTAAATCGACTTCTCCTTCTTCGACAGTTAAAGTATCGTCGAAGGATTCTAGATCTTCGTCATCCATCTCAACGTACGTTATCCTCTCTCTCTTGTGAGTTTTCGTTGCCTTAGCTTTTTCAGCTTTGAGGCGTTCGACCTGTCGAACTCTATCGGCCAGTTGGGCCATGTCTCTTAGGTACTGGGTGTCTAGCTTCTTCCTAATGGAATAATCTAAACCGCCTGCGGCTATTTCGACCAACTCATGTTCTGGCACTTGTGTAAAACATCTCGCCTTGAGCAACCTAAACCTATTCAGATATTCGTCTATAGGTTCAGTGAAACGTCTCTTCACACTGGCCAGTTCTTTCAGGCTTATCTTGGTTTGCCCCATGTAGAATTGTTCATGGAACAATCTTTCCAACTGGGTCCAATGATGGATCGAATTGGGGGGGAGAGTTGTAAACCAAGTAAAAGCGTTCTTGGTTAAAGAACTTGGAAAGTACTTGATCCTTAGGTTTTCGTTATTCGAAATGTCTCCTGCTTCGATCAAGTATCTCGCCACATGCTCGACAGTAGATTCTGTCGTGTCCCCAGAGAACTTAGTAAATTTTGGGACTTTGCATCTAGGAGGTAAGTCCGTTTGTAACACATATTCTGACAATGGAGATGTAAAGTTGGGCCTTCGAAAGCCCATGTTCATCCCATTCTGAGTCATGATCCTTTCAATCATGGTTGCCAGATTGTTTTCCAAGCCCATGTTTTGGTATTGGATATGCTGAACCACTTCGTCAGCATTTTGGTTTCTGTTAACTAACCTTACCTCTGGGGTTATTACCCTAGGTTCCTCGACAGGTTGTTCCAATCGTGCCCTAAGGTTTTCTTCGACAGGCTGTTGAGCCTGGTTAATGGTGGTTTCTTCCTCTAAAAATATCCCCTGATTTCCCCTTATTTGCGCCCTTTGGGGCTGTCGAATAGGTGGGGGTACTCCAAAGAAGTCAGCCAAACGCGTCATTTGCGCTGTAACTTGCTGATTCGATTGAGTAGTATTTTGTATTAGAGGGTTTAGCACTGTACTCAAAGTTTGTGCCAACATTTGCACCATATCATGGTTGCTTTCGTCCATTTGTTGCCTCAAGACCGCTGTCGAGGCATTTGTAAGGCCATGGGCTACTTGGGACATTCCTCCTAAGAGTTGGGTCCTATTTCTATTCGCCATGCCTACTCCAGAGCCTTGGAGTGGCGAAGAGGCACTCACAAAAGGGTCTGAAAAAGTGGACGCAGCATTCGTCAGGCTTGCCACTTCAGAAGTTGGCATACCATAGAGTGGAATGAATCCTGGGGGAACGAAAGGCCTTGTGCCTAAATTTCCCCTTGGTGGGGGAGTTCCCAAAGGCATCCTGGGGCCTGTTAACGAAGTTATTGGCCCCGTGGTTGTGACCGACACTGCTGGTATCGAACCAACATTTGTCGCTTCACTTACGGTCATACTAACCGTTGCTCCCACACTCGTTTGTGGGATTTCGTTAGTGTTTGGCGGATTCGCCATCTCTTCCCTTCTTCTGGCAGTATTGTTATCGTTAGTGTATATTCTACCACTTCTCAATAACATACAACTCGAAAAGATGAGATTATTTTCAACAATCAACACACAGTCCCACTGGGCGTGCCAATTTGTTTACCTTGGGTTTTGGTAAACAACCGCTGATCCTCCAAATGGTTACTTATTTGGTTACTCGCAGGATCGATCAGATTGATCCTAGGACATAGGTTGATTTTGAAGTTTGATTAAGTTGGATAAGGCTTTAAATAAAAGGTTTCAAGTAAATTGCAAGAAGGAAAAACTTGGTAAAATAAACAAGGCTTAAAGTAAAAAGTTTCGACAGGAATTTAAAGAGGAAAGCAAGTAAATTTCTGGAAAAGTAAATGACTTTGATTAATAAAATTGGTGTTTCACACATACATTTCTCAACAATTCTTTCTCACACGCTGGGTACTCGAATCTATATGAGTGACTTTGTATAGAATTGTGAACACACGCGAGAAACTACATGTCTACTCCTATTTATACTAAAACATCCCAAGTAACCGTCGGGCAGTTACACTGCTTCGAGATCAATCCACTTGGCACGTTCTCCATGCTCGACGCTCCAGATCCTTGCACGTTTGCACGTGGTAACTGCTGGAAACCGTTTTCCCTCCAAAAGCTTGAATTTCAAAACTGCTCCACTCTGAACCATCAAACACTTTCGTCAAGAGACATCTTCGACGAGAAACTCCTTCGACGTCGAAGGCAACCGGCCTTCTTCCTTTGAAGAAATCTTCTAAGTACTTTGCCATCTTTCGACGGGCACTTCGACAGACTTAGCCAGTCGAAAGCATTTTTCAGCTTTTAATGGCTGACATCAACAAAACAAAGGTGTCGAATTTAGGAGCCAACACTAACACAAGCTTAAGAAAAGACTTTGTACACTTTCTAAACATCCTAACTGAGCTAGAACACGAGCCAACCATCTCCATAACCTTCTCATTCACAGAATCACCCTCAAACTGCCAAAACAGGGGACCTGCTGCAGTTTGAGTTCCATAACTCATTCCTTTCGTGCATTCTTGCTAAAAACACTTCAAACACATCCCACAACATCCCTTGAAGCTGTCCCAAACCTCAAACACGACCTGTAACACTCCCAATCAACATCACCATTTTCATTTTTCTGTTTTGCATGTGGAGTTCTATAACTCGATTCAGCTAGTTTCAAAGCAAAGTAAAACTTGGAATAGCATCCCTGGACATCAAGGAAGTTGTACCAATCATCACCTTGCATTGAAGACACCTCCATCACCAGATACAACTCCAACTGAACAGGTAAGTTCATGAACTCGTATCTCTCTATCCAGGCATTGTTAGCTTTAGGTTTGTGAAGAAAATATGTCACATTCATAGCCCTGAACATGCCCATGTAATTAGTTTTCATTTATATTATGCGTGTTGTGAGAATTTAATGTCTGAACATGGAACAAAAACTAGGTCAGGAATTGGGGGAGAAGAAATTCTCTCTCATCTTAGAGAGTTAAGTCAAGTTCTTTATATGTCTGGATTCGTCTTTTAATGCTCTACATTTTTCATGTTGTGAGTTTTGCTTGAAAGTCCAGGAATTGGAAGATAGAAAACGCGTGTTCATTGTTGTTCATACAGTCTGGAGGTTGAAGAAGGACTTTTTGGGCTGGGCTCTGTTTCATATTTCTATTTGCACCCCTTTGTTACTTTTACACCCCCTAAGCCCATTATGCTTATTTTGATCATTTTTTGATTTTTCCTTTTTTTTTCTGACTTATTTATTTTTCCTCATAATATTAAAAATATAAAAAAAATATTTTTTAATCATTTTTGTATTTATTAGGCAATTATTTGTTTAAATAGGTTTTTGTACATAAAATAAATACATAAACACTTTTATTTAAAAATACTAATATAATGCAAACACATTCTATTTTCCATTTTTATTTTATTTTATCTTCTGAAAATATTTTATATAAAATATACTTTTTTTATAAATATTAAATATTATTATTTTTGCACATATTTAATATATTTGATAAATAATACAAATGCATACATATTTATTAGCATATTTAGGAAAAAATACAAAATATACACATTTTTATTTTTATTAATATTTAACATTAAAAAATACCTTTTTGACAAATATACTTCATTTTTATTTTATTTTTGTACATAATTGATAAATATTTGTACATATTAAATAATTAATACATTTTACTTAATAGAATTAGGGTTTCGCCCTAAAATACATAAAAACTCCAAAAAAATTAATACTTTTATCTTTGTTTCCTTTATACATAAAAACACTTTTTTTTCATACATATAAAAACATCTTTTGCATTTTGCATATTTATTCCATTTTTATTTGATTATTGTACATTAAATAAATTGTATAATTCAATATTTGATGTAATAGTCTAGGTTTAAATTCCTTGTCAAAATACACCCATTTGAACATTTGTACCCCCCTTCCCATATATTGTGTTGTAATAACTTAGAAATTTTATTTTTCGCACTTTAATGCTTTCTAACTATACCATGCTAGAATTAGGGTTTGTATGCGAATCAAAAACAACAAAAACAGTTTGACCTAATTTCAAGATAAACAAGCATGAAAATGGACAACACTAATCACACTTGCACCCCTAGGGTATTCCACTTGTTGCCTTCAATAAATGGGCCATGTTGCATGTTAGGTCTCTTTGGGCAAAACAAAACAATTCAAATGATCATAGCCCCTCGATGACGCTTTCGAAAGTTGCCTAAAAAAATGATCAAGTCCCTTAAAAGAAAACATTACCCAAAGATACTTGGCACTATTGCAATTATGGTCTAAACGATGACCCGCGCCCGTCCCTTTCACATCCTAACACAAGATTGTCCACCAAATGCAATGGTGGAACAAAATTGTTAAAAGGGTTAAAAGCATAGGAGAAATCTTTGAGAAACTTAGGAGCAGACAACCTCTTAGTTACTTGAATCAAACTTGCAAAACAAAACACTTGCCTATTTTTAAACCACACCTCACAACACTTTCAAAACAACTTTAAAAAAAAACATTGAAAACCTTTTCAAAAGACATACACCTTTGTATACATCCCAACATGGATCATTACAAAGGTTGCCACCACATTGGCCTCTTTTCAAAACATTTTTCAAACCCACACACACAAAGCACCATTTCAAACAATTGAAAATTAAGGCAAGTTGATCTAAGCAAGTAACTAAGAGCCCATGGATAACCATGGATAGAAAGGGTGCTAATACCTTCCCTTTCTATAATCTACTCCCCGAACCCAAGAAAACATCTCAAAGGTTTTTGCTGTGCTTTTTAACCCTTCCTTAGGATAAAATAAAAAGTCGGTGGCGACTCTTACTCAACCGAAACATTTGCGAAAACAAACGCAAAACCATAGTCAGTTCTCCCACCATATCACAGAACTGGCGACTCTGCTGGGGATAATTTAAAAGTGGAGTAACCTTAGGGCTTAGATCACCCTCTTGCATGACTAATTGTTTGATTTGATTGCTTTATATCTTGGCTCTCTTGTTTGGGTTTGCAATCCTACACCCGGATTTTGGGAAACATTCATAGATAGCAATACGTTGTGGAAACTGTGCGGGGTATACCGACACGGTTGAAGCAATAGCTATATTAGTGCGACATATTTGTGAGTACCGGTAACCCTTGAGTTCAATCAAGGAGAGTACGGGGCCGCTGAGTGATGTCACTAAGCACTAATGACCTAGAACCTTACTTGACCATCTTGGCCTTTTATTAGGGGTAGTGAGATGACCGGCTTTGGTGCAGTCCGAAGTTGGTAGATACTCGATACTACACTCATTGAGGGTTGTTTTCTTGGAATATTTTGGTCGCTAGTTAAGTGGCTAAACCAAAACAATGAACAATGAAAACAATCCAATGATATTGAGCTCCTTAGAACCCGGTTACTATTTATAGGACAGGTTTTTAAGCCAACTACACTCAAGAGGGTACTTACCTATGAAACCCCATGCAAGCCTGAAACTAGGGTTTGGTGTGATTTGCTTGTACATATGTTTGTGCATACATCATGAACATCATAAAGCATCATATGCATTCACTAACCACTTCAAGGGTTTAGATCTTCATCTTTGTTCTTGTTTTGCAGGTCATGGAAATTCCTCGCAGAAAAACCATCCAAGTCAACCTTGTGAGAATCTCTCCTCAACTCAAGGAGCTCACCTCAAGAATTCCGGAAAGCTCATCCTTCAGTGAAAGACATGGTAGACTGCTCAGCTTGGTCAACACCAACATTGAAGAAGACATGATGAAAGTGCTATTCCAGTTCTTTGACCCTCTTCACCACTGTTTCACTTTCCCTGACTACCAGTTGGTGCCCACTTTGGAGGAATTTTCTCAACTCCTGAGAATTCCTATCCTTAATCAACTACCTTTCAACGGTACAGAAAAGGAACCAAAGCCGGAAGATGTTGCTCGAGCATTACATCTACAGCCTTCTGACATCAAGGGGCATTGGGAAACCAGAAGCGGCGTCAAAGGATTCTTAGCAAAATTCTTGTTTGAGAAGGCACAAGAGTGTTGGAATTCATTGGACCTACAAGCCTTTGAAGAGATTGTGGCACTCCTTATCTATGGGTTGGTCTTGTTCCCAAATTCTGACCAATTGGTAGATGTCAACGCCGTCAAAATCTTCTTGTCCAGAAATCCAATACCAACATTGCTTGGGGACATTCTTCACTCATTTTACACACGAACAATGAGAAAGAGGGGTGTTCTCATGTGTTGTACTCCTCTCCTTGCAAGGTGGTTTATTTCGCACCTTCCACAATCTGTCTTGAAGAATGACCAAGGCTCAAGGTGGTCCCAACGGTTTATGAATCTTACTCACTCTGATGTACATTGGTGTTCTCGGTCCAGAGAGAATGTCATCATCGTCGATCGTTGTGGAGAGTTTCCTAATGTTCCTTTACTTGGAATTAGAGGAGGTATCACCTACAACCCTTTCTTAGCTTTGAGGCAATTTGGATATGCACGAAGAGATGGCCCTCACGACATGTTGATTCCTGTCCTAGTTTTTGACTTCGACAATGATGCGCAAGGACTTCGCCAAAGATTCATCAGAGCTTGGGGGAGGCCCAACAAGGTTGATAGCAAGACTCTGGGACACAAGAACTCCATCCCTCTTGAGCCTTATCTCAAGTGGGTACGAGCCCGAGCCCAAAGTCTAATGATGCCTTATCCTCATGTTCTCCCTGTGATTAAAGAGCCCGTCAAGGAAGGAGAGGTTCCCTACACCATCCTACATCCTGACATGCCTACATCGTGGGAGGAGATGCAGAAGAGTTGGATCCAACTCAAGGAGGAACGGAACACTTTTGAAGCCAGCTTCTACGCCAGCGAGAAGAAGGTTTTAGAGCTCACCCGCCGACTCCACGAGCAAGAGGCCCTCAACACCTACATTGCGCCAAAGAGGATGCACAACGTCTTTTTACCTTGAGAAGTTGTTTTTGTAATATTTGGCCCATGGGGCATTTATGTACTAACAAATCTTTTCTTATTAATATGACGTGCGTTCTTTTTGTTTGCAACAATTGTGAATTTCTAAAATCCTTGAATGCATTGCATAGATAGCATCTCATGCATCATGTGCATAACAGGTACCCTTTTTTCTACAGGTTGCTTAATCTTCTTCGCTGTTTATTTGGAACAGTCATCATGAATCCAGATTCCTCCAGTGAGCAAGCAGTCAAGGCCCTCCAGACCCAAAGTGCCCAGTTTCAAGAGATGGTGATGAACCTGGCCCAAGGGCAACAAGAGTTGAAGGCTCTGCTCCTAAAGAAGAAGAAGAAGAAGAGAACTGCGTTATTCAACACTGGACGCAGGTTTGGGAACACACTCCATAACGAGGCTGATTCCAACTACTTCCTCTACAGAGAAAGACAGTCCCCAAGGGGGAGGAGCTCCTAGTCCTGTAGTCTCTGACAACGAGATGGACTACAATGACGAACAATACCCACCTGCTGCTGACAGATACAAGCAATTAGAGGACCGCTTGAGCGCCATGGAGATTTAAAATGTGCCGGGGCTGGATTTCGGAGATTTGGGCTTATCTTCTGGGGTAGTAATCCCACACATGTTTAAGGCGCCTGCCTTTGCCAAATACGACGGGGCTTCCTGTCCAAAGCTGCATCTCAGGTCGTACGTAAGGAAGATCCAACCTTACACGGCATATAAGAACCTCTGGATTCACTTCTTTCAAGATAGCCTTTCGGGGTCACAACTTGAGTGGTTCTATCAACTAGATGGAACTAGTATCCGACATTGGGAAGATTTGGCGACCGCATTTTATAGACAATATCAATACAACTCTGACCTCGCTCCTACGCGTACCCAACTTCAGGGTATGTCTCTAGGAACGGGCGAAGGGTTCAAAGAATATGCACAAAAATGGAGAGATTTGGCTGGCAGGGTGCAACCTCCATTGACTGATCGTGAGCTGGTTGATATGTTTCTAGGGACCTTGTCTGGTCCATTTTTTAATCATCTGGTTGGCAATTCCTCCGCTGGGTTTACGAATTTGATTCTGACGGGTGAAAGGATAGAAGCCGGCATCAGGTCAGGGAAAATACAGAAAGCTGCCTTCGCAAGTACTGAGAAGAGGCCTTTCAAGAAGGAAGCGAGTGCAGTCTATGGTCCTAGAAGACAAGTCAAGCCAGAAAGCCGCCAAGCCGTCAATGCCTTGGTCATTTCAAAACCTGTTGCTGCTCCTCAGCAGTACAATCAACAAAGAGGTGAAAGGCCCAAGAGGCAGTATACTCGGCTGAGTATGACCTTGTCACAAATCTTACCGCAACTGTTATCAACCAACTTGGTGACCATCAAAGAGGCTCCAAAGGTCGTGAATACTGCATCTCCTAAGTATAACCCAAATGCCCGTTGTGCTTATCATTCCGATAGCCCCGGGCATACTACTGATGATTGCTGGGCCTTGAGAAATAAGGTGCAAGACCTTATCGACGCGAAGGAAATTCAGTTTGAGGCGCCTGAGAGGCCGAATGTTGTAACTGCTCCTATGCCCCAGCATAGAGTAAATGCCATTGAGGAAGATTTGTATGCTGTTTCGGTGAATGATGTTGCTACCCCTCTTTTGACTGTTAAGAGGAACTTACTACTAGCCGGTTTATTTCCGGGTTGTAGCAAGGGTTGCCTCCTGTGTGCTGTTATCCCTACCGGTTGTCCGCTGCTGAAATTAGGCGTCCAAAGCCTGATGGATAGCAAAGAAATTCTATTCAAAAAAACTGATGTTCCGTTTGTTTCCGCTGAAGAAGTATCTGTCGTCACAATTTTCAACAATCCTACCAAAGCTCCCCCGAGGAAGCCAGTCCAAATTATGTCTATTGCACCCATTACTATTACTGTTCCAGGGCCTCTCCCCTATGAATCTAACAAGGCTGTCCCATGGCACTATGGGGCAGACGTGTATGTGCTTGGAGTGAAGCAGGAGTTCAACACCAGTACCAGTATCAGTAACATCACTGGTCCCTCCAAGATTACTCGCAATGGCAGGCTCTTCTCGCCTGACATTGCACCACCAGTTATCCGAAAACCTCTTATCATCACACCCGCAAGTGTGCATGTTTCAAATCAAGTTCCTGTGTCTACAACTGCCGCCGAGTCCTCTGATGCTCGGGGCAAAGAAGTTGCTACCGATTTGCCTGCCAGGACGGAGGCACCAAAAAAGACTGCTGTTGAAGCCTCCCAACAAGAGATGGAGGAAATCCTTAAAATCATTAAAAAGAGTGACTTCAATGTTGTTGAACAACTGGGGCATACCCCCTCCAAAATCTCTATGCTATCCTTGCTGTTGTGCTCAGAGGCCCACGCCAAGGCCCTAATTTCATTTCTGAAAACGGCCCATGTGCCGCAAGAGACCTCTGCAGATCAGTTCACTGACTGTGTGGCTAATTTGACAGCTGACAATGGTTTGGGGTTCTCGGATGCTGACCTTACCGCCAAAGGGAAAAATCACAATGATGCCCTGCATGTCTCTATAGAATGCAGGGGCACTACTCTCGCACACGTGTTGGTGGACACCGGTTCTTCCCTGAATTTTTTGCCCAAGAAGGCATTGGATCGCTTGGATTGTGAGGGCCTAGAATTGAAACCTAGTAACATCATTGTTAGAGCCTTCGACGGTTCTAAGAGGATGATGCATGGGGAGGTAGACATTCCCATCCGTGTGGGTTCCCAAGTCTTCGACTCAACGTTCTATGTAATGGACATCCGTCCATCTTATTCCTGCTTGTTGGGTCGACCCTGGATTCACAAGGCTGGGGCAGTAACATCCACTCTACACCAAAAGCTCAAATACCCTGTCAAAGGGAAGATTGTTACTATGCAGGGTGAGGAGGAATACATGGTTAGTCACTTGAATTCATTCCGGTATATCAAGATGGACGGGGAGTTTATTGAAACCCCCTTTCAGCATTTTGAGGAGGTACCTCCAACGTTGGCGTCGGCTGAGACAGTGGTTGAAAAAGATTTTCCTCTGAAGATGGCTTCCTTGAAGGATGCCCGAGCTGTAATCGAGAAAGGAAAATGTGCAAACTGGGGTCAGCTTCCTGACTTCACTCAAAAGACCGACAAGTTTGGGCTGGGCTTCACTGCAGAGGCTCAGAGGGCTGTGCGCAAAGAAAGGATCAGAAAGGCTCCAGTGTTCATAAACAATCCAAGAGTGAATGCTATCGAGGAGGACGTAGAGGAAGTAGAGTTTGACAGTTGGATCTATCCAACCACCAACAACGGACCAAGCAACTGGACGGCAAAGGATTTTACACCTATTACATTTGTCACGCAGTAATTAACTCTTTTATTTTCAATTTGTAACAAACAATATGTTGAAACTTCTATTGGCTCGGTGTCCTACCCGGGGCATCGTAGCTCCATTTGTGAGGGCTTTTTGTATGACATTTCCATATATCATTAATCAAAACATTGGACGTTTGTTGCATTTCAAATCTTGTGCTCTTTTTTCTTTCTGTGTTACATATTGCAAAACAACTATATTTACACACACTCACTTATACAGGTTTCAATCCACTCTGGATCTCACTGGTAACAGCTCTGTTACTGCTAGTTGTGACTTCGAGAATCCGATCAACTTGGCCGAAGACGAAGGTGAAGATGATTGCGAAGTGCCTGGTGAACTCGCAAGACTGCTACTCCAGGAAGAGAGGGCCATTCAGCCGCATGAAGAGCCGGTGGAAACAGTGAACTTGGGTACTGAGACAGATAGAAAAGAAGTTAAGATTGGTGCCAATCTAGAGCTCAACATGAAGCAACGATTGATCCAGATGCTACATGACTACATGGAGATATTTGCTTGGTCTTACGAAGACATGCCTGGTTTGGATGCCGACATTGTAGTTCATCACCTGCCTACCAAGGAAGACTGCCCTCCGGTAAAGCAAAAGGTCTGCCGTATGCGTCCAGAGATGTCCGAAAAGATCAAAGCCGAGGTTATGAAGCAATTCGATGCCGGGTTTCTAGCAGTAACCTCTTACCCTCAGTGGGTTGCCAACGTGGTGCCAGTGCCGAAGAAGGACGGTAAGGTCAGAATGTGTGTCGATTACAGGGATCTGAACAGAGCAAGCCCCAAGGATGAATTCCCCCTACCTCACATCGACGTTCTTGTTGATAATACTGCTCAACACAAGGTGTTCTCCTTCATGGATGGTTTTTCAGGGTATAATCAGATCAAGATGGCTCCGGAAGATATGGAAAAGACTACCTTTGTGACTCAGTGGGGCACCTTCTGCTACAAGGTCATGCCATTCGGGTTGAAGAATGCTGGGGCAACCTACCAGCGTGCCATGGTTGCTTTATTTCATGATATGATCCATCATGAGATTGAGGTATATGTTGATGACATGATTGCAAGGTCCCAAACTGAGGAGGAAAGCCTTGACCATCTGCGGAAGCTGTTTGACCGACTGAAGTTATACAAGCTGAGGTTGAATCCAAACAAATGTACCTTTGGGGTGAGGTCTGGAAAATTGCTAGGTTTCATTGTAAGCGATAAAGGTATTCAGGTGGACCCTGCCAAGGTGAAAGCCATACAGGAGATGCCGACTCCCAAGACAGAGAAAGAAGTCAGAGGCTTTCTGGGACGACTGAATTACATTGCCCGATTCATCTCACATCTAACTGCTACCTGTGAGCCAATCTTCAAATTACTGAAGAAAGATCAAGTAGTACGTTGGAACGATGAATGTCAGGCCGCTTTTGAAAAGATAAAAGAGTATCTCCAAGAACCACCCATTCTTATGCCTCCAGTGGAAGGGAGACCTCTAATACTATACTTGACAGTACTTGACAACTCAATGGGGTGTGTGCTGGGGCAGCATGACGAGTCTGGCCGAAAAGAGCACGCTATTTATTACCTGAGCAAAAAGTTTACCGACTGTGAGTCTCGGTACTCACTGCTCGAGAAAACTTGCTGCGCTCTGGTATGGGCTGCTCGCCGGCTGAGACAGTATATGTTGACTCACACTACTCTGTTGATTTCAAAGATGGATCCCATCAAGTACATATTCGAAAAGCCTGCTCTGTCTGGAAGAATAGCAAGATGGCAAATGATCTTGACAGAATATGATATCCAGTACACAACTCAAAAAGCAATCAAGGGAAGTGTATTGGCAGACCATTTGGCACACCAACCTGTGGACGATTACCAATCATTGAACTTTGAATTTTCGGACGAAGATATCATGGTAGTAACTGACTGTGAAGTACCTGGACCGAATGAAGGACCTGAGGAAGGATCCCGATGGTCTATGCATTTCGACGGAGCCTCGAACGCTTTGGGTAATGGAATCGGAGCTGTAATCATATCCCCCAAAGGAACTCATACTCCACTCACCGCCCGACTGTGTTTCAACTGCACCAACAACATGGCAGAATATGAGGCATGTATCATGGGTCTTCAAGCTGCAATGGATTTCAGGATCAAGTTTCTGAGTGTCTTCGGAGATTCCGCTCTCGTGATCAATCAGATCAAAGGCGAGTGGGATACGAAACACCCAAACCTTATTCCTTACAAGGAGTATGTGTCGACTTTGCTTCCCCACTTTGAAGAGATAACTTTTGAACACTTCCCAAGAGAGGAGAATCAGTTAGCGGAAGCACTAGCTACGATGTCTTCAATTTTCAAAGTCAAATGGGACAACGAGGCTCCCCGAATCATTATCTGGAAGTTGGACGAACCTGCATACTGCTGCGATCTTGAGGCCGAAAAGGTGACTGAAAAACCCTGGTATCATGAGGTGAAGAGATGCTTGGAAGCTCAGGAATACCCTGAAGGTGCATCTGTCAACGACAAGAAGTTCATGAGAAGGTTTGCGGCAAAATTCTTCCTCAGCAACGACATTCTCTACAAACGGAATCATGATTCAACTCTACTGCGTTGTGTGGATAAGGCTGAAGCAGAGAAGATCATGATAGAACTGCATGAAGGTACATTCGGAACACATTCCAGTGGACATACCATGGCAAAGAAAATCCTTAGGGCAGGATATTTCTGGTCCACAATGGAAGCCGACTGTTACCAATATTCTCGAACTTGTCATAAATGCCAGATCTATGCTGATAAGGTGCACATCCCTCCGGTTCCTCTGAATGTTCTGACGGCACCTTGGCCTTTTGCAATGTGGGGCATCGATATGATCGGTGAGATCCGACCAACGACATCCAACGGGCATCGTTTCATCCTAGTAGCAATTGATTACTTCACGAAGTGGGTAGAAGCAGCTTCCTACGCCACCGTAACCAAGAGCGTCGTGGCACGTTTCATCCGGCATAACCTGATCTGTCGGTATGGCGTCCTAGAAAGAATCATTACGGACAATGGTACCAATCTTAACAACAAGATGATCACTGAGCTCTGCGAGCAATTTAAGATACAGCACCACAACTCTTCTCCTTACCGGCCGAAGATGAATGGGGCTGTAGAAGCAGCTAATAAGAACATCAAGAAAATTGTGCAGAAGATGACAGTGACCTATAAAGATTGGCACGAAATGTTACCGTTTTCTCTTCATGGGTACCGTACCTCAGCAAGGACGTCAACCGGGGCAACACCCTTTTCCTTGGTCTATGGCATGGAGGCAGTCTTGCTGATTGAAGTCCAGATACCCTCTCTCCGGATAATGAAGGATGCAGACTTGAACGAAGATGACTGGATCCAGACTCGACTTGATCAATTAAACCTAATTGACGAAAAGAGGCTCACCGCTATCTGTCATGGTCAGACGTACCAAAAACGGATGATCAGGGCATTTAACAAGAAAGTCAGACCACAAGAGTATCAAGTTGGGGACCTGGTAATCAAGCGCATCATCCTTCCTCAAAGTGATCCCCGGGGCAAATGGACCCCTACATACGAAGGGCCATTTGTGGTTAAACATGTGTTCTCAGGAGGAGCCATGATTCTAACCACCATGGATGGTGACGACCTTCCTCACCCCGCTAATGCAGACATAGTAAAAAGATACTACGCATGAATAAAAGACCCGCTAGGTTGACATACCTAGGCAAAAATAAGGGCTTCCCGGCGAACCAAAAGGGTTCGGGCAAAAATAAGGGATGAAATGAAAAAATCTGTACACCCGGCAAGTCGAAAACCTGAAAAGGCGGCTTGGGCAAAAAAGGGTATCCCGGTGGACCGAAAACCTGAAAGGGCGGTCCAGGCAAAAGTTAGGGATAAAGCGTAACACTATGTCTCATTGGATCACCTTGCATCCAGAATTCGGCATCAATTATCTGGCTCAGACTTCGGCATCGATCAATCAACTTCATCTTCAACTAAGCAGCAAAGTGATGAGACACTTGAAGACATAAAGGCGATAGCAGAGTTGGAACCCAGTGGGAATATTATGCACATAGCTGTTTTGTTTCCTTTTCAAAATTGTATAAACTCTATGTTATTCGGCGGCGTTCTCTTACTAGTACGTCGGCCTCTTGTACAAAAAACGCCTATTTACAGGCAAATTTCAAAATCAATACAAGTTCACTTTTCCAAACAAATTGCCCATTGTTTTTCCTTTTTCTGTTTTGTCTTGCGAAGAACGTCCAATGTTCATTTTTGATATATGCATTTGACATTAAAATTGTTGATTCATAAATATTTGCATATGAAACAAAAGACTAATTACAGGTGACATCAGAAACAGGGGCAATGTAAACTTGTCTGATGCAGTCTGGTTGCTTTGTCCGCCGAAGTACCAAGGTAGATTCAACTGAAGAATGTGACCAAGTTATCTCAACTCCCCACAAAGTAAGACAAGATAGCAACATTCCCCAGCGGAGTATAGGCATTCCTCAGCAAGTATCCCCGGCAGTCTTGATCTGGGATTGTTCCCCGGCAGAATACAAACACCCCAGTGGAACCATTTACCAGTACAGTATGAAGGTTTCCCCCAGGAATTTGGAATCCATACCCCCAGCAGGTCTTGCAGCTTATCCCCAGTAGATTCTGGAAGCTTATCCCCTGCAAAGTACAAACGTCTCTCCCGAGCTTTATTCAAAGTTATTCCTCACAAGGGCTTATAATTGGGTTATCCTCAGCTAACTACCACGGAAGATCTCCCTCGGCAAAGTTCTTCCTATCCCCAGCGGAGTTTATTTATTGTCATCCCCAGAGGAGTTTATCTTTGGTATCCCCAGCGGAGTTTATCATTGTTATCCCCAGTGAAGCTCTCGTCAAACTTCAGCAAAGTATCTCTTCCACAGAGCAATTCCCCGCAGAGTAATCTCTCCAACAAGTTTATTCCTCAACGGAGTCATCTTCTCCTACCGGTGTATTCTTGCAACCGTCATCCCCAGCAGAAACAAAGAGCTCTACTCTTCAACGTCAGCCCAGGATTTAATTCCATGGCCGGTCGTCAAGGATTTATTTTCCTAAGACGAAAATACATTCATAAACACTTCATATTTCATACATCTTGCTTACATACATGATAAAGTGCATACGACACTATCTCATGTTGAACATCATGACATCATGCATTTCATACATCATGACATTGCGTACAACTGATGTTTTTCCTTTTCAGGAAAAAGACAACCCCAAAGACAACTACCTTCAACTGTCACAGTTTCCAGATTCGATTCCTGTATCTAGCCAGGGCACATCTGTGAGTGATCAGTTTCCAGACTCGATTCCTGTATCTAGCCAGGGCACGTCTGAAGATTCTGAAGATTCGATTCCTGTAACCAGCCAGGGCATATCTATCAACTATCACAATTCCATATTCGATTCCTGTATCCAGCCAGGGCATATCTGTTGACGACTATTTCCAGACTCGATTCCTGTATCTAGCCAGGGCACATCTGAAGAGTTCGAAGATTCGATTCCTGTATCCAGCCAGGGCATATCTGTTGACGACTATTTCCAGATTCGATTCCTGTATCCAGCCAGGGCATGTATGTTGACAACAATTCCAGATTCGATTCCTGTATCTAGCCAGGGCACATCTGAAGAGTTTGAAGATTCGATTCCTGTATCCAGCCAGGGCATATCTGTTGACGACTATTTCCAGATTCGATTCCTGTATCCAGCCAGGGCATATCTGTGAGCAACCGATTGTAGATTCGACACCTGTATCTAGCCAGGGCATATCTGCATGAAAAGATTGAAGATCAACACCTGTAACAAGCCAGGAAAACATCTGTCTCTCTCAAAATACACAAGTTCTCGCTAAGGAATCTCTTATGCGATCAACGCTTCCAAATGGCATCTATAAGCCCATTCCCGACAAGGTTCTGTCACGTCTCCAGATGGCATCTATAATCCCATCTCCCTACCCACCATCTCTCCAAATGGCATCTATAAGCCCATTTCCGACATCACATTGCTGAAACTCCAACATGCGAGTGCAAATTTCCGGGCACTCTAGTGTCCAATCTCCTTTTACCCTCGAGTCACGAAAGGCAAACTTGCCAATCTAACTCTTCAGGTTCAAGAAGATTGAACAGGGGAAACTGTTCTACCCCAAAATTTTCCCTCCCATTTCCTCAACATTTTCTCATCACAAGACCCTTGGAGCTCAAGATCCAGTTAGGGTTTTCTCCGCTCAAGACTTCTCCTTGCACTGTGGACCCAAGTTAGGGTTTGTGTTTGCACAAAGATATTTTGACCTAAAATGCCTAAGATAACTTTCATGCTTCATGTTGGACTCCCAAGTTTATCCATACCAAGTTTCAAGTCTTGATTCCAAATTTTGCCCAGTCAATTGGACAGTTGACCTAGAAATCAGCTGTATTGGGGAAAAAGTCAACTGTGGCCAATTGACAGTCAAATCTCATGAAAATTGACCCACATCAATATTATGAACTCACATGGACCATTTGATCAAGTTTGGATCACAATTCCACAAGAAATTTGATCAGATCACCAAAAGGGCAAAATGGTCATTTTTAGGGTTTTGATTGCACAAAGGCAATTCTTGACTGTTTGACCTAGCCAATGGCAAATCAAGCTCACATATGGACTCAAGGACCCCATGGAATTATCTTGACATGCTCAACAAGTTCAAAAGATCCCAAATACACAAGATTGACAATTGAATTTCCCAGTCAATTGATCAATTTTGACTGTATACTGAAAAGTCAAACTTTGACTTTTTGGTCAAAATCAAGTGTCAAGATTCATTTTTCATCAAAACATGCCAAATCATGAAACTTGTTCATCAAGAAATCAACAATTGCAAATTAGGGTTTGAAATGAAGATTTTTCATAACTTAGAATTTTTCTAAGTTATGAAAAACCCTAATTTTTTTTCCTAACTTTGCCCCACTTTCTCACAAAGATTCATTTGGATTCAAGCAAAAGTCAAAACATGAAAGTTGTAGCCTATTGCAAAATCTAAAACTTTGATTCACAAAGTTTTCCCAAAAGAAGCTTGTAGCTCAAGTTACAATTTTTGGAACAAGGGTACCAAACCATTCTTAACTTAGAGAAATTTGACCTATTTTAGGCAAGATTTTTACCTAACTTCAAGACCATTTTTCACATACTTCCACTTGGAATTTCAATTTTCATTTCAAAGATGGATTGTAGTACACATTCCAAGCTTTCCAAAATGTCCAAGAACTCATCAAACAACCTCATGGTTAGGGAGAATCGAATTTGGCAAGTTGGGAAAAACTCACTTTTGATTTGGCCAATTTACATGTTCATACATTTGTGCCATTTTGAATTCAGCTTGCTTTCCTTGATTACAGGTCCTATATCCCATTTGCACTCAATAATTTAATGCTAACTCATTGTGCCAAGGCCTTGTTTTATGTGTTTAAGCATTACATGTTAAACTAAGCCATTTTTAGATAAAGCATTATATACATTTAAGAAAAGTTGCACTTTATGTCAATTAGCAATCCAAGCAAGTACAGTGCAAATCTCTTTGGCACAAGTTTATGAGCTAATTACACTGATCAAGGCCAAGGTATGCAGCACATTAGGGGGGCCTGTACAAGCTAGAAACTCAACTTGGCCTTTTGTTGCTTAAGTAAGAAGAAATATAGCATAACATCACACAACTTTCATCTCAGCTAACACAAGCTTAAGAAAAGACTTTGTACACTTTCTAAACATCCTAACTGAGCTAGAACACGAGCCAACCATCTCCATAACCTTCTCATTCACAGAATCACCCTCAAACTGCCAAAACAGGGGACCTGCTGCAGTTTGAGTTCCATAACTCATTCCTTTCGTGCATTCTTGCTAAAAACACTTCAAACACATCCCACAACATCCCTTGAAGCTGTCCCAAACCTCAAACACGACCTGTAACACTCCCAATCAACATCACCATTTTCATTTTTCTGTTTTGCATGTGGAGTTCTATAACTCGATTCAGCTAGTTTCAAAGCAAAGTAAAACTTGGAATAACATCCCTGGACATCAAGGAAGCTGTACCAATCATCACCTTGCATTGAAGACACCTCCATCACCAGATACAACTCCAACTGAACAGGTAAGTTCATGAACTCGTATCTCTCTATCCAGGCATTGTTAGCTTTAGGTTTGTGAAGAAAATATGTCACATTCATAGCCCTGAACATGCCCATGTAATTAGTTTTCATTTATATTATGCGTGCTGTGAGAATTTAATGTCTGAACATGGAACAAAAACTAGGTCAGGAATTAGGGGAGAAGAAATTCTCTCTCATCTTAGAGAGTTAAGTCAAGTTCTTTATATGTCTGGATTCGTCTTTTAATGCTCTACATTTTTCATGTTGTGAGTTTTGCTTGAAAGTCCAGGAATTGGAAGATAGAAAACGCGTGTTCATTGTTGTTCATACAGTCTGGAGGTTGAAGAAGGACTTTTTGGGCTGGGCTCTGTTTCATATTTCTATTTGCACCCCTTTGTTACTTTTACACCCCCTAAGCCCATTATGCTTATTTTGATCATTTTTTGATTTTTCCTTTTTTGTTCTGACTTATTTATTTTTCCTCATAATATTAAAAATATAAAAAAATATTTTTTAATCATTTTTGTATTTATTAGGCAATTATTTGTTTAAATAGGTTTTTGTACATAAAATAAATACATAAACACTTTTATTTAAAAATACTAATATAATGCAAACACATTCTATTTTCCATTTTTATTTTATTTTATCTTCTGCAAATATTTTATATAAAATATACTTTTTTTTATAAATATTAAATATTATTATTTTTGCACATATTTAATATATTTGATAAATAATACAAATGCATACATATTTATTAGCATATTTAGGAAAAAATAAAAAATATACACATTTTTATTTTTATTAATATTTAACATTAAAAAATACCTTTTTGACAAATATACTTCATTTTTATTTTATTTTTGTACATAATTGATAAATATTTGTACATATTAAATAATTAATACGTTTTACTTAATAGAATTAGGGTTTCGCCCTAAAATACATAAAAACTCCAAAAAAATTAATACTTTTATCTTTGTTTCCTTTATACATAAAAACACTTTTTTTTCATACATATAAAAACATCTTTTGCATTTTGCATATTTATTCTATTTTTATTTGATTATTGTACATTAAATAAATTGTATAATTCAATATTTGATGTAATAGTCTAGGTTTAAATTCCTTGTCAAAATACCCCCATTTGAACATTTGTACCCCCCTTCCCATATATTGGGTTGTAATAACTTAGGAATTTTATTTTTCACACTTTAATGTTTTCTAACTATACCATGCTAGAATTAGGGTTTGTATGCGAATCAAAAACAACAAAAATAGTTTGACCTAATTTCAAGATAAACAAGCATGAAAATGGACAACACTAATCACACTTGCACCCCTAGGGTATTCCACTTGTTGCCTTCAATAAATGGGCCATGTTGCATGTTAGGTCTCTTTGGGCAAAACAAAACAATTCAAATGATCATAGCCCCTCGATGACGCTTTCGAAAGTTGCCTAAAAAAATGATCAAGTCCCTTAAAAGAAAACATTACCCAAAGATACTTGGCACCATTGCAATTATGGTCTAAACGATGACCCGCGCCCGTCCCTTTCACATCCTAACACAAGATTGTCCACGAAATGCAATGGTGGAACAAAATTGTTAAAAGGGTTAAAAGCATAGGAGAAATCTTTGAGAAACTTAGGAGCAGACAACCTCTTAGTTACTTGAATCAAACTTGCAAAACAAAACACTTTCCTATTTTTAAACCACACCTCACAACACTTTCAAAACAACTTTAAAAAAAACATTGAAAACCTTTTCAAAAGACATACACCTTTGTATACATCCCAACATGGATCATTACAAAGGTTGCCACCACATTGGCCTCTTTTCAAAACATTTTTCAAACCCACACACACAAAGCACCATTTCAAACAATTGAAAATTAAGGCAAGTTGATCTAAGCAAGTAACTAAGAGCCCATGGATAACCATGGATAGAAAGGGTGCTAATACCTTCCCTTTCTATAATCTACTCCCCGAACCCAAGAAAACATCTCAAAGGTTTTTGTTGTGCTTTTTAACCCTTCCTTAGGATAAAATAAAAAGTCGGTGGCGACTCTTGCTCAACCGAAACATTTGCGAAAACAAACGCAAAACCATAGTCAGTTCTCCCACCGTATCACAGAGAGTATGGGGCTGCTAATGGGTCATTAAGCATCAACTGACCTTAGAACCTATAATTAACCAACTTGGCCATAGAAAAGTAGCAGTATGCTACACTCATTGAGACCATACTCTCGCGATGGTTCCGGCTGTAAGAAAAGATTTCTAAACTGGAACTATGACCGATCGAGGATGGTCAGTGAAATTGAGAACCTCTCGAACCCGGTTACTATTACTAGGACAGGTTGAACCAACTAAACTGAAAGAGGGTAATACCTAAACTCCATGCCAGCCTGAAATTTAAGGGCTATTGTGTGACTTGTGTGCTTTCAACTTGAACTACTTGCACATGTTTGTTACCTAACAACTAGAGTTCCTTGCAGGTTTTGTTTACAGTCCTTATCCAATACCTTGGATTTCTTGCCGGATTTACTTGTTTACATTACCTCATACTTTTGCTTAAACGCATAACATACACATCATAACATCATGCCTTAACACTTCCTTGACAATTTCAAGGATCTCAAAGGTTTGTGATGCAGGTTATGGTAAATCCAACGTCTAGCAAGGGGCAAAGGGGATTTATTTTCCTCTAGCCAATGTCATCTAGAGATCAAAACACGATAATTTGAGTCGGTGGCTATGACCCACTCGATATGGTGAGCTTGACTCTTGAAAAAGGACTCTTGATGACACGAAGTTTCTTCAATCAAAGCTGCAAAATTCATATTCTAACAGTTTCTTGTTTACCCCGCGAGATCCTTGAAAATATTGCATACATATATCATACATATCATTGCATAACAGGTCTCCTAGTATAGGTCTCTCATGTTCTCGCTGTTTATTTCAGCAATGGCTCTCCAACAAGACACCAGAGATCTTCAAGAAACTCAGTTCAGGGAAATATTCCTAAACCTATCCAAGGGGCAGGAAGAGTTGAAAACACTCCTCGTTGGGAACTTGGTCAAGAAAAGTCTTGAAGACAATAAGGACGAACGACTAGAACAACTGCAAGCTGAGGTAGATGCAATAAGAACCCAAATGTTGGGGCAGATGGCCCTTATCTAAGGCTTAGCCCGAGTACAAGAAGAGTTGAGAACCATTATCAACCAACTTCATCAAGACGGATATGAAAGTATGAAGAAAACAGTCAAGGCCAGGGACCAAGTCATTAATCAACCTCCAAGAAGACAAGGGTTTGGGTTGGTAAAAAAATGGACCTTTCCAAATTGCTACTACATCACGGGTCCAATGACAACCTCGCCAAAAGCAACGGGTTAATCAGAGTAAGCTAGATACGCCCAAAAGGCCGTTCATCGAGCTCAACATGCCACTGTCTCAAGCTTTACAACACCTGTTGAGATTGAATCTGGTGACGTTAAGGGACCCTCCTTAGAATCCCCACATAGCCTCCCCAGACTACAATCCTGATGCAAGGTGTGCATACCATTCCAAAAGCCCGGGGCATGATACTGATGACTGTTGGGCATTGAAAAACAAAATTTAAGACCTGATCAATAAAGGAGCATTGGAATTCATACAAGATGGTCAAGATGAGTTCTTCTACCATCCCTCCAAGGCTCACCATTTAAAGTGACAAGTCCTGAGACGAGAAGACTTTTTGTTCATTAGAATTTTCAATTTGTAATCTTCTTTTGATTGTTCGAATATTTATTCATGTCAAACTTTGTTACTTTATCAATGCATTGCATATGTCTATTTTGAATCAATCCATTCGTATTCACTATATTTAAATTGATTTCCTTTTTGTGATGTTCAACTCTCGATTTAAAAACTCTAAGCCTTTAGAGGGAGGATGACGAAAATGATATCAAAATCTCTACAGTATGCTTTTGAACAGACCCCGCTGACAAGGTACAGGTGTTGTTTCAAATCCTAAACAGTGGAGTTATAAGGAAGATAATCCGTAGTCAACCCCTTTGAGCCAAAGAAGTTGGAGTTTTTCTTTTCACAAATTAAAACCCTTAATTATAACCTGGGGCAGGGTAGTTTTCTCAGTTAATCCAGGTGCACAATGAATGGCATCAAAGAAGTCCTTCTGAAACAAAAGACGGTGATGGTTCCGTATAATCGTAAGGATAGGCAGTCATTATCTCTCAAAAATAAAAGCCCATTAAGTCAAAACCTATGAAGGAGACTTAAGAAAAACTAGGGCATCCCGCTGACTGTAGTCACAAAAACAAACAGTTCAGGCAAAAGACAGGGATAATAAAATCAAAAAGAAAGAGGTCCTGCAAGCTCTCAACAAAAATGACTGCCTGTTCAAAATAAATTGTCATTATTCAAACCATCACTGGAATATCAGAGCAAAGACTCAAACGGGATCTAATGCATGATTAGCTGAGTTTAGGATCGAAGAACATCACGAAGAGCGGGTGGGTACAAATAAATTTTGAGCCTTTATCCTTTGTTTCTTAAACCGTGAACTAGGCCACGTTATAACCCTTAAAAATCCTGACTGAAGCATAGGTTAGTTCGAAAGCATATTGTTACGAAAGGTATCTTGACTCCTGTAGAACTTGCTGTGCATCATGAGTTGATATCACATTTTACAAAATTTGCCTGTTTTACTGAAAAATGCATTTTCAAAAAATTTTCAAGACAGACATAAGCTTTGCATTCTTAAAATAACATTGTTTGCATATGACTATTTGCTCAACAGCAGAGAAATTCGCGCGACGAATATCTAGTGAACAAAAACCTTCTCAATAAAAAGGATCACCTCAAGTGGAAAAACACTTCCAACCAAGGGGTACGGCATGATCATTGTCCATCATCTGGGGCAGTCAAGTCAAGATTCAAGGAATCTCTCAAAGATTCCAAATAGCCAGGGGCAAATCTCCATCTGAACCACTTGGGGTATTGGACATAAATTCCAGCAACGAATCTTGCATGATCAAACGAACATCTTCTGGTAGTATGGCAACACAACATTGCTGACAGTGACAACTCCCTACACTCTGAGAGCATGGACATAGTCAGAAAATACAACGCATGAATAAAGACCCGCTAGGTTGACTGGCCTAGGTAAAAATAAGGGCTTCCCGGTGAACCAAAAGGGTTCGGGCAAAAATTAGGGATAAAAAATGAAAAAATCTGTACACCCGGCAAGTCGAAAACCTGAAAGGGAGGCTTGGGCAAGAAAGAGTATCCCGGTGGACTGAAAATCTGAAAATATAGTCCAAGCAAAAGTTAGGGATTAAAGCGTACGACTATGTCCCGTCATCTCGTCACTTGCCTACCAGAAGAAGACTTGTCATTTCGATCGAAAGATACCAAGCACCTCATAGGTTGAGATAATACTCGATCCACAAGGCCTCCGCAGGCACCTTCTCCTGCAGATACTGGGGCAGAAAAGTCTCGAGGCAAAGCCATCATCATATCCTCAGCACACATCCCAGTAACATTCACTCCCCACAGAGTAAGAGAAAGACAATAGTGTTAATTCTCCCCAGCTAAGGCTTGCAACCGCGAATAATTCGGCAATATTCTCCCCAAGAAGAGTTTATCCATCATCCGCACTAGACAATTATCCCCAGCGGGGTCTGGAAAATCTTCCCCAGTGGAGTTTGGAGAATTATCCCTAGTAGACTCTGAAAGATTGCCCCCAGTAGAGTCTAAAAGGTTATCCCCAATAAAGTCACAACTGGAAAATCATCCCCAGCGGAGTTCATTCCTTTCACGAACAGGAACTCAATCCCCAACAGGATTCAGTATCACCAGCAACAGTAATTCATCCCCAGCTGAATTTATCAACGAAATCCTCAACAAAGCATGTCCTCCCCACAAAGCCATTTTCTCATCAGCTTATTCCCCAGAGGAGTTATCCTCTACTGCAGGTTTATTCTCGTAATCATCTTTATTCACTATCTCTAGTGGAAACGAAGAATTCAACTCTTTTCTCCAGCAGCAATCCGAGATTTATTTTCCCCAGCTAAAAACATCACATCTTCATACATCATGACATGCATACGCATCATACAATCATAATCTCATTTATTTTGAGAACATCATTGCTTGATACATATCATGCACTACATACAGCTAACCTTTACCTTTCAGGAAAGATTCTCACAAAATTCAAGCTATGAAGCTTTTACATCAGTTGAATTACGGACATGCTCCTAAATCTCAACAAAGTTGTTCTCAAGTTGAATTACGGACGATGTTCCTAAATCTCAATAAAGTTGTTGAATTATGGACGAGCTCCTAAATCTCAGCGAAATTATTCTACCTCAGTCAAATTACGGACGAGTTCCTAAATCTCGACAAATACTTCATCAGTTGAATTACGGACATGTTCCTAAATCTCAGCAAAGTTATTGAATTACGGGTAAGCTCCTAAATCTCAGCAAAGCAGCTGAATTACAGATAAGCTCCTAAATCTCAGCATAAATACTCCCTCAGTCGAATTACAGATGAGTTCCTAAATCTCGACATATGTTATCTCAGTTGAACTACGGACGATGTTCCTAAATCTCAGCAGAGTTGTTTCTCCAGTTGAATTACGGACAGGCTCCTAAATCTCAACAAAATAGTCGAATTACGGACAAATTCCTAAATCTCGACAGATATGTTCCTCGGTTGAATTATGGACAAATTCCTAAATCTCGACAGATATGTTCCTCGGTTGAATTACGGACGAGTTCCTAAATCTCAGGAGAGATGGTTTCTTAGTTGAATTACGGACGAGATCCTAAATCTCAGCGAAGTTATTTTCCCAGTTGAATTACGGACAGGTTCCTAAATCTTGACACCTTAGTTGAATTACGGACGGGTTCCTAAATCTCGACACCTCAGTTGAATTACGGACAAGTTTCTAAATCTCGACAAAATCAGTTGAATTACGGACAAGCTCCTAAATCTCGACAAAATCAGTTTAATTACGGACAAGCTCCTAAATCTCGACAGATATGTTCCTCGTTTGAATTACAGACGAGTTCCTAAATCTCAGCAGAGATGGTTTCTTAGTTGAATTACGGACTAGCTCCTAAATCTCAGCAAAGATGTTTTCTTAAATGAATTACGGACAAGCTCCTAAATCTCAACAAAAGTTGTTCCCTTAGTCGAGTACAGACGATTGAAGTTCCTAAATATCAACAGAGACGACTCACCAAGCAGAATGACGGATGACGAAGCTCCTAAATTTCTACTACTCTCAACAAAGATCAGACTTCCCCAACGGAATCTTCCTCAACAACAGGTATACCAACTCTCGCTAAGGAATCTCTTACGCGATCGACACTTTTCCCAATGGCATCTGTAAGCCCATTTCCGACATCACAAGACAATTACCACTTCATGCGAGTGCAAATTTCTGGGCACTCTAGTGTTCAATCCTCTTCCACCTTCGGATTACGAAAGGCACGAAAGCCAATCTGCATCCTCAGGTTTAAGAAGATTGAACAGGGGCAGCTATTGTACCCCAAAATTTTCCCTCTTATATTTCTCAAAACATTTCAAGAAAGATCTCCAAGTTGCTCAAGGTAGCCCAAGAGTTGGTCAGACAAGCTCTCTCCTAAGGCAGTCTACCCCAAATTAGGGTTTCATGTTGCATCAAGATCCTTGATTCCAAGTGACCCCAAATGCTCAAAAATGTCCTAATATATTCTCAAGATCATCCATGTCAAGTTTCAATCCTTTCAGAGAAAGTTTGCTCAGTCAATTGCTCAAAGGTCCAAAAATCGACTGTGCTACGGCAAAAGTCAACTGTGACCCACATACAGTCAAACTTCAAGATTTTTTGTAAACATTCTCATTTTTAAGTATATTTCATCATTTGATCACGGTTTGATCATGATTCATCAAGTATTTCTCATAATTCATCAAGACTCAAAAGTTGCTAAATTAGGGTTTTGTAGGAAAAGTCAATCCAACTTTGACCAATCATAACTTTCTCATACTTTATGGGAAATGACCCATCCAAAGCTCATTTTGAAGAGGATGCAATTTACTACAATCCATATTCATTCCCCAAGTTCGAAATATGCACTCACAAGAAGTTATGAATTTGGACATTATAGGTCATTTTGAAAAGTCAACAAAAACACCTTTTTTGTCAAAGCTTCATACTTGAGCATGGAATATGAAATTGATATGGGACCAAAGGGTTGATTAGACGACATCTCAAGCTTTCTAAAAATTCCAAGAACACCTCCAAAGGTTTAAAATTGAGGAAGTTATGCATTGATGAAGTTGACCCTTTTTGCAAAATTGCCAAAAGTCAACTATCCCCAAAACTTCATTTTTTGCCAAATGGGCCTATTCTTTTTCACTTGTTTTGAGTTGGAATTATTTCCCAAGTGCTCTAGCCTTGGCCATGTGTCCATATCATATTTTTATTAATTATTTTGATTTTTATTTGAATTAATTTGATTTAAATCAAATAAAATCAAATAAAATCCAAAGCATTGATAACAATGGATCTTTTGATTGTTTCAGGCTTTAATCACAGCTAGCAAGGCATTGAAACTCGTATCAAGGCATAAGTGTACAAAAAGATTCAAATCAAGCCAAATTTTGAAGGTTGTAAAAGAAGATCAAATCAAATTCAAAGGCATTGATGGAGAGAGATTTGGACAGGGAATTCAACCCTAATGTATTGTACAATACATAAGGAGGCGAGGCAAACAAAAATAGAGGTTGGAGATCAGTTGGAGAGCATGAACAAAGTTGGCAAAAACACCAAAAAAGTGTGAGATCAAAATCAAGTCTAGAGGCAGTTTCAAGACTTGAGACTTGTTTTAATCGTTTCCTGGCAGCTTCCACAACCTAAACCAATCAAAATCACGCGTTTCTAGACCCTCCCAAGCGCTGTAAGTCATTCACGAAGCCGCCCTGTTCTTGAATTTGATTTATACGATTCTTGCATCTATAATGAAAAACAATTGCATATTCTGAATCACCATGTCATTTGCTTGCTTTTTGCAATAACCAATTTCATTCATATGCTTTATATCATGAATCACCATTGTAGGGTTTTCTAGGTTTTTTAGGGCTTTCTGTCAGGAATAATTGGCCTTCATGAAGGGTACTATCTTGTTCAGGGGAACAAGACGAGCTCAACCATGGCGCTAGCTTCCATTTATATTGCCTGTGGAAAAATTTAGAATGAAGCCACGACTTTAGCTGTGGATAAAATCCGCAGGTAAAAGTTACAGTTTTTAGAGGACAGGGACGAAGGCGTGTCGCTTCCCCATTTGTCCATTCAAATCTGGCGCGTTATTTTTTTTATTATATCATCCATTGACCTTTTTTTATATATTAATTGTTTTTTATTTCTTTAACAATAAGAACCACTTGGCCTAGTGGTTGCCACGCTTGATTCCAGGGCATTAGAGGCTGGAGGTCAGGGGTTCGATCCCTGCCTCCAGCATTTGTTATTTTTCCAAAATATTTCAGGTAATCAGGTGAATGCCTAAGCTGGAGATCCATCATACTCCCTCACCAATCAACATTCCAGATGGCCAGATGGCCAGATGGCCAGATCTGGTGGTCAAGCATTGAAGGCATACCATGGACTCAGTCAACGCAAACACATAGGATCACAAAAGTCCAAACGCATCTCCATCAATTGGGCCAACAAAATTGCTATTCACACACCCAAATAAGGCCCATCTCTCACTTTTTTTTTTATATTTTTGTTTGTTTTATTTAATTGTTTTATTTTATTTAATTTAAATACTAACCAATAACATAATTTCTTTTTTTATTAAAAAATCACAAAAAATATCCTTTTTACCCAATTAAATTTTAGACTTTTATTTTTTATTAATAAATATTAACTAATTTAATTAGGATATTAATTAGGCAACTTTAATTTATTTTGCAAATATTTAAAATTTATTAGAAATCATTAGGTTTTAACATTCATTTAATTATTTTATTTTCTTTCTTAAATTAACAAAAAAATCAAAAATATGTCATTAATTATTTTTCATTAATTAATTTATGTAATAATTAATTTAGTGTTTAATTTTAGGATTTAATTTCTTTTCTTAAAAATAAAAACAACAAAAAAACATTTTCTTTTAAAAGGGTCAAAACCCTAATTTGGTATCGCGCGCTTTATTTATCTAATTGATGTATCTGCTCCTGGCTTGTAATAGTTTTAATAGGACATTTATTTATTTTTTTGCTTTTTATTTTCAAAGGGTTGTTTTTGGCGATGTAAATACCCGACGCCTTGTAATAATTTAGCTTAAAATTACGCATTTTAATTCTGCAAATTATACAACTGTTAGATGCTTGGTAATAGGGTTTGCATGACAAGAATGAATGCTTAATCTTAAAATCAAATTAGATCACCCTAAACATGTGCAGAGATAAAAATAACTGAAATCAACACACTCACACATACGCACTCCTAGGGTACACCCCACTTGGTTGCCTTTGTAAACAGTCATTAAATATAGGTTGTTTTAGAGGTCGCCCTCTTGTCTAAAAGATAATAGTTTCCTCGGAAAGGTTGCCTCGGATATCATTGCCTCGAATAAATGACCTAAGATATTAGGGTTATCGCTAAGGCGTCCTAACATTTCTTTAGTGACCGTACGTCCCTCTTTCGAATTGACCCTTAAATTCTAACGACGGTGCTACCTACTCACTAATAGTGGGATAACATTGTCTAAAGGACATTAGCATAGAACGATTCCTTTTTCGAGTAGGTAGATTAGTTCTTAGATACTTGCTCATCCAAAACAAAACTTTTTCGCACTTACACCCTTTTACAAACAAGTTTTCAAAAACACTTCATTACACTCTTAAGCGAGAGTTAAATCGAAGTTAAAACAAAAACTTTTCAAAACCCACAAGCACAAAGAAAACAATTTTGAAAATGATGAGCAAGTACCTAAGAGCCCGTAGATAACTACGGATAAAAAGGGTGCTAATACCTTCCCATTCTATAAATCTACCCCCCGTACTCAGAAATATCTCAAAAAAAGGAATTTTTCTGTGCTTTTTTCCTTTCCTTGTTGGATAAAATAAAAGTCTGTGGCGACTCTTACTTACCGTGACATTTTGCGAAAACAAACACAAAACACGAACCAGCACTCCAAAAATAGTCAGTTCTTCCCACCGTATCACATAACTGACTATTCTGTGATACGGTGGAAGAACTGACTATTTTTGGAATGCTGGTTCGCATTTTGCGTTTGTTTTCGCAAAATATTGTGGTAAGCAAGAGTCGCCACCGACTTTTATTTTATCCAACAAGGAAAGGTAAAAAGCACAGAAAAATTCCTTTTTTCGATATTTTCTGAGTACAGGGGGTAGATTATAGAAAGGGAAGGTATTAACACCCTTTCTATCCGTAGTTATCTACGGGCTCTTAGGTACTTTCTCATCATTTTCAAAAAAAATTTCTTTGTGCTTGTGGGTTTTGAAAAGTTTTGTTTATTAACTTCGATTTAACTCTTGCTTAAGAGTGTAATGAAGTGTTTTTGAAAACTTGTTTGTAAAAGGAGTGTAAGTGTGAAAAAGTTTTGTTTTTTTGGATGAGCAAGTATCTAAGAGCTAATCTACCTACTCGAAAAAATAAATCGTTCTGTGCTAATGTCCTTTAGACAATGCTATCCCACTATTAGTGAGTAGGTAGCACCGTCGTTGGAGTTTGAGGGTCAATTCGAAAGAGGGACATACGATCACTAAACCAATGTTAGGATATCTTAGCAGTAACCCTAATGTCTTAGATCATTTGTTCGAGGCAACAATATCTGAGGCAACCATTTCGAGGCAACTATGTTCTTTTAGACAAGAGGGTGACCTCTAAAACAACCTATACTCAATGACCGCTTACGAAGGCAACCAAGTGGGGTGTACCCTAGGAGTGCGCATGTGCGATTGTGTTGATTTCAGTTATTTTTATCTTTGCACATGTTTCGGGTGATCTAATTTGATTTTAAGATTAAGCATTCATTCTTGTCATGCAAGCCCTATTATCAAACATCTAACAGTTGTATAATTTGCAGAATTAAAATGCGGAAATTAAACTAAATTATTACAAGGCGTTGGGTATTTACATCGCCAAAAGCAACCATTTAAAAATAAAATAAAGCGGTAAAAAGTAAATGTCCTAATTAATTATTACAAACCGTAAGCAGATACATTAATTGGATAAAGAAAAATAAAAGCGCCCGGGAAATTAAATGAATGCGGAATTAGGGTTTTGACCCTTTTAATTAAAGAAAATGTTTTTATTGTTTTTGTTGTTTTTATTTTAAGAAAAGAAATTAAATCCTAAAATTAAATGCTAAGTTAATTATAAAATAAATTAATTAATGAAAAATAATTAATGACATATTTTTGGAGTTTTTGTTAATTTAAGAAAGAAAATAAAATAATTAAATTAAAGTTAAAACCTAATTAATTCTAATTGATTTTATTTATTTACAAAATAAGTTAAGGTTACCTAATTAATATCCTAATTAATTAATTAGTATTTATTAATAAAAAATAAAAGTCTGAATTTTAATTGAGTAAAAACATTTTTGTGATTTTTTTGATAAAAAAAGAATTAATGCTATTGGTTAGTAATTAATTAAAAATAATTAAATGTAAATAAATAAAATGTAAGAAAAGTAGAGAAAGTGGGCTTGATTTGGGTGTGTGAATAGCAATTTCGCTGGCCCATTTGAGTAGTCCATATTGACTTTTCTGATTCAGTGCATTGGCATTGACCTGGTCCATGGTATGCTTGCAATGGTGACCGTCAGATCTGGCCATCTGGCCATCTGGCGTGTTGATGAGGGAGGTGTATGATAGTCATCAAGCCTATGCACGCACCAGATTTCCTATAAGAAAACAATATTGAGAAAATGGGGGACCTGGGATTCGAACCCAGGTCCTGAAGGGATATCCACACTATGCTTGCCACCATGCCACTTGCCTTGCTTTGTTAATAGAATACAAATCAAATATAATATACAAAAAATAAGCGTTATTGGAAAACAAAAGAAAAAAGGCGCGCTCGTTTGAACAAGCCAATGGATGGGCGACAACTCATCGTCCCCTTCCTCCATTCGTTGCTAAAACTCTGTAACACTTATAGCTACGGACGTTGACCGTCACTAAAAGTCGTGCTTATTCAAAAATCTCCTACAGACCATGAAAATGATTTCTAAGACCATGGTTGAACTAGTCATCCTCTTCTGATCATAACCATAGCCATTACTAAGGCTAATTTTTCCTGAAACAAAAAGCCCTAAAAACAAACACAAAACCCTAGCAATGGTGATCCATGATATAGGTCAGATAAATTAAATCAAGTAATTGTTTACCTTGGTATTTGGTAAACAACCGCTGATCCTCCAAATGGTTACTTATTTGGTTACTCGCAGGATCGATCAGATTGATCCTAGGACATAGGTTGATTGTGAAGTTTGATTAAATTGGATATTAGTTAAATGACAATAAAATAAAGAGGCTTTGAATAAATTGCATGAAGAAAGGACTTTGGTAAAATCAATGAAGCTTTAAATGAAAGGGTTCGACAGGAAAGTAAAGAAGAAAGCAAGTAAATTTCTGGAAAAGTAAATGACTTTGATTAATAAAGTTGGTGTTTCACACATACATTTCTCAACAATTCTTTCTCACACGCTGGGTACTCGAATCTATATGAGTGACTTTGTATAGAATTGTGAACACACACGAGAAACTACATGACTACTACTATTTATACTAAAACATCCCAAGTAACCGTCGGGCAGTTACACTGCTTCGAGATGATTCCACTTGGCACGTTCTCAATGTTCGACGCTCCAGATCTTCGCACGTTGCACTTGGTAACCGCTGGAAACCGTTTTCCCTCCAAACGCTTGAATTTCAAACTGCTTCACTCTGAACCATCGAACACCTTCGTCGAGAAACATCTTCGACGAGAAACTCCTTCGACGTCGAAGGCAACCAACTCCTCCCTTGGAAGAAATCTTTTAAGTACCTTGCCACCTTTCGATGGGCATTTCGACGGACCTAGCTAGTCGAAAACATCCTTCAGCTTTAATGGCTGACATTAATAAAACAAGGGTGTCGAATTTAGGAGCCAACAAATTGCCCCCCAAGAATGCCTTATTTCGACTCTGAAAGAAAAAGGCATTCTTTGAAACGCCATTCGACACCTGTCTTTTCACGCTTAGTCACAAATTAAATTGTGCACTTTTTGTTGTCTTCTACCAACCACTGGCAATCCCAAGAAAACCATCATTTATCCGTACCTAAGACGTCACTTCAGTAAGGTGTGCAGTGCCAAACGTCATTTCAGAATTTGTCATTATGACAATTCCCAAAAACGAGGACGCACGCTGCGTCCCTCTATTTCTGCAGAACGGCTAAAACAACAGGGGGATGCCACGTGTCCCACTATCTCCTGCAACATTAAATGGCATTTAATGTCCTCGGTTTTGGGGATTTTTCCCACTACTATAAATAGCAGTAAGTACCCCATTGTGGGACTTTTTACGCCATCTAGCCTTCAGACTTCTCTATTTTCATCCAAACTTGTCATCTTTGCAAAAACCTTTCCTCCTTCACTTCGTCTTCAACCTCATTTCAACCTCATCACTAACAATGGCATCTGGTTCCAATGCTCCTAGCGCTACCGTACCATCTGGAAACGTCAAACCTAAGGTTTTCGTCACCGCTCCAGTAGTAACTTCTACGGGCCAACGAAGGGTCCCTGAACCCTTGGACATCGCCGTACGTGATGCTTACTCACACCACCTTATGATCCCGGTTGGATATTCCAACCAGATTTTTGCTATGTCTGGCCCCTTGTATCCAAGTATTGCTGAGGCCATGAAGATCAAGAGTTATTTTCCGGTAGTTGAGAAACTCAAACCGGTTGCATGCGCCAAGAAAGATGCAGAGGATAATGAAGAGCCTGCTAAAGAGAAAATCGACCTTCGTTTCTTCAACAAAGGTGTTAGGGCTTTCAGGTCTGGCCCTAGCCTTACTCCTGATTACGTTGCTTGGCTGGAAAAGATGGAGAAACGCCAAGCTTCGATCTGGAAAGATATGGGGATTTTCGACCTGGTGATGCTGTCGAAGATAGGTTTGAACTATTCTCCGGAGATGTTGATAGCTTCTCTACTTTTCTGGGACTACTCCCACTTTACTTTCCATCTTCCCTGTGGGATGCTGACTCCTACACTCTTCGATGTGGCCGCTATCACTGGCCTTCGACCCACCGGTGACTACTTCGATCCGGAGGAGATGTCGGAGGACCAAATTGGATTCTCTGACACCAAACCAACCTATACCACCTTCATCAATCACTACCACGACAGGTCGACAGATGCTGTGTCGGATGTCGAACACATAGTGTTCCTAGCCTTATGGCTGACTCGCTTTGTATTTTGCTCGAAGTCCTTACAGGTGACCAAGAAGATGGTCACTCTCGCCACTCAACTCCATCATGGCCAAAATATCTGTTTGGCAGAATTGATTTTGGCTAGCCTCTATGATTCGATTAGTAATGAGGCAACTCTTCTAAAAATTATCGAGAACAGGGCCAGTTTGCTGCTTGCTGGGCCTTTTTGGCTGCTCCAACTGTGGCTCAATGCCACCTTCGAATCTTTCTTGCCTAAGAAGGTTCAAATAAATGAGCAGGCTCCAGAGATAGCGAACAGACGCGTCGAAGGAACCAGACTGGCTCTGTTGACGCCTATGGAAGATGGACTGGAGTTTCAGCAAACTTTCACCAACTTCGTTCTGATGTTTGCTCGAAGGAAAGAGTTTGTTTCGACTATGGCTCCGTTTGCTCGACGGAAGGTAGGCCCAGCATGGTTCACAAGGCCACATCCAAGGACGTCGAGTGGTCCTCAAGTTGACGAACATACAATAACGTGGGAGGCGTTCCTCACACCAAGGATCATGCCTCTTTGATTCAGGAGCTCTAAGACTCACTTGAGTCTGATTGCATACCAACCAAACCTGGTGTCTCGCCAGTTTGGTATTATTCAAACCCTACCTTCTCCAATTTTTCCAAGAGAGAAGTCTATGTTGTACTTCTGCAATGATTACACCGAAGAAGTTGCCACTAAACATATCGGAAGATATGCTGGTCGAACAGTTCTCTCGTTGTTTGACTACCAGCTCAACTTTCTTTGCTCACCATCCTTCGAGGAGTGGTGGAAAAGTTATTATGCTGAGGAGTTTTTCGACGAGAAGGACTTCGTGGATGAGCTTCAGAAATCTTTTGTCCTTGTGTTGGACAAAATAAAGAAATGTAAGTTCATCCTCTCACATTACTTTGTCTTTCTCTTTTGACTGCTAGCCTGTTAACTATTTATTTGATTTCAGTTGTTCGAAAGCCTGTAGCCAAGAAGGCTGCAGAAAGCCAACAGGGAGGAGGCCCCTCAACAAAACCTCGACCGCTGGCGAAGACTACAGCGCCGGCGAAGACCACAACCAACCAACAGGGGGAAGGCCCTTCGAAGAAGCCTTCTATATCGGTAACCAGACTTTCATTATTTTCTTCTGGCTTTCGATTTTTGACTTTCGATGCAATTGCTAAATCGAATTCCCATTGGTTTTTTAGGCACCTTCGCCCAAGAAACGGCCAGCACTGGTGGTCGAATCTGGGAGCGATGAAGAAGGTGATTCTCCCCCTGCTCCTCTAAAAAGGCGAAAGTTGACGAAGGACGCTCCTGCTCCTGCTCCTGCTCCTGAGGGTCGAACAATTAGAATAAAGGTTGCTGGGAGAAAGCACAGGCCACCTCCAGTGATCATTGAGGAGCCAACGGAGGAGGAACTAAACGTTCTTCTCAACAAGCCTGTCGAAAGCGACAATTCTAGCCCTGGGGCTGAAGCTAATTTACAGGTAATCTCTTAGACCTTTTTGTAACTTAGGTGTAGATACCTACATTCGATTATGTCTCTTTCGATTTCTGAAGATTCTTCCTCTTTCCTTTCTCAGGACACCACTGAAAGCTCACCGCCAAGGACCTCTGAAACACTGGAGTCTGCTGAACTCAGCAGGCCACAAGAAAAAGGCTTGGAAACTGACGAAGCCCATACTGAAATAAATGAGGCCAATGCTGAGACGGTAGAGAAACCCACAGAAGATCCTCAAACGGAAGAACAACAGCCAAAAGAGGTTCAGGTGGTGGATCTGTCGGAAGAGAATCGTGACGAAGGGGACCATGGCAATGCTGGCGAAGAAAACCAAGGTGCCGCTGGCGAAGAGAACCAAGGTGACACTAGCGAAGGGCACCAAGATGACGCTGGTACTGCCCCAGTCCGAGTCGAAGGGAAACAAGTCGAGACACCTAACACTCAACAACCTCAAACCCAAGACAATGCTGTTGCAAGGGCTGTTACCTCAACGAAGCACAGGTCGAAAGAGGACTTAGAACTCTTGAAACAAACTGACCCTGTTAGCTATCTCAACGCAATCATCGAGAGCAAGAGTTCGTCCGATGCTAGTCAGGAGGTTCCTACCCTGTCGGGGAAGTCCACTGAAACCTCTCCTCTTGATGAAGCTTTAGCGAAGGTTAAGGCCCAGTTTTTCAAGAAGGACTTGATGAAGGCTTTAGAGGGGGACCCCACTGCTCCATCATACTTGAGGGATGTTTTGAATGCTGTCGACTTGTTAGCTGTAGCTCCAGAAGTTTCAGGCTTGATCATGGAGTTACACTCCATGATTGATCAAGTCTCAGCAGATTACAGGCGCCAAAGGGGCTTTAATAGTCAGCTTGAGGTGTTATATGGCAAAAGCTCTTCCGCATGGACTGCTGTTTCGGAGACGACTTCTCGAATTGCGGAGTTGTCGAAGCAAAAAGCATCTACGCAGGAAGAAGTCGATGCCATCGATCGAGAGAATGCTTCCTTCAGGGCACAAATCGAAGAAATAGAGGCTAAGATAAATGCCAACACTAAACGCAAGGAGGAACTTCTTTCGACCGTCTCAGACACCGAGAGTCAAACTGAAATCAAACAAGGCCTGGAATTTGCTGAGAAGGCCCAAGGCTTCGACGCTCAGATTGCCAAGCTTGTGCAGGAGAATGCCTGGTGCAAGAAAAGATTGGAGCTGCAGCAAGTCAAATACCTTCGACTCAAGGACTCTGTTCCCTTCTGATTGATTCAGCTTTTGTAACCATATTTTGTAATCTATATTCGACAACATTGCCATCTTGGCTAAAATTTATAAAAATTTCCATTTTGGCTTTTTATGGTCAATTTAGTCTTGTTATTTTATTATTTTATTTTTATCTCTTGGAGTGTAGGTTTGTATTTTTTCAAATATTTACCATTTACTCTCAAGAGCCTTTTATCTTCACCTAACTCTTCGACTTCATAGGCTCCACCAGAAAGAGTTTGGATAACTCTGAATGGTCCTTCCCATTTGGGTGACCATTTCCCCATGCTTCGATCCCTTCGATCCATGGGAAGAATTACCTTCCAAACTAGTTCTTCAGGCAAAAATACCTTAGGTTTTACCTTTTTATTATAAGAGTCTTCTACTCTTTTCTTCTAAAGCCTGAGTAGGTCAAGAGCGCGCAATCTCTCTTTGTCTAAATCCACCAGTTCGTCTAACATCATGTTCCAATAACTTTCAGAGGGAATATCATAATGCCTCTGAACCCTTGCAGATTGAAGACAAATTTCTGCTGGCAACACTGCATCATGGCCAAAAGTTAGCCTATATGGTGTTGTACCTGTGGCTTCTTTTGGGGACGTTCGACAAGCCCACAGAATCTGGTCTAACGTCTTATGCCAATTCTTTGGTTTCCTCCCAACATGCTTTTTTATCAAGCCAATCACTACTTTGTTTGCTGCTTCGACTTGACCATTTGCCTGTGCATAATAAGGCGTTGATGTTAGGAGTTTGAAACCTGTTTCCTGAGCGAATTCCTGCATCTTTCGACCAGTGAAGACTGATCCTTGATCAGTTGTTATCGTCTCAGGGATTCCATACCTAAAGATAATGTTCTTTTGAATAAATTCAATGACATTTTCTTGGTCTACATTGACTAAAGGGATAGCTTCGATCCACTTAGTAAAATAATCAATGCCTACCAGTATGTATTTCTGACTCTTTGATGATGCTGGTCGAATCTCTCCAATGAGGTCCAACGCCCATCCTCTAAAGGGCCAAGGCTTCACTATCGAGTGAAGTTCGCTTGCTGGTACATGTTGGATGCCTGTATGGACTTGACACTCTTGACAACCTTTGGCGAACTCAACACAATCTTTTAGCATAGTGGGCCAATATAGTCCTTGTCGAAACAACAACCATTTCATCTTATGGCCTGCTTGGTGAGCCCCACATGCTCCAGCGTGCGTAGTCGAAAGGGCTATGTATGCCTCAGTTTCACTTAAGCATTTTAGCAATACCCCTTCAGGCGTTTTCTTGAATAACTCATTACCCATGAGTACATAACTCAACTCCCTGTACTTTGTTTTTCGTTCTGTCAAAGCTCCTGGATTTTGAAGATAGTCCACAATGGGTTTCCTCCAATCTTGCTCTGATAAATTATCTATGAACGAAATTTCGAAGTTACTTTGATCAGCATATCCTAGTCTCGTCGATTCCAAGTCTGTTGGTGATAGACAAGTTGCTTTTATCTTTTCTCGAACTTCGATTGCTCTTTGCAATCTCGTTTTTGAAATCTTATACCCAGATGCAATCTGTGCCAAGTCGTTGGCTATTTGATTTTCGACTCTGGGTATGTGTCGAATATTGACCGTTTCAAATTTTTTCAATAAACGGTTTGCTATCACAAAGTACATAATGAGATTCTCTCTTATGCATTTATATTCCTTTGTGACTTGCTTAATGACTAACTCTGAGTCTCCCATTATTTCGACTCGAGTTTCCCCCAATTCCAATAATATCTCAAGGCCAGTAATTAGAGCTTCATACTCAGCCTCATTGTTCGAACAAGAACCTGATATTTTGTACTTGAATGTTGTTGGAATTTTATCTGGAGAAATAATCAAGACTCCTACCCCTGTTCCATCTTTATGGCTGGAACCATCGAAGTAGAATTTCCAAGGCTCTATCTCCATATAATTAATATCCTCAACTTGAATTGAGTGGTCGACTATGAAGTCTGCAACCACTTGTCCTTTTACTGCCTTAAGAGGCATAAAGGTCAAGGAGTATTCAGTTAATGCTAATGCCCACTTGCCAATTCGACTGTGCAAGATAGGTTTCGACAACATATACTTGAAAACATCAAAATGAGACGAAACATACACATCAACTGGTTTTATATATTGCTTGAGTTTTGTACAAGAGAAATACAGACATAGACACAATTTTTCAACTTCACTATATCTAGTTTCTGCATCGTTCAAAACTCTACTGAGATAGTAAATGGGTCTTTCGACTCCATTCTCATCCTCTTGGGCTAACATGCTTCCCAAAGTTTTGTCGGATGCAGCTATGTACAATCTCATACTCCTATTGCTACAAGGAGGCACCAAAATAGGTGGCTTAGTGAGGTACCCTTTGATTTTGTCGAAGGCTTCTTGTTGCTCTTGCCCCCATTCGAACCCCTCTTTATTCAGTCGAAGTAAGGGTGAAAAGGCCTGAGCTTTCCCACTTAGATTAGATATGAATCTCCTTAAGAAATTTATCTTGCCTAACAGAGATTGCAGTTCCTTCTTATTCGATGGCGCTTTCGCTTCCAGAATTGCCTTCGTCTTGTTCTGGTTGATTTCGATTCCTTTCTTGTGGACAACGAAGCCCAAGAAATCTCCAGCTTTCACACAGAATGCACACTTCAAAGGGTTCATCTTCAGACCATGTTCTCTCATTCTTTCGAATGATTGTCGAAGGTGGTCAATATGATTCTTCCTGGAAACAGATTTTATAACAATGTCATCAATATATACTTGCATAAAAGTGTTAATAAAATCATGGAAGATAGTATTCATTGCTCGCTGGTACGTTGCCCCAGCGTTCTTTAGGCCAAAAGGCATCACTACCCATTCGTAAGTGCCTAAGGCCCCAGGGCATCGAAAAGCTGTTTTCGACACATCCTCTTCAGCAATGAATATTTGATTATATCCTGAATAACCATCGAGCATACTCAGGTATTCATAGCCAGCGGCAGAATCGACTAGCATTTCCGCCACAGGCATAGGATATTCATCTTTGGGTGTAGCAGCATTCAAATCTCTGAAATCTATGCACACCCTTAACGTACCATTTTTCTTAATTACTGGCACAATGTTTGCAATCCATTCGACATACCTTGTAACACGTATGAATTTGCATTTCAGCAGTCTTTCGACTTCCGTTTTGATCTTCGACAGTACTTCTGGAGCGAAGCGCCTTGGATTTTGCTTGATTGGCTTCTTCCCAGGTTTGATTGGCAACTGAAGTTCTACCAATCCTCTGTCGAGACCAGGCATTTCGTCATAATCCCATGCAAAACAGTCTTTGAACTCTTTCAGCAATTGGATTACTTCCAACCTAAGTTCTGGATCGATTTTGGCGCTGATGTAAGTTGGCCTTTTCTCTGATCCTTCGCCTAAGTTGATTTCTTCTAAAGGATCTTGCGCTAACATTTTAATGTTGTTCGCCAAGGGGTCCTTTTCGAAGCCCAAAGGCTCATCGTTATAGATGGCGTCGAGCCTCTGTTCCTGCATTTCTTCTGGCATGATATCAGGGGGTCTTGGATCGAAATCCTTTCCTGGACCTGCAGCAGATAACTGTTGATCATTGGCCTGTGTGGCCATGTACTTCACTTCGGCTTCGAGAGCCATTATCAACTTAGTTTCGGCTACATAAGCCGAAATTCGCTTCAAAGATTGTGACTCAGTCATTATCACTGAATTCACTTCCCCAACCAGTTGGTTGGATATCAGTTAACCCACTGAAGTCTATGTGGGACAAGTCTTCTCTGTCCCATTGGAAACCATGCTCAGGATGCAGGTATAGGGAACAAAAAGTGTTTGGCGCTGGCGCCATGTCGAAGTCAGGTGTTGGACATGGCCCTATGTGAGCCAAGTTCTTGTCGAAATCTGCCAAACCTAGGTGATTCACTTCGCCCAGGTAGTAGCTTTGATCTGCCTCTATGTTTTCGACCATCCCATCTGGACGCCATAGGAGCAGCCTCTGGTGCATTGATGATGGCACAGCTCCAACACCATGAATCCATTCACGGCCCAACAAAAGATTGTAGTTAGGTTTGGCCGAAATGACCATAAACATCGTTGGTCGAAGGATAGATCCCACTTTGATATCCAGCTGGATCACCCCCATAGTGGTCCCTATGCCGCCCTCATAGTTCGACAGGACCATGTTGTGAGGCTTAATGTCCTCATCCCTTTTGCCAATTTTCCTTAGCATAGAGTGAGGAATAATGTTGATGGTCGCCCCACAATCCACCAAAATTTTATTCACAGTAGTTTCTTCGAGTTTAGCCCTTATAAATAAAGGCTTGAGGTGATTTTTCATCGCCTCTGTAGGTGACTCGAAGAACCCATTTTGTTCCTCAGTGGTGCCATTGTCCATGACGAAATAGCACACTGGCCTGTGTTTGGCCATTTCTTGTTCCACTTCCCAGTCACTTACTTCAACCTCTACCTGTCGGTTGAATTCTCTGGGCAGCACTGAGACTATATTCACCATTATGTCCAAAGTATCATCAGACTCAGACTCGTCTTCGTCTTCGACTTCACTTTGGTTAGGCCAAACTAGCCTGTTGGTTACTGGCTCTCTTTCTAGAGGTTTCCTTTGCTTCCTTTGAGGAACGTTCGAACTGGTTTCTGCCTTTGGTTCGTTGGCAGCCTCCCTTTCAGCTTTTCGTCTCCTTTGGTATCTCCTCCATTGAGATCGAGACATGGGATTTTTACCTTTGTAGTTGCTTGACACTTGTGCAACTTTAGGTGCAGCAACTTGAGGCTCTTTCTTTTGAGTCAAAGAGGAACCCCTTGGCACGTCGAAAGAGTGCCATTTCTCCTCACTTGGCCTTTTTCGACCAGAGGTTTTGTACCAAGTATCTACTGGCACATTTGTGGGAGGCCTAAAAGTCAATTGCCTCTTTTCTTGGTTTGAACCTCTTTGGGAGGCTCTTCTGGGATCATGTCGAAGATCAACATTTTCCCTTCTCTTATTCGCTGCTCTTACGCCTTGAATGTGCTCAGCAGCTTTTTTGTCAAAGATCGAACTGCATCTTGGACACAGCATCACCTCCGATTTCTTTTTCTGGCATCTTTGTAGAAAATCTGCCAAATTTTCATTTTCCCGAGGGAAAGTAGTCTTATTAGCTTGTTCTTGCCTCATGGCCTCTTCTGATGCTTTTGGGTCAGAGAGTTTGACCATGTTGATATTCATTGTATCTTTGTTAGCAAGAGTTAACTGCTTCATTTGTATCTCCAGATTCTCCGTCTGGCCTTGAACTGTGGCCAAGTGGGAACTGGGTTTTGGTCCAGTTTTTTGTACTTCAGTGGTCTCCAACTTCGGGCTTTCGACCGCTTTCTGAACTGCTTCAATTGTCTTCCTGGATAAATTTCCAGAAAAACTGCCAAAGATTGGCATGTTGATGTGGTCCTTTAAGACTTCGACCATTGTGATTCCTGGCTTCTTCGACTGGCTCCTGGTTGCCTCTATCACGTTCACCTCAGAGGGCTCAGCATAGTGGGCTTCAGCCTGCAGTGGATTTGAGTCGACAGCCATGGGGGTTTTGTCAGCAAACTTCAACCTCCCTTTTTCGATAGCGTCTTGCACAAGATTCCTGAAAAGAAAACATTGAGAAGTTTTATGTCCCAAAAAATTATGATATTTGCAAAAACCTCTCTTCTTTCTTTGATCAAGAGGAGGCACTTTTACCCCTGGGGGTACTATCATTTGGCCATCTTTAACAAGCAAGTCGAATATTTCATCACATTTTGTGATGTCAAAACTATAAGTCTTTTTGGGGAACCTATCGTTGGTCCTTTCTGGACCAATGGGATTTTTCCCACTTGAGGGGACTAACAGTTTACAAGAGTATGGTGGCCCTTGTTTCAGTTCTGCTAAATCGACTTCTCCTTCTTCGACAGCTAAAGTATCGTCGAAGGATTCCGGATCTTCGTCATCCATCTCAACGTATGCTATCCTCTCTCTCTTGTGAGTTTTCGTCGCCTTTGCTTTTTCAGCTTTGAGGCGTTCTACCTGTCGAACTCTATCGGCCAGTTGGGCCATGTCTCTCAGGTATTGGGTGTCTAGCTTCTTCCTAATGGAATAATCTAAACCGCCTGCGGCTATTTCGACTAACTCATGTTCTGGCACTTGTGTAAAGCATCTCGCCTTGAGCAACCTAAACCTATTTAGATATTCGTCTATAGGTTCAGTGAAACGTCTCTTCACACTGGCCAATTCTTTCAAGCTTATCTTGGTTTGCCCCATGTAGAATTGTTCATGGAACAATCTTTCCAACTGGGTCCAATGATGGATCGAATTGGGGGGGAGAGTTGTAAACCAAGTAAAAGTGTTCTTCGTTAAAGAACTTGGGAAGTACTTGATCCTCAGGTTTTCGTTATTCGAAATGTCACCTGCTTCGATCAAGTATCTCGCCACATGCTCGACAGTAGATTCTGTCGTGTCCCCAGAGAACTTAGTAAATTTGGGGACTTTGCATCTAGGAGGTAAGTCTGTCTGTAACACGTACTCTGACAATGGAGATGTAAAGTTGGGCCTTCGAAAGCCCATGTTCATCCCATTTTGAGTCATGATCCTTTCGATCATGGTCGCCAGATTATTTTCCAGACCCGTATTCTGGTATTGGATATGCTGGACTACTTCGTCAGCATTTTGGTTTCTGTTAATTAACCTTACCTCTGGGGTTATTACCCTAGGTTCCTCGACGGGTTGCTCCAATCGTGCCCTAAGGTTTTCTTCGGCAGGCTGTTGAGCCTGGTTGATGGTGGTTTCTTCCTCTAAAAATATCCCCTGATTTCCCCTTATTTGCGCCCTTTGGGGCTGTCGAACAGGTTGGGGTACTCCAAAGAAATCAGCCAAACGCGTCATTTGCGCTGTCACTTGCTGATTCGATTGAGTAGTGTTTTGTATTAGAGGGATTAGCACTGTACTCAAAGTCTGTGCCAACATTTGCACCATATCATGGTTGCTTTCGTCCATTTGTTGCCTCAAGACTGCTGTTGAGGCATTTGTAAGGCCATGGGCTACTTGGGACGTTCCTCCTAAGAGTTGGGTCCTATTTCTATTCGCCATGCCTACTCCAGAACCTTGGAGTGGCGAAGAGGCACTCACTAAAGGGTCTGAAAAAGTGGACGCAGCATTCGTCAGGCTAGCCACTTCAGAAGTTGGCATACCATAGAGTGGCATAAATCCTGGTGGCGCTAAAGGCCTTGTGCCTGAATTTCCCCTTGGTGGGGGAGTTCCCAAAGGCATCCTGGGGCCCGCGAACGAAAGTAATGGCCCCGTTGCTGTGACCGTTACTGCTGGTGTCGAACCAACAGTTGTCGCTTCACTTACGGTCGTACTAACCGTTGCTCCCACATTCGTTTGTGGGATTTCGTTATTGTTTGGCGGATTCGCCATCTCTTCCCTTCTTCTGGCAGTATTGTTATCGTTAGTGTATATTCTACCACTTCTCAATAACATACAACACTCCTCGAAAAGATGAGATTATTTTCAACAATCAACACACAGTCCCACCAGGTGTGCCAATTTGTTTACCTTGGTATTTGGTAAACAACCGCTGATCCTCCAAATGGTTACTTATTTGGTTACTCGCAGGATCGATCAGATTGATCCTAGGACATAGGTTGATTGTGAAGTTTGATTAAATTGGATATTAGTTAAATGACAATAAAATAAAGAGGCTTTGAATAAATTGCATGAAGAAAGGACTTTGGTAAAATCAATGAAGCTTTAAATGAAAGGGTTCGACAGGAAAGTAAAGAAGAAAGCAAGTAAATTTCTGGAAAAGTAAATGACTTTGATTAATAAAGTTGGTGTTTCACACATACATTTCTCAACAATTCTTTCTCACACGCTGGGTACTCGAATCTATATGAGTGACTTTGTATAGAATTGTGAACACACACGAGAAACTACATGACTACTACTATTTATACTAAAACATCCCAAGTAACCGTCGGGCAGTTACACTGCTTCGAGATGATTCCACTTGGCACGTTCTCAACGTTCGACGCTCCAGATCTTCGCACGTTGCACTTGGTAACCGCTGGAAACCGTTTTCCCTCCAAACGCTTGAATTTCAAACTGCTTTACTCTGAACCATCGAACACCTTCGTCGAGAAACATCTTCGACGAGAAACTCCTTCGACGTCAAAGGCAACCAACTCCTCCCTTGGAAGAAATATTTTAAGTACCTTGCCACCTTTCGATGGGCATTTCGACGGACCTAGCTAGTCGAAAACATCCTTCAGCTTTAATGGCTGACATTAATAAAACAAGGGTGTCGAATTTAGGAGCCAACAGTAATACCAAAAGCTTGCAAATGATGTGTAGATTCAGAATATGCTATCAATTCATGCTAACTATGACTAAATTTAAAAATACGAAATTAGGAAAAGGGTGAGTTCGTGAGTGACTTACAGTGCTCTGGGAAGCTTGAAAACGTGTGGTCTTGGTTGCTTTCGCTTGTGGAGATGGCCATGAAGAGATTGAGACCAACACCAAGCCTTGAAACTGCCTCTAGACTTGATTCCGATCTCACACTTTTTTGGTGTTTTTGCAAATTTTGTTCTTGCTCTCCAAATGATCTCTAACCCTTATTTCTGTCTCCCTCGCCTCCTTATGTATTGTACAATACATTAGGGTTGAATTCCCTGTCCAAATCTCTCTCCATCAATGCCTTGATATTTGATTTGATCTTCTTTTACAACCTTCCAAATTTGGCTTGATTTGAATCTTTTTGTACCCAACTTGCCTTGATTCGAGTTTCAATGCCTTGCTAGCTGTGATTAAAGCCTGAAACAATCAAAAGATCCATTGTTATCACTGCTTTGGATTTTATTTGATTTTATTTGATTTAAATCAAATTAATTCAAATAAAAATCAAAATAATTAATAAAAATATGATATGGACACATGGCCAAGGCTAGAGCACGTGGGCTACAATTCCAAACTCAAAACAAGTGAAAAAGAATGGGCCCATTTGGAAAAAAATGAAGTTTTGGGGATAGTTGACTTTTGGCAATTTTGCAAAAAGGGTCAACTTCATCAATGCATAACTTCCTCAATTTTGAACCTTTGGAGGTGTTCTTGAACTTTTTATAAATATTGAGATGTCCTCTAATCAACCCTTTGGTCCCATATCAGTTTGATATTCCATGCTCAAGTATGGAGCTTTGACAAAAAAGGTGTTTTTGTTGACTTTTCAAAATGACCTATAATGTCCAAATTCATAACTTTTTGTGAGTGCATATTTTGAACTTGGGGAATGAATATGGATTGTAGGAAATTGAATCCTCTTCAAAATGAGCGTTGGATGGGTCATTTCTCATAAAGTATGAGAAAGTTATGCTTGGTCAAAGTTGGGTTGACTTTTCCTACAAAACCCTAATTTGGCAACTTTTGAGTCTTGATGAATTATGAGCAATCCTTGATGAATCATGATCAACCCTTGATAAAATGATTAAATATACTTCAAAATGAGGATGTCGACAAAAAATCTTGAAGTTTGACTGTATTTGGGTCACAGTTGACTTTTGCCCTAGCACAGTCGATTTTTGGACCTTTGAGCAATTGACTGAGCAAATTTTCTATGCAAGGCTTGAAACTTGATATGTATGATCTTGAGAACATATTAGTACATTTTTGAGCACTTGGGGTCACTTGGACTCAAGGATCTTGATGCAGCATGAAACCCTAGTTTGGGGAAGACTGCCTTAGGAGAGAGCTTGTCGGGCCAACTCTTGGGCTACCTTGAGCAATTTGGAGATCTTTCTTGAAATGATTTGAGAAATATGGGAGGGAAAATTTTGGGGTACAACAGCTGCCCCTGTTCAATCTTCTTAAACCTGAGGATGCAAATTGGCTTTCGTGCCTTTCGTAATCCGAAGGTGGAAGTGGATTGAACACTAGAGTGCCCAGAAATTTGCACTCGCATGAATTGATAATTGTCTTGTGATGTCGGGAATGGGCTTACAGATGCCATTTGGAGGAGTGTCGATCGCATAAGAGATTCCTTAGCGAGAGCTTGTATACCTGTTGTTGAGGAAAATTCCACTGGGGAAGTTTGATCTTTCGTGGAGAGAGATAGAAATTTAGGAGCTTCGTCATCCGTCATTATGCTTGGTGAGTCGTCTCTGTTGATATTTAGGAACTTCAATCGTCTGTACTCAATTGAGGGAACAACTTTTGCTGAGATTTAGGAGCTCGTCCGTAATTCAACTAAGAAAACATCTTTGCTGAGATTTAGGAGTTAGTCCGTAATTCAACTGGCTTTGTCGAGATTTAGGAGCTTGTCCGTAATTCAACTATTTTGCTGAGATTTAGGAGCCTGTCCGTAATTCAACTGGAGAAACAACTCTGCTGAGATTTAGGAACATCGTCTGTAGTTCAACTGAGATAACATCTGTCGAGATTTAGGAACTCGTCCGTAATTCGACTGAGGGAGTATTTATGCTGAGATTTAGGAGCTTATCCGTAATTCAACTGCTTTTCTGAGATTTAGGAGCTTATCCGTAATTCAACAACTTTGTTGAGATTTAGGAACATGCCCGTAATTCAACGGATGAAGTATCTGTTGAGATTTAGGAACTCGTCCGTAATTCGACTGAGGTAGAATAATTTCGCTGAGATTTAGGAGCTCGTCCGTAATTCAACAACTTTGCTGAGATTTAGAAACATCGTCCATAATTCAACTTGAGAACAACTTTGTTGAGATTTAGGAGCTTGTCCATAATTCAACTGATGTAAAAGCTTCATAGCTTGAATTTTGTGAAAATTTGTCCTGAAAGGTAATGGTTAGATGTATGTAATGTATGATATGTATCAAGCAATGATATTCTCAAAATGAGATTGTGTCGTATGGTGCATATGCATGTGTCATGATGTATGAAAATGTGATGTTTTTATCTGGGGAAAATAAATCCCGGATAGTTGTTGGAGAAAAGAATGGAATTCTTCGCTTCAGCTGGAGATAGTGAGAGTAAACCTGCAGGAGAGGATAACTCCTCTGGGGAATAAACTGATGAGAGAATGACTCTGTTGGGAAGAGATGCTCTGTTGAGGATTCCGTTGATAAATTCAGCTGGGGATGAATTACCGCTGCTGGAGATAATGAAACCTGTCGGGGATTGAATTCCTGTTGGTGAAAGGAGTGAACTCCGTCGGGGATGATTTTCCAATTGCGACTTTACTGGGGATAATCTTCTGGATTCTATTGGGGGATAATCTTCCAACTCCACTGGGGATGTATATTTTTGTACTCCACTGGGGAAGGTTTTCAGACTCCACTGGGGATAATTGTCTAGTGTCGATGATGTATAAATTCTGCTTGGGGAGAATGTTACCGAGTCATTCACAGTTGCAAGTCTCAGCTGGGGAGAGCTAACACCACTAACTTTCTCTTACTTCGCGGGGAATGAATGTAATTTCAATTGTTTCCTCCAGCTAGGTCTATCCCTATACCCGGTGGACAGAGAAATTGCACAGTTTGGACATTTCTCATTTGCCCCTGTTTCTGATATTACAAGTAATCGTCTTTTATTTCGTATGTAAAATTTTTATGATCAGCAATCAATGTCAAATGCATATATCAAAAAAATGAACATTGGACGTTCTTTGCAAAACAAAACAGAAAAGGAAAACAATTTAAAATTTATTTGTGAAAATGACTTGTATTGATCTTGAAGTTTGGCCTGTAAATAGGCATTTTTGTACAAGAGGCTGACGTCCTAGTAAGAGAACGCTTCCGAACAATAGAGTTTATACAATTTGTGAAAAACAAAGAAAAACAACTATGTGAATAATCCCACTGGGTTCCAACTTCGCTATTGCCTTTATGTCCTCGAGCATCTCATCACTTTGCTACTTGGTTGAAGGTAGATCAGATTGATCAGTGTCGTCTGAGCTTGATAGTCAATACCGAAGTCTGGTTGCAAGGTGATCCAATGAGACATAGTGTTACGCTTTAATCCCTAACTTTTGCCTGGACCGCCCTTTCGGGTTTTCAGTCCACCGGGATACCCTTTTTTGCCCAAGCCGCCTTTTCAGGATTTTGACTTGCCGGGTGTACAAATTTTTTTCATTTTCATCCCTTATTTTTGCCCGAACCCTTTTGGTTCTCCGGGAAGCCCTTATTTTTGCCTAGGCCAGTCGACCTAGCGTGTCTTTGATTATGCGTAGTATCTTTTAACTATGTCTGCATTGACGGGGTGAGGAAGGTCGTCACCATACATGGTGGTTAGAATCATAGCTCCTTCTGAGAAGATGTTCTTAACCACAAATGTCCCTTCGTACGTAGGGGTCCATTTTCCCCTGGGATCACCTTGTGGCAGGATAATGCGCTTGATAACCAGGTCCCCAACTTGATACTCTTGTCGTCTGACTTTCTTGTTAAATGCCTTGATCATTCGCTTTTAGTATGTTTGACCATGACAAATAGCAGTAAGTCTCTTCTCGTCGATTAAATTCAGTTGATCAAGCCGGGTCTGAATCCAGTCATCTTCGCTCAAACCTGTATCCTTCATAATCCGAAGAGAGGGTATCTGAACTTCAATGGGCAAGACGACCTCCATACCATAAACCAAGGAATAGGGTGTTGCCCCTGTCGATGTCCGCGCTGGGGTACGGTACCCATGAAGAGAAAATGGTAACATCTCATGCCAATCTTTGTAGGTCACCGTCATCTTCTACACAATCTTCTTAATGTTCTTATTAGCCGCTTCTACAGCCCCATTCATCTTCGGCCGGTAAGGAGAAGAGTTGTGATGTTGTATCTTGAACTGCTTGCAGAGCTCGGTGATCATTTTATTGTTGAGATTGGTACCATTGTCCGTAATGATCCTCTCTGGTACACCATATCGACATATCAGATTATGCCGAATAAACCGTGCCACGACGTTCTTGGTTACAGTAGCAAAGGAAGCTGCTTTAACCCACTTCGTAAAGTAATCAATCTCTACCAGGATGAAACGATGCCCGTTGGATGCCGTAGGTCTGATCTCACCAATCATGTCGATACCCCACATTGCAAAAGGCCACGGAGCTGTCAAGACGTTCAGAGGAACTAGAGGTATATGCACCTTATCAGCATAGACTTGGCACTTGTGACAGGTCCGAGAATGCTGATAACAGTCGACTTCCATTGTGGACCAATAATATCCTGCTCGAAGGATCTTCTTCGCCATGTTATGTCCACTGGAATGAGTTCCGAAAGTACCCTCATGTAACTCTACCATAATTCTTTCTGCTTCGTTCTTATCCACACAACGCAATAAAGTTGAATCATGGTTACGCTTGTAGAGGATGCCGTTACTGATGAAGAACTTCTCTGCGAACCTCCTCAGAAACTTCTTATCATTAACAGATGCGCCCTCAGGGTATTCTTGAGCCTCAAGATACCTCTTCACCTCATGAAACCGGGGTTTATCTGTTACCTCTTCAGTCTCAATGTCACAGCAATGTGCAGGTTCGTACAACCTTTCAATGGTAATCTGGGGAGCCTCATTGCCCCATCTAACCTTGAACATAGAAGACATTGTAGCTAGCGCGTCCGCCAACTGATTCTCCTCTCTAGGGAAGTGTTCAAAGGTGATTTCTTCGAAGTGTTGAAGCAAAGTCAACACATACTCCTTGTAAGGAATAAGATTAGGGTGTTGTGTATCCCACTCGCCTTTGATCTGACTGATCACGAGAGAAGAATCTCCGAATACACTTAAGTGCTTAATCCTTAGGTCAATTGCCGCTCGAAGACCTATGATGCACGCTTCATACTCCGCCATGTTGTTGGTGCAGTTGAAACATAGTCGGGCGGTGAACGGAGTATGAGAGCCTTCAGGAGATATGATCACGGCGCTAATGCCATTATCTAAAGCGTTTGAAGCTCCATCAAAGTACATAGACCATCAGGATCCCTCCTCAGGTCCTTCATCCGGTCTAGGTGTCTCACAGTCGGTTACCAACATGATATTCTCATCCGGGAATTCAAAGTTCATAGACTGGTAATTATCCACTGCCTGATGTGCCAAATGATCAGCCAACACACTTCCCTTGATTGCCTTTTGGGTCGTATATTGGATGTCATACTCAGTCAAGATCATCTACCATCTCGCTATTCTTCCGGACAAGGCAGGCTTTTCAAAGATATACTTGATTGGATCCATCTTTGATATTAATAGAGTAGTGTGAGTCAGCATATACTGTCTCAGTCGGCGAGCAGCCCATGCCAAAGCGCATCAAGTTTTCTCAAGCAATGAGTATCAGGTCTCGCAGTCGGTAAACTTTTTGCTAAGGTAGTAAATAGCATGCTCTTTTCGGCCAGAGTCGTCATGCTGCCCCAGCACACACCCCATTGAGTTATCGAGTACTGTCAAGTATAGGATGAGAGGTCTCCCTTCAACTGGAGGCATCAGAATGGGTGGCTCTTGGAGATATTCTTTGATCCTTTCGAAAGCGGCCTGACATTCATCGTTCCATCTTACCACTTGATCTTTCTTCAGTAACTTGAAGATTGGCTCATAAGTAGCAGTCAGGTGTGAGATGAATCGGGCAATATAGTTCAGATGTCCCAGAAAGCCTCTGACTTCTTTTTCTGTTCGGGGAGCTGGCATTTCCTGTATAGCCTTCACCTTTGCAGGATCCACTTGAATACCTTTATTGCTTATGACGAAACCCAGCAACTTACCAGACCTCACCCCGAAGGTGCACTTGTTCGGGTTTAACCTCAGCTTGTACAACTTCAACCTGTCAAATAGCTTCTGAAGATGGTCCAGATGTTCTTCCTCAGTTTGGGATCTTGCAATCATGTCATCAGTGTATAAATCAATCTCATGATGAATCATGTCGTGGAACAAAGCGACCATGGCACGCTGATACGTTTCCCCAATATTCTTTAATCCGAAAGGCATGACCTTGTAGCAAAAGGTACCCCATTGAGTAACAAAGGATATCTTCTCCATGTCTTCGGGAGCCATTTTAATCTGATTGTAACCGGAGAAACCATCCATAAAGGAAAAGACCTTGTGTTGTGCCGTGTTGTCAACCAGAACGTCGATATGAGGCAGAGGGAAATCATCCTTGGGGCTTGCCCTGTTCAGATCCCTATAGTCAACACACATTCGAACCTTACCATCCTTCTTCGGCCCCGGAACCACGTTGGCCACCCACTGTGGGTAAGAAGTAACTGCTAGAAAAACGGCATCAAACTGTTTCATAACCTCAGTCTTGATTTTCTCAGACATCTCTGGGCGCATTCGGTGAACTTTTTGTTTCACTGGAGGACAGTCTTCTTTAGTAGGTAAGCGATGAACCATAATATCGGTATCCAACCCAGGCATATCTTCATAAGACCAGGCAAAGATCTCAACATAGTCACGTAACATCTGAATCAACTGTTGCTTAACACTAGACTCCAGATTTGCACCGATCTTAACCTCTTTCTTGTCTACCTCTGTACCCAGATTTACTGTTTCCACTAGCTCTTCATGCGGCTGAATAACCCTCTCTTCCTGGAGTAACAGTCTAGCAAGTTCACCAGGCACTTCGCAATCATCCTCACCTTCGTCCTCGGCTTGGTTGATCGGACTTTCGAATTCATAACCGACAGTAGCAGAGTCGTTATCAGTGGGATCTAGAGTGGATGTAGAACTGTATATGTGAGTGTGTGTAAAATAGCTATTTTGCAAGATAGAAAAGAAAGAACAAGGAGCACAAAATTTGAAATGCAAGAAAACGTCCAATGCTTTTATTAATGATATATGGAGATGACAAATATAAAGCCCTCACAAACAAAACCACGGTGTCTCGGGTAAGGCACCGAGCCATAAACTTTAAAAATTGTCTATTACAAATTCAAAACAAAAGTCTCATTACTGGGTAATAAAAGAAATTGGCATGAAGTCCTTTACCGTCCAATTTCTTAGTCCATTGTTGACAGTCGGGTAGATCCAACTGTCAAACTCAGATTCTTCATCACCGCCTTCAATGGCATTTACTCCTGAATTGCTGATAAACAAGGGAGGTCCTTCGATCCGTGCATGCCGAACAACCCTTTGAGCTTCTGCAGTGAAACCCAAACCAAACTTGTTAGTCTTATGTGCAAAGTCAGGGAGTTGGCCTCAATTTGCATACCCACCTTTCTCAACAATAGCCCAGACATCCTTGAGGGAAGCCATCTTCATTAAAGGATCTTCAGCAACAGTTTCAGTCGACGCCAGTGTCGGGGGAACTTCTTCAAAATGTTGGAAAGAGGTTTCAATGAATTCCCCCTCCATCTCCACATACCGGAAAGATTTGAGGTGGCTCACCATGTACTCCTCTTCTCCTCATACTGTAACAATTTTCCCATTCACTGGGTACTTTAGCATTTGGTGGAGCATAGAAGTTATTGCCCCAACTTTGTGGATCCATGGGCGACCCAGCAAACAAGAATAAGATGGCCGAATGTCCATCACATAGAATGTAGACGCGAAAATCTGAGAACCAACCTTAACTGGAATATCCACCTCTCCATGTACCATCCTCTTGGACTCGTCAAAGGCCTTAACCACAATGTTACTCGGCTTCAGCTCCAACCTTTCACAGTCTAACCGGTCTAACGCCTTCTTGGGTAAAACGTTAAATGAGGACCCAGTATCCACCAACACATGAGCTAAGGTAGTGCCCCTGCACTCAATGGAGACATGCAGAGTGTCATTATGATTCTTCCCCTTAGCAGTCAAGTCTGCGTCGGAGAAACCCAACCCATTATCTGCTGTCAGACTAGCCACACAATCTTTAAATTGATCAGCTGATGTCTCCTGCGGCACATGCACAGTCTTCAGGAAAGCAATCAGAGCCTTATCATGGGCCTCTGAACACAACAATAAAGACAACATAGAGATCTTCGACGGGGTTTTCCCCAGCTGTTCGACTATGTTGTAGTCGCTTTTCTTGATGATCTTTAAAATTTCCTCTATCTCCTGTCTAGAGGCTTCAACAGTAATTTTCTTCGGTGCCTCCGTCTGGGCAGGCTCACCGGTGATCCCTTTGCCCCGAGTGTCATATGACTCGGCGATAGGGGTAAGGATTGGAACTTGAACATGGACAATAGCAGATGTACTGGCAGGTGTAATAACAACAGGCTTCCGAACAGTTGGTGGAGAGATCTCAGGGGAGAAAAGTCTTCCGCTTCGGGTGACTTTACTAGATCCAACAATGTTGCTGACATCAGTATCAGCCTCTTCATACTTCAAGTCTTGCTTAACCCCATGACAATATACGTCAGCCCCATAGTGCCATGGGATGGCTTTATCTGACGTGTAAGGGATAGGTCCAGGAACAGTAATGATCAATGGAGCGATTCTCGGAACAAATGTAATTCTAACAGGCTTTCTCGAGGAAGCCTTGGAAGAATTATCGAAAATGGTGATTATAGAAATTTCTTCAACAGGAACCAAAGGAACAAAAGTCTTCTCAAACAGAATTTCTTTATTATCCATCAGGCGTTGGACGCCTGACTTCAATAGATGGCAACCAGTAGGTAAGACGGAACACAAACGGCAACCTTCACCACAACCCAGAAATAAACCGGCTAACAGAAGGTTCTTCTTTACAGTCATCAGTGGAGTAGCAATGTCTTCTACAGAGGATACAAACACATCATCATCCACAATATTCAACCCATGATTTGGCATAGGAGCAGTCACAACATTAGGTTTTTCTGGCGCTTCGAACTCAATCTACTTAGCGTCAATCAGATCTTGTACCTTATTCTTCAAGGCCCAGCAATTATTAGTATCATGCCCCGGGCTATCAGAGTGATAAGCACAGCGGGCGTTTGGATTGTACAACGGTGACGCGGTGTTAGGATTCTTTGGGGCTTCCCTCGGAATCACCAAGTTGGTTTTCAGCAACTGTGGCAGAATTTGAGCTAGAGTCATGTTGAGCCGAGTAAACTGTCTTTGAGGCCTCTCTGCCCTTGGCTGAGTGTTGCATTGTGTGGAAATAGTTGGTCTTGAAATAACTACCGCATTAAACGCTTGGCGGCGTTCAGTTCGATTCTGGCTTTTTGAACTGTAAACTGCACTGGACTCCTTCTTAAAAGGCTTCTTCTCGGCACTTGACGAAGCACCTTTATGTATTTTTCCGCTCTTGATATCGACTTTAACTCTCTCCCCAGTCATTATCAACTCGGTGAAACCTGACGATGAACTTCCAATCAGATGATTAAAGTACGGACCAGACAGAGTCCCTAGAAACATATCCACTAGCTCCCTATCAGCCAAAGGGGGTTGTACTCTTCCAGCAAGTTCCCTCCACTTCTGAGCGTAATCTTTGAAACCTTCGCTCACACCCATAGACATACCCTGAAGTTGGGTACCCATGGGAGCAAGGTCGGCATTATATTGGTACTGCTTGTAAAATGCAGTAGCAAGGTCTTCCCAATTACCGATGCTAGCTCCTTCTAACTGATAGAACCACTCAAGTTGAGTCCCTGAGGGACTATCTTGAAAGAAATGGATCCAGAGGTTCTTATCAGCAGTGTATGGCTGAATCTTTCTAACATATGAACAGAGGTGTAGCTTTGGGCAGGAGACCCCGTCGTATTTAGCAAAGGCTTGTGCTTTAAACTTGTGGGGAATCACCACCCCATATGCCAAACCCAACTCTCCGAAATCCAGACCAGGGACTTTTTGGACCTCCATTGCGCTCAACCGTTCTTCGAGTTGCTTATACATGTCCTCAGCCGGAGGATACTGGTCTTCATCAAAGTCAGTCTCGTTGTCAGTTACCACAGGGCTAGGAACCCTCCTTTCTTCTTGGTTTTCTCCCCCTCTAGATGAGTGAGATAAATCAACATCCCGCAAATTGTTCCCGAATCTGCGACCCATGTTCAGGAGGTTTGTTTGTCTTCTTCTTCTTCTTCTTCTTCTTCTTCTTCTTCTTATCCTTCAAGATAAGAGTCTTCAGATCTTGCTGACCCTTGGCCAGGTTCATGAACATTTCCTGAAACTGAGCGTTTTGAGCTTGTAGAGCCTTGATAGCTTGATCAGTTGATGTTTCAGAAGACATGATATGCTGAAATAAACAGCAAAGAAGATGAGAAACCTGTAAGGGTACCTGTGATGAAGTGCATGGGAATAGAATGCATATGATATGATTTCAAAGACTTTAGGGATTCAAATTCGTAAACCAAAATGAAACACACTTTTATTAGATAAAAACTTGAAACAATGTTTGACAAGTGCCTTTAAGGCGTTACAAAAGGGAATACTGAAAACTAAATCAACACTAGAAATAACAAAAGACATCAGTGTTCCCATGGTCGTTTTTCGTTGGTGCTGACATAATCGTTAAGGACCTTCTCATTCTCCAACTGCCTTGTAAGCTTTAGGATCTTCCGCTCCTGCTCATGATATTTTTCTCTATAAGTATCCCGTTCTTCTCTCAACTGCATCCAAGACCTCTTTAATGCCCCAATGTCAATAGGCATGTATGGGTGGAGGACAGTAGGAGGAACCCCTTCTTCATCAGCATTCTCAATAATTACCGATAAGACAGCTTCGTACGACATCCCTAGCTTTTGGGCATGGATTCGAACTCATCGGAGATACGGTTCCATCGGAAGAGAGGTCTTCATCCCTTACTCATGCGGATCAGACCTGTGTACCCTATTCCAAGCTCGTATGAATCTGCGGCGATGCTCCTCACTATCCCCTTGAAAGTCAAAGACAATACTCGGAATCAGCAACTCATGAGGATCGTCCTTTCTAGCTCACCCAAACTGTAGCAAGGCCAGACAAGGATTATAAGTGATTCCTCTCCTAATTCCAAGTAAAGGAACATTGGGGTATTCCCCACAGCGGTCAATAACAGCTACTTCTTCCATGTCTTTAGTAGTCTAGATGATGTCCGTGTGAGCAAGGGATATAATTCTGTAGGCCCAACCCATGCCTTCCTTGTTCTTCAAAACAGATTTAGGGAGGTGATAAATAAACCACTTCGCCAGCAATGGTGCACAACACATAAGGGTTCCCCATTTTCGAGCAGTACGGGCATAAAGAGCATGTATAATATCCCCTAAGAGAGTGGGCACTGGATTATGGGACATGAAAATCTTCACTGCGTTCACGTTGATGAAAGAATCTGAATTAGGAAACAAAACCAGACCATAAATGAGAAGAGCCAGGAGGTCTTCGAATGCTTGAAAATCCAAACTGTCCCAAAACTGATTAGCCCGATCAACCAAGAACTTAGCCAAGAAGCCTTTTGTACCACTCCGAGTCTCCCAATTAGACATTACCTCAGCCTTTGTCAGATGTAGGGTTGTAGCAACATCTTCTGGCCTAAGATCTTTCTCCCAACCTGTAAATGGCGTCTGCTCTAAAATAGAAATACCAAGCAAATCAGAGAACTCCTCCAACATAGGGACCAACTGATACTCCGGGAAGGTGAAGCAATGGTGCAATGGGTCAAAGAACTGGCACAAGACACTCAACATCTGCTCATCCATCTTGGAAGTGACCAAACCAAGGAGGTGACCATGTCTTCTGACAAAGGAAGAAGTGTCAGGAACTTTTGCAACCAAATCTCTAAGCTGAATAGGAATTTGTACAAAGCTGATCCAAATAGTGTTTCTACGCATAAAGCCCATGACCTACAAAATAGAACAAAGATGAATCCCATTGGTCTTTGAAATGGTTAGTCCAATGCAATATGAATGCAATGTCATGATGCATGATTTCATGATAGAAACACACCACAAGTATTCACAGATAGAAAACATGGTAAGGGAAAACAAGTCACACAGTAGCCCTTAAATTTTAGGCTGGCATGGAGTTTAGGTATTACCCTCTTTCAGTTTAGTTGGTTCAACTTGTCCTAGTAATAGTAGCCGGGTTCTAGAGGATCTCAATATCACTGGCCACCCTCGATCGTTCATAATTCCAGTTTGGCAACCTTTTCTTGCGGCCGAAATCATCGCGAGAGTTTGGTCTCAATGAGTGTAGCATACTGCTACTTTTCTATGGCCAAGTTGGTCAATTATAGGTTCTAAGGTCAGTTGGTGCTTAATGACCCCTTAGAAGACCCATATTCTCCTTGTTCCACCACAAGGGATATCGGTACAAACTAAAGTTCCACACTAATGTAGCTACTGCTTCAACCGTATCGGTCTACGCTGTACAGTTCCCTCACAGTCTATTGCTACTTACCTAAAAGGTATCCCCAGATCCGGGTTAGGATATATAGTAAATCCAATTCAAACCCACAAAGATAAAGCATACAAATCAAGCAATTGAAAAGATTATGATGAACTATTCCTAAGGTACACCCCACTTATATTATCCCCAGCAGAGTCGCCAGTTCTGTGATACGGTGGCTAGAACCGGGACGTGGTTTCCCTATTTTGTTAAGGAAATTTTGTTGGTTTGCGTTTTGCGTTTGTGTTTGCAACATGTCGCGGTAAGCAAGAGTCGCCACCGTCTTTTATTTTATCCAACCAGGAAAGGAAAAAAGCACAAAAAAATTCCTTTTTCGAGATATTTCTGAGTACGGGGGGTAGACTATAGAAAGGGAAGGTATTAGCACCCTTTCTATTCGTAGTTATCTACAGGCTCTTAGGTACTTGCTCATAATTTTCAAAATTGTTTTCTTTGTGTTTGCGCGCTTTGAAAAGTTTTTGTTTTGACTTCGATTTAACTCTTGCTTCTGTCTTCAAGAGTGTAATGAAGTGTTTTTGAAAACTTTGTTTATAAAGGAGTGTAAGTGTGAAAAATTTGTTTGGAACGAGTAAGCACTTAAGAACCAATCTACCTACTCGAAAAAAGAATCGTTATATGCTTGTTTCCTTTAGACGATGCTATCCCACTATTAGTGAGTAGGTAGCACCGTCGTTGGAGTTTGAGGGTCAATTCAAAAGGGACGCACAGTCACTAAAGCAATGTTAGGACGTCTTAGTAATAACCCTAATGTCTTAGATCAATTATTCGAGGCAACAATTCCGAGGCAACTTTTCCGAATCGGGACTTTGATCTTTGTTTAGACAAAAGGACGACCACTAAAGCATCCTATACTCAATGACCATTTACCGAAGGCAACCAAGTGGGAGTGTATCCTAGGAGTGCGTGTGATACGGTGGGAGAACTGACTTGAGGTTTTGCGTTTGTATTCGCACTTGTTCGGTTTAGCAAGAGTCGCCACCGACTTTTTATTTTATCCTAAAGGAAAGGTTAAAAAGCACAGGAAAAACCTTTTGAGATGTTTCGTGGGTTCGGGGGGTAGATTATGAAAAGGGAAGGTATTAGCACCCTTTTCATCCATGGTTATCCATGGGCTCTTAGTTACTTGTTTTAGATCACTTTCCTTGATTTTCAATTGCTTGAAATGGTGGTGTGTGTGTGTGTTTTGAAAATGTTTTGAAAAAGATGCCTTGTCTAGGCAACCGTTGTAACAATTCTTTACTTGAATGTTTTACAAAGGTGTGTGTCTTTTCGAAAAGATGTTTCAAAGTTTTTGAAAGTTGTTTTTGAAAGTTGTGTTGTGAAGTGGGTTTTGAAAAGTAGGCAAGTGTGTTTTGCAAGTTTGATCAAGTAACTAAGAGTTGTCTACCCCTAAATTTACTCAAAGGTTTTTTCTATGTTTTAACCCTTTTAACAGTATTGTTCCACCATTGTATTTGGTGGACAATCTTGTGTTAGGATGTTAATGGGACGGGCGCGGGTCATCGTATGGACCATGAATGCAATGGTGCCAAGTGTCTTTGGCAATTTGCTTGAAGGGACTATGATCATTTTGTTTAGGCAAATTCGAAAGCGTCATCGAGGGACTATGATCATTTTGTTTGTTTTTGTTTTGCCAAAGAAACTCAACATGCAAGCATGGCCCATTTTTGGAAGGCAACGAGCGGGATTACCCTAGGGGTGCAAGTGTGAATTGTGTATTGATTGTCATGCATTTATCTTGTATTAGGTTATCTAGCGGTTGATCTTATTTACATACAAACCCTAGGTCTAAACATGGTATAATTAAAAGCGATAAATTGCGGGAATTTAAAGTCTACGCTATTACAAATAAGTATCCGGGAATAGGGGTACAAATATTTACAAATGGGGATGAGACTTATTAGGAGAGTAGTGTCCAAATATATTTACAACCAAATCGAATCGCATTCTCAAATGTAATGTATATCAATGTATAAGAATAAAAGACAAGCAAATGTATTGGTGTAAGTGCATGTGATTATTTACAAGTGAGAAAAGTATGTTAACTTAATGAAAATTTAAGTAACTATTTATTTTTGGGTTTTTGTTAATTATGTACAAACAAAAGTTTCAAAGAAAAGAAAAATGTTTTAAGTTAAAGAAAATTATTATTTGTATTTTAGTTTCTATACAAAAGTTTTAATTAGAGAAATGTTTTAAGTTTAAGAAAAATTTATGTATTTATATATAAACAAATGTTTAATAAAAAAATCTATTTTTAGGTATTTATTGATATCTTATATACAAGGATTTTATTTAACTCAAAATAAAATATTATTATGTATTTTTAATTATACTAATAAAAAAGTAATTTAAGAAAAATTTATATAAAAAAGAGTTTAACGTATTATTTTATTTACAAGCAAAAATGAAATATATTACTTTAAATTATAAAATGAAAAATAAAATGATAAGTAAAAAAAAGATGTTAGTTTATGTACAAAACAAAAAAAAGGAATGGGCTTTAGTGTTAGTAAGAGAGGCAGGCCCAAGCGAACAGTTTTAAGCAAAAAGGGGAGGGGGTATGCACGCTGGAATTCTGATGGGCTTAGGCGTTTATGGGGGCGAACCGGCCCAAGGTTTTTGACACATTTGTTTGTTAGGGTTTGAGAAATTTATTCAGAACTAAGGGTTACGGGCTAGAGCGGCGCTCATCTTCTTCTCAATCCTCTTCACTTTCTCAAGCCAAGCATGGCCTATTGATGCTCCTCCAACCTTAGGCTACCAGGCGCCGCCTCTACTTCCTCCTCTCCATGGTCACGCAGGCGGTGGTTATACAAGGGTATAATTTCTGTCTTATTAGGGTTTCGAGCTTTGCATGCTTTTAACTTTTTCATGTATTGATTTTTATTATTTGGTGTTATTTGTTTCTGTTTGAGGTGCGTGAGAAGGAAGAAGATGATACCTTTTTTTTTTTGAGATGGAGGAATGGACTGGAGGCGCCTAGGGTGGCCGGAGACGGAGGGAGCAGTGATGCTAGCTTGCTCTGGTATTCCTGGTACTCGTATTTGCTTTTTGTTAGGTTTTATGATGAAACGTCTGAAAACCCTAGCTTCTAGTTCTCTCTTCTGCTTATTTGCTTGCTTGCTTGCTCCTTTCAATGATGATTATCTGAGATGCCTGTTTGCTCGCTTGCTCCTTTCTTGGCTTGCTTCTGTATGATTATTTGATGATGTTGTGTTTCGAACCTCTGAATGGCTTGCTTCAGTTTGCCTCTGATTATGATATATGAGTTTGCTTTTGATATTGTTTCACTTCTGAATAGCTTTTCCTCTGAGCTTGATAGTATTGATTCTGAGTTGCTTGATGTACTACCCTATGATGAAGTTGCTCTGAGGGTGTTCTTGAATGATTGCTAGATGAAGGCTTCAAGGTTTGTGGTTCTGCAGGTGAAGGCTTTCAAGGTTTATCAGTTGGCTTGTTTGTGTTCTTGGTTCTTTTACAGGCTGTGAGTTCTTGCTTCTATATTTGAAACAGGTTAGCAGGCTTCAGGCTTGGTTACAGGCTTGAAGTTTTAGGCTTCTGGTTGTTTGAAGTTTGTTTCTGGTATAGGATGTAGCAGGTTTTGGCTTGTGTTTGAGATTTAGAAAGGCAGGAGATTTATGCTTAGCAGATAGTTTGAATGTTTTACAGGATGCAGGGCTTTGTTGTTTGAAGTCAGGTTACAGGCTTGGCTTTGATTTGTGAGTTTGCTTCAGTTTTGTATGGCCTTGAGTTTTGTAACTTACAGGTTTTTGCAGGTGAAGGCTATTTCTGGCTTGTGTTACAGTTTGTAGTGAGCTTGGTTTCTAAGCTTGAGGCAGGCCTGTATGTTTTTGCTTTTGATACAGGCTTGAGCTTGTGTTATTTCTTGGTGTTTTCTGCCTCCCCTTTGCTTGTTCTATAACAGTTTGTTTTATATCCTTTTGCCTAAGCCTGTAAGCCTCTCCACTTCTATTCTCTCTCTCTCTCTCTCTCTCTCTCTCTCTCTCTCTCTCTCTCTACAGATTAAAAAGAATTTTTTTATTGCTTAAAACTGTACTATGCTCTGAAAAAGTGATTGGCTTGAAAATGATGATTTTGAATGTTTGCTTGCAATGTATCTTTCCTCTGCATACTTTCCAGATTTCCTGCATATTGTGTACTTCTTGATATCTTTTGGACAACCTTTTTGTACTTGTTGACAGCTTGATATCTTTTGATATCTTTGGACAATTTGGTTGACATCTTTGGCTTAGTTTGGTTATATGCTGTTCAGTTTGCCTTTGTGCATCTGTTTGGACTTTGGTTTGGACTTTTGGAATTATGCAGCCTGTTTGACAATTTTGAATTTGTGCAATATTGTAGCTTTGTGCATTTCATATTTTTGCAAGCATATTTCTATCCCTCTTTGTGAACCAAGAGTATTCTTGTGATTTGCAGAGAGGGTGAATAAACTGATTCCGACCAGTTACTTTTAATGATGAACTTTAAATTAACTGTCTGCTTTTTTATTTTTCATCTGTATTGACTTCTCTTCTTTTTCTTTTTGCAGGTAAAAATTAATTGAGCAATGGGGAGCGTCAGTAGAAGATGAAGATTTAGAAAACTTAGGATATAGCTTTATTTTACCTTTAATCATTGTAACAATATTAATGTAAACAACTGTAAATAAATTCACAGTGTTCCAATAATAATTTGTAACAAACAATTAAAGATGAATAAAAATCCTTCTTTGCCAGTTGATTCTTTTTTCAATTCACTGTCCTTTTAATTATTTAAGTTTCTTAATTTAAAATAACTGGAAGTAAATCCCAACTATTCTAACTTAGAATAAATAAACAATTAATAGACACTGTGGTCTTGTCACTTAGCATCAATCAATAATAAACCCGGTGTTTCAAATAGCCATAAGCATTGCACAGTCAAATCAAAAAAACATCCATATTCCTTTGCCTTTACTGATTAAACCAAACACTGCAAGTTCTCAATTCAAATGCCTCAGCTCATATCCCAAAATAAATTGAAAAGAGCTATAGAATTAATTCTTTCTGAGAATGCGCGCACAAACCCTGATTCTTGATTTAATTTTCACAGAAGCGCCTGCCTGATCAAACCATGAGCCAAACTCAAACAAACCCTAATAATCTGCTTGAACTATTCCAGAGTCCATTAAAACCCTAACTTTGTCTGACTGGTGAGAAAAAAGTCTGTTTGACTGATGTGATCGGTGGAAATAGAACTGACTGTTTAAAGCTGGATCGCGTATGTCGCGGTAAGCAAGAGTCGTCACCGTCTTTTATTTTCTCCAACATGGACAGGACAAAAGCACAGCAAAATTCCTTATGAGAACTTTTCTTGGTTCGGGAGGTAGATTTATAGAAAGGGAAGGTGTTAGCACCCTTTCTATCCGTGGTTATCCACGGGCTCTTAGATACTTGCTCTTATGTTTTCAAAATGTTTGCTTTTCAAAATGTGAGTGGGTTTGAAAAAGTTTCATTGAAAGATTTCTGAGTGACTCTTGTGTCTGTCCTCAAGAGTGTTTGAAAAATTTGTTTTGAAAGCTTTTGAAAGTGTCGGTGTGAAAAGATTTTTTGATTTGTTTTTGAAGAGAGCAAGTATCCATGAGTCATCTACCTACCCTAAGGAATTAGGTTGTGTAAAAGTCCTTAAGGTAGTGCCATCCCACCATTGAGAGGTAGGTAGCACCACCGTTGGAGGTGTTCGGGTCAATTCGATTTTAGGGACAGTGTGGTCACCGAAGCAACAGTTAGGACTCCTTAGAAGCAACCCTAATGTCCTAGATCCTTTTTAATCCGAGGCAACCGTTTCGAGGCAACTGTTTCGAGGCAACTGGATCTTGGACACAAGAGCGATTGCTAAAACGTCCTATACTTGACGACCACGTTTCGAAGGCAACGAGTGAGGCGTACCCTAGAAGTGGTGTGTGTATTGTGTGTTGTTTTCATGTTATGTTTTATCTTTGATCATGGCATCGTGAGCTACGAGTTGTTTTTAATTACCATACATTCTTTCATGCGAGTTTAGCAGTCAGGAGTGCGGAAAATTAAAAGACGAAAAGATAAAAGCTACGCTATTACAAGGCGCGGGTCTATACATCGCCAAAATACAAAGACCAGTTTTTGATAAAGATGCGGAAAGTAAAAAAACGATAAACATAATTACTATTACATCCGGAAAGCAGTTACATAATAATCAATAAGAAAAAATAAGAATAACGTGCGAAAGAATAAAATCAGGACGTCCGAGGGTGTTGGACCCTTTTGAGAAATTAAATTAAATTAAAGCCTAATTAATTATTTAATTAAATAAAAGAAAGTGTGTTTTTTATGTTTTTGTATTTAATGAAATAAAGAAAATAAAATCAAAAGAAAACCTTAATTCTAAGTTTATTTTAATTATTAATGAAAAATATTAAAGTTAACCTAATTTAAGCTAATTAATTAATTTACATGTTATTTACAAAAATAATAGTAATTAATAATGATAATAACAATGATGAAAATAATTAATTAAGAAAAAGGTAAAAATGTCAAAAACCTAATTCTATGTATTTATTAAGAAAAGAGATTAAATTTTAAACCTAAATTAAACTAAAGTTAATTGTTAACATTTATTTACAAAAATAAATTAGTGATGAAATTAATAAATAGTTAAATATATTTACAATTTTTGATTTCTGATTTTTATTATGGAAAATTATTTGTGGTGAATTAAATATTAATTAAAAACAATTGAAAGAAATTAAAAGAAAAGAAAGAAAATAAATATGCAAACCAAGGGGGGTGTCAGGCCCAAAGTGGAGGCTTATGTGGAATTCAGGCCCATTAGACAAAGCAAGTCTAGTTGACTTTCTGATTGTATGCATGATGGTTGACTGGAGTATACCATGGGCTTCATTCTGTGGCCACTGGATTGATCTCCTGTCCACTTGTCAGGCTTAAGCGTGAGTACGTATGGTGGGCCTTTGAACGAACGCTGCACTAGAATATGTTAAAACAAAAATTATCAATTATGTGGGGGGACCTGGGAATCGAACCCAGGTCCCTATGCTTGCAAGACACGTCCTCCACAATCTGAGCTACCAAGCGCGTTTGTATACATAATAATAAAGAAATATAATATATGAAAAGTGCCCATTATGCTGAAACATTAAAAAAAAGCGCTAAGGTTTAAACTCCCCAATCACATGATGCCACACCCATCTTCTTCCTCGTTTTCACCTGCAACATGAATAAGATAGCGGGGGTTTTAAACCCCCACAAAGCAAAAGTCCAAAAAATAGCGATTACGCGCACAAATTAAATAAATTGAGCGCGAGTATCTCAATGAATTCGGCTTGTTGCAACGAGTTCGTCCCTATTGGTCTTGAGGTCCAATTTTACAGTACAAGGAAAACCCTAATATGGGAGCTCTGAAACCCTAAAACGCGTTAATGGCAAATCATGATTCAGAGCCTTATAATGCAATTAAACCATGTTATTAGCTTCAAAAGGTTCTTGTGAATACAAAACACCCAACAATATGTATCAAATGCGCATGAATCATGACATGAAATTCTGGAAAATAATGCAAACCGTAGGGCTTGTTCTTGCGCGTTCTTTGGGTTTCAGGACTCGTTCTTGATTGCAATAGACTCCTGGAGACTCAGGCAAGGTGATTGAATCCTTTTTAGGCGTGGAAAGGCACTGCAAGTAGGAAATCAGTTTCACACTTTTTCTCTATTTTTTGCAAATTGGTTCTATGGCTTCAGCAGCTTTCACGTGTGTCCTTGAATAGGGTTTCACTCAGCATATGTATGTGATGCAAATTAGGTCAAAACCTTGGCCCAAAAGTCCATGAATTAATGTTTCAAATCCTTGATTTTCAATCATGTAATTTTCAATCTTTTTCCATGAAAACCTTGCCAATTATGGAAGATCTTGTCCCCTTGGATGATGCACGAAATCTTTAGCATGTGTGGAGTGTATTTGCTTCATAAAAAGATTTGCCAACCATGCTTTGATATTTTTTCTACAATTAAAACCAATTAAATGAATTAATAATAATAAAAACTCAATTAATTAATTAAAAATAAGAAAATAAATCCTTTTAAGCTCAATGGGTCGTGCATAGGCCTTGGGTAATGATTCAAGAAAGAATTTGAGGCCCATTAGCAAAATTGAAGCTTTTTAGGCAAAGTTGACTTTTGAAAGTTCCCAAAAATTTCCCAACTTCTCCAATTCATATCTTGCTCAATTTTGAAGCTATGAACATGTTCTTGGACATTTTGGAAAGGTCTTGAAGTCCTCTAACCAATGTCTTTGGTCCCATGTCATTTTGATTTACCAATCTCAAGTTATGGTATTTGACTTAAAGTGCCTTTTTGTTGACTTTTGAAAATGACCTATAATGTTGAAATTGATAACTTTTTGTGAGAGAATTTCTTGGACTTGGAGTGTGAAGATGAGTTGTAGGAAATGTCATCCCCTTCAAAATGAGCTTTGGATGGGATTTTTCTGATAAACCATGAAGAAGTTATGCCTTGGTCAATTTGCAGTTGACTTTTCAGCTGTCCAAAAATAGAAACTTTTGCATCTTGAGACTTTTTGAGCCATGCTTGTGGAATCATGATCAAGAATTGATCAAATGATGATTGTGGCTTCAAAATAAGATGTTGACCAAATTTTTTGACTTTTGACTGTCAAATGACCATTTTACCCCTGCAGTTGACTGTGAAGCATTTAGGGTTTTTGACTGTGCAACTTGATGCTGTGAGCCTTGAAACTTGGCATATGGAAGCTTGACAATGTATATAGGCATATGGGACTTGATTGGACCTTTGAAAACTTCAATTTCTTTGCCATAACCAAAACCCTAGTTTTGACTGTGTTAGGAGGTAATTGGACTCTGCAACCCTTGAGAGATTTTGAACCATGATCCTGCCAAATCTTGAAGAATATAGGAGGGCAAATTTTGGGGTACAACAGTTGCCCCTGTTCAATCTTCTTAGACCTGAGGATGTAGATTGGCTGGCGTGCCTTTCGTAATCCGAAGGTGGAAGATGATTGAACACTAGAGTGCCCAGAAATTTGCACTCACATAGTAGAATGTCAGCAGCGTGATGGCGAGGAATGGGCTTACAGATTCCATTTGGAGGGATGGTGGATAGGAGGATGGGCTTATAGATGCCATCTAGGGACTGTTGGTATGTGGATGGGCTTATAGATGCCATCCTGGTGTCGATCGCGTAAGAGATTCCTTAGCGAGAACTTGCGTACCTGAGAAAGAAAGATAATTACCTGGCCTGTTACAGGGGTTGATCTTCAAACTCTTTATGTGGATGTGCCCTGGCTAGATACAGGTATCGAATCTTCAATCTCTTCAGACGTGCCCTAGCAGGATACAGGAATCGAGTCCGGAAAATAGTCGTCAACAGATACACCCTGGCAGGATACAGGAATCGGATCTTCAAACTCTTCAGACGTGCCCTGGCAGGATACAGGAATCGAGTCCGGAAAATAGTCGTCAACAGATACACCCTGGCAGGATACAGGAATCGGATCTTCAAACTCTTCAGACGTGCCCTGGAAGGATACAGGAATCGAGTCCGGAAAATATTCGTCAATAGATACACCCTGGCAGGATACAGGAATCAGATCTTCAAACTCTTCAGACGTGCCCTGGCAGGATACAGGAATCGAGTCCGGAAAATAGTCGTCAACAGATACACCCTGGCAGGATACAGGAATCAGATCTTCAAACTCTTCAGACGTGCCCTGGCAGGATACAGGAATCGAGTCCGGAAAATAGTCGTCAACAGATACACCCTGGCAGGATACAGGAATCGGATCTTCAAACTCTTCAGACGTGCCCTGGAAGGATACAGGAATCGAGTCCGTAAAATAGTCGTCAACAGATACACCCTGGCAGGATACAGGAATCAGATCTTCAAACTCTTCAGATGTGCCCTGGCAGGATACAGGAATCGAGTCCGGAAAATAATCGCTCACAGATATGCCCTGGCTAGATACAGGTATCGAATCTGGAATTGCGACTGTTGATAGTAATCATCTTTGGATTGACCTTTTTCCTAAAAAGGCAAAACATCAGTTGTATGCAATGTCATGATGTATGAAATGCGTGATGTCCTCAGAATAAATGAGATTGTATGTTCATGATGTGTATGTGCATGTTATAATGTATGAAGATGCGATGTTTATGAATGTATTTTCGTCTAGGAAAGTAAATCCTTGACGAATGCCGGGAAGTCAAATCCTGGGCTGATGTTTGAGGAGAAGAGTTCTTCGTTTCTGCTGGGGATGCTGGGCTGGTGAGGAGTAATCTTCTGAATAAAGCCGGGAAGAGGCGCTCGTGCTCTGTAGGGGATAAGCTTCCAGAATATACTGGGGATAAGCTTCCTGAATCTACTGGGGAGATTGATCGAACTCTCCTGGGGAAACTTTTCAGATTGGACTGGGGAATGGCTCCACTGGATGTCCAATATTCCGCCGGGGAACAATCTTAGATCAAGATTGCCGGGGATGCTTGTTAGGAATGTCTGTATACTCCGTTGGGGAATGTTGAGATCTTCTGGGGGATAACCATACTTCCTTAAGGTTGACAGTAGACTAACTCTGCTCGGGGGGAGAATTGTTGAATCTTGTCTTACTCGGCGGGGAGTGAAGGTATCTGGGTTACATTCTTCAGCCGAACTTACCTTGGTACCTTGGTGGACAGAGCAATTAGATTGCTTAGACAACTCATTGTTGCCCCTGTTTCTGATGTTACCTGTAATTAATCCTTTGTTTCGTATTCAAATATTTATGAGTTAGCAATTAGTGTCAAATGCATATATCACAATTGAACATTGGACGTTCTTCGCAAAACAAAACAGAAAAAGGAAAAAAAACAATTGGCAATTGGTCTGAAACGTGAATTTGTATTGATCTTTGAATTTGCCCGTAAATAGGCGTTTATGTACAAGAGGCTGACGTCCTAGTAAGAGAACGCCGCCGAACAAACAGAGTTTATACAATTTTTTGAAAAAAGGAAAACAAAACAGCTATGTGAAAAGAGTAATCCCACTGGGTTCCAACTCTGCTATTGCCTTTATATCTTCGAGCGTCTCATCACTTGGCTGCTCAATTGAAGATAAAGCTGATCGATTGATGCCGTTTGAACCTGATGTTTGATACCGGATTCTGGATGCAAGGCGATTCAATGAGACATAGTATTACGCCTTAATCCCTAACTTTTGCCTGGACCGCCCTTTCGGGTTTTCAGTCCACCGGGATACCCATTTTTGCCCAAGCCGCCTTTTCAGGTTTTCGACTTGCCGAGTGTACAGATTTTTTCCATTTCATCCCTTATTTTTGCCCGACCCCTTTTGGTTCGCCGGGAAGCCCTAATTTTTGCCTAGGTATGTCAACCTAGCGGGTCTTTTATCATGCATAGTATCTTTTTACTATGTCTGCATTGGTGGGGTGAGGAAGGTCGTCACCATCCATGGTGGTTAGAATCATGGCTCCTCCTGAGAAGACATGTTTAACCACAAATGGCCCTTCGTATGTGGGGGTCCATTTGCCCCTGGGATCACTTTGAGGAAGAATGATGCGCTTGATTACCAGGTCCCCAACTTGATACTCTTGTGGTCTGACTTTCTTGTTAAATGCCCTGATCATCCGTTTTTGATACGTTTTACCATGACAAATAACAATGAGCCTCTTTTCATCAATTAGGTTTAATTGATCAAGTCGAGTCTGGATCCAGTCATCTTCGCTTAAACCTGCATCCTTCATTATCCGGAGAGAGGGTATCTGAACTTCGATGGGCAGGACTGCCTCCATGCCATATACCAAGGAATAGGGTGTTGCCCCTGTTGACGTCCGTGCTGAGGTACGGTACCCATGAAGAGCGAACAGTAACATCTCATGCCAATCTTTGTAGGTAACTGTCATCTTCTGCACAATCTTCTTGATATTCTTATTTGCTGCTTCTACAACCCCATTCATCTTCGATCGGTATGGAGAAGAGTTGTGGTGCTGTATCTTGAATTGCTCGCAGAGCTCAGTGATCATCTTGTTGTTAAGATTGGTACCATTATCCGTAATGATCCTCTCAGGTACTCCGTATCGACAGATCAGGTTGTGCCGAATGAACCGTGCCACAACGTTCTTGGTTACCGTAGCGTAGGAAGCTGCTTCAACCCACTTTGTAAAGTAATCGATCGCCACCAGGATGAAGCGATGCCCGTTGGATGCCGTAGGTTTGATCTCGCCGATCATATCAATCCCCCACATTGCAAAAGGCCAAGGTGCAGTCAAGACATTCAGAGGAACTGGAGGAACGTGCACCTTATCTGCATAAATCTGGCACTTATGACATGTCCGAGAATGTTGGTAACAGTCGGCTTCCATTGTGGACCAGAAATATCCTGCCCGAAGAATTTTCTTTGCCATGGTATGTCCACTGGAGTGCGTTCCGAAGGTACCTTCATGTAGTTCTGCCATGATCCTTTCTGCTTCAGTCTTATCCACACAACGCAGTAAGGTTGAATCATGGTTTCGCTTGTACAAAATGTCGTTGCTAAGGAAGAACTTTGCCGCGAACCTTCTCAGGAACTTTTTGTCATTGACAGATGCACCCTCGGGGTATTCTTGAGCTTCCAGATACCTCTTCACCTCATGATACCAGGGTTTTTCAGTTACCACCTCAGCCTCAAGATCACAATAATATACAGGTTCGTCCAGTTTCCAGATAATGATCCGGGGAGCCTCATTGTCCCATTTGACTTTGAACATAGAATACATCGTAGCCAGCGCGTCCGCCAACTGATTCTCCTCTCTTGGGAAGTGTTCAAAATTTATCTCTGTGAAATGGGGGATCAATGTCAACACGCATTCTTTGTAAGGAATAAGGTTTGGGTGTTTCGTATCCCACTCGCCTTTGATCTGATTGATCACGAGAGCGGAATCTCCGAAGACACTCAGAAACTTGATCCTTAAGTCAATTGCAGCTTGAAGACCCATGATGCATGCCTCATACTCTGCCATGTTGTTGGTGCAGTTGAAACATAGCCGGGCAGTAAGTGGAATATGCGTGCCTTTGGGGGATATGATCACAGCGCCGATACCGTTACCCAAAGCGTTCGAGGCTCCGTCAAAGTGCATAGACCATCGGGATCCTTCCTCAGGTCCTTCATCCGGTCCAGGTACTTCACAATCAGTCACTACCATGATGTTCTCGTCCGGAAACTCAAAATTCATTGACTGGTAGTCGTCCACTGCCTGGTGTGCCAAGTGGTCTGCCAATACACTTCCCTTGATTGCTTTCTGAGTTGTGTACTGGATGTCGTATTCTGTCAAGATCATTTGCCATCTTGATATTCTTCCGGACAGAGCAGGCTTTTCGAATATGTACTTTATTGGATCCATTTTTGAAATCAAGAGTAGTGTGAGTCAACATATACTGTCTCAGCCGGCGAGAAGCCCATACCAAAGCGCAGCAAGTTTTCTCGAGAAGTGAGTATCAGGTCTCACAGTCGGTAAACTTTTTGCTAAGGTAATAAATGGCGTGCTCTTTTCGGCCAATCTCGTCATGCTGCCCCAGCACACACCCCATTGAGCTGTCAAGTACTGTCAAGTACAATATTAGAGGTCTCCCTTCAACCGGTGGCATAAGAATGGGTGGTTCTTGGAGATACTCTTTGATTCTGTCGAAAGCGGCCTGACATTCATCATTCCAACGTACTACTTGATCTTTCTTCAGCAGCTTGAAGATTGGTTCACAGGTAGCAGTTAGATGCGAGATGAATCGGGCAATGTAATTCAGACGTCCTAGAAAGCCTCTGACTTCTTTCTCTGTCTTGGGAACTGGAATCTCTTGTATGGCTTTAACCTTGGCAGGGTCCACTTGAATACCTTTGTCGCTCACGACGAAGCCTAGCAACTTTCCAGATCTTACTCCAAATGTGCACTTGTTTGGGTTCAACCTCAGCTTGTACAATTTCAGACGGTCAAACAGCTTCTGTAGATGGTCAAGGTGTTCCTCCTCAGTTTGGGACCTTGCAATCATATCATCGACGTATACTTCAATCTCATGATGGATCATGTCATGAAATAAAGCAACCATGGCACGTTGGTAGGTTGCCCCAACATTTTTCAACCCGAATGGCATGACCTTGTAGCAGAAGGTGCCCCACTGAGTAACAAAGGTAGTCTTTTCAATATCTTCAGGAGCCATTTTGATCTGATTATAACCTGAAAAACCATCCATGAAGGAGAACACCTTGTGCTGAGCAGTATTGTCAACCAGAACGTCGATGTGAGGCAAAGGGAAATCATCCTTGGGGCTCACCCTGTTCAAATCCCTGTAATCAACACACATTCGGACCTTACCATCCTTCTTAGGTACCGGAACCACATTGGCAACCCACTGAGGGTAAGAAGTCACTGCTAAAAAACCGGCATCAAATTGTTTCATAACCTCAACTTTGATTTTCTCGGACATCTCTGGATGCATACGGCGGACCTTCTGCTTAACTGGAGAGCAGTCTTCCTTGGTAGGCAGGTGATGAACCACAATGTCGGTATCCAACCCAGGCATGTCTTCGTAAGACCAGGCAAAGATTTCCACGTAGTCATGCAACATATGAATCAATCGTTGTTTCACGCTGAGCCCCAGATTGGCACCAATCTTGACTTCCTTTCTGTCTGTCTCAGTACCCAGATTTACCGTTTCCACTGACTCTTCATGTGGCTGAATGGCCCTCTCTTCCTGGAGTAACAGTCTTGCAAGCTCACCATGCACTTCGGAATCATCTTCACCTTCGTCTTCGGCTAAGTTGATCGGATTTTCGAAGTCATAACTGGCAGTAGCAGAGTCGTTACCAGTGAGATCCAGAGTGGATTGAAACCTGTATGAGTGAGTGTGTGTAAATATAGCTGTTTTGCAATATATAAAGAAAGAAAGAAAGGGATCACAAGATTTGAAATACGAAAAACGTCCAATGTCTTTATTCATGATATATGGAAATGACAAGTAATAAGCCCTCACAAATGAAGCCAACGGTGCCCCGGGTAAGACACCGGGCCATAAAGTTTCAATTTATTGTTCATTACAAATTTAAAAAACAAAGGAATTCATTACTGAGTAACAAAAGTAACAGGTATGTAGTCTTTTGCAGTCCAATTGTTCAGTCCACCGTCGGTCGTCGGGTAGATCCAGCTATCAAACTCTGATTCCTCCGCATCGCCCTCAATAGCATTCACTCCCGGGTTGGTGATGATCACGGGAGGTCTTCCGATCCTTGCTTTGCATACAGCCCTCTGAGCCTCTGCAGTGAAACCCAGCCCAAACTTGTCAATCTTTGGAGTAAAATCAGGGAGCCTGCCCCAGTTTGCATATTCACCTTTTTCAATCACAGCCCGGGCGTCCTTCAAGGAAGCCATCTTCAAAGGAAAGTCTTCTTCAATCACTGTTTCTGCTGATGCCAATGTTGGAGGCACCTCTTCAAAATGTTGAAAGGGGGTCTCAATGAACTCCCCGTCCATCTCTATATACCGGAACGAGTTCAGATGACTAACCATGTATTCTTCCTCCCCCTGCACTGTAACAATCTTCCCTCTGACAGGGTATTTGAGCTTCTGGTGTAGAGTGGAGGTCACGGCCCCAGCTTTGTGGATCCAAGGACGACCCAGCAAATAAGAATAGGATGGACGAATGTCCATCACATAGAACGTTGAGTCAAAGACTTGAGAACCAACCCGGATTGGAATGTCCACTTCACCATGTACCATCCTTTTCGACCCGTCAAAGGCTCGGACAATAATGTTACTAGGCTTCAACTCCAAACCCTCACAATCCAACCTGTCTAAGGCCTTCTTGGGCAATACGTTTAGTGAAGAACCGGTGTCCACTAACACGTGTGCAAGAGTAGTGCCCCTGCATTCAATGGAGACATACAGGGCATCATTGTGGTTCTTTCCCTTGGCGGTCAGATCAGCATCAGAGAAACCCAACCCATTGTCAGCGGTCAAGTTGGCCACACAATCAGTAAATTGATCGGCCGACGTCTCTTGTGGCACATGGGCCGTCTTCAGGAATGAAATCAGAGCCTTGGCATGGGCCTCTGAGCACAACAATAGTGATAGCATGGAGATCTTAGAGGGGGTATGCCCCAGCTGTTCAACGACATTGAAATCACTCTTTTTGATAATCTTAAGGATTTCTTCCATCTCTTGCTGTGACGCTTCAACATTAACAGTCTTCGGTGCCTCCATCTGGGCAGGCATATCAGTAGCAATCCCCTTGCCCCGAGTGTTAGATGACTCGGCAGCAGGGGTAGAAGCTTGATCCGGAGGGGAAACAGGCGCACTTGTAGGCGTGATGATAAGAGGTCTTCGGATAACTGGTGGCGCAATGTCAGGCGAGAAGAGCCTGCCACTGCGAGTAACTTTAGCGGGACCGGTGATGTTACTGATGCAGGTACTAGTGTTGAACTATTGCTTCACTCCAAGCACATACACATCTGCCCCATAGTGCCATGGGACATCCTTGTCATATTTATAGGGGAGGGGCCCCGGAACAGTAATAATGATAGGTGCAACAGACATGATTTTGACTGGCTTCCTCGGGGGAGCCTTGGTAGGATTGTTGAAAATGGTGACAACAGATACTTCTTCAGTAGGAACAATAGGAACAGCGGTCTTCTTGAACAAGATCTCTTTGCTATCCATCAGGTTTTGGACGCCTGACTTCAGCAATGGACAACCAGCAGGGGAAACAGCACATAGGAGGCAACCCTTGCTACAACCCGGAAATAAACCGGCCAGCAACAGGTTCCTTTTGACGGTTAATAAAGGGGTAGCAACATCATCCACAGAAACTACATACAGGTCTTCCTCAATAGCATTTACTCCATGCTGGGGCATAGGAGCAGTCACGATGTTGGGCCTTTCGGGCGCCTCAAACTGTATTTCCTTAGCATCGATAAGGTCCTGGACCTTATTCCTCAGGGCCCAACAATCATCAGTAGAATACCCCGGGCTATCAGAGTGATAAGCACAGCAGGCGTTGGGATTGTACTTCGGAGAGGTTGTGTTCACCACCTTCGGAGCTTCTCTGACAGTCACCAGGTTGGTCGATAGCAGTTGTGGCAAGATCTGAGAGAGGGTCATGCTGAGCCGAGTGTATTCTCTTCTGGGTCTCTCACCCCTTGGTTGGTTAGGTTGCCGAGGAGCGGCAGCAGGCTTTGCAATTACCACCGCGTTGACAGCTTGGCGGTGTTCTGGTTTATTTTGCCTTCTGGGCCCATACACGGCACTGGCTTCCTTCTTGAAAGGCTTCTTTTCAGAACTTGAGGACACACCTTTCTATATATTCCCCGATTTCATACCAGCTTCTATCCTTTCCCCAGTCAGAATGAGGTCTGTAAACCCTGCAGAAGAATTTCCAATGAGATGATTGAAGAATGGCCCAGATAGGGTCCCCAAGAACATGTCCACTAGTTCACGGTCAGTTAACGGCGGCTGCACCCTGCCAGCCAGGTCCCTCCACTTCTGCGCGTACTCTTTAAAACCTTCTCCCGATCCTAGCGACATACCCTGGAGTTGGGTACATGTAGGAGCGAGGTCGGCATTATACTGATACTGCTTATAAAAAACAGTAGCCAAGTCCTCCCAGTTACGAACCTTGGTTCCATCCAGCTGATAGAACCATTCGAGATGAGTCCCTGAAAGACTCTCCTAGAAGAAATGGATCCATAAGTTCTTGTCCACAGTATATGGTTGGATCTTCCGCACATAAGATCTGAGATGTAGCTTAGGGCAGGACGCCCCGTCATACTTTGCGAAAGATGGTGCCTTGAACTTATGTGGGATTACCACACCAGAAGATAAACCCAGATCTCCAAAATCCAACCCAGGCACCTGTTGAATTTCCATGGCATTCAGACGATCCTCTAACTGCTTGTACTTGTCTTCAGCGGGAGGGTACTGCTCTTCATTGAAATCGGTCTCGTTGGCAGAGACCACAGGACTAGGAACCCTTCCCCCTTGGGGACTGCCTTTCCCTACAGAAGAACCAGCTTGATCAACCTCATTCTGCAGTGTGTTGCCAAACCTCCGGCCAGTGTTGAATAGTACAGTTCTCTTCTTCTTCTTCTTGACCAGCTGAGCCTTCAATTCCTCTTGACCTTGGGCTAAACTCATGATCAACTCTTGGAACTGGGCGTTCTGAGCCTGGAGGGCCTTGATGGATTGCTCAGTAGATGATTCGGGATTCATGATGGCTGCTGAAATAAACAGCGAAGAATATTAAGCAGCCTGAAAAGAAGAGTACCTGTGATTCATATGATGAATGGAATGCGTATGATTTATGTTTTCAAAGACAATCGGGATTCAACTTTGTAAACAAAAAGGAACACACTTTATTAGATTTAAACTTTGGAATTTAGATTGTTCAACAGATTGCCCTTAGGCGTTACATAAAATGGAAACATTGAAAAAGGGAAACAAAACTGTAAAAGAACATCCAAAGCTCATCATTGATCCCATGGTCTCTTCTTCTCAGTACGGATGTAGTCATTCAAGGCTCGCTCGTTCTCTAACTGTTGTGTCAGCTTCTGGATTTTTAATTCCTGCTCGTTGAACTTTTCCCTATAAGAATCCCGTTATTCTTGTAGTTGCGCCCAAGACCTCTTTAGTGTATCAACATCAGTAGGTATCTGAGGAGGGAGAACAGTTGGAGGAGCCCCATCTCTATCAGGATATTCAAGAATGATGGGTCTGACAGCTTCATATGGCATACCTAACTTCTGAGCACGGATGCGGACCCATCTGTAGTAGGGTTCCATAGGTAGAGAAGTCTTTGGTCCCAACTCTTGTGGGTCAGCCTTGTGAATTCTGTCCCAAGCCTTGATGAACCTACGACGCAGCTCGTCACTATCTACCTGAAACTCAAAACTGATGTGAGGCACCAACATCTCATGAGGCCCTACTCTCCTGGATCTTCCAAACTGACGGAGAGCTAGACATGGATTATAAGAGATTCCTCCTTGGGTACCAATAAAAGGAACATTAGGATACTCTCCGCAATGATCAATAACAGCTACCTCATCCAGACCCCTGAAAGTCCAAATGATGTCATTATCAGTGAGAGACATTAACCTATGAGCCCAACCTCTTCCTTCTTTGTTCTTCAGCATGAACTTAGGGAGGTGCGAAATAAACCACCTCACCAACAAAGGAATACAACACCACAGAGTTCCTCGTCTTCGGGCAGTACGAGCATAAAGTTGTTGCAGGATATCACCCAAGAGAGTGGGCACAGGGTTCCGAGACATGAAGATACTTATGGAAGTGACGTTAATGAAGTTATCAAGATTAGGAAACAAGACTAGACCATAGATTAAGAGAGCCAGGATGTCTTCATACGCCCTGAAGTCTAAGTCATTCCAGAAACTGTTAGCTTTACCGATCAGAAACTTGGCCAAGAAACCCTTAACTCTGCTCCTAGTCACCCAATTGTCCATTACCTCTTTGTGGGTCAAGGGAAGGGCTGCAGCAATCTCCTCAAGCCTAAGAGTCTTTTCCCAACAAGTGAAGGGAGTCTGATCCAAGATAGGGATACCAAGCAAATCAGAGAATTCTTCCAGGGTAGGGACCAGCTGGAAGTCTTGAAAGGTGAAGCAATTGTACAAGGGATCATAAAACTGGGTCAGGACACTCATCAGTTGTTGGTCCCACTTTGCAGTGACTAACCCGAGAAGAGAACCATGCCTCTGGATGAAGGAAGTGGTGTTTTGGATTCTGCTAACCAATTCTTCAAGCAACTCAGGTGGGTGAACAAAGTTGAACCGGATAGTGTTCCTTCGCACAGGCATCATGATGTCCTACAAAATAGAGCAAAGGTGAAACCCTCTTGTCTTTGAAATGGTCAGTCCTTATGCAGGATGCATGCAATGTCTATGATGGTATGATGTCATGATAAAGCACACCACAAGTATTCACAAAGGCAAACATGATAAGGCACGCAGGTCACACAAGACAGCCCTTAGGGTTTAGGCCAGCATGAAGTTCAGGTACTACCCTCTTTAAGTTTGTTGGTTAAGACCTGTCCTATCAAAAGTAACCGGGTTCTAGAGGATCCCAATATCACTGACTACCCTCAATCGGTCATAACTCCAGCGTCGCAATCTTTTCTTGCGGCCAGAACCATCGCGAGAGTTTAGCCTCAATGGGTGTAGCATACTGCTACTGTTCTATGGCCAAGTTGGGTCCATTAGGGTTCTAAGGTCGGTTGGTGCTTAATGACTCCTCAGAAGACCCATATTCTCCTCGTTGCGACACAAGGGATATCGGTACAGACCAAGATGCCACACCAACGTAGTCATTGTTTCACCCGTGTCGGTCTACGTCGGACAGGTCCCTCACAGCTTATGCTACCTAACAGGGTATCCCCAGATCCGAGTTAGGATCTATGAAACTCCAAGACAATGCCCATAATAATAAAGCAAACAAAACAAAGCAATTGAAAACATAAGTATGAGCTATCCTAAGGTACACCTCACTTTAAGTCTCCCCAGCAGAGTCGCCAGTTTTGTGATCGGTGGAAATAGAACTGACTGTTTAAAGCTGGATCGCGTATGTCGCGGTAAGCAAGAGTCGCCACTGTCTTTTATTTTCTCCAACATGGACAGGATAAAAGCACAGCAAAATTCCTTATGAGAACGTTTCTCGGTTCGGGAGGTAGATTTATAGAAAGGGAAGGTGTTAGCACCCTTTCTATCTGTGGTTATCCACGGGCTCTTAGATACTTGCTCTTATGTTTTCAAAATGTTTGCTTTTCAAAATGTGAGTGGGTTTGAAAAAGTTTCATTGAAAGATTTCTGAGTGACTCTTGTATCTGTCCTCAAGAGTGTTTGAAAAATTTGTTTTGAAAGCTTTTGAAAGTGTCGGTGTGAAAAGATTTTTTGATTTGTTTTTGAAGAGAGCAAGTATCCATGAGTCATCTACCTACCCTAAGGAATTAGGCTGTGTAAAAGTCCTTAAGGTAGTGCCATCCCACCATTGAGAGGTAGGTAGCACCACCGTTGGAGGTGTTCGGGTCAATTCGATTTTAGGGACAGTGTGGTCACCGAAGCAACAGTTAGGACACCTTAGAAGCAACCCTAATGTCCTAGATCCTTTTTAATCCGAGGCAACCGTTTCGAGGCAACTGTTTCGAGGCAACTGGATCTTGGACACAAGAGCGACTGCTAAAACGTCCTATACTTGACGACCACGTTTCGAAGGCAACGAGTGAGGCGTACCCTAGAAGTGGTGTGTGTATTGTGTGTTGTTTTCATGTTATGTTTTATCTTTGATCATGGCATCGTGAGCTACGAGTTGTTTTTAATTACCATACATTCTTTCATGCAAGTTTAGCAGTCAAGAGTGCGGAAAATTAAAAGACGGAAAGATAAAAGCTACGCTATTACAAGGCGCGGGTATATACATCGCCAAAATACAAAGACCTATTTTTGATAGAGATGCGGAAAGTAAAAAAAACGATAAACCTAATTACTATTGCATCCGGAAAGCAGTTACATAATAATCAATAAGAAAAAATAAGAATAACGTGCGAAAGAATAAAATCAGGACGTCCGAGGGTGTTGGACCCTTTTGAGAAATTAAATTAAATTAAAGCCTAATTAATTATTTAATTAAATAAAAGAAAGTGTGTTTTTTATGTTTTTGTATTTAATGAAATAAAGAAAATAAAATCAAGAGAAAACCTTAATTCTAAGTTTATTTTAATTATTAATGAAAAATATTAAAGTTAACCTAATTTAAGCTAATTAATTAATTTACATGTTATTTACAAAAATAATAGTAATTAATAATGATAATAACAATGATGAAAATAATTAATTAAGAAAAAGGTAAAAATGTCAAAAACCTAATTCTATGTATTTATTAAGAAAAGAGATTAAATTTTAAACCTAAATTAAACTAAAGTTAATTGTTAACATTTATTTACAAAAATAAATTAGTGATGAAATTAATAAATAGTTAAATATATTTACAATTTTTGATTTCTGATTTTTATTATGAAAAATTATTTGTGGTGAATTAAATATTAATTAAAAACAATTGAAAGAAATTAAAAGAAAAGAAAGAAAATAAATATGCAAACCAAGGGGGGTGTCAGGCCCAAAGTGGAGGCTTATGTGGAATTCAGGCCCATTAGACAAAGCAAGTCTAGTTGACTTTCTGATTGTATGCATGATGGTTGACTGGAGTATACCATGGGCTTCATTCTGTGGCCACTGGATTGATCTCATGTCCACTTGTCAGGCTTAAGCGTGAGTACGTATGGGGGGCCTTTGAACGAACGCTGCACTAGAATATGTTAAAACAAAAATTATCAATTATGTGGGGGGACCTGGGAATCGAACCCAGGTCCCTATGCTTGCAAGACACGTCCTCCACCATCTGAGCTACCAAGCGCGTTTGTATACATAATAATAAAGAAATATAATATATGAAAAGTGCCCATTATGCTGAAACATTAAAAAAAGCGCGCTAAGGTTTAAACTCCCCAATCACATGATGCCACGCCCATCTTCTTCCTCATTTTCACCTGCAACATGAATAAGACAGCGGGGGTTTTAAACCCCCACAAAGCAAAAGTCCAAAAAATAGCGATTACGCGCACAGATTAAATAAATTGAGCGCGAGTATCTCAATGAATTCGGCTTGTTGCAACGAGTTCGTCCCTATTGGTCTTGAGGTCCAATTTTACAGTACAAGGAAAACCCCAATATGGGAGCTCTGAAACCCTAAAACGCGTTAATGGCAAATCATGATTCAGAGCCTTATAATGCAATTAAACCATGTTATTAGCTTCAGAAGGTTCCTGTGAATACAAAACACCCAACAATATGTATCAAATGCGCATGAATCATGACATGAAATTCTGGAAAATAATGCAAACCGTAGGGCTTGTTCTTGCGCGTTCTTTGGGTTTCAGGACTCATTCTTGATTGCAATAGACTCCTGGAGACTCAGGCAAGGTGATTGAATCCTTTTTAGGCGTGGAAAGGCACTGCAAGTAGGAAATCAGTTTCACACTTTTCCCTATTTTTTGCAAATTGGTTCTATGGCTTCAGCAGCTTTCACGTGTGTCCTTGAATAGGGTTTCACTCAGCATATGTATGTGATGCAAATTAGGTCAAAACCTTGGCCCAAAAGTCCATGAATTAATGTTTCAAATCCTTGATTTTCAATCATGTAATTTTCAATCTTTTTCCATGAAAACCTTGCCAATTATGGAAGATCTTGTCCCCTTGGATGATGCACGAAATCTTTAGCATGTGTGGAGTGTATTTGCTTCATAAAAAGATTTGCCAACCATGCTTTGATATTTTTTCTACAATTAAAACCAATTAAATGAATTAATAATAATAAAAACTCAATTAATTAATTAAAAATAAGAAAATAAATCCTTTTAAGCTCAATGGGTCGTGCATAGGCCTTGGGTAATGATTCAAGAAAGAATTTGAGGCCCATTAGCAAAATTGAAGCTTTTTAGGCAAAGTTGACTTTTGAAAGTTCCCAAAAATTTCCCAACTTCTCCAATTCATATCTTGCTCAATTTTGAAGCTATGAACATGTTCTTGGACATTTTGGAAAGGTCTTGAAGTCCTCCAACCAATGTCTTTGGTCCCATGTCATTTTGATTTACCAATCTCAAGTTATGGTCTTTGACTTAAAGTGCCTTTTTGTTGACTTTTGAAAATGACCTATAATGTTGAAATTGATAACTTTTTGTGAGAGCATTTCTTGGACTTGGAGTGTGAAGATGAGTTGTAGGAAATGTCATCCCCTTCAAAATGAGCTTTGGATGGGATTTTTCTGATAAACCATGAAGAAGTTATGCCTTGGTCAATTTGCAGTTGACTTTTCAGCTGTCCAAAAATAGAAACTTTTGCATCTTGAGACTTTTTGAGCCATGCTTGTGGAATCATGATCAAGAATTGATCAAATGATGATTTTGGCTTCAAAATAAGATGTTGACCAAAATTTTTGACTTTTGACTGTCAAATGACCATTTTACCCCTGTAGTTGACTGTGAAGCATTTAGGGTTTTTGACTGTGCAACTTGATGCTGTGAGCCTTGAAACTTGGCATATGGATGCTTGACAATGTATATAGGCATATGGGACTTGATTGGACCTTTGAAAACTTCAATTTCTTTGCCAGAACCAAAACCCTAGTTTTGACTGTGTTAGGAGGTAATTGGACTGTGCAACCCTTGAGAGATTTTGAACCATGATCCTGCCAAATCTTGAAGAATATGGGAGGGAAAATTTTGGGGTACAACAACTGATTCTTAGGCCAATCTGAAAAAATCAGGAGAAGCCAGAAGCTGTGATTTCTTATGAAAAAAGTAGGAGGGAAAATTTTGGGGTACAACAGTTGCCCCTGTTCAATCTTCTTGAACCTGAAGAGTTAGATTGGCAAGCTTGCCTTTCGCGACTCGAGGGTAAAAGGAGATTGGACACTAGAGTTCCCAAAAAATTTGCACTCAGTGATGTGATGGTAGAGGGAATGGGCTTAAAGATGCCATTTGGTGATGGGCTTAGAGATGCCATCTAGGGATGTGACAAAATCTTGTCGGGGGATGGGCTTAGAGATGCCATATGGAAATGTTTGGAGGAGGATGGGCTTATAGATGCCATCTGAAGGTGTTTGTTTAACTGTATGTCATTGATGAGTGGACGAGTATCAGGAAGGTATCCATGTTTTGGAAAATCTCTGAACTGGGGGTCTGAATAAGCAATAGATTGACATCCGTGTCTGGAAGCATCCGTAAACTATTTTCAGAAGTCTGGAAATTGAATAAGCAATAGATTAGCATCCGTTGTTGGGAAGCGTCCGTAAACTGTTTTCCAAAGTTGAGAAGAATCTGAACAAGCGATAGTTTAACATCCGTTACTGGAGAACCCGTGAACTGTTTTCAGCAGTCTTGAAGTTGAATAAGCAATAGAGCAGCATCCGTTGTTGGGAAGCGTCCGTAAACTGTTTTCCAAAGTTGAGAAGAATCTGAACAAGCGATAGGTTAACATCCGTTACTGGAGAACCCGTGAACTGTTTTCAGAAGTCTTGAAGTTGAATAAGCAATAGAGCAACATCTGTTGTTGGGAAGCGTCTGTAAACTGTTTTCAAAAGTGGAAGTGGAGAAGGAACCGGTGTAGGGTTTCCTGACGATGAGTCCATGTAAAACTGCATCTGAATGAATCTAGAATAAGTATCAGAATGTCGCCATGTCTGGGTCACATCTGAACTATCTCTATAAGGAATCTCGGAAGATGAAGATCTTTGTCTGTCGACTGATCTTTCCTGCAAAGGTAAAGAGTTAGTTGTATGCAATGTCATGATGCATGATGCAATGTATGTTATATCAATGTTTATGATATGAATGTGATGAATGCGCATGTAAGCTGATGAGCTGTCTTGCTGAGGATAGATGAATCCTGGATGGCAAGAGATAAAAGAATCTTGACTGCCGCCGGGGAAAGTAATTCCTTGACTGCTGTAGGGGATTGCAAGAATCTCTTGATCGTTGAAAATGAGAAATCCTGGGACCGCTGTTGGGGAATCAGGAGCTTGGGTTGTATGCCAATCTACTGGGGATTCCTGCCTTGAGGGGATCTTCACTGGAGAATATTTGAATACTCTGTGAGGAACTGAGAATGAGAGTCTTCATTCTGCTTGGGGATTGATAGTTGGAAGTTTTAGCTCCGCTGGGGATTGCAAGAATCTTTTGATTGCTGCAGGTGTTGATCTAGGATCCTGTGTAGGGTTTCTTGATGATGAGTCCGTGTAAAACTGCATCTGAAGTTGTGAAGGAACCGGTGTAGGGTTATCTGATGATGAGTCCGTGTAAAACTGCATCTGAAGTTGTGAAGGAACCGGTGTAGGGTTTCCTGATGATGAGTCCGTGTAAAACTGCATCTGGATTTGAGAAGGAACCAGTGTAGGGTTTCCTGATGATGAGTCCGTGTAAAACTGCATCTGGATTTGAGAAGGAACCGGTGTAGGGTTTCCTAATGATGAGTCCGTGTAAAACTGCATCTGAGGTTGAGAAGGAACCGGTGTAGGGTTTCCTGATGATGAGTCTGTGTAAAACTGCATCTGAATTTGAGAAGGAACTGGTGTAGGGTTTCCTGATGATGAGTCCGTGTAAAACTGCATCTGAATTTGAGAAGGAACCGGTGTAGGGTTTCCTGATGATGAGTCCGTGTAAAACTGCATCTGAATTTGAGAAGGAACCGGTGTAGGGTTTCCTGATGATGAGTCTGTGTAAAACTGCATCTGAATTTGAGAAGGAACCGGTGTAGGGTTTCCTGATGATGAGTCCGTGTAAAACTACATCTTGGATTTGAGAAGGAACTGGTGTAGGGTTGCTTCATGATGAGTCCGTGTAAAACTACATATGAATTTGAGAAGGAACCGGTGTAGGGTTTCCTGATGATGAGTCCGTGTAAAACTGCATCTTGGATTTGAGAAGGAACCAATGTAGGGTTGCTTCATGATGAGTCAGTGTAAAACTACATCTTGGATTTGAGAAGGAACCGGTGTAGGGTTGCTTCATCATGAGTCCGTGTAAAACTACATCTGAATTTTAGAAGGAACCGGTGTAGGGTTTCCTGATGATGAGTCCGTGTAAAACTGCATCTTGGATTTGAGAAGGAACCAGTGTATGGTTGCTTCATGATTAGTCCGTGTAAAACTGCATCTGAATTTGAGAAGGAACCGGTGTAGGGTTTCCTGATGATGAGTCCATGTAAAACTGCATCTTGGATTTGAGAAGGAACCAGTGTAGGGTTGCTTCATGATGAGTCCGTGTAAAACTGCATCTTCCAACATGTGATGAAGGAACTGTTGAACACTTTTGACATTCGAATGCCCCAAGTGATGATGAAAGAGACTTGCCCCAAGTTCACTGAACCTTTGAGAGATTTGTTGAAATCTTGACTGGACTGCCCCAGGTTAACTGAACTTTGAAAAATCTGTTGAAACCTTGACTGGACTGCCCCAGGTGTGCTGGATAGTGACATGTCATGCCCCTTGTTGATAGGAGATTTGTCAATGGAAGTGTCATCCTTTTTGAATTGATTTTATTCACTGAGAGAGCTTTCGTTCATCAGATATTCATTGTGTGAACTTCTCCGCTGTTAAACAAATAGCCAAACGCAAACAGTGATATTCAAGTAATGCAAAGTTTATGTCTGTCTCGAAGTTTTGAAAAATGCGTTTTTTAGCAGAAAACTTTTTATAAGACAAATCAACGCAAGATTTAGAGCAAAGCCTTACAGGAGTCAGGATACCTTTTGTAACAGTATGCTTTCGAATTAACCCATGATTCAATTAGGACTTTTGAAGGGTTATAACGTGGTTTGGTTCACGGTTTAAGAAACAAAGGATAAAGGCTCAAAGTGTATTTGTACCCACCCGCTCTCCGTGATGTTCTTCAATCCTAAGCTCAATTAATTGTGCGTCGAACTCCATTCGAATTTGGAATGACTTTTTGAGTGATGGTTCACCAATTGAATTTTGGAAGACAGTCATCATCTCCTTTTTCTTTTGCAACATTTTTCATGTTGTTGAGGATTTGTAATGACCTCTTTCTTTTGATTTGTTATCCCTAACTTTTGCCTGACTGTTCCTGTTTTTGAGATCACAGTCAGCGGGATGCCCCAGCTTTCTTAAGCCTCCTTTATAGGTTTTGGTTCAGTGGGCTTTTCTCTTTTGAGAGATAATGACTGCCTATGAGATAAGGAACCATCACTGTCTTTTGATTCCAGAGGAATGCTTTTCTCTTTTTGATGTTATTCATTGTATTACGAACTGAGAGTTTGCGACTTCAATGCACATTTCTTTTTTTTGAATTAACTGAGATACTACCCTGCCCCAGGTTTATATCAAAGGTTTTGATTGTTTAGAACATAAAACTCCTACTTCTTTGGCTCGAAGGGGTTGACTAGGGATTATCTTCCTTATAACTCCAGTGTTTGGGAATTGAAAGAAATGCCTGTACATCATCAGCAAGGTCTGTTCAAAAGCATACTGTATGAGATTATGGTATTGTTTCGTCATCCTCCCTCTAAAGGCTTGTAGCTTTTGCAAGAGTTAAATGTCATAAAGAAAGTAGAAAGCATAGTTTAAGAATAGTGAAAACAAATGGATGAATTCAAGACAAATATATGCAATGCATTAATGAAACAGAGTTTGACATTAATAGATAATTGTTTGAATAACAAAGAGATTACAACTTGAAAATTCAAAATGAAACAAAAACAATCTCGATGATTTGGCATAGGAGCAGTGATCATGCTGGGGTCTCTGGAGGACCAAACTCAATCTCCTTGGCATCAATCAAATTCTGAATCTTGTACTTAAATGCCCAACAGTCGTTAGTATCATGTTCAGGACTGTCGGAATGATAAGCACATATTGCATTAGGATTGTAGTTAGGAGATGAAGTCTTGGGGTTTGGATGAGGCCCTATCAATGAAATCAGATTCATCTTCAACAAGTGTTGCAGTGCTTGAGACAGCGACATGTTGATGTTGGTGAACTGCCTCTTAGGCTCGTCTGGCCTTTGTTGATTTCCTTTTGGCTGTTGTCGGCGTGACGTATAACCAGAGACCAGGACTGCCCCTGCATGTTGATCATGACGACCCTTTTGATTAGCCGCTGCATTGGACTCTTTCTTCCCATTGTAGGGAGTTTTCTGAGCATCAGAGGGTGTAGCTCCTTGGATCTTTCCACTTTTGATGCCAACTTCGACCTTTCGCCGGTCAGTATTAGCTCGGTGAACCCAACTGAGGAGCTTCCAATTAAGTGATTGAAGAAAGGCCCTGTCAAAGTTCCCATGAAGATGTCAATCAGCTCTCTGTCAGTTAAAGGAGGTTACACCCTACCAGCCAGATCTCTCCACTTTTGGGCATATCCTTTAAAGCTCTCGTCGGGACCCATGGTCATGTTCTGCAATTGCACACGAGTTGGTACAAGATCAGCATTGTACTGATACTGTTCATAAAAAGCAACAGCTAAGTCCTTCCAAGTGTGGATGCGAGAACTCTCCAATTGATAGAACCACTCGAGTTGAGCCCCTACCAGGCTTTCTTGGAAGAAATGGATCCAAAGCTTTGGATCAGTTGTGTATGGTTGAATCTTGCGGACATAAGACTTTAGATGCATCTTAGGGCAAGAGACTCCATCATACAGAGCCAAGGTAGGGACTTTGAACTTTGGAGGGATGACCAATCCAGGAACCAAACCCATGTCTCCTAAATCCAAGCCAGGTATTTATTGAACCTCCATAGCATTGAGGCGATCCTCCAACTGTTTGTACTTGTCATCAGCGGGAGGATATTGTTCTTCGGAGTAGTCAGCTTCATCAATCTCCAGATTGTGGTCTTCTTCAAGACTATCCCCTATGTTGGATGGAGTTGCAAGGTCTAGGGTCTTAGGTCTTCTTCTCAAGTTCAGGATGCTCGCTGCCTTCTTGGACTTCTTCTTCTTGTCTTTGAGAAGGAGAGCTGTCAGATCCTCTTGCCCTTTACCCATAGCCAGAAGCATTTGTTGGAATTGAGCATTTTGAGCTTGGAGATCTTTCACCGTTTGTTCCATATCCATCTTACTGAAATAAACAGTAGGAAGATAAGGAGACCCGTATGGGAGAAACCTGCTATGCAATGATATGTATGATATATGTATGCAATGTTTTCAAGGATCTCTTGGGGTAAACACAAGAGAATGTTAGAGGTTGAACTTTGATCTTTGATTGGAGAACTTTGCACCGGTGGATGTCTTTCCACGAGAATCAAGCTCACCATGTCAAGTGGATCATAGCCCCTGATTCAAGTTGTTGCACTTGATCTTCGATGGCATTTGTTTAGAGGAGAAAACCTCTTGCCTTTTGGTAGACGTCTGGTTCAACGTGACCCTACATCAAAAGAAACCTCGAGATCCTTGAAATGGTTATTGAAAAATGCCATGGTATGATGTCATGATGTTATGTACATGTATGCAAAAGCAAGTGAGTGTATATACAGGCAATCATATTCACACAAAGCAAACAAGTCCTTAGGTTTAGGCTTGCATGGGGTTGTAGGTAAGTACCCTCTTGAAGTTAGTTGGCTTATCCTGTCCTAGAATAGAAACCGGGTTCTAAGGAGCTCAATATCATTGGATTATTTTCTGTGTTCATTATTTTGGTTTAGCCACTTAACTGGCGACCAAAATATTCCAAGAAAACAACCCTCAATGAGTGTAGTATCGAGTATCTACCAACTTCGGACTGCACCAAAGTCGGTCATCTCACTACCCCTAAAAAGGCTAAGATGGTCAATTAAGATTCTAAGAGTTCGTTAGTGCTTCATGACATCACTCAGCGGCCCCGTACTCTCCTTGATTGAACTCAAGGGTTACCGGTACTCACAAATATGTCACGCTAACATAGCTTACTGCTTCAACCATGTCGGTATACCCTGCACAGTTCCCTCACAGTTTTATTGCTATTTACCTAAAAAGGTGCCCCCAAATCCGAGTGTAGGATTTACAACAAACCCAAAAAATAAAGCAATCAAAGCAATCAAAGCAAGTATGTAAAGGTGATCTAAACCCTAAGGTAACCCCACTTTTAAATTTCTCCCCAGCAGAGTCGCCAGTTCTGTGATACGGTGGGAGAACTGACTTGAGGTTTTGCGTTTGTATTCGCACTTGTTCGGTTTAGCAAGAGTCGCCACCGACTTTTTATTTTATCTTAAAGGAAAGGTTAAAAAGCACAGGAAAAACCTTTTGAGATGTTTCGTGGGTTCGGGGGGTAGATTATGAAAAGGGAAGGTATTAGCACCCTTTTCATCCATGGTTATCCATGGGCTCTTAGTTACTTGTTTTAGATCACTTGCCTTGATTTTCAATTGCTTGAAATGGTGGTGTGTGTGTGTTTTGAAAATGTTTTGAAAAAGATGCCTTGTCTAGGCAACCGTTGTAACAATTCTTTACTCGAATGTTTTACAAAGGTGTGTGTCTTTTCGAAAAGATGTTTCAAAGTTTTTGAAAGTTGTTTTTGAAAGTTGTGTTGTGAAGTGGGTTTTGAAAAGTAGGCAAGTGTGTTTTGCAAGTTTGATCAAGTAACTAAGAGTTGTCTACCCCTAAATTTACTCAAAGGTTTTTTCTATGTTTTAACCCTTTTAACAGTATTGTTCCACCATTGTATTTGGTGGACAATCTTGTGTTAGGATGTTAACGAGACGGGCGCGGGTCATCGTATGGACCATGAATGCAATGGTGCCAAGTGTCTTTGGCAATTTGCTTGAAGGGACTATGATCATTTTGTTTAGGCAACTTCGAAAGCGTCATCGAGGGACTATGATCATTTTGTTTGTTTTTGTTTTGCCAAAGAAACTCAACATGCAAGCATGGCCCATTTTTGGAAGGCAACGAGCGGGATTACCCTAGGGGTGCAAGTGTGAATTGTGTATTGATTGTCATGCATTTATCTTGTATTAGTTTATCTAGCGGTTGATCTTATTTACATACAAACCCTAGGTCTAAACATGGTATAATTGAAAGCGATAAATTGCGGGAATTTAAAGTCTACGCTATTACAAATAAGTATCCGGGAATGGGGGTACAAATATTTACAAATGGGGATGAGACTTATTAGGAGAGTAGTGTCCAAATATATTTACAACCAAATCGAATCGCATTCTCAAATGTAATGTATATCAATGTATAAGAATAAAAGACAAGCAAATGTATTGGTGTAAGTGCATGTGATTATTTACAAGTGAGAAAAGTATGTTAACTTAATACAAATTTAAGTAAGTATTTATTTTTGGGTTTTTGTTAATTATGTACAAACAAAAGTTTCAAAGAAAAGAAAAATGTTTTAAGTTAAAGAAAATTATTATTTGTATTTTAGTTTCTATACAAAAGTTTTAATTAGAGAAATGTTTTAAGTTTAAGAAAAATTTATGTATTTATATATAAACAAATGTTTAATAAAAAAAATCTATTTTTAGGTATTTATTGATATCTTATATACAAGGATTTTATTTAACTCAAAATAAAATATTATTATGTATTTTTAATTATACTAATAAAAAAGTAATTTAAGAAAAATTTATATAAAAAAGATTATAACGTATTATTTTATTTACAAACAAAAATGAAATATATTAGTTTAAATTATAAAAATAAAAATAAAATGATAAGTAAAAAAAAGATGTTAGTTTATGTAAAAAAAAAAAAGGAATGGGCTTTAGTGTTAGTAAGAGAGGCAGGCCCAAGCGAACAGTTTTAAGCAAAAAGGGGGGGGGGGGTATACACGCTGGAATTCTGATGGGCTTAGGCGTTTATGGGGGCGAACCGGCCCAAGGTTTTTGACACAATTGTTTGTTAGGGTTTGAGAAATTTGTTCAGAACTAAGGGTTACGGGCTAGAGCGGCGCTCATCGTCTTCTCCATCCTCTTCACTTTCTCAAGCCAAGCATGGCCTATTGATGCTCCTCCAACCTTAGGCTACCAGGCGCCGCCTCTACTTCCTCCTCTCCATGGTCACGCAGGCGGTGGTTATACAAGGGTATAATTTCTGTCTTATTAGGGTTTCGAGCTTTGCATGCTTTTAACTTTTTCATGTATTGATTTTTATTATTTGGTGTTATTTGTTTCTGTTTGAGGTGCGTGAGAAGGAAGAGGACGATACCTTTTTTTTTTGAGATGGAGGAATGTACTGGAGGCGCCTAGGGTGGCCGGAGACGGAGGTAGCAATGATGCTAGCTTGCTCTGGTATTCCTGGTACTCATATTTGCTTTTTGTTAGGTTTTGTGATGAAACGTCTGAAAACCCTAGCTTCTAGTTCTCTCTTCTGCTTATTTGCTTGCTTGCTTGCTCCTTTCAATGATGATTATCTGAGATGCTTGTTTGCTCGCTTGCTCCTTTCTTGGCTTGCTTCTGTATGATTATTTGATGATGTTGTGTTTCGAACCTCTGAATGGCTTGCTTCAGTTTGCCTCTGATTATGATATCTGAGTTTGCTTTTGATATTGTTTCACTTCTGAATAGCTTTTCCTCTGAGCTTGATAGTATTGATTCTGAGTTGCTTGATGTACTACCCTATGATGAAGTTGCTCTGAGGGTGTTCTTGAATGATTGCTAGATGAAGGCTTCAAGGTTTGTGGTTCTGCAGGTGAAGGCTTTCAAGGTTTATCAGTTGGCTTGTTTGTGTTCTTGGTTCTTTTACAGGCTGTGAGTTCTTGCTTCTATATTTGAAACAAGTTAGCAGGCTTCAGGCTTGGTTACAGGCTTGAAGTTTTAGGCTTCTGGTTGTTTGAAGTTTGTTTCTGGTATAGGCTGTAGCAGGTTTTGGCTTGTGTTTGAGATTTAGAAAGGCAGGAGGTTTATGCTTAGCAGGTAGTTTGAATGTTTTACAGGATGCAGGGCTTTGTTGTTTGAAGTCAGGTTACAGGCTTGGCTTTGATTTGTGAGTTTGCTTCAGTTTTGTATGGCCTTGAGTTTTGTAACTTACAGGTTTATGCAGGTTGTTGTACCCCAAAATTTTCCCTCCCATATTCTTCAAAGTTTTGACAAGCATCACCTCAAATGGTTCAAAGTCTACTCAAGGGTTGCACAGTCAACCATCCTCCTAAGCCAGTCAAATTAGGGTTTTGATTCTTGCAAGGAAGTTGAGGTTTTCAAGGGCTCAATCAAGTCCCATATGCTCATATACATTGTCAAGCACCTACATGTCAAGTTTCAAGGCTCACAAGGTCAAGTTGCACAGTCAAAAACCCTAATTACTTCACAGTCAACTGTAGGGGCAAAATGGTCATTTGGCAGTCAAAAGTAAAAATTTTTGGTCAACGTCTTATTTTGAAGCCACAATCATCATTTGGTCAAATCTTGACCATGATTTCACAAGAATGGCTCAAAAAATCATCAAGATGCAAAAGTTTCTATTTTTGGACAGCTGAAAAGTCAACTGTAACTTGACCAAGGCATAACTTTTTCATGGTTCATCATAAAAATCCCATCCAATGCTCATTTTGAAGGGGATGACATTTCCTACAACTCATCTTCACATTCCAAGTCCAAGAAATGCTCTCACAAAAAGTTATCAATTTCAACATTATAGGTCACTTTCAAAAGTCAACAAAAAGGCATTTTAAGTCAAAGACCATAACTTGAGATTGGTAAATCAAAATGACATGGGACCAAAGGCATTGGTTAGAGGACTTCAAGACCTTTCCAAAATGTCCAAGAACATATTCATATGATCAAAATTGGGCAAGATATGCATTGGAGAAGTTGGGAAATTTTTGTGAAATGGCCAAAGTCAACTATCCTTGAAACTTCATTTTTGACAAAAAAGGGCCCACTTTTTCCACTTGGATCAGCTTTGCCATGCTTACCACGTGTCCCATGATTTATTTCAAGATTAAAGATTAATTTTTCTATTTTTATTTAATTTTATTTGATTTAATTCATTTTAAATCTTTAAAATTCAAATAAAAATCAAAGAAATTAATTAAGGGATATCTTTGAGTTTGAATAGCTTTGATACACCATAACTCACATGCCAAATTCGTGTACAGCCTATTTCAAACACAAAATTCAAATTTGAAGCAAATATGGCAAGTGGTTCAATGATGGTTATGGAGCAAATCAAAACCTCATTACAAGGCTTTAAGGCTCATGATATTGGTTGATTATTATTCATAACCTGATATGCAAGCCTCCCACACCTGATACAAGACCTAGAAAACTCAGAAACGGCGAAAGCAATTTCAAAATTTCAAGAGAAAAGTCACAAATTAAAAACCATTTCCCAACACAATTCAAGCTTTCTTTTTGATCCAAACACGTTCCTTACATCACCAGGAACCTTTTGCAAGCACAAACAAGTCCTCACACTCAAGAAATCACGCTACATAACTCATACGGTTTGCATTCTTTTCCAAAATCACAAACCTCCATTTATGCATTTTTAACACTTTTTGTTGATTGCATTATGCTCACAGGATCCATACAAAGCTTTCCATATGATTTAATTTGAGAATGGTGCCTTAAATTGAAAATCACCATGGACGGATTTCTAGGTTTTCAAAGTTTGTAATTTGGGGTTTTTCACATAGTGTAAAATTAAGCCTCAAGACTTACATGGCCAAACCCAGCAGGATGAGACGAAGCTAAAGCACACCTCGCGCCCTTTTTATATGCAACGAGCGTCTAATCGCTATTCTTAAAATGCTTGCATTTTGTGGGGGGTTAAAACCCCCGCTATGTGTTTTTTATTTTACAGGAAATGGAGAAGATGACTGCGTGCCTTCATGTGATTGGCAGGTTCAAATTGGGCGCGCGCTTTTTCTTATTTTCAGCATATAGTGCGTTTGTTTTATATTATGTTTCTTTTCTATTATACTAACACACGCGCATGAGTGATGCAATGGTGGAAGACGTGGCTTGTAATCTCTGGGACCTGGGTTCGATTCCCAGGTCCCCCCATAATTCATATTATTTTTTCAAATACATTCCTGTGCAGGGTTCCAAATGGTGAGTACCATGTGCTCTCACATCCAACATGCCAAGTGTCCATCAGTGCAGATCCAAGGGCCAAGAAGTGAGGAGCACCATGCTCAGAAGTCAACAGCGCTCCACTCAATTCCAAAGGTCAACGTGGCTGAAGCTTCAATGGGCCATAATTCCAATCAAACACCCTCAAATTCCAGCCCATACCCCCCTTTGGGTTTACTCTTCCCTTTTTTTTTATTTTGTCATTTTCATTTTTTTTATTTGCCTTATTTTATTTCTTATTAACAAATTAACCAACTAATATTTTTTTAATAAAAAATCAAAAAAAAGAACTAACATTATTATTATTATTATTATTTTATTTTTGTAAATAAATATTAAATAATTGAATTAGCTTTAATTAGGCAATTTTAACTTTTTTGAATAACTAAAATAATTTAGAATTAGGTTAACTTAGAATTTTAATTCTTTTATTTTATTTCATAAAAACATAAAAAACACAAAAAATATTTTCTTTCAATAAATTAATTAATTAGTTTAATTATTAGTTATTAATTCCATTTAATCACAAAAAAGACAAAAAATTTCAATTTCTTTTCTTAGGAGGGTCAAAACCCTTAGAACGTTCTCGATTTTTTTTATTCGTGCGCATTTATTTTATTTTGATTATTATGTAATTGCTTCCAAGAATGTAATAGTAAATAGGTTTACCTCTTTATTTTAATTCTTCGTACTTATTTACCAAAACGGGTCTTTGTATTTTTGGCGATGTATAGACCCGCGCCTTGTAATAGCGTAGAATTTATATTTCCGCAATTTACTTTCCGCACCCCCTAACTGTTAAATGCATGAAAGAATGTATGTAAATTAAAAAACAACCCGTAGCTCACAAATAACATGTACAAGATAACATTAACTGAAAAACAACACACAAAGCACATGCCACTTCTTAGGGTACGCCTCACTGGTTGCCTCGAACCTGGTCATCAAGTATAGGACGTCTTAGAGGTCACCCTTTGTCTCAAGATCCAGTTGCCTCGAAACGGTTTCCTCGGATAAAAGGATCTAGGACATTAGGATTACTTCTAAGGTGTCCTACCATTGCTTTGGTGACCATACTGTCCCGATAATCGAATTGACCCGAACACCTCCAATGATGGTGCTACCTACCTCTCAATGGTGGGATAGCATTATCTAAAGGACTCTTACACAACCTAATTCCTTAGAGTAGGTAGATTCTCACGGGTACTTGCTCTTTTCAAACAAACAAAAACAAACTTTTCGCACTCACACTTTCTAAAAGTTTTCAAACAAATTTTTCATACACTCTTGAGGACTGATACAAGAGTTACTTAGAAATTTTTCAAACGGAACTTTTTCAAAACCCACACACACTTGAAAAGCAAACAATCTTTTGAAAACATAAGAGCAAGTACCTAAGAGCCCGTGGATAACCACGGATAGAAAGGGTGCTAACACCTTCCCTTTCTATAAATCTACCTCCCGAACCGAGAAACATTCTCATAAGGAATTTTGCTGTGCTTTTGTCCTTTCCATGTTGGAGAACATAAAAGACGGTGCGACTCTTGCTTCCGCGACATTTCGCGAAACCAGCTAAAAACAGTCAGTTCTATTTCCACCGATCACACAGGTGAAGGCTATTTCTGGCTTGTGTTACAGTTTGTAGTGAGCTTGGTTTCTAAGCTTGAGGCAGGCCTGTATGTTTTTTCTTTTGATACAGGCTTGAGCTTGTGTTATTTCTTGGTGTTTTCTGCCTCCCCTTTGCTTGTTCTATAACAGTTTGTTTTATATCCTTTTGCCTAAGCCTGTAAGCCTCTCCACTTCTATTCTCTCTCTCTCTCTCTCTCTACAGATTAAAAAGCATTTTTTATTGCTTAAAACTGTACTATGCTCTGAAAAAGTGATTGGCTTGAAAATGATGATTTTGAATGTTTGCTTGCAATGTATCTTTCCTCTGCATACTTTCCAAATTTCCTGCATATTGTGTACTTCTTGATATCTTTTGGACAACCTTTTTGTACTTGTTGACAGCTTAATATATTTTGATATCTTTGGACAGTTTGGTTGACATCTTTGGCTTAGTTTGGTTATATGTTGTTCAGTTTGCCTTTGTGCATCAGTTTGGACTTTGGTTTGGACTTTTGGAATTATGCAGCCTGTTTGACAATTTTGAATTTGTGCAATATTGTAGCTTTGTGCATTTCATATTTTTGCAAGCATATTTCTATCCCTCTTTGTGAACCAAGAGTATTCTTGTGATTTGCAGAGAGGGTGAATAAACTGATTTCGGCCAGTTACTTTTAATGATGAACTTTAAATTAACTGTCTGCTTTTTTATTTTTCATCTGTATTGACTTCTCTTCTTTTTCTTTTTGCAGGTAAAAATTAATTGAGCAATGGGGAGCGTCAGTAGAAGATGAAGATTTAGAAAACTTAGGATATAGCTTTATTTTACCTTTAATCATTGTAACAATATTAATGTAAACAACTGTAAATAAATTCAGTGTTCCAATAATAATTTGTAACAAACAATTAAAGATGAATAAAAATCCTTCTTTGCCAGTTGATTCTTTTTTCAATTCACTGTCCATTTAATTATTTAAGTTTCTTAATTTAAAATAACTGGAAGTAAATCCCAACTATTCTAACTTAGAATAAATAAACAATTAATAAACATTGTGGTCTTGTCACTTAGCATCAATCAATAATAAACCCGTCGTTTCAAATAGCCATAAGCATTGCACAGTCAAATCAAAAAAACATCCATATTCCTTTGCCTTTACTGATTAAACCAAACACTGCAATTCTCAATTCAAATGCCTCAGCTCATATCCCAGAATAAATTGAAAAGAGCTATAGAATTAATTCTTTCTGAGAATGCGTGCACAAACCCTGATTCTTGATTTAATTTTCACAGAAGCGCCTGCCTGATCAAACCATGAGCCAAACTAAAACAAACCCTAATAATCTTCTTGAACTGTTCCAGAGTCCATTAAAACCCTAACTTTGTCTGACTGGTGAGAAAAAAGTCTGTTTGACTGATTCTTAGGCCAATCTGAAAAAATCAGGAGAAGCCCGAAGCTGTGATTTCTTATGAAAAATGTAGGAGGGCAAATTTTGGGGTACAACAGTGCGCATGTGCGAATGATTCAATTTCAGTTTATTTATCTTTGCACATTTAGGGTGATCTAACTGTTTTAAAATTAATCATACATTCTTGTCATGCATCCCTATATCATACATCTAACAATTAATGATTTGCGGAATTTAAACTACGCTATTACAAGGCTTCAGGTATTTACATAGCCAAAAACAAACCCTTTGAAAATAAAGCGATAAATGTAAATAAACGTCATAATTAAACTATTACAAGTTGTAGGCAGTTACGTCAATATGGTAAATAATAAAAATAAAGCCCACGAGAAGAATTAAGATCGACGAGAATTTAAGGTTTTGACCCTTCTAACCTAATTAAAAGAAAAATTGTTTTTTTGTTGTTTTTAATAAAAGAAATAAGTTTTCTAAATTAAATATACAATTAATTAGTTAATTAAATTAATTAATAAAAATAATTACATGACCTATTTTGGTTTCTTTGGTTATTTTAGGAAAAAATAAAATATAATTAAGTTAGTAATAAAACCTATTTATTCTAATTATTTTTAAGTTATTTACAAAAAGAAATTAAAGTTTTACCTAAAATTAAAATTTAATTAAGAAAAAATTCTAAATCTATTTTTATGTGATTTTTATATTTGTTTATTGATAAAAAAATAAAATGGATTAAAAGAAATAAACAAAACGAATAAAACATGAAAATAAAGATGGGCCTAGTAGCAAAAGTAAACAGGGGGTGGAATCATCAGAAATCCCTAGGCCCGAATCTTCGAAAGCTTCATGCTCTAACTATGGTGTGTTTTGATTCTTGCATGGAACCTATGATTCAACCATCCATAACTGTTCTATATAAACTCAAACAAACGTTAGCATACCATAAAATGTGATTAAAATTAGAGATTCAAAGTTTAAAATTTTACCAAACCGGTGTTGTCAAATGGGGGGGCGTGCTAGGCGTGTGATGAATTTCTCTTGGGCCTTGTAAGACTCTTGAGGACTTCAAGAGGATGGTTTGAGGATTGATGTCAATTGAGAGAGACCGGAACCTCGAGATATGACTTGCACTAATTCTTTGATTTCTGGAGAGCTTTTTGAAGAGCTTTTAGAGAGCTTTTTGAAGAGCTTTTTGAGAGATTTTTAGAGAGGATTTTCGTCCCTTTCAAGCTTGTATGGATCTATATTTATAGAGGAGAATGAGGATACAATAAAGCATAAAAAGAATCTCCCTCATAATGTTGTGTTTTAAGACCATGATCAAAATTTGAAAAAAATGCCATATTTGATGATTTTATGCTATTTTCACATGTGGATGAACCTGGACATATTTGAAGAGTTATTGCACGAAATCAATTGACATAAACCATCATAAAACTTTCCCAAAATGGATTCACATCAAAATTTATATTATTTATATTATTTATTTATTTAATTCTGAATTTTAATGAATAAAATATCAAAATAAATAGAATAAATAGTAGAAAAATGTATGGGTGGGCTTAGAGGTCGTGGACCATGTTAGGAATGAGTTTCAAACTTTAAAATATAGGCCCATTTGGAAAAAATCCAAGTTTGGTCAATATTTGCTTCATGCATTTTTTTCAAAAATTGTCCAACTTTGACGATGCATATCTCTCTCAATTTTAATCTTATGAGGGTGTTCTTGGACTTTATAGAAATATTAGGATGTCCCCTAAGAGACCTCTTTGGTTTCATCTCAATTGGATCTTCCATGTTCATGTAAGAAGCTTTGACCCGAAAGGTGTTTTTGTTGACTTTCCAAAATGACCTATAATGTCCAATTTCATAACTTCTTGTGAGTGCATATTTTTAACTTTGGAGATGAATATGGATTGTAGTGAATTTATCCTCTTTAAAATGAGATTTGGATGGGTCATTTCTCATAAAGTATGAGAAAGTTATGCTTGGTCAAACTTGAGTTGATGTTTCTTGCAAAACCCTAATTTAGCAACTTTTGAGTCTTGATGAATTATGAGCAATCCTTGATGAATCATGATCAACCCATGATAAAATGATGAAATATACTTAAAAATGAGGATGTTGACCAAAAATCTTGAAGTTTGACTGTATGTGGGCCATAGTTGACTTTTGCCCTAGCACAGTCGATTTTCAGGCCTTTGAACAATTGACTGAGCAAACTTCCTCTGCAAGGCTTGAAACTTGACATGGATGATCTTGAGAACATATTAGGACAATGTTGAGAATTTGGGGTCCCTTGGACTCAAGTATCTTGATGCAACATGAAACCCTAATTTGAGGTAGACTGCCTTAGGAGAGAGCTTGTCTGGCCAACCCTTGGACTACCTTGAGAAACTTGGGGATCTTTCTTGAAATGTTTTGAGAAATATAGGAGGGAAAATTTTAGGGTACAACAGTAGGCGTTCACGCTTTTCTATTCATGTAGCTACTTTGTAAGCTCCAAGAACCTTTTCTCACTAGCGTAGAATTGAGCTTCGAAGGTATCTCATTCTTCCTTTAGCTGAATCCAACCTTTTTGCAAGTCTTCGAGAGAAGTAGGCATGTCGGGATGGAGGACAGTGTATGGAACATCTCCTTCATCCACAAGTTCCATGATAACTGGTAGGATGAAGGGATAAGGCATCACGAGTTTCTGAGAACGAGCTCGTACCCACTTAAGATAAGGTTCAAGTGGAATAGATTTCTTGTGTCCCAGCGTCTTACTATCCAATTTGTTTACCATCCTCCAAGCTCGTATAAACTTCTAACGGTAACTTTGATTGTCGCTCTCGTAGTCGAATATCACTCCTTGGATGAGCATATCATGAGGACCATCTCTTCGGGTGTATCAAAACTATCGTAAGGCTAAGCAAGGGTTGTAAGTGATACCTATCCTAATGCCAAGCAAAGGGAAATTAGGGAATTCCCCACAACGGTCGATGATAGTAATGTTCTCCAGGGATTGAGAACACCAATAAATATCTGAATGTCTGAGCATCATCAACCTATGGGACCACCTCAAACCTTGTTCGTTCTTCAATACAGACCGGGGAAGATGTGAAATAAACCATCTAGCCAAGATAGGAGTGCAACACATGAGGATCCCTCTTTTCCTCCTAGTGCGAGAGTGGAGAGAATGTAGGATATCTCCCAACAGAGTAGGTATCGGATTGCAAGACATGAAGATTTTGACAACATTTACATCTATAAGTTGGTCAGGGTTTGGAAACAAAAGCATCCCATAGATGAGAAGGGCCAAGATTTCTTCAAAAGCTTGTAGATCCAAAGAGTTCCAACAATCTTGAGCTTTCTCAAACAAGAACTTAGCCAAGAACCCTTTAACACCACTCCTCGTTTCCCAATTAGTCGTGACATCAGATTATTGTAAGTGTAGTGCTCGGGAAATCTCTTCAGGTCTTGGATCTCTTTCCGTACCGTTGAAAGGTAGTTGATTGAGAATGGGAATCTTCAAGAGTTAAGATAATTCCTCCATAGTAGGTACTAGCTGATAATCGGGAAAAGTAAATCAATGGTGTAGAGGATCAAAGAACTGGAAAAGCACCTTCGTCATATCTTCATCAGTGCTAGAGGTAACCATGTTTAGGAGGAGACCATGTCTTTCGGTGAATGAAGAATTCTCAGGGACCCTCGATGCTAACTCTTTGAGTTGAGAAGGAATTCTTACGAGATTGACTTGGATAGTATTCATGCGGATAGAAGCCATGTCCTACAAAACAGAACAAAGATAAATCCCAATAATCCTTGAAATGGTTAGTGAGAATGAGTATGATGTTATGATGTTATGTACAAGTAAATATATACACAAGGCAAACAAGTACTTAGGTTTAGGCTTGCATGGAGTCTTATAGGTAAGTACCCTCTTGAAGTTTAGTTGGCTCAAACCTATCTTAGCAATAGTAACCGGGTTCTAAGGGATCTCAATATCACTAATCTTTCTTGTCTGGCATTGTTTCAGCGCAAGCCTCTTTCATGGCGACCTAAATATCCCGAGAAGTCCGATCTCAATAAGCGTAGTATCGAGTATCAACCAACTTCAGACTGCACCAAAGCTGGCTATCTCACTACTTCCTAATGGCCAAAGTTGGTCAAGTAAAGGTTCTAAAGTCAGTTAGTGCTTCATGACACCACACAGCGGCCCCGTATTCTCCTTGACTACTCAAGGGCTACCGGTACCCACAAATGTGTCACACTAATGTAACTATTGCTTAGACCATGTCGGTATACCCCACACATTTTCCACAACGTATTGCTACTTACCTATAAGGTATCTCAATCCGGGTAGAGGATTAAAACAAGCCCAAACAAGGAACCAAAATGTAAAGAAAACAAACCAAACAATGAAAGCAAGTAAAGGTGATCTAGCCCTAAGGGTAACCCCACTTTTAAGTCTTTTCCCAGCAGAGTCACCAGTTCTGTAATACAGTGGGAGAACTGACTTAGGATGTTTTACGTTTTATCGCAATTGTTGCGGTTAGCAAGAGTCGCCACCGACTTTTCTTTTATCCAAAAGGAAAGGTAGAAAAGAATAGGAAAGACCTTTGAGATTATTTCTTGAGTTCAGGGGGGTAGATTATGAAAAGGGAAGGTATTAGAACCCTTTTCATCCATAGTTATCTATGGGCTCTTAGTTGCTTGCTAGATCACTTGCTTTGTTTGAAAATGTGCTTTATGGTAGTTTTTGAAAGTATTTTGAAAAGGGGCCTTCGTTTAGGCAAACTTTGTAATGGTTCTCGTTCGTAAGAATGTATACAAAGTGTTGGACTTTTGAAAATATTTTATGTTTTGGAAAGTGTTTGGTGTTTGTTTTGAAAGTGAGCAAGGATGTTTGTTTTGAAAATGAGCAAGCAACTAAGAATGTTTCTACCTACTCAAAAGTCTTTATTTATTTCTTCCTTGCCTTTGATATTGCTATCTCATCATTGATTGGTAAGAAGCCTTATCTTTGGATGTAAAGGGATAGGCGTGGGTTATCGTATAGTCATGATAGCAATGTTGTGAGATATCTTAGCATTTCTTTTTGAGGGACTAAGATCATTTTGAAAGACAACATTTGTAGCATCATCGAGGGACTATGATCTTTTATTTTTTATTTGTTTTTGCTAAGACATCCCACATGCATAACATGACCATTTTTATAAGGAAACAAGTGGAAATACCCTAAGGGTGCAAGTGTGCTAGTGTGTTTGATTTTCATGCATTGTTTATCTTGAATTAGGGTTTACTACTTGTTGATTTTATCTTTCCATACAAACTCTAATTACTAGCATCTATATGAAAGCAATAAATTGCGGAAAGTAAAATTACTACGCTATTACATCATGAGGCGGATGGGGTATACAAATTTATGAATGGGGATTGCAAGAAATTAAAGTCCTAATTATCTATTACAACCATATAGAATAATGTACAAGAATTGAAAGAAAATAATGTGCAAGATGTAAATGGAAAGGAAATGACTTTGTTTGATTTTTGTTAGGGGTTTAGTTTTGACCTAATTAAGAAAAATGATTAATTAAAATTAAATAAAATTAAACCAAAACTAATTAAGAAAAGAAATTAAGTTAGAAAGCATTTTTAGGGCTTTTTATGAAAAAGTTTTAAGTTTAATAAAAATAGTATGAAAATTAATTAATTAAAAGAAACCTAAATTCTAAGTTAATTTTAACTAAAAAGGAAATAATTAAACATAAATCTAATTATTATTTATTTAAGAAAAAGGAATTAATTTTGTTTAAGAAAATATTTTTTTGTCCTTTTTTTGTTTTATAAAGAAAATAAAAACATAAATATGTAAATAATAAATAAAAATATTCTTGGATTTTTATTAATAATAATAATAATAATAATAATAATAGTAATAATAATAAAATAAAATATAAAAGTCAGGGGGTGAAAAAGAAGTATAAGATGTTTATTAGAACAAAACAGTTTTTGTTTGAGTTTGGCCCAAATGGGATTTTTGTGGTCAGAAAAAAAAAAGGGCTTGTGTGTGATAAGCAGGCAGGGGGGTCAGGAGAAGAAAAAATGGAAAGACCCGGTAACTAAGTCCAGGCGCTGATTGTTTGAAACAAAAAGAAAAAAAATGTTGGAAATTAAAACAAAAGGCAGCGCTGGGACTTGAACCCATGACCTCTACCATACACGCGCGCTGTCTTTGCCACTGGGGTGGCTGTACATCCGTTAACATAAGTGAAACAATAAATATATAACATAAATCCAGTCCTAGAAATGACTTCATCTTCAACCTCTAACCATGTTTCCTGTAACTTACTCATCTCTCAACAAAAATGAAAAATGTAAACATGGAAGTTGCTCCATTTTTCCATACGAATCCAACAATATAAATATCATAAGCTATAAATCAAAGATGAATGAGAATTTATAAAATTACCAAATTCTGACCTAACTTTTTTCAGAGATTCAAACCTAAAATTCTCTAAGCTCAATCAATATAAATGAAATCTATGGACATGTACAGTTTCAGGTCAATGATATCTACATTTTATCTTTACAAATGCAAGCTTAACAATGCCTAAATGAAAAGATAGAAGTTCATAAAAGATACCTCAAAACAGGAAATTGTGAAATGAGTTTGAGCTGCTTTCAAGGAGTTGTGATGATCAGGTTAGCTTCCTCAAGTTCCCGGGAAGCTAATGCAATGTTTAACTTGAACAATGGATGGCTGGAATGACCTGGAGAAGTCAACTTGCAGACTCTATTTTTTGGTTATGGAGGTTGATGAAAAAGGTGTTACAGTTATAGAACAAGGACAAGGATGAACTATATTTGAGGTATAGAAGCTTTGTGATTGATTAGGAATGGAAACGCACGAGGGAAATGTGAGTTACAAGTTCAAAGTCAGAAACTGTGCATCAATGGTTTTTTTGGGCAATTTCTAGCTTGCAAGTGTTTGAGAGAGTTTCAGGGTCTTTTTGCTCGTGTCTATGCTTGGAAATAGTATCTCTATTTATAAGCAAATGGTTTTGAGACTTGTAGTTGATCAAAATTCAAATTCACATGTTTAAGCTCAACATGTGATTTTCTTGACAAAATAAGTTTCCATGCCTTTGTACTTGCTATTGTAGAGTGGTTACACTTTAAACAAGCTTGATTTTGACTTTTTAGATGGAGTGTTATTAGAGGGAACAAGTGAGAGGCTCAAGAATTGACTTTGTGCATAAAGGTTGCTTTTCAAGAATGGCAATGTTAACTTTCTTCCCAAAATGGCAAATTGACTTAGACAATGCTTAAGCCACTTGGATCATAGCTCAAAATTTTGTGTAATCCATTAATTATGGATAGATACACAAGTTAGAAGGTCTGAAAAGCAAGATCATGCAGCATAACATTGAGATTGAATTACGTGTTCATCAAGAAAATGGCTTGTAATTCAAGTTTGAAACCCTAACTTCTTGCTTTCGATTCTCCTAGCTCAAGTATAATATCAATGAGTTCTTAGACATTTTTGAAAGCTTGTAACATCCCCTACAACCTCTATGTTGGACATTTTTGAAAATTCCATTTGGAACTAGGTGAAAAGTTTCCATGAAGTTAGGTCAAAATCCTGCCTAACTAGGGCAAAATTTCACTAAGTCTTTTAAGTTTCATGAGCATGTCTTCACAAATTCATAACTTGAAATACAAGCATTTCTAGGAAAAATTCTGCCCTATAATATTTTAGATATCATTAAAATCTACAACTTTCATGTTGGAAGTTTCCTTTGAATCATCTTGCACCATGGTGGAAATTTGGCTCAAAGTTATGAAAAAAAAGTGAACTTTCCAACACTTAGAAAAAATTCTAAGTTTTAGAATTTTGACTTTTCAAAGATGAATCTTGACTTTTTTATTTCTTGATGAAAAAGTTTCATATTTTTACATGTCTTTATGAATTGTAATATTTGAAACTTGATTTTGATCAAAAAGTCAAAGTTTGACTTTTCAGTGTACAGTTGACTTTTCATCAATTGATTGAAATTCAACTATCAATCAATTGAACTTGAGAAATATTTTGAGTCATTCCATTAGGTCAAAATTATATACTTGAATCCTTGAGATCATGTCTTGAACCAATAAGTCATATGTTAGGTTAAAAATCAGAAATTGAACCTCCTCAATCAAAACCCTAATTTTGACCATTTTGCCCTTTTGATAATCTGATCAAAATTATTGAGGAATTGTGATCCAAATTTGATCAAATGACATATATGAGTTTATAATGTTGATATGGATCAAAAATATGAAGTTTGACTGTAAATTGACCACAATTGACTTTTTCCCCAATACAGTTGATTTTAGGTCAACTGATCAATTGACTGAGCAGAAATGTGATCCAAGACTTGAAACTTGACATCAGCAATCTTGAGGGTTCCCAATGATCCATGAAAGTAATATGGGGCCTTAAAAGTCCATTTTTCCTTGTGCAAACTCAAACCCTAATTTTCAGTTGTCAATGCTTGAGGAGGTGTCTTAAGCTGATCAAACCTTATGTGGTCTTGAATCAATGGAGATTTTAGGAGAGATTTATTGAGAAATGAGAGGGTAAATTTTGGGGTACAACAACAACACACAAAACTTCTAGATGTTTTTCTCACTGTTGTAATATAGCACACAAAACTTCTAGGATTTTTCTCACTGTTTTAACACAACACAAAACTTCTAGGATTTTTCTCACTATTTTAACACAACACATAACTTCTAGGATTTTTCTCACTGTTTTAACACAACACATAACTTCTAGGATTTTTCTCACTGTTTTAACACAACACAGAACTTCTAGGATTTTTCTCACTATTTTAACACAATACAAAACTTCTAGGTTTTTCTCACTGTTTTAATACAGCAGAGAACTTCTAGGTTTTCTCACTGTTTTAACACAACACACAAAACTTCTAGGTTTTTCCCCACTGTTGTAGCACAGTTTGCAGAACTTCTAGGTCCTTCTCACTGTTGTAACACAATACACAGAATTTTCAGGTTTTCCTCACTGTTTCAACACTCAGAACTTCAGCGCACAGCAACCCAGAGCTTCTGGTTTCCTCTAACATTTCTTTCTGAGCCACAGCGTGCCTAGCATCAGATTTTCTGGTCCCTCTCAGTTTTGTTTTCAGCAACGTGCTGATCCTGTTTTCTTTATTTCTCCTTTTCTTTCTTATTCTTATTATTTTTAGCATTAATACTATTTTTATTAATATAAAAAAAGACATACAAAATATTTTCTTTTTATGAACTAATTATTCTTTTTCTTTTAATTTAATAAGACAAAAACCATTTTCAAAACAAACCCTTTCCATTTCTTGTATTGTACAATTCAATATGGTTGTAATAGATAATTATGATTTAAATTCTTGCAATCCCCATTTGTAAATATGTATCCCCACCCCTGAAATGGTGTAATAGCTTAGGATTTATTTCCGCACTTTTATTGCTTTCATACATTGTTAGTAATTAGGATGTATGGTAAGATAGAATCAACAAGTAAATAACCTTTAAATACAAGACAAAATGCATGCAATCAAACACACTTGCACACTAGCACCTCTAGGATAATCTCACTTTGTTGCCTTTCGGAAAATAGTCATGTCCCTCGAATATGGGCGTTTTAGAAAAGACCATCGAAAAAAAGATCGTAGTCCCTCGATAGCCCTCAATGTTGCCTTAGGTAAACGATCTAGTCCTTAAACAAAATTGCTAAAACATCCTATAAGTTGCCTTCTATGACTATACAAAACGTCCCGCGCCTGTCCCTTCACATTTAACGACGGGGGTTTCTTACCAAAACAATGGTGAGATAACAACATCTAAAGGAGAAGAAAAAGATAGTTTAAGATCTTTTGAGTAGGTAGGTTGCTCCTAGTTGCTCGCTTGCTCACAATAAATAACATTTTATACACCCACAATTTCACTTTGAAACATTTTCAAAAGTTAAAATACTTTGTACGCGTTCTTATAGAGACAAGAACCATTACAAAGACACTCCTTTTCAAAATAATTTCAAAACCCACATCACAAACACACTTTCAAACAAAAAGAAAGTGATCTAACAAGCAACTAAGAGCCCGTAGATAACTACGGATGAAAAGGGAGCTAACACATTCCCTTTTCATAACCTCCCCCCCCCCCCCAAACTCAAGAAATAATCTCGAAAGGTCTTTCCTATTCTTTTCAACATTTCCTTTTGGATAAAAGAAAGGTCGGTGGAGACTCTTGCTATCCGCAACAATTGCGATCAAACACAAAACACTCAAGTCAGTTCTCCCATCGTATTACTGTATATTTTCTAGGTATGCAGATTTTACGCTCTGAGAAGAGAATCATTGTTCATCAGTTAAAGAATGAGCTTGAGCTGCTGAAGAAGTTTGATCTGATTAACAGTAAGTCTGCAGTCACACCCACAGAGACAAATCATAAGCAATACTCTGATCTAGATGGTGATGATGTATATGCTACAAATTCCAAAAAGATAGTTGGCTCTCTGAGATATTTGTGCAATATTATACATAACATATGATTTGCAGTTAGAATAGTGAGTAGGTTTATGAGTAAATCAAAGTGGTCACATTATAAAGATACAGTCAGGATACTTGTGTATGTAATGGGAACTCAAAAGTATGAAATTATGTTTCTATCTGGAGAGTCAGAGACTACTGAACTAATATGTTACTCTGACTTTGAATGGTGTGGGAACATAGTTTCTAGAAGAAGTACTACATGATATATGTTTATGTATCTCAATGCTTCTATTTCTTGGTGTTCCAAGAAGTAATTCGTAGTTGCATTGTCAACTTGTGAAACTGGATACATTGCTGGTGCTTTGTCAACTTGTCAAGGTGTTTGGATGATGAATTTGTTGTAGAAACTGAAGTTCAATGTGAGCAAACTAGTCAAGTTGATGATTGATAACAAGTCAACAATAAATCTTGCAAAGAATCCAGTGTTATATGGGAGAAGCAAGCATATAGATACTAAGTATCATTTTCTGCGAAATCAAACTCAGAATGGAGTGTATGAAGTTGTTAATTGTAGCACTCAGAAGCAACTTGCAGATGTGCTGACCAAGGCTATCAAGACTGGACACTTCTTCAATTTAAGGACGAAATTGATTTTGTTGATTTTAATTAGCTGAATATGAATTAAGGGGTGGCGTTAGTTGTAATTCAGATTCAGCATTATAATTAGTGTTTCATTTGCATTTTAGTTGGCATTTGATTTTACATTTAAGTTTAATTTCATTTGAGTGTTAGTATATAAATCCAGAGTGAACTACATTTGTAATAGAATTCTGATTTGAGATTTTAAAATTGAAAATTAATTACATAATTTTTCTTTATCTTTCCTCTGCATTCTTTCATCTTCATCTTCAAGCTTCCTGTGCATCCATAAAATTTGTGTGTTAACTCCAACACAAACAGGTCATGCACTAGCTCATATGAAGAAATGTTGTTGGTTTTCTAAAGAGAGATTCAATGTGAATCTTAACTGTTTCTTTTGGGTTATAGTTTGTTGGATAATATGGTTGTGTGCCAACAATATTTTAAGGGAGGGTTGTTTGGAGTGGAGGATATTGTTGAGTTGATTAAGGTAGTGTCATGTGAATGGTTTGTATCTCTTAATAAAGGTCAAACAAGTGTCTTTTGGGTAGATTACGAATCCGGGTTTGTGTATATGTTGACTTGGTCTTGATCATAATTTTACTTGGTGTGTGTTGTTGGATCATGGAATGAGTTTGAGTAACCCCTTCTACTTCATTTTAGTTAATCCAATTATTGACATGTATTATTAGGATGTCTTTTTTCTTTCGTCATTACACACAATGACGCGTAGAAGGAGTGTCACTGAACACTAGCGACAAATTATTTTGACATATATTAATACTTTTCTTCTTTTAAAATTACATCTATGATATATCACTATCCATAATTTTCTGCTCTACAATTTTCACACGTAACGTAATCGAGAGTGTGACACTTTGGAATCTCTCTTTTATTCCAACGTAATTAATGAAACAACAACTTGAAAGCGATATATGAAGCATTATTCATAGATGGGAACGCAATATGGTAAGTAGATTTTTCATAGAGGTAAATTTATTTATTAGAAATGCTAGAACAACTTATGATAGGGTGGTTGTTACTACAGACCTTAAAAAGACCAGTGTAATATGGAAGAGTGCACTTCAGGAAACTCTTATATCACAACTATGCATATGGAGTCAAGCCACTCATTCATCTTAAATCGTTAGATCCAATCTAATGATACTATGCAATCCATGCCACATCATTAGGGAGTGGTTTCGATCGTCAACAATATATAAGTTTGTCTATGTGTAATAAAAATTTCAATTCATTTATTTTTGCAAAATTACACATCTTTAATATCATTGACTTGAATGTCGAAGTCTTAACGTTGCAGGCATACTCCACATTTCTTACTAGAGATTTGCAATGTCGTGCTAGAAAGCTTCACATAAATATGTAATTAGTCTTCTATTCCACTCTAGAATATTAGCACCATCTATCGGAGTCGATTTCTTATTCTCACAAATTTTCACGTCGAGTTCATCATATCGTTTTCATTGCGCTTTTGCAATTTCTCTTGTCAGTCAATAAAATCACCGTTATTTTTCTCAATCGATAATGGTGGCTTCAAAATCAGCTCGATTAGCCAAAACCTCTAAAGCCATTGCGTCAATGTTCGACCTCCTCAAAGTGAGGGAGACGATATGGTTCTAGTAACTTCTCCTATCATTTCATCTCCTTAGGCGCCAATTCCCTACTGATAAGTCGAGGTACTTTCCAGATCTTCTCATCCTTCCAACCTTCACCACTACGGAAAATTCATTTAACAACGGTTGAGAAAGATATAAACAACGTGGGTCCAAGCTTTGTTATGTAGAGTGTCGTTGAAAATATGATACTTACAATCACGGTCAAGTGATCGTTGTAGTATTCTATAAAGTATGCGCCGTATCACAAGGATATTTTGATTCAACCGTTGTGATAGAACTGAAGGTCTCAGGTTCGATTCTCAGCTACAATATTTTATAATTTATATTATTCTGATCACCGTTCAATATACAATCACAGTTAGATTTTATAACCGCTGTAAAAACTTTCTCTGTTTTAAATTTGCAATTCTCTGCTTCTCAAATTCTTCCTATTTTTATCATGTAACTATTATAACCATATCAGAGAATTTACAACAACCCATATTTTTGTTAACCATGCAAAAAGAGCATAAAAAACAGCTAACATTGTGCATCAAAAGCCAAAATTAATATTTACATCAAACACAATATATTTAAGTCAAAAAGTAATATTCACATCATCATATACTGTGGGATTTTGGATCGAACTCTAGTATGATCGAAGTACATGCTGTAGTCGAAGAAGGGTCTAGCATGTATTTGTCGAAAAATGCTTGTTAAATTAGGTTTTAGTGTTTAAACCCTAATTTGTTAAGTTAGCTTGATTATTAAGTTAGCTTGTATAATGGGCCTTGTGGAAAAAGCCCATTAGTTAGTATGTTAGGTTTTATTATAAATAGCATACTAGTCTCTCATCATTGCATCACAGCAAATCCTAATTTAGGGTGAGAGGGTTATTTGTTATTCTTGTAAACTTGTAATCTTGTTTTCTAAGAGAAAGTAAAGAATAGCAGTTATAACCAATTCTTGTGTTCTTCTTCTTCCTTGTTCTTTATTCTTCCCTTATTCTATACTTTGTTATTGGCATTGAATTCACAATAAATTGGTGCAGTGAGCGTGGAGAAGATGCCTTCAACAAAGTATGAGATTGAAAAGTTCACCGGAGTGAATGATTTTGGTCTATGGCGCTTGAAGATGAAAGCCCTACTGGTTCAGCAGGGTTGTTTGGAAGCGTTGAAGGGAGCGACGACGATGGACGCTGCGTTAACAGAAAGAGAGAAGACGGCCATGATCGAGAAAGCACACATCGCAATTTTGTTGAGCCTTGGTGATAAGGTTCTTCGACAGGTATCAAAGGAGACGACGGCATCAGGGTTATGGGTGAAACTTGAAAGTTTGTATATGACCAAATCTCTGGTAAATCGACTCTACCTGAAGCAAGCTTTGTATTCATTCAAGATGATTGAAGACAAAGTGTTGGCTGAGCAGTTGGATATGTTCAACAAGCTGATTCTTGATCTTGAAAATATTGATGTAAAGATTGATGATGAAGATCAAGCGCTGTTATTGTTGTGCGCTTTGCCCAGATCACATGCTCACTTCAAAGAAACCCTCTTGTATGGAAGAGAGTCCCTGACCTTTGAAGAAGTTCAATCAGCTTTGTACTCTAAGGACTTGAACGAACGTAAGGAGCATAAACCTTCGACGGTTGGTGAAGGTTTGGCTGTTAAAGGAAAATTCGACAAGAGGAAAGGTAAAAATCAGTCGAAGTCTTATAATGGTGATGCATCTGGTATTAGATGCTATCACTGTAAGAAAGTAGGTCACACAAGAAAGGTGTGCCCTGAACGCCTGAAAGATCATGGAGGTAAGGATAATGGCAACGCAGCTATTGTCCAAGATGATTTCGAATCATCTGATGTTCTTGTGGTTTCAAGCAACAACTCGTCGAAGGAGTGGATTATGGATTCTGGATGCACTTGGCACATGACTCCAAACAAAGACTTGTTCGAGGAATTATGTGATCAAGATGGTGGATTTGTATTGCTGGGAAACAACAAAGCTTGCAAGATTGCAGGCGTTGGATCTGTGAGATTCAAGCTCCATGATGAGTCAATAAGATTGTTGACTGAAGTCAGGTATGTACCTGATTTGAAGAGAAATTTGATTTCTCTTGGTGAATTCGACAAGAAAGGATATGTTTTTCAAGGAGAGAAAAGTATCCTGAGAGTCATGAAAGGGTCGAAGGAAGTCTTGAGAGGCGTGAAGAAACAAGGCTTGTATACCCTCGAGGCTGAAGTTGTAAGTGGTTCGACAAATGTTGCATCCACGAAACCTTTGTCGAAAACAGAAATTTGGCACATGAGATTGGGCCATGTCAGTGAAAGGGGTCTGGTTGAATTAGGGAAACAAAATCTGCTTGGTGGAGATAAAGTCGAAAAGCTGAAGTTTTGTGAACCCTGTGTACTTGGAAAGTCCTGTAGAATGAAGTTCAACAAAGGCAAACAAAGAACACATGGATCCCTTGATTACATCCATGCTGATCTTTGGGGGCCTGCAAGGTGTCCATCACATTCAGGAGCAAAGTATTTTCTATCCATAGTAGATGACTATTCCAGAAAGTTATGGGTATTCATCCAGAAGACTAAGGATGAAACTTTTGAGAATTTCAAAAGTTGGAAGACTCTTGTCGAAAATCAAACTGGCAGAAAGGTAAAGAGGTTGAGAACTGACAATGGCCTTGAGTTTTGCAATGAGGCGTTCGATAGTTTTTGTGTTACCTCTGGTATTGCAAGGCACAGAACTACCGCAGGTACTCCACAACAAAATGGTTTGGCTGAAAGGTTTAATCGAACTATTTTGGAGAGAGTTAGATGCATGTTGACTAGTGCGGGATTAAAGAAGGTGTTTTGGGCTGAGGCTGTTTCGACAGCAGCATATCTGATAAACAGATGTCCTTCGACAGCGTTAGATATGAAGACACCTGAAGAAGTTTGGTCGGGACATCCACCAGATCTCGACAAACTAAGAGTATTTGGCTGTGTAGCCTATGCTCACATTAGGCAAGACAAGGTCGAACCTAGAGCTCTGAAATGCATGTTTATGGGATACCCTGAAGGAGTGAAAGCTTATAGGCTATGGTGCCTAGAGCCAGGTCACAGGAGGTGTATCACCAGTCGAGATGTAGTTTTCAATGAAACTGAAATGGCTTTCAAGAAAACTGATGATGTTGACGAAGAGCTGGAACAGGTAGAGATTCCTGTTGAGGTGGAGCATGTTGATGCTGAAATGCGTATCCCAGATGAAGTCGAAGAAGAAACAGAAGATTCTGATGATGTTGAGGAAACTGTTGATGACTACCTATTGTCGAGAGATAGGCAAAGAAGAGTCATAAAACCACCTCAGAGACTTGGATATGCAGATCTTGTAGCTTATGCCCTAATCTCTGCAAGTGAAGTTCTAGACGAAGAACCTAGAGATTATAAGGAAGTTATAAGGAGTCGAATGAAGACTGAATGGCTAAAGGCCATGCATGATGAGATGAAATCTCTTCATGATAATCACACTTGGGAACTAATCAAGAAACCTGTTGGGGCAAGGTTAGTCAGCTGTAAGTGGATTTTCAAAGTTAAGGAAGGAATTGAAGGAGTAATGTCGAAGAGGTACAAGGCAAGATTAGTCGCAAGGGGTTTCACTCAGAAAGAAGGTGTCGACTTCAATGATGTATTTTCCCCTGTTGTGAAGCACAGATCCATCCGAATGTTGCTTGCCATGGTGGCTCAGTTCGACCTTGAACTGGAACAAATGGATGTGAAGACTGCGTTCTTGTATGGTGACTTAGATAAAACAATCCTGATGAGGCAACCTGAAGGGTATGTCGAAAAGGGGAAAGAAGATTATGTGTGCAAACTGAAGAGATCTTTATATGGACTTAAACAATCTCCTCGACAGTGGAATAAGAGATTCGACAAGTTCATGGAACACATAGGTTTCATTAGAAGTCAGTTCGACCATTGTGTTTACTCCAGATTTCGACCTGAAAATTCATTTGTAATTTTGTTGCTTTATGTTGATGATATTCTGATAGCAAGCAACAATGTCGAAGATGTAATGAGGGTGAAGGCTGAACTCAATAAGGAGTTTGACATGAAGGATCTGGGAGCTTCATCTAGGATTCTTGGAATTGACATTCGAAGAGATAGAAAGCAGTCGAAATTATGCTTATCTCAAGAGGCATACCTACGAAAGATTCTTGACAAGTTTGGTATGTCGAACTCAAAGCCTGTTGTGACTCCAACAAACCCTCAATTCAAGCTAAGTATTGATCAATGTCCCAGTACTGATGTTGAAAGAACCTATATGAATAGCATCCCATATGCTAATATAGTTGGTTCTTTGATGTATGCTATGGTCTGTACTAGACCCGACATAGCATATGCAGTAAGTCTTGTAAGCAGGTACATGGCGAATCCTGGAAAGGCTCATTGGCAAGCGTTAAAGTGGATTCTAAGGTACATAAATGGGTCTCTGAACAGAGTCTTAATTTATGGTGGAGCCTTGGGTGAAGATAGTAAAGCAGCAGTCGAAGGCTATGTTGACTCTGATTATGCAGGCTGTATGGATTCTAGAAAATCTATTTCTGGATATGTTTTCACTATGTTTGGTACAGCAATTAGTTGGAAAGCAACTCTTCAGAAGGTTGTTGCCTTATCAACTACTGAAGCAGAATATATTGCCCTAACTGAAGTTGTGAAAGAAGCATTGTGGCTTGAAGGTTTTGCAAAGGAGCTGAAACTTCAAGGTCAAGGTATCACTGTTAAATGTGATAGTCAAAGTGCAATACACCTGTCGAAGAACTCAGTCTATCATGAGCGAACCAAGCACATAGATGTGAGGCTGCATTTCGTCAGAGGGGTAATCGAGCGTGGAGAAGTCCAAGTGCTGAAGGTCTCGACAGATCACAATGCCGCTGATATGATCACCAAAACATTGCCAAGTTGCAAGTTTTTCCACTGTATGCAGTTGATAAAGCTGCATGAAGAAAGCTAGTTAGTGTCTCTTGATGCTGTAGAGTTAGGTCCAAGGTGGAGATTTGTGGGATTTTGGATCGAACTCTAGTATGATCGAAGTACATGCTGTAGTCGAAGAAGGGTCTAGCATGTATTTGTCGAAAAATGCTTGTTAAATTAGGTTTTAGTGTTTAAACCCTAATTTGTTAAGTTAGCTTGATTATTAAGTTAGCTTGTATAATGGGCCTTGTGGAAAAAGCCCATTAGTTAGTATGTTAGGTTTTATTATAAATAGCATACTAGTCTCTCATCATTGCATCACAGCAAATCCTAATTTAGGGTGAGAGGGTTATTTGTTATTCTTGTAAACTTGTAATCTTGTTTTCTAAGAGAAAGTAAAGAATAGCAGTTATAACCAATTCTTGTGTTCTTCTTCTTCCTTGTTCTTTATTCTTCCCTTATTCTATACTTTGTTATTGGCATTGAATTCACAACATATACAGAAAATAAGTCATTAGCACATCTCAATAAATCAAATAGCATGACCCTTAAGCACATTGGAGATATACGTCCAACATTTACGAAGATCTACAAAGTCCTCAATAGGGAATGGGGTTACGTCGTTAAACATCTACATATGAAAGAACATAAAAATGAATATCATACATGATAATAATTCAATAGTCAACTTATATATTAATATAGGTAAACATTTTATGACATATATACCTTATCCCATGAATCAATAATGTCGGCAAGGACAATGTTTAACATGTATTTCATGACATAATACTCACACTCGTATTTCTCAGGTTGTCTCCTCGACTACAAATTTAAGCAATAATTACATGAATACAATCACACATGTGTTGGTGCACAAGGAAGAGATAAAAGGAAAAAGGAATATTTACTGACAACTTTAAATAAGGATTTACAATAAATTACAATAACCTACTTCACTAGGCTATTTATACACAAAATTAAATCTAAAATATATCTTCTAACAAAGATATAAGAAGATCTAAGATATATATCTTCTAACAAAGATATAAACAATCTAAAAGATATTCCTAAATATAAATTAATATCTAATTAATTATAAAATCTAAATTAATTCTAACACCATCCCTTAATTTATATTTACCCAAAACTGACAACACCAATTTCATCCCTTAAACCAAGAAATTGATCAGTTTTGATAGCCTTTGTCAGAACATCTGCCAACTGCTTCTGGATGCTACAGTGTACAACTTTTAAAATTCCATTCTGAACTTGATTCCTCAGAAAATGATACTTGGTCTCAATATGCTTGCTTCTCTCGTGCAATACTGGATTCTTGGCAAGATTGATTGCAGACTTGTTATCAATCATCAGCTTCATAGGTTTATTTACCTCAATCTTCAGATCTTTCAGCAAGTTTAGAATCCATACAACTTGACATGCAGTCAGAGCGCCTGCAATATATTCAGCTTCAAAAGTTAACAGTGCAACAACGGGTTGTTTCTTGGAACACCAAGAAATAGGACCTCCCAGAAATTTGCATAAGTACCCAGAATTACTTCTTTTGTCAACTCTATATCTGCACCAATCAGAATCAGAATAACTTAGAAGTTCTGATTCGATCTTTCTTCCAGACAAAAATAACACTCCATATTTCAGAGTTCCCTTCATATACCTCAGAATCCTGACTGCAGCTTGGTAATGAGACCCCTTTTGTTTTCTCATAAATCTGCTAACCATTCCAACTGCATAAAAAATATCAGGTCTAGTATTACACAAATACCTTAGAGAATCAACCATCTGTTTGAAGGTTGTAGCATCCACATCCTCTCCATCAGAATCAGAGTCCAACTTCTGATTCGTATCAGCAGGTAAGATAGCAACTTTGCAATTCTCTAGCTCAAATCTCTTCAGAAGCTCTAGTTCATACTTCATCTGATGCAAAATAATTCCTTTCTCAGAGTACATAAATTCCATCCTTAGAAAGAAACTCATTTTCCAAGGTCTGTCATCTCAAATGCATTCATCAGAACTTTCTTGAACTCAACTATCTCTTGTTCAGAACTTCCTGTGAGTAATATGTCATAAACATACAAACAGACCAGAATCATATTACCTTCTGAAGTGTGCTTAACATAAACACCATACTCCATCTCACACTTCTGAAACCCTTGTTCCTTGAAAAACGAATCAATCTTCAAATTCCAAGCTCTGGGTGCTTGCTTCAATCTATATAATGCTTTGTGTAATTTGAACACCATCCCTTCCTGATTATTTTTCTCAAATCCAGGAGGTTGTGAAACATACACCTCTTCTTGTAATGGACCATTTAGAAATGCAGATTTTACATCTAAATGCATAAGAGGCCAATTCCTGTTAGCAGCTATTGCAATCACTAGTCTGATTGTTTCATGTCCTGCTACTGGTGCAAACACTTCAAAGTAATCCAACCCAGGCTTATGTAGAAAGCCTCTTGCTACTAATCTCGCTTTGTGTTTGCCAATTGATCCACCTGGCTTTATCTTCTGCTTGAAAACCCATCCGACGTTGATGGCTTTCTTGCCTTTTGGAAGTTCTATCAGCTTCCAAGTCTTGTTTCTCTCTATAGCATCAAGTTCTTCTTTCATGGCCTGTAACCAAACTTGCTGCTTTAGAGCCTCTTCCGTACTCACGGGTTCAAAGTCTACTAACATTGCACACTGAATAACTTCTCCTTCATAGTCTACTTCCGTGTCTTGCAATATGTCAAAATCTGCAAATTGGGATGCTTCTGACTCTTTGTTGCCTCTGAACTGGACCTTCAGAACTTTGGACACCAGAACTTTCTCCTTCAAAAGCACTTGCTTCAGAAATAGGACTTTCTCCAGAACCTTGATTGTCTTCATAGTCTGGATCACCATCGCAGTCAGAGCCACTACCTTCAAAAATACCATCTTCAAAAGTTGGATCACCTATGCCTTCAGAAGTTCCACTTTCAGAATCATGATCATTGCCAAAGGCTGAATTTCCTTCAAAAGCTCCTCTTTCAGAAGTTCCACTTTCAGAATCATGATTTATACAGAAACATGATCATCTTTATAATCTTGTCCTCCAGAACCTACGTCTTTAGAACTTTCCCTACTATAAGCATGATCACCACCAAATTCTGGATCATCACCAAAATCTGGATCAGAATCAGATTCACCATCTGACACACCTTCAGAGTTTCCAGAGTCATCATCTTCTGACTCTTCTTCAGAAGTAGAATCTTCTTCAGACTCAGAATCACCTTCGGATTCTGACTTGTCTTTAGCTTAAGATTCATCTTCTGACTTTAACTCTGACTCAGAAACCGCATATTCTGACTCATCTTCAAAATCTTCAAAGTCGTCATCTGATTCTAACTCATTCATATTCTGATTCTGACTCATACAAAATCACTCCTTCAGAATCAAAATATTCAAAGTGATATTCTTCTTCTTCCCCTTCAGAATCATAAAATGCCAATTTCACTGGTTCCTCATCAGATTCATAAGCCTTAAATAGAACAGGTTCATCATCTGAATCTCCTCTGGCTACATTGGCTTCTTCTGACTTCCTTTCTTTGTTTGACCAGCAATCTTTGGCATAGTGGCCAAAGTTTCTGCAACAGTAACACTGAACATTCTTCTTGTCAGACTTCCCCTTTCCCCTCTGGACATTCTTCTGCCTATCAGAGTTTAAAGCTTCTGACTTTTGACCATCAGTAGTTCTCTTCCTGGCTTCTGACCATGTCTGCTTCTGATGCTTCTTACCAGAAGTTACCTTCAGATCCTGCTGCTCTACTTCCCTCTCAGAAGTTTTTGCAGTCATACGCAACTCATGCACCTTTAGACTACTCTACAGCTCTTCAACTCTCATGGTGCTCAGATCTTTGGAATGTTCAATTTCTACCACAATGTAATCAAACTAAGAAGTTAAAGATCTCAAGATCTTCTCAATGATTGTTTGTTCATAAAGGTTTTCTCCACAAGCTTTCATCTCATTAGTGATCATAATCACTCTAGAGATGTATTCAGAAACCTTCTCGTTGTCCTTCATGTTGAGATTCTCATATTTCTTTCTGAGATACTGAAGCTTCACCTTCTTCACTGATACGTTACCACCGTAACATCTGACCAGTGTGTCCCATGCAGCCTTCGCTGTTTCAGAATCAGCAATCTTCTCAAACACATTCTCATCCACACATTTATGGATGTAGAACAATGCCTTTTGATCTTTCTTCCTCAACGCCTTCTGTGCTATCTTCTGGGCCTCTATTGCATCTGCTTCTAACAGATTATAGCCATTGGTGACAAGATCTAACACATCTTGAGAACCAAATAACACGCGCATCAGGATCTTCTAACAATTCCAGTTTTTGCCATCAAATACTGGAAGCTTGGAATGAATATCTCCGCCGTTTCCGTTCATCTTCTACCTTGTGCAATTTACGCAGAAACACAATGAAAAAACAATGTTTCCCAAATTCTAGAGTTTCTAACCAGGAGCTCTGATACCAATTGTTCGTGCACAAGGAAGAGATAAAAGGAAAAAAGAATATTTACTGACAACTTTAAATAAGGATTTACAATGAATTATAATAACCTACTTCACTAGGCTACTTATACACAAAATTAAATCTAAAATATATCTTCTAACAAAGATATAAGAAGATCTAAGATATATATCTTCTAACAAAGATAGAAACAATCTAAAAGATATTCCTAAATATAAATTATTATCTAATTAATTATAAAATCTAAATTAATTCTAACAACAAGAATGTAAATGAAATAAATAGGTAATCAGACCACTTACTTTAGGAAAGATCCATGAGGGTTTTCTTCTAACATTGTTCATCATATTCAGTTGCTCCACAACACTGTACATTAAAAATGAATTAAACATATTACATGCTAAAATAATTACAATACCGAAGAAAATGAACTTAAACATACACTTAATAATTAATCATCTCTTTCATTTTATTTTCTAGTGGATCATGCAAGGAACACAGTACAATTATTGTATTCGTCTTAAATGATATTATGATCAATTGCCAATGACCACTGAATAAACATGAGCATATATATTATTAGTATTTTCTAAACAAAACTAAATATAGAATACATAAACATCAATTACAAAATACTTACGAACAGAGAAATGGTGAAAATTAACATTATTTTCCTCCCTCATTTAACCGTTTTTTCAAGTACTCTTGAATGTCTTTTGGTTGATTATACGTCTATCGAATAAAAAGCGAATCCAAGATTCCATAAATACTCGATTTATTTAACTCTATACAAACATTGTGAATGTACCTAAATGGTTAAAGAGAATGAATAAATTAAATGAGGAAATACAAAATATGATAATGTTTATAACAACATGTATATTCAACTATATACTTACATGCACCAAACTTACAATATCCTTATGTCCAGCCACTTATACCCACGGAGAAAATCCCTTACATCTTCAGGACTGTAATAGAAAAACTCCAAATATGGATAATGTTTCTAGTGGGAGATGTTGTGTATCATTTATCAAAGTAATGTTCAAGTATAACAAGGTGATTTCATTTGCCCATTAACTCATTGCGGTTATTTAGAGGGGGGAAGGGGCTGAACAATTACTTCCTTTTGTAGATGCACATCATACAACACTTCTAATTGGAGTTTGATCATGATCATCATTACCATCAATATAGCGTTGATCTTCATTTGTACGTTGTTCGAGGCTTTCACTTAATCTCTACATCATATTATTCAATTAGAACATAAAATAAAAATAATCACAATATATATCCTACAATTTCGATAAAACACTAACATCTCAAGTAAATCATATACCAAATATAAATCTTTAAACCTTTCCATATCTTTCTCCCTTTTTTCCCTCTCCTCTTCAAACATCCTCCTTTTTTCTTCTAATTACTTCTCAACATTCTCATTTTTTTTGTTTTTGTGCATTAAATTTCGCACTTTCGGTACTTTTTCTTTAAGACCCACAGAATGACCTCAAGCCGACACTTTATCTAACACCAAGGACACACCCATTATACTCATCTGTTCCGATTGCTTCTACTAATATGTCATGTCGTGCTTCTAGAAAAAATGTGCCCCCATGGACCGCCTCAACCAACTTATCCTGCACAACATGAGAAACTTACATATATTGTTACCAACGCATTTAAATAACAAATAACATAAGCAAAACAAATCATATTTACAATTTTTTCGGCAACTACTCTTGACGCCTCTGAGGTGTACTCTCAATTTGGCCTTAATTGAGCCCTCTTCCATTTCTCATGTCTTGACACTGGAGATGGGATGTGATCATCTCGTGTTTATGGTTGTTTTTCAAGCATGATTCTTTTCTCAAGTTTCCTATAACCCCCACGAGACAATCTATGTGGGTACATGTTCTTTTCCTTATTTTGTATTCCTACTTGGCTTTTAGACTATTATTCACATATTGAAAAATATATATGATTAGTATCTATAACTCATTAGAATAACATTATAGATTAAATAAGACTATTACTAACCTTGAATTCCTTAGAACGACATATCTTCACAAACTTTTTCCATTGCTTCTTTGATATAAAACTATATCTTTTCCATGGACGATCAAGACCGCTCTTAGGCTTCCTAATGTAGTAAGTCGTGAGTTGTAACTTAAATCCCCTCCAATGAGTACCGGCATAAGAGATCCATTTTTTTTCCAACTTTGAGTAACCGGTAAACTCAAAATTCAACTACATTTAAATCAATGTAATAGAAATTATAGGTAGTGATATCAAATATATGAAAATTATAGTATGTAATACCTTGACGTCATGCTTTCTTTGACTCTCTTGTTCACTTGTTTCCAATCATCTATCAATATACTTACTTTTCTTTGTCCAAGGAACACAACACAACTCTTAAAAGTAGTGTTCACAATCAACTACTTTGTAGTACGAATCAAACTCGATCGGAATTTTTTCACTTGATAAGTTGCGAACTGATGTGAATTGGAGCATCATTGTGACACCTCTTTATGTTTTTTATTGAGTATCATTTATTTGAGTTTCATTCGCACATCTCTCATTTGTTTGAGTTTCTTTGCTTGTATCCGATGAAGAACTCGACAAGGTCGACATCTATGTTCAAAAACAACAACCACAACATAAACAATATAAAACACAACATAAACAACATTAACCACAACAATGGCAAATGAATATTACTATAGATGCATGGGAAAAATATTTGTTGGTGTCAGTGTTGGTGTTGTCTTCCTTCCTTTATGACAACGACAGTGTTGTTGTTGTCTTCCTTCTCGACGGTGACAACTTGGTTGGTGTACTCTTCCTTCTCGATGTCACGATCATGACGGTCTTGCCAACCTCCTTGATGATGATGATGATGAAAATGACAAATACACAGTGAAGAATAGATATTGAAGAGACAAGTTAGGGTGAACGATGGTGTTTTGGTTGAAATCGTGTATTGTTTCACAGTATTGAATGTTGTGGTTTAGGATTGAAATCGTGTGTTGTTTCGTCTAGTTTATTTTTTCAATGGAAAAAAAGATACTGAAGAGACAAGCTAACTAGGAGTGTATAATATTATAAAGATACCATCATGGATAACACCAACAATCGTTATGATATACTACTTTCATAGTGAAATTTCATAAAGAAGCGCCAAAGTTTAATTTACAATTAAATATTTTAAATAAAAAACAAAATATATTACAACGGTGGAACATATCAACCGTAGTCATAATCCTTTAAGTTTTTTATTTAAAAATAAATAAAAAAGAAAATGCATTCTTTAACATTAAAGGAATAATATATAAGATGGCGCTGAGGTTCGAACCCATGAAAGCTAAATGGTATCACCACAGTTGGATCCACAACCATTGTTATATACAAATAATTTTTAATCAAAAAACAAAAATAATATGGTAGCACATTAGTTTAGAGATGTCACCACGGTGTAGGGATGAACCGTGGTGACCATTGTATTATTTTTTATGCGTTTTGTAGTAGTGCTTTTTCAGGACTTACCCCAAGCCAAACTTATAAGCAACCTCAATTGCAAGCACAAACACCTAAAACAGGAATGTTCCAAAGCCTTCAACAATTTCATACCACAATAGAAATATAAGGAGGGAACGAAGTCATCATGAGCATTTAGAATTTGGTGCAGCGGCATAATAACACACCTTTTGGCTCAGAGATTCCTGTGTGTAAAAGAAACCCACCAAATTGCTCAGTCTCTAGTCAACATAGCAGGAAACATTACAACATTGTCACCATGGAACTACATCTAACGCAATTCTCAGCACTAACCATCTTATAACAAAAGAATGCTTCCAAATCGTTAGAGCATCTTCGTCCTCGAGCACACCACTTTCCTCCTCATGAATCAAGGGAGGAAGATGGTATCCACACACCTCCCTGGGATCGACACTAGGAGATCTCTCTCACACCCCTCTAAAAATGATGGGCAAAATGGTAAGGATCATGCCGCCTCTCATAGTTGAAAGTACATGTTTTTAAAGTATATTATTAATTATATGATTCCAAAGTCTCTCGAGAAACCACCAAAGCTGGATAACTATGATGAGACTAGAGATCTGGACGAACACATTAAACTTATGGATACCATGCTTGGCTCTCACGTGGTGAAATGAAAAACGTTCGTGCTAACTATTGAATTTCCCGCCATAACATGGTTCAAAACCTTATAATATGGCTCAATCCATTCCTAGAAAAATATGTGTGATGAGTTCATTGTGTTGAACGAGAACCAAAACAATATCCATCCTATGCGAGATCCATTGGAAAAATAAGGAAACCCTCTAGGATTATATTGAACAATTCACAAAGGTGGCAATAAAGGTAGGTAGATCAAATGACTAAATGAAATTATAGATCTTTTAAAAAGATTGAGGACATACTGTATGTTCCGTAAAAAGTTAGGGTTGGAAGGATTTTGGAGCATGAACGATCTCTTAATTAGGGCTCAGCCATACATCAATAATAAAGAGAAACTTCTAGAAAAACATGTAAAAAGAAAAAAACTAAGGAACCCAATAAATGGCAAGTCTAGAAATAAGGATTCACATTGACACCAAGGTGACAATATTACAAGAAAAGAGTTGTCTAGCCACGTGATTTAGTGATGTATTATTCATGTGACTAAAAATGGATGTTGCATCGTGAAAAACACGTCAGTAACCATTTAAAATGATAAAATAAAAAAAGTCATGTTTTTCATGGGGGGAGTTTTAAATTTTCCAAAAAAATTGTTATAACGTGAAAATCACATGGAAAAATAAATTTCAAAAATTAAAAGAAAATTTGACTAAGAAATGTTGATTGTTAAGATAATTGGACTGACAACTTTTCAGTTGTGTCATGGATTTCACGTCGCAAAGATTGTACTTTTCAGTAGTGACATGATTTTCATGACAATGTTAGTGTCATGGGAATCACATCACAACATCTAAAGGTACAAACATAATGGCATGGATTTCATAACACTAAAGTCTTTATAAAATTACCTCAGCTGACCTTCATCATGTAACACTTATATCTTCCTCTTTTCTTCCTCACAACCTCAAATCCATTCTTTCTCTCCACCTTGTTCTTCCTCTCCACCTTGTTTCTTCTTCTTCTACCATTTTTCCTCCCCTAAAAAATCAGTGTATCCATTCCATCATTTTTGACACTCAAAGATATTATTTTTATTTAATTATTTAATTTTTCTTTTATTTGTTAATTTTTTTTATTATCTAATTTTTTATTTGTTGATAAAGATTCAAGAAATTGATAAAGATTCAACAAAGTTCTCCTTTTTTATTTGATTTCTTCTTTAAAAGGTATGCATTATTTTTTTTAAATTTTCATATTTATGTATCTATTTAGTTGTGGGCTAATTATATATATATATATATATATATATATATATATATATATATATATATATATATATATATATATATATATATATATATATATATATATATATATATATATATATATATATATATATATATATATATATATATATATATATATATATATATATATATATATATATATATATATATATATATATATATATATATATATATATATATATATATATATATATATATATATATATATATATATATATATATATATATATATATATATATATATATATATATATATATATATATATATATATATATATATATATATATATATATATATATATATATATATTGTTGATATATGTATTGTAGTAAAATAAAATATATAAATATGTTTAATAATTTTTTATATTAAAAATCCAAAAGATTTAAATTTTTCATATATAAAAAATCCTAAAGTAATTATTTCTAATATATTGTTTTCATTTTAATATATTAAAACAAGTATATAATATATTATTTTTCCTTATATATATTTACATATTTTTAAATATTTTATATATGTATTTTTAGTATGTATTTTATATAATTATATTATATATGTATTTTTAATATTTTAAACATTTTTTTTATCAAGTAAAAGTAAATTGACTCAAAATTAGATAAGTAAATATATTTATGTAAGTATGTATATAGTTTAAATCATAATGCATACCATTGTGTTATTATATATAATTTTTTGTGTGAGAATAATATATAATATATTAAAATAGTATTTATATATTCTTTTAAAACATAATATATATAGAAACCTAATATATATATATATATATATATATATATATATATATATATATATATATATATATATATATATATATATATATATATATATATATATATATATATATATATATATATATATATATATATATATATATATATATATATATATATATATATATATATATATATATATATATATATATATATATATATATATATATATATATATATATATATATATATATATATATATATATATATATAAAACTCGTATTTTTATTAAATATATATAGATACATAATATATTATTTATTAAATATAAAAACTTTTTATAATTGAAATAATAATTCATATTTTTATTAATTATAAATTTTTTTTTTTAATAATTGAATTGTTACTTTTTGTGGTGTGAAAATTAGGTGGCAAATTAGTGACGTGAAAATCATGTGGCAAAAGTGACTTACCAGCAGAATTTTGTGACGTGAAAATTACGTGGAAAATTGGTGAAGTGAAATTCATGTCACAACCTAGTCAACGCATGTTATGGCCCAGCTAATAAAAACATAATTTTTTGTCATGAAACTCACGTGGTAAAGAGTTGCAACGTAAAAATTATGTGGCAAAGTTATGACGTGATATTCACGTGGCAACATAGTTGCTACTAGCGCCCCTGCTGCGTGAATGATCATGTCGCTAATTATTGTTTGACCTAATTTTTCACTTTGTGACGTGAAAATTACGTGGCTAATTGTACTTTTTTAGTAGTAACATAGACATTGACGCTCATTGGGGGCAGCAAGCTAAATTTTATTTTTACACCCTTTCAACACCTCAAGAGAAAAGATTTTACAAGAGTGCAAAAATACCAACTTCAAAGATGCCAGAAAAATATATTCTCACCCCTTCAATAAATCAGCTAGCATGGTCAAGTCAAAGTTTTCCGCCTCCACAAATACCACAAGCATAACACAGACAAGTGTGTGTATATGAAAGACATCATCAAATAGTTAATAAAGAAAGGAAGATTAAGTTGTTTAGCCCAAGAAGACGAGAGGAAGGAAGATCGGGAGAGAAGAAAAGGCTCTCTCAAATAATCCATGAGACGCAACGACTTGCCACGTAAGAAACGTCCCCTACTAGGACAAGTTATCACAAAAAAAGATGATCGAGGCCATTGATAAATGAGGAAGAAATTTAAAGAAGAAAACGATAATTCATAGCCTCTATTGTGAGTACAACTTCGTCATCAAATGTTTTGCATGATGTCAAAACTAGGAAAAACTAGCACTTTTGTATATTGGACGGTATCCTTATGTCTTGTGGCAGTTTTCTGCATTAAAGGTCTTAGAAATCATTAAAAAGAATTTTAAAATTGATATAAATCATCAAAAACAAATTTGTGCATAATTTTATACTACATGTGTTGACACATCCGCTTTTCAGGTCGACACATATAACTCATTTTTGAAGCCTGTAGCCTATGTAAGTCTCAGGTTGACACATGCATTGCATAGGTCGACACATACTGAAGCATTTCTGAAATTGCAAAAATTCTTATTTTATGTGTCGACAAATTTGTTTTTCAGGTCAACACATTTGCTAGATTTTTAAAGTATGTAGCCTATGTTTTAGTTAGGTCAACATATAGACCTATATAGGTCGACACGTACAACATAATAATTAAGTATGTGTCAACACATACGATATATAGGTCGACACATAATGATTGTTTGGTAAAAATTTTCAAATATTTTTAATTTCGAATTTGTCCTTTTTTCCCTAAAAGTTCCAAAACAAAAAATATTCATTCATGCATCATTCATAACTTGGTGATACCATAAAATTAGCCTACATTTCTCTTTATCTTCAACCTTCAATCTATGCATACACACTGATATTACATTGTGATGATATTCTGTTGGAGTTCCATCTAGACGAGGTTTGGTAGCGTCCAATTAGGTATTAGGTTGAGCTTTGTAAGGTCTTCATTTGGGAAAACCATGGGTTTATCCTCTAAGATCATTGGTTGATTTGGGGTTTTTCGTGCTAGACGCTCAAGAGGTAATTGCGGCCAAGTGAAGTCCTTTGGAGATAAAGAATGAAAGGGATCCTTTGGAGATAAAGAACACAAAGGAAGTAGCGAGAGAATGATGGATTACAATTTAAGTCTTGTGTTGCAATAGTTTGAAATTGATGGTGCACGAAAGCTTTGGAGATAAAGAATAAAAAGGAGTAGTAAGATCCAGATAGTCAATTTACATCTATTGTGTCTTGGTTTTTCTCAAGATCAAAAGAGGAGAATGGGTTGAATCAACAATAAGCATTATGGTTTGTGGAGTTGCTCTTGAAAACTTCTCTTGTATCAACATTTTTCATAGTAAGAATTTTCCTAATTCCACTGGAATTAGGTGCAAACGTACCCACACGCAAGGACGACAGTGGGGAACTGTGAAGAAAAATTCCTTGTGCCTATTTTATTTTTTCCTTTACTTGCTTTGATTTTCGTCAATTAATTTGTCAAATAGCATTGCGTTATCAATTGAATTGTAAGAAATATTTAGAACTATTTTTGATTCTAAATCAAGTGTTGATATAGCTTATAATCACTTTTGATTATAAGTGGTTTTGTGTATCAACACAACTCAAGGAAATTTTTTGAAAATTCACTTGCACACCACGTGTTTGATAAATTAATTCAATTTGTTCTTTTAATACTGCCATTGGAAATAACTTTACTAGTAACTTGCAATAAACGTTAAATAAGCTGTAAAGTGATTCAAGCATATTAATTCAAGCGTTATACTTATTCCATATTAAATTTGTTTTTAAATATGCATATCCTAGTTTCCAATAACGTTCGTAAAGACGACATTTTGAAAAAGCTTTTGTGTTTCTCTTTGATAAAACAACGTTTTCAAAACCAGAATTTTTCTGGATATTTTTTGAAAGGGGTATCTATTCACCCCCCCTCAAGATACGCCGATATCGTCTAACAAGTGGAATCAAGGGTCCGGTTCATTCCGGCTTCGACACTCTTTACAAAATGGCTTACGAACCTAAAGGGGACTATAAAGGAGCCCTAATTTTCATAGGAGAAAATTATAGTTATTCGAAAGCTTGTATGCAAATTCATGTCAACACATATGACAAAGGTGTTTGGGAAGCCATTCAAAATGGTCCAACACCGGTGACATATGTTGTTGATGGTGCAACCGTAGCAAAGCCGGAAAACCACTGGAATGAGGATGATAATAAGAAGTGGTCTTATGATTGGAAAGCTAAGAACACCACCATATATATTCTTAGTGTTGATGAGTTCTATCGCATTTCCCATTGTCAAACCGCTAAAGCTATGTGGAACGCTATACAAGTTACCTATGAGGGAACTAATGAGGTCAAACAATCTAGAATTAATACACTTAATCAAGAGTTTGAACTCTTTCGCATGAAGCAAGGGGAAACCGTTGCTCAAACACAAAAGTGTTTCTCGCATCTTATTAATCGTTTAAATTTACCAGGTAATCATATTTCTAATGCTATTTGAAATTTTGGTATTTAGATATATGATGTCCTATAAGATGTCAAGAAACTAATATGAGACATAATGAACAAGAACTGCAGTACAATAAAAATTTATTGGAATATAAAGAACACAAGGAATTGTTAACCCAGTTCGGTAAATCAACACACCTACTCTAGGGTCTACCATGCTAGAAAGGAAATCCAATATCATTAGTATCAATTCAAAGCTAACATCCCCCATTTACAACTTATAGCTTAATCCCTACCTAGTGCAACTTCTACCTAGGAACTTCTAGATATAAGTATACCTAATCACTCCCAATCAACACAGTGATATCAACTCAATAGACAATAATAACTTAGAATATTAATAGAATTCATACTTCAAGAATAGTACTTAGTTACTTACAAGATTCCTCTAAGAACAATAATCAACTCTTATGCTTAAAAGCTCACGAGTGATTCATAGTTACAACTTGTGATACGGTGGCAGAACCGACTGTTTTTGCTAATTTGTGTTTTACGTTTTTTGTTCGCAAAATGTCGCGGTAAGCAAGAGTCTCCACTGACTTTTATTTCATCCAATCATGGAAAAGAAAAAAGAACAGAAAAAACCTTTTTTCGAGAATATTCTGAGTACGGGGGGTAGATTATAGGAAGGGAAGGTGTTAGCACCCTTTCTATCCGTGGTTTTCCACGGGCTCTTAGGTACTTGCTCATTTTTCAAATTGCTTGTGTGTGTTTGTCTTGAAAATGTTTTACTTTGTGATAACCCGTGTATCAGTCCTCAAGGATGTGACGAAGTTGGTTTTGAAAATTTTGTTTTGAAAGGTGTTTGTGTGAAAAGTTTTCATTGAGCAAGTACTTAATATTCTACCTACTCGAAAAAAGATTGTTTGTTCTCGTTTCCTTTAGACAACGCTATCCTACTATTAAGGAGTAGGTAGCACCATCGTTGGAATTGTAAGGGACATTCAAAAGGGACAAGTACAATCACTAAAGCAACAGTTAGAAAACTTCAGTAGTAACCCTAGAGTCTTAAGATCTTTCCGAGGAAATATCTCCGAGGTAACGTTTCCGAGGCAATATTCGAGTGGGACAATTTGATCTTTTTAGACTGGAGGGAAACCACTAAAACCTCCTATGCTTAATGATTGTTTACCGAAGGCAACCGAAGTGAGGTAAATCCTAGGAGTGAATATGTGCATATGATTTGTTTCAATTATTTAATCTTTGCACATTAGGTGATCTACCGTTTAATTTCAGATAATCTTGCCATACAATCCTATTAACATACATCTAGACAGTTAAATATTTGCAGGAATTTAAAATGCGAAAAAATAAACCTAGCTATTACAAGGCTTCGGGGGATGGGGATTAATTACATAACCAAAGAATCGGGGGTTAAAGCAGTAAATAAAACCCTAGTTTAACTATTACAAATCATTGGCAGTTACAAAAATAATGGAAAAGAAATAATAAAATGCGCGGCGAATTAAATACGAGGAGAAATTGAAAACCCTAAAATCTATTGAAAAAATAATTAAGTTATTTTTGAGAAAAGAATTAATTGAGTTATGTAGGACTAAAACTCTAATTTTAATTAATTTAATTATGAAAAAGAAATTGAAATTAACCTAATCTAAACTAAATTAAATAATTTCAAGAAAGTAAAATATTTTACAAAAAAAAGTAAGATTTTGTGTATTTTTGGTGGTTTTTTATTTGAGGAAAGAGATATAATTGTAAAATTAAAAACCTAGTTTCTATTTGATTTTAATTATGAGAAAGAAATTAAATTTACCTAATTTACTAATTATATTAAATAAATATTATAAAAGAGCTCTTTTTTATGATTTGTTAATTTTATGAAAAATAATAATTTTTGTGCTAATTAATTAAAACAATTAAAGAAAATAATTAAAGAAATTAAAAAAAGAAAAAATAGAAAGAAACTACAAACAGGGCCTGTATAATGAGTAATCTGGGGGGTGCAAATCTGAATTTTTTAGGCCCAAAACACTTCAAGCCCAGTCAATATGCCTGATCCCATGGAGTGCTGGCTGGAGGGTGCATCTTGGTCTCTCATTGTTTGGGGCATTGGATCTAATTGATCCTTGATCCACTGGTTGGATATTGCTACCACATGATGGACGTTTGAGAGAATGGAGTACCTGATTTGTAAAGGAAAAATAGAACAAAGAAAATTGTTGGGACCTGGGATCGAACCCAGGTCCTCACTCTCACCACTAACGCGCCCAACCACTAGGCCATCATGTTTAGTTGTTATTATAATGAAAACACTATATAATATGTGAAACAAAGTGGTTAGTGGGAAAAAAACAAAAACACGCACGCTGGTTCGGATGGGCGAATGGCTGGCTAACACCTAACCTTCTTCTACCTCTCTCTGTTGCCTTAGGTGCTTGTACCTTTACCTACGGATAAAGGTCTATAGCTACAAACCTGTAAAACTCAAAAATTCACAAAACGCAAGATAAATGAAATCTAACTATGTAAATCAACTCATTTTGATCTTGTGAACATCATGACACCCCTCTTTTTGCCCAATTTGACCTGTAGAACAAACCCCTAAACTGAACATACAAACCCTAACAATGGCAAAGGCACATATAGGCTTCAAAAATGCAATTAAATTATCCAGTTAGCTTGCAAACACAATGAGGATCACAAATATATAACTTAAACATGCTAATGATGCAAGAAATACAGTAATCAATTTTGAAAATATGGGCAAACCGTATTAATGCTAGGGGAATATTCTGGGGGTGAGAATGCGTGCAACTGATTGTATTAGCTTCTGGGAAGGTCCAAGAAACGATTGGAAGCGTTGGAATGGCTTGAATTGGCCAGTGGAGTGAAAACCGATTCACACTTTTCTTTGAATTTTTTTGAATTTGCTCTGCCTCTTTCATGATTGCTAACCTTTATTTTTTTCTTTGTACTTGTTCATTATATATCCCTCAATGAATTAGGGTTGCAAAGCAGATTGGATCTTGAAGTTTTGATGACATTTGATTTGATTCTTTAGCCATATGCAAACTTGCTATTTTGAGCCAAATCATCCCTTTCTTGTACCAATTATGCTTGATTCATTTTGGCCTTCATAATTCAGCATATTTTGATTTCCAACCTGTCCAAAAATCAAATCAAATCGTATCTTTTCTATTATTCATCAATTATTTAATTTAATTCAATTTTTAGTTAATAAAAAATAAAAATAAATTGAAAAATGAAGCAAATAATGGGTGGGTGAATATTTGAGTCGTGGAACACATTATAAGTGAGGTGCAAGCATAAAAAGTTAGGCCCATTTAGCAAAAAGTGCATTTTGAGCACATTTGACTTTTGGCAATTTTGCAAAAAGGGTAAACTTTGACAAGGCATATCTCCTCCAATTTTAACCCTAGATATTTTTCTTGGACTTTTTAGAAAGCTTAGGATGTCCCCTAAGCAACACTTTTCGTCTCATCTCAATTGAGTCTTCCATGTTCATGTAAGAAGCTTTGACCCAAAACGTGTTTTTGTTGACTTTTCAAAAGGACCCATAATGTAGAAATTCATATCTTTTTATGAGTGCATATTTTGAACTTGTGGGATGAAGATGAATTGTAGGGAATTGCATCCTCTTAAAAATGAGCTTTGGATGGAAAATTTCTTATAAAGAATGTGCAATTTATGCTTGGTCAATGTTTGGTTGACTTTTACTAAGAAACCCTAATTTAGCAACTTTTGGGTTTTGATGAATTTGGAGCATTCCTTAGGGAATCATGATCAACCCTTGATCAAATGATGAAAGTAACTTCAAAATGTTAATGTTGACCAAAAATATTGAAGTTTGACTGTATGTGGGTCACATTTGACTTTTGACCTAATATAGTTGATTCTCAAGCATCTAAGCAATTGACTGAGCCAACTTCTTGTGCAAGGCATGAAACTTGACATGTAGGGTCTTGAGAACATATTAAGACCATGGAGAGCATATGAGGCCTTTGTGGTTCACCCATCTTGATGAAAATGGAAACCCTAATTTGAGGTACAGTGCCTTAGGAGGGAGTTTGTCTGGTCCACTCTTGGGCAACCTTGAGCAAATTGAAGATCTCAATGGACATGTGTTGAGTAAAACGAGAGGGCAAATTTTGGGGTACAACAGCTTCCCCTGTTCAATCTTCTTAAACCTCAGGATGTAGATTGGCTCGTCTGTCTTTCGTGATCTGAAGGTGGAAAATGATTGAACACTAGAGTGCCCAGAAATTTGCACTCGCATGAAGTGGCACTTAATTTGTGATGTTGGGAATGGCTTATAGATGACATTCGGAAGTTGATGATAGAAGATTGTCGGGGATGGGCTTAAAGATTCCATCCTGGGTGTGACGGAGAATCGTCAGAGATGGGCTTAAAGATGCCATCTAGAGAATGTTGATTTCTTGACACATTCCTTCGATGAAAGTTCCTGTTATTATTGTTGATGAGGAATCTGCCGAGGAACGTTGGTATTTGTCTTGGGAGAAATAGAATTTTAGGAGCTTCAGTTGTCCGTTACTCTATTGGGGAAATAACTCTTGCTTGAGGAAGCGGAAGTGAACTGCATATCTGGTCGATGTATAGGCTGTACCATGTCTTACTGGGGAAATGCGAAACTAATCGTGTTTGATCAGGTCCCGATCTTACAGTGTTGTAAACTGTTGTCTAGAGATAAGAGATAAGGAACCTGGATAGTAAGGTTATGAGAAGGAACCTGGATAGTAGGGTTACTTCGATATGAAATCCTGTATAGTAGGGTTGCGAGAAGGAACCTGGATAGTAGGGTTACATCGACATGAAAGCCTGGATAGTAGGGCTGTGAGAAGGAACCTGGATAGTGGGGTTACTTCGATATGAAAGCCTGGATAGTAGGGACGTGAGAAGGAACCTGGATAGTAGGGTTACTTCGATATGAAATCCTGGATAGTAGGGCTGTAAGAAGGAACCTGGATGGTAGGGTCACTTCGAAATGAGAGCCTGGATAGTAGGGCTGTGAGAAGGAACCTGGATAGTAAGGTTACTTCGATATGAAAGCCTGGATAGTAGGGCTGTAAGAAGGAACCTGGATAATAGGGTTACTTCGATATGAAAGCTTAGGTAGTAGGGCTGTGAGAAGGAACCTGGATAGTAGAGTTACTTCGATATCAAATCCTGGATAGTAGGGCTGTGAGAAGGAAACTGGATAGTAGGGTTACTTTGATATGAAAGCCTAGATAATAGGGCTGTGAGAAGGAACCTGGGTCGTAGGGTTAGTTCGATATGAAAGCCTGGATAGTAGGGCTATGAGAAGGAACCTGGATAGTAAGGTTACTTCGATATGAAAGCCTGGATAATAGGGATGTGAGAAGGAACCTGGATAGTAGGGTTACTTCGAAGCGATAATGTAGATTAGTTGACCCGTTTGATTTAGGGAACTGCTTTTCCATTAGTCGTCTGTAGATGTGATCTGTATAACTGCTGAATTTGTTGAAGCTAATCCTCTTTTCCTGAAAAGATATCAGGATTAGTTATGCGATGCATGAAATGCAGGGTGAGATGATGTTCTCAAAATTAATGAGATTATGCTGTATATGATATGCATGGGTATGCCATGATGTATGAAATTCTATCGGGGTATGCTTGTGTCTGGGAAAATAAATTCCTGACAGTTGCTGGAGATTTGTAAATATTTTGTCGGGAAGAGATATTGGAGAATAACTCTGCGGGGACCAAACCTAGGGGGAGGAGATACTCTGTTGGTAGACCCGCTGATCTGGATGAATAAAGCTGGGGATGAAATTAGTTGCTGGAGATGATGAGCTCTGTTAGATATTGAGCTTCTGTATCCATAGAAATAAACTCTGCTTGGGGGATGAAATTTACCGACCTGCTCGTGATTATGAACCTCTGCTGGGGAGAGTATGTCCTGTTTCGGGGAAGGTGACATCAATGCCTTTGGATACTTTTACTCTATGAGGGAGTGCATGTACCAATAATTATGTTCCCAAGCTGACTCTATCCCGGTACCTAATGGGCAAAGTAACTGTAGGGTTTGGAACTTCCTGTTTTTCCCTGTTTAAGGAATTACGAGTAATTATCTTTTGTTTCTTATGTATATATTTATGAGCAGCAATCATTTTCAAATGCATATATCAAAAATAAATTATATGACGTTCTTGCAAAACAAAACAGAAAAAGAAAAAACAAATTGAAGTTTTATGAAAATGATTTGTATTGATTTTGAAGTCGGTCTGCAATAGGTGTTTTGTACAAAGAGGCTGACGCTCTAGTAAGAGAACGCCGCCGAAAGATAAAAGTTATACAATTTGTGTAAAAGAAAGAAAACAGCTATGTGAAATGACCCCATTGGGTTCCAACTATACTATTTCCTTTATATCTTCAAGTGTCTCATCACTTTGCTACTTGGCCTAAGATTGAACAGATTGGTTGGCGCCGTCCAAGCTTGATAGTCGATACCGAAGTCTGGTCGCAAGATGATCCAATGAGACATAGTGATACGCTTCAATCCCTAACTTTTTCCTAGATTTCCCTTTCGGATTTTCAATCCACCGGGATACCCTTTTTTTGCCCAAGCCTCCCTTTCGGGTTTTCGACTTTCCGGGTGTACAGATTTTTCGTTTTCATCCCTTACTTTTTCCCGAACCCTTTTGGCTCGCCGGGAAGCCCTTATTTTTGCCTAGACCAGTCAACCTAGCGGGTCTTTGATTATGCGTAGTATCTTTTCACTATGTCTGCATTGACAGGGTGAGAAAGGTCGTCACCATCCATGGTGGTTAAAATCATAGCTCCTCCCGAGAAAATGTTCTTAACAACAAATGGCCCTTCGTACGTGGGGGTCCATTTGCCCCTGGGATCACCTTGCGGCAGTATGATGCGTTTGATTACTAGATCCCCGACTTGATATTCTTGGCGTTTGACTTTCTTGTTAAAAGCCTTGATCATTCGCTTTTGATACATCTTACCATGGCAGATAGCGGTGAGTCTCTTTTCCTCGATTAGATTCAACATATCAAGTCGGGTTTGGATCCAATCGTCTTCGTTTAAACCCGCATTCTTTATAATCCTGAGAGAGGGTATCTGGACTTCGATGGGTAGGACTTCCTCCATGCCATATACCAGAGAGTAGGGTGTTGCCCATGTCGACGTCCGTGCTGGGGTACGTTACCCATGAAGAGCGAACGTTAACATCTCATGCCAGTCTTTATATGTCACCCTCATCTTCTGTACAATATTCTTGATGTTCTTGTTAGCGGCTTCAACAACACCATTCATCTTCGGCCGGTAGGGGGAAGAATTATGATGTTGTATCTTGAACTGTTTACAGAGCTCGGTGATTATTATGTTGTTGAGATTTATACCATTGTCGGTAATAATATGCTCTGGCATACCATATCGACAGATCAGGTTATGTCAGATAAACCGCGCCACGATGTTCTTGGTTACTATAGCAAAGGAAGCTGCCTCAACCCACTTCGTGAAGTAATCAATGGCTACTAAGATGAAACGATGTCCATTGAAAGCGGTGGGCCAGATTTCTCCAATCATGTCGATGCCCCACATTGCAAAGGGCCACAGAGCTGTCAAAACATTTAAGGGGACCGGAGGCACATGCACCTTATCAGCATAGATTTGGCATTTATGACAAGTTCAATAGTGCTGATAACAATCAGCTTCCATGGTGGACTAGTAATATCCTGCCCGTAGGATCTTCTTAGCCATGGTATGTCCACTAGAATGGGTTCCGAAGGTGCCTTCGTGTAGATCTGTCATGATCCTCTTTGCTTTGCTCCTGTCTACACACCGTAGTAGTGTGAAGTCATGGTTGCGTTTATAGAGGATTCCATTACTGAGGAAGCACTTTGCAGCGAACCTTCTCAGAAACTTCTTATCGGTTACAGATGCCCCTTCGGGATACTCCTGAACTTCGAGATACCTTTTGACTTCGTGAAACCAAGGTTTGTCTGATACTTCTTCGGTATCGATCTCACAGCAGCGTGCTGGTTCATCCAACCTCTCAATGGTGATTTGGGGAGCTTCATTGTCCCACCTAACTTTGAACATAGATGACATGGTAGCTAGCGCGTCTGCTAACTAGTTCTCCTCTCGTGGGAAATGTTCGAAGGTTACCTCCTCAAAGTGTGGGAGAAATGTCATTACATACTCTTTGTATGGAATGAGATTCAGGTGCTTCGGATCCAACTCGCCTTTGATCTGACTTATCACCAGAGCAGAATCCCCGAATACACTGAAGAACATAATCCTCAGGTCAATAGTAGCTCGAAGACCCATGATACATGCTTCACACTCCGCCATGTTGTTGGTGCAGTTGAAACATAATCGGGCGGTGAATGGAGTATGACAGCCCTCGGGAGATATGATTACAGCGACAATGCCGTTACCCAGTGCGTTTGAGACTCCATCAAAATACATAGACCATCGGGATCCTTCCTTAGGTCCTTCATCTGGTTCAGGTTCTTCATAGTCAGACACCAATATAATATTCTCATCTGGGAACTCGAAATTCATGGACTGGTAGTCATTCACGGCCTGATGAGCCAAATGATCAGCCAATAAACTCCCTTTTATTTCTTTTTGGGTTGTGTATTGTATGTCGTACTCAATTAAGGTCATCTGCCACCTCGCTATCCTTCCGGAGAGAGCGGGCTTCTCGAAAATATACTTGATCGGATCCATCTTCGATATCAACAAGGTAGTGTGAGTCAACATGTATTGTCTCAGTCGGCGAGCAGCCCATGCCAAAGCGTATCAAGTTTTCTCGAGCAATGAGTATCGTGTCTCACAGTCGATAAACTTTTTTTCCACCAGACTCGTAATGCTGCCCCAACACACACCCCATTGAATTGTCTAGCATTGTCAAGTATAATATCAAAGGTCTTCCTTCAACTGGAGACATCAGAATTGGCAGTTCTTGAAGGTATTCTTTGATTCTTTCGATAGCGTTCTGGCATTCATTATTCCACTTTACCACTTGATCTTTCTTCAGAAGCTTGAAGATTGGCTCACAAGTAGTAGTCACATGTGAAATGAACCTGGTGATATAATTCAGACGTCCCAAGAAACCCCTAACCTCTTTCTCTGTGCGGGGAACCGACATCTCTTGTATGGCCTTTACCTTCGCAGGGTCTACCTGAATACCCTTGTCACTGACGATGAAGTCCATAAGCTTACCAGACCTTACCCCGAAGGTACACTTGTTCGGATTCAACCTCAGCTTGTATGTCTTCAACCTGTCAAACAATTTCTGGAGATGATCAAGGTGCTCTTCCTCAGTCTGAGACCTGGCTATCATATCATCAACATAAACTTCGATTTCATGGTGAATCATATCGTGGAATAAAGCGACCATGGTGCGCTAATAGGTTGACCCAATATTCTTCAACCCGAAAGGCATCACCTTGTAGCAGAAAGTGCCCCACTATGTAATGAAGGTTGTCTTCTCCATGTCTTCAGGAGCCACCTTGATTTGATTATAGCCAGAGAAACCATCCATGAAGGAGAAGATTTTGTGATGCGCGGTGTTGTCGACCAGAACATCAATGTGAGGAAGTGGGAAGTCATCCTTGGGGCTTGCCCTGTTCAAATCTCTATAATCTACACACATCGGTACCTTATCGTCCTTCTTAGGTATCAGAACAATGTTATCAACCCACTATGGATAAGAAGTGACAGCTAAGAATCCTGCGTCGAACTGTTTCATGACCTCTGCCTTGATTTTCTCTGACATTTCGGGACGCATACGGCGGACCTTCTGCTTAACCAGAGGACATTCTTCTTTAGTCGGCAGGCGATGTACCACAATATCAGTGTCCAAACCAGGCATGTCTTCATAGGACCAAGCGAAGATCTCAACGTAGTCGTGCAACATTTGTATCAACCTCTGTTTGACGCTAAGCTCCAGATTTGCACCTATTTTAACCTCTTTTCTGTCTTCCTCAGTACCCAAATTCACTGTCTCAACCGACTCTTTATGAGGCTGTATGGCCCTCTCTTCCTACTGTAGTAGTCTAGCAAGTTCTCCAGGAACCTCACAATCATCCTCACCTTCGTCCCCGGCTTGGTTGATCGGATTTTTGAAGTCATAACTGGCAATAGCAGAGCTGTTATCAATGGGATCCAGAGTGGATATGGATCTGCATTATGATACGTGAGTGTGTGTTTTGATAAAGTGAAAAAAGGAAAGAAAAACAGAGAGCACAAAATTTGTATGCAAGAAACGTCCAATGCTTTATTAATGATATATGAAATGGCAAATAATAGTCCTCACAAGCAAAGCCAATGTGCCTCGGGAAAGGCACAAGGCCGTAATGTTTCAAATTGTTTATTACAAATCTTAAAACAAATAAGTCAATTACTGTGGAATAAAAGAAACGGGTATAAAATCCCTAGCCGTCTAGTTACTCGGTCCACCGTTGGTAGTTGGGTAGATCCAGTTGTCTATGTCTGAATCCTTATTGTCGTCTTCAATGGCATTAATCCCGCGATTGCTGATGCGTAGGGGAGGTCCTCCAGCCCGAGCGCATCTAACAGCCCTTTGAGCCCCTGTAGTAAAGCCTAAACCAAATTTGTCAATTTTCTGAGTGAAATCAGGGAGCTGACCCTAATTGGCACACCCACTTCTTCAACCATGGCCCTGGCGTCCTTGAGAGAAGCCATCTTCAAAGGAGGTTTGTTGGTAGTAGTTTCAGTTGATGCCAAGATCTTAAGGACCTCTTCGAAGCTCTGACAAGGAGTTTCTATGAATTCCCCGCCCATCTCTACATACCAGAAGGAAATGAGGTGGCTCACCATGTACTCCTCTTCACCCCGCACTGTGAAAATCTTTCCTTTCACCAGATACTTCAGCATTTGGTGGAGTGTGGAAGTGACTGCCCCAGCCTCGTGGATCCAAGGACGACCCAACAAACAAGAATACGACGTCCTGATATCCATCACATAGAAAATGGACCCAAAAGTCTGAGAACCCACTTTGACAGGGATGTCCACCTCCCTGTGCACCATTCTCTTCGATCCATCAAAAGCCCTTTATTGTACCCCAAATTTCCCCCCTAAGATTCCTTCGTCATACCATGTTGATTCAATCACAACAAGATCATATTAGGGCTTTTGGTTCTTCTCCCTATCTTTAGCCTTGCTCTTTTGAGGATTTACCAAGCACCTTGACTTGTTTTCTATTGTGATCATGAATATTTTGCTTGATTTTATTTCTAATTAATAAAATACAATGTTGGTTTTCCTTGCTTGTTAATAATGTAGGTAAAGGCAATGAGGTTTAGCAAGTTTCTTCATGGGTTCATGAGTTTATTTCCATGCCCTAGTCAATGGCTTGAGAAATTCAAACCTCACCATTTAAGTTATTTTGGAAGAATTGGTATGGAAGTGGTTTTGGTGGCCATGAGTTCTCATCATCATCCTCAACAATTTCTATTCACAAAGGAAGAATATTGGCACAAAAAGTTTGTTCAAACTTGGCAAAGTTCCTCAAAGAATTCTCTTGATCTAGAGGTTAGGGTTTTGAACTTCAAAGGAGCATATCTTGATCATCTTTTGGTATTTTTGAGTGATTCCAAAAACATCCTTCTCTTCAAAAAGTTACCAATAAATCACTTCAAAAGTTCCAAGGAGTTTTCATGTAGAAGGAACTTTGTGAAGAAGAAAGATTACAAGTCACCCAGATGAATCCCCAATTTTCCATGTGACTTCAAATGGTCATAACTTGGTCAATTTGTATCACCTTGAGCCTATTCTTTTTTCACGATTCTCCTAAGGATGTGTACTTCATGCCTTCTTTTATGTGCAAATCAATAAAATGGATGGAATTTGCCTTAAGAATGCAATAGATTATAGGTCATTTCATGATTTTTGGCCAACTTCAACAAGTCATAAATTGCTCAATATTTTGAGATTTTGAGTGGTTCAAATTGCAAAATGTCATTCAAGAGGTCTACTTCATTCCATCTTTTTTGGTCAAGAGCAAATTCTAAGTGGAAGGCCATGTTTGGATGCAAAAGAATATAGGTCATTTTTAAAGGAGAATTTGAAATATTTCTAAGTATGGAAAGTCAACTCTTTTTCTTCAACTTTGACTCCATGTAACTTTCAGCTCAAGCATCCATTTGATTCCATTCTTTTTCCATTGCAAAGCTTGCAACCTCATCTTTCCAAAGCATCAAGAATTATGCCCTAAGACCCCTTGAGGAGGAAATGTCATAGATTTGAATTTGGTAGTTTGAAACTGAATTATGCATAAAGTAAGAATTTTGAAGTCTTTGTTTTGGCTTCTAATCACAGGATTTCCACGCGTTTTTGTTTCTAATCATGTTTAGCAACTTGCCAGAAGTGATTAGCATCATGAAACACACGATTTGACTGAGTTTTGATCAAGTTTGAGTTACACTTTCTTCATGATGCAAACCCACACGAATTCCCTCCAAAACACATCATTTGCTATTCCTTTTGATCCCATTTTCTTCCCTATAAATAGAGGGTCATCCTCCATTCAATTTCCCAAGCTTAGAGAGCCAAGAACACCCTGCCAAAACCTCACACGAACCCACTTTTTTTGAATTCAGTTTTTGAAATTTAAGCTTCCTTTTCCAAAATTCTTTACGCATTCATAATCCTTGAACTTCATACAAACTCTCCAACACTTATACCAATCAAAACGACTCATAATCCAAGCTACAGAAGTCCAGTTTCAGAGCTTCTTACTTGAACTTCGAAAAGGTAGAATTCTTCGCCAATTGGATCCAAATCAAACACTAATATGTTCTACTCCTTTGTCTGATTCTAATGCTGCTTACAATTTTTAAATCCATTGAGAATTGAGAGAGAAATCCCAAATTGAAGGTGCTCACTATTTTTCTGTGTTTTGATTCATATCTCTCTCCATACTTTACATAAATTTGGCACGATGGTTGTGTTAGAATTGTCTTGAAGAGACGAGTTCAATGATGCTAGCCAGGGATCCTAATTTTTCCATTTGAAGGATCTCACAAAATCCCCATTGCAAGGTGTCTGGAGGTTGAAGACGATGACATGTCTCGTCTCAGCCAATGATAGCGTGCCAAGCGTTTTAATTTTATTGGTTGCTCTTTTTCTGATCACATGTGTGTTTCACTAAGGTCCATATCAAGCACATCGCGTCTGGTCCATTGGATTAGCTTACTAACGCGTTTTGACTTTGATTTGATGGTCCACATCTTTTTGGTTTTATTTTATTTTCTGATTTTATATTTTATTTGATTAAATTTTCAAAAATTCATAACTCTTTTATTTTTTATCCAAAAATTATGAAAAAATTCACAAAAATACTTTGAATTATTTCTGATCTCTTGAATATTTTTTACATTTTTATTTTAACATTTGGTATTTTTTAATATTTTTTGTATTATTTTCTTTCTTTTAATTACTTAAGAAATACTTTCTGACATTTTTTAATTCTGAAAAAATTCATAAATATTATTTTGCATATTTTTGACTTTCTGAAAATGTTATGGAATTTTATGATGAGGTTTACTATTTTTGATCTATTTTATTTTTGTTTTAGCAATTTTAAATAGTTTAAAAATAGTTTCTGACTTTTAAAAATTACTAAAATTTTTATAAAAATATTTGGATCCATTTCTGATTTTTCTATGGCCTAATTTTTCATTTTTTGAATAATTTGAACATAATTGATTTTTTCCTCATTACTTTCCATTTTTTAACCCTTTAATATACACATATATATATATATATATATATATATATATATATATATATATATATATATATATATATATATATATATATATATATATATATATATATATATATATATATATATATATATATATATATATATATATATATATATATATATATATATATATATATATATATATATATATATATATATATATATATATATATATATATATATATATATATATATATATATATATATATATATATATATATATATATATATATATATATATATATATATATATATATATTTATATTTAAATGTGATATTATTTTGTGATTATTTTCTGGCTGTCTTGGGTTGATTTTTTTATCATGACTTTATTAACATCATTGGATCCATGGTGTTGAGTTCAACTCCACCAAAATGGATGAATGATTTTAATAATAGTTTGATTAAATATTAATTCAAATGTGGTTTCTCTTTTGCTCTAATCCCCCTTCATCTCATCCTCCTCTCATTGCACTAAATGTTGTTGGAGCGTGATTTGTATATCATGTCTCAAAACAAATGGTGCATAGATTGTTATTGGCCGACCACAAAATAGGTGTGACTTCTATATAAGTCCACTTACGATTTCTTAACATAGCGCTAAATTTTGTCCTGATTCGAATAAATGATCATTCGTGGCCCAAACTTATGATTGCAAGCCCAAGTATGTTAATTTGATCTCTTTGATCCAAAAACCTTGAGATTCATTATGTGGAGACTTTGGTTCTACCAATCCTCTAATGGATCTACAACACCTTTGGTCAACACGGATCACTTAAATATCGTTGATCATTAAATGGTACTTATGAGAATTCCAAATGATGATATACTTGACAAAAAGCAAATGCAACTTGTTGTGTGGAGGCTTTGGTTCTACCAATCCTCTAATGAGTTCCAAATGCAAGTTTCAAGATGGTCATCCAACTAACCACTAATTATTGACTTGTTTATCTTATGCTTTTATTATTTTTATGCTTTATGTACTATCTATTTTTTTAGCCTTTTTCATTTCATGCCATTTTCATCTTTGCTCATTTGAGCATTTATTTTTCTTGTCATTTTTACTTTGTTCACTTGAGCTTTTCTTTTCTTTTCTTAAGATACTTAATAATCAAACATAAACCCTGTAAACCTCTTAATGGTACTTGGACTATTTGATTACTATCCTTGGCATCATGGAGCATGGGACCATTTCATGGACTTCGGATTAGAAACCTTGGTCTATCTTGGAGACCTTGTGATCTTATTATTTTGTCTGGAGCTCTTAAGGTTTATCTCAAGACATTGGGTTGCTTGTTTGTTTTTGTGTGCAGGTTTTTGTGATTACATCCTTTGTTTGTAATTTGGAATTCACCCGTATACAGTCGTTACTCTGCCCAATTTTTGTGAAGACTTAATACATTTGAAGAAGTCTAGTATCTTTGCTTGCTTGGTTTCAATCCAAAGAATGGGAATTTTATATTGGATCATAATGTCAAGTTTTAGCTCCTTGTTGGTTAGATGATTCTTATCCTTAGCTTTTACCTTATGCTTTAGGATAGTCTCTTCTTCTCCTCCCATCTTCTTTAATTTCAAAAATCTTCTCCCTCCTTTGAAAACCTTTCTTGTTTTGAAACTTAAACACTTTCATAATAAACTTGGACTTATGTGCATGCATTTTCGAAATCTTTTCATAAATAAACTCCAATCAATTTAATAATACGTTGACCTTTTTTGTGAGAAGACTAAAAGTCAACCAATCTCATTTCAAACCATTTTGCCACTTTGGCTTTTATCTTTAAAACTTTTCCCAAAAAGATTAGACTCTTGTCAATCCTTGTAGTGATGCAAACAACTATACTTCTACAATATGTAGTGAAGAGAGATATTTTCCACTTGGGTGTTGAGTGAGGCATTGTTTATTTTAAAATCCAAGCCATATCCTCCACTTTGAGATGATGCAAATTCTCCTTTCTCATGATTGTGGGTAGTAAGTATGTTTTCCACACGGACAATGACGATGATGTCGTATCTCTTAAAATCAACCAACACACTTGTGTTTCAAACTTTTAAAAGAGGAACTACGTGTACCCTGATCCCCTATTGCACTAAAGGTGGTACGTAGGCACTAAAGGTTCGCAACCGCGACGGGTGCAAAAATCATAAAAGATTTATTTCTTTTCTCACCTCAACCATCCATTTTATATATAACATATTTTATAGCCAAAATATAAATATTTTACAAAGAGGTTCCTGCGGAGTACCGTAGATATTTAGGATGATAATTCCTTCCCTTTGCATAACCAACCCTCTTACCTTGAATCTTTCCCCCTCTTTTTGGGTTATTCGCTCTTTTCCCATTCCTTTGGAAACAATAAAGCGCGGTGGCGATTTTGATTTTGATTTGTATAAAGTCTAGTCAATCCAATGGCTTAGTCTTTAACATTTCTATCGCTACAGAAAAATGGCGACTTCATTGGGGACAAATTGACCTCTTGCTGGTCCATTCCTAAGTGGGCTGAGCCTATCTTTGTTTATATATGTATATGTGCTTGTGTTGTTTATATGTTATATTTTGTATATATGTTTGTTTGGATTTTCCTGGTTTTCAGGGTGCTTGGTGATTACTCATAAGTCCTATACCCGGACTTGGGCAAACTTTAAGATAAGACGGACGGTATAGTCATGTTAACTTTGAGGGAGTATCCCAAAAAAGGAGGCATGAGATCCCCCACTCAGTGGAGGCCCCTTTGACTGTAGTGTCGTTTACCGAGTAATTGGGAAGACGTACTGCTTTCGACCTGGGAGGCTGTGAAGCTGAGGACCGTAGAATACCAAACCCATCTTGACCTTTTAGGTGTAGTGCAGAAGCTATGACGGAGTAATCTAAAAATAGTTGTCACGCGATACTACGCTCAGACGAGTATTTCTTGAGAATATTACTAATTACTGAGTTAATCGGGAAGTTGGTAATATCCGAAGGAATGATGTAGACTCTGAGAACCTCTAGAACCTTGTTCGGAAGGTGATAACTTTTTAGACCAACACCTTATGGGTAGTACCTTCGACCTCATGCTCGTGACGTTGAACCTATGAACCCTATATGTGTGATCTTGTGTGTGATTGTTGCATTATGCATCCATGCACTCATAAACATCTTTTGAAGAAAACAATATTTCAAGGGATTTAACGGTTGACTATTTGTGAATATCTCAGATACCATTAACCATGGATTCTGGAAAAAGAAAGACCAGGAAATACAGTTTCAATGATCCCAAGATAGATGAGTTGGTCAGTCTAATTCCAGAGATCGAGTGTTCTGCAGACTTTCGGAAGAAGTATGGATCCATTATTCCTCTCATGAAGTTGAAGATGAAGGAGGGTATTCTCTCGGCCTTGGCCAGTTCTATGATCCGATGTATCATTACTTTACTTTCCCCGATTATTAGTTGATGCCTACACTGGAGGAGTATTCTTATCTATTGGATTTACCTGTTACCGATCGTGTTCCTTTTACTGGTTTAGAGGGTGAGCCAAAACCACATGAGATTGCTGCTTTGATTCATCTTAGGAAGTCTGAGGTGGAAGCCCATATGACTACCAAAGGAGGGATTAGAGGATTACCAGCTCAGTTCTTATTGGAGAAAGCTCGTTAATTTTCCAGAATGAAGAGTATGGTTGCTTTTGAGGCCATATTTTCTTTACTTGCTTATGGATTATTCTTATTCCTTAATGTGGAAAAGTTTGTCGACATTAATGCTATAAGGATTTTTATGATTGGAAACCCGGTTCTTACACTGTTAGGTGATGTTTATTACTCTGTTCATCTTTGGAGTTCCTATCATGGGGGAATGATTATCTGTTGCATGCCTTTGTTGTACCGGTGGTTCATCTCTCATATGCCTCAGTCTGATGCTTTTTGGGATATCAAGAAGGAACCCCGTTGGGCTCCTAAGATCATGGCACTTACTCACTCGGATGTTGATTGGTATCATCGAGCTTATCAAGATATATATATTATTGACAGTTGTGGTAGTTTCCCCAATGTACCTCTTCTTGGTACAAAGGGAGGAATTAACTATAACCCTATTCTTGCACGACGACAGCTTGGTTATCCGATGAGAGATAAGCCGAACAATATTCATTTGAGTAGTTTCTTTCTGAAGGAAGGAGAAGACCAAGGGAAGCTAGAGAGCAAATTGCGAAGGCCTAACGTCACATTCATAAGAAGGGTAGGAAGGATTTGGGACCCAGGGGTGCTGTTTATTTGATCCATATCTTCAGTTGATCCGATCAAGAGCCATTCAGTTGAAGATGCCGTATACTCGGGAGACACCCATGCCTGATTTGTTTGTGAAGACCACTCCTCCTTTATTAGATGATCTAGAAGAGCTGCAACTTGCTTTGGTTAGGATGCAACAGGAAAGGGATGCTTGGAAGAATAATTGCCAAACTTTAGAGATTTCCTATAGAGCAGACCTGAAGGAGAAAGATAATTTGATCGAGATCCTTGAGAGTCGAGCAGTAGAGTCTATGGAGAGGCAAGGGGATTTATTTTCCCCTAAGCCTCAAACTGGTTTTGATTGCTCACTTCCTAATCCAGATGATTGGAAGGAGGTTGCCATCAGACAGGTGGAAGAAAACCAGAGGTTGAGGGCTCAGATTGCCAGGCTCACAGGGAAGCGCCAGCTTACAGATTGATCTCCATCAGTTTTTTTTCTCAGGATTTTTAAATTGTATTTTCATCTTGTACTTGGGATCATTGAAATTTGTAATCCATTTTGAAGTTATTATAATAAATTTTTTTCCAGTATTTCAAAAGCTTTATTACTTTGATGTTTGCAATATGTATATAAATCTTAAATCCCTTGAAATATTAAATAATGAAGTAAAAATAATCATGTGCATTGCATATCATGCATCATATTGCACATATTTCTTGCACTTGTTATGCATATCCAGGTGCCTTACCCAGCTTCTTTACTTCGTTCAGCAAACTGAATCATCACTACAACACTCGGGCTAACTTCAAAAAGAAGATGGATAACTTGGAACAGAAGAATCGCGAGCTACGCGAAGAAGTCTCTGCTTTGAAAGCCGGCATGGCCAATCTGACTACTATGATGGAAGCTCTGGTGGCTGCTCAGAATTAGCCACCGAGTGTTCAATCGCAGCCAACAAGAGCAAGTGTTGAAGTTCCGACTGTCCCTGTATCCACTACTCCGGCTGTTGTCAAAAACCGTATGCCTCAGGGTTATCCATGGGGAATGCCAGAGAAATTTGAACCTGAAGGTTTCAATTTGGGCCCCCAAGATGCTCCAGTGGTTCAAAATGTTGTTACTCCAGCACCTCCTGTGGTGCATACTGTTCCTGCTGCACCTCCTTTGGTGAATTTGGTTCCATTTATTAATGAAGATATATGTCGTCCTTTCCCTCCGCCGAGTGAAGACTTGGGTCTTTATGACAGAATGGATGATTTCCAGGAACAATTTGATAGAATGCAAAGAGAGACGAAGGCTCTTAGGGGAAAAGAGCTCTTTGGGAAGAATGTGAATGAGTTGTGTTTGGTCCCAAATGTTAAAGTGCCTGCTAAGTTCAAGGTCCCATAGTTTGAGAATTATAAGGGAAACACTTTCCCTCGTGCTCACTTAGTGATGTACGTGAGAAGAATGTCTACCCACACCGATGATTAGCGTCTGTTGATTCACTTTTTTCAAGATAGTCTGACCGGTGCAACGTTGAAATGGTACATGAGTTTAGATAGCGCCAACATCCATACTTTTAATGATTTGGGAGAAGCATTCATTAAACAATACAAGTACAATGTTGACATGGCGCCCGACCGTGACCAACTCAGGGCCATGGTTCAGAAAGACAGGGAATCGTTCAAAAAGTATGCACAGAGATGGTGCGAAGTGGCTGCACAAGTGATTCCTCCCATGGAGGAGAAGGAAATGACAAAATTTTCTGAAGACGCTAGGCTCTTTCTACTACGAAAGAATGGTAGCAAGTGCCCCAAGTGATTTTATAGAGATGGTAGGAATGGGTGTCCGCCTAGAAGAGGCAGTAAGAGAAGGCCGTTTGACAAAGGGTGAAGGATCTGGAAGTATGAAAAAGCCAGCTTATAGGTTTACAAAGAAGAAAGAGGGGGATACATATGCTGTTATACAAGATAGGAGAGTAAACGCTCCTAGAAGGAATTATCAGTGTCACCAACAAGTTGCCTCAGTTACTCCTGTTATAAACGCCGCTCCGACTACCGTTGCTTATCAAAGACAATCCCAGCAGGGGAACCAAGGGAATAATCAGAGAAGGAAGAACTATGACCATATTCCTATGAGTTATGCAGAACTACTACCATTATTGATTTAGAAGAAGTTGGTCCAGATACGACCACCTCCAGTCGTACCATCACCATTGCCTTGGTATTACAAAGCAGACCAGACGTGTGCCTTTCATCAGGGAGCACCAGGGCATAGTGTTGAGAATTGTTATCCTTTGAGGAATGAAGTGCAAAAGTTGATGAAGTCTGGAATTCTATCTTTCAAAGACATGGGACCTAATGTGAAAGACAATCCTCTACCCAAGAACGGTGGAGTGAATGCTGTGAACATGGTGGCCGGTTGTCCAGGTGACTTCCAGATTTTTGACATTAATCTGGTTAGAGGAGACATGGTAAAGATGCACGCAGACCTCTGTGAATTCAGTTACTATACGCATGACCATGCTGGTTGTGCTGTTTGCAATACAAACATACAGGGTTGCGAGAAGATAAAGGCTGATTTACAGGAGATGATGGATGAAGGTTTAATCCATATAATCAGGCCTAGGGAAGAATATGAAAAGGAAGTGAATATGGTTTCTGGATGTCCGGGTGAATTCATAATTTTTTATGTGGAGCATTTGAATGAGGATCTTGTGCAGTTGCATGCTACCTTCTGTCGTACTGCTGGTCAGGTGGAACACCAATATGGATCTTGCATAGTCTGCTGTCGAGACCCCCGAGGATGTTCTATTGTGAGAGAGGGTGTTCAATTGCTGTTAGACAATGGAACTATCAAGATCACAGGTCAGAGAGATGATTATCATGAGATTAATATGGTTGAGGTTTGTTTAATGGAAGAGGAATCAGAGGAAGACTATGCCTCCGCGGATGAGTATTTCTCTTCGGACGAAGATTTGCTTGCCGGAAATAACCTTTTGATGGCTGATTGTGTTGAGGAAGGGGTAAATGTCATTGTACCTTGTTTTGGTGCACCCGCTCATCTTGAGGTGGAGTACCATAGCAAACCATCTGTTACCCCATTGGTAATTAGTCTGCCAGGTCCTGTTCCCTATGAATCAGATAAGGCTGTGCCTTACAAATACAACGCTACAATCTTGGAAGATGGGGAGGATGTTCCCATCTAGCCAATGACAGATGTTAAAAATATAGCTGATAATAGCAGGGTGACCCGTAGAGGTCGTGTGTTTGCACCGATTATTCGAAGAGATGTTGTTGCTGGAAAGAAAATTATTGAGAACGATGAGCCTAAGAAGGCCGCAGAAGAGACTAGTGGAGCCACATTAGAAAAATAAGTGGATGATATTTTGAAGATAATTAAGATGAGCGACTACATAATTGTAGATCAGCTACTGCAGACTCCTTCAAAGATATCCATCCTAGCTTTATTGATGAATTCCTCCGCTCATAGACAATCACTGATGAGAGTATCAGACCAAGCTTTTGTGGAGAGTGACATGCCATTAGATCAATTCAGTAGCATAATTGGAAACATTACGTCATGTAACAACTTGAGTTTCTGCGACGATGAGTTACCAGATGAAGGGAGGAATCACAACATGGCACTCCACATATCTATGAACTGCAAGAATGACTCGCTATCCAATGTGCTAATTGATAATGGATCCGCGTTGAATGTTATACCGAGGAGTACTCTCATGAAGTTAAAGTATCAAGGAACACCTATGCGCCCGATTGGTATCATTGTGAAGGCTTTTGATGGGTCGAGGAAATCTGTCATCGGTGAAGTGGACTTGCCCATCCATATAGGACCACATTTGTTCTTGATAACTTTCCAGGTTATGGACATTATCCCCGCATATAGTTGCTTGCTAGGACGGCCGTGGATACATGAAGCAGGGGCTGTCACTTCAACTCTACATCAGAAGCTAAAATTTATGTGTGAAGGGAAGGTAGTGATCATAAATGGGGAGTAGGAATTGTTGATATCACATCTATCCTCTTTCAGTATTGCAGAAGCAGATGAGGCTGCTGTTGGAACCCAGTTCCAAGCTCTATCCATTGAAAACATAAGGAGGAATGAGAATTCTGTGGTTTCCCTGAAGGACGCGCTACAGGTTGTGCGCAATGGTCATAATACAGTTTGGGGACGACTTATAGATCCACCCGTGAACAAGAACAGAGTTGGTTTGGGTTTCCCTTCGAGGAATGGCAAAGGCGAGAGTTTGAAGTCAAAATATTTTGTGAATAGTTATCAGGATGTTTTCCGCAGCGGAGGCTACCTCCATCCAATTGGTTCTGGAATTAATGTTGTTGAAGAGGATGAAGCAGAGCAGGAAGTATCGAATTATGTGACGCATGGAGTCCGAGTTCAGAACTAGGTCACCATTGATGTTCCTTCTTGCATACATGTTTCAAATTAATTTGTTTTGTTAATCTCTTTCTTTTGTTTGAAAATCTTTCACTATGCCCAAGGTGGAAGTATTAATGTTGTAGGGCTTATCTGTTTGCTATAACTTTTAAGATCATTAATAAAAGTTGTCTTTGCTTCCAAAATTATGTATTTTATTTTCTGTTTTTTCTTGGGAAATGGTAATTAAAAAAGAAAACCCTTTCAAAATAAATCATAACTGAAAATTAATCTGCATGATCACTTGTTATATGTGTCAGTTTCTAAAAATAATCATAAATCACATGTGCAGATTAATTAAAAAACCCGTTGAATACAATGACCCTGCACCCTCTCCTAACTTTGATTGTCCTTTATTTGGAGCTGAAGAAGAAGATTATGATGAGATTCCAGAAGAGGTCTCACAGTTGCTTGAGCACGAGGAAAATACCATTCATCCATATAAGGAGCCTTTAGAAGTGATTAATTTGGGTTCAGAAGAAGATTTGAAGGAAGTTAATATTAGAGCATCACTGCATCCTGATGTAAAGAGCGGGTTGATTGAGATGTTGAAAGAGTATGTGGATATTTTTGCTTGGTCTTATCAAGATATGCCTGGTCTGGATACAGACATTATCGAGCATCGTTTACCGTTGAAGTCAGAGTATCCACCAGTTAAACAAAAGTTGAGAAGAACCCACCCGGATATGGCAGTAAAGATCAAAGAGGAGGTCCTAAAGCAGATTAATGCTGGTTTTCTTGTGACGTCAGTGTATCCTCAATGGATTGCCAATATTTTCCCAGTATCGAAAAAAGACAGAAAAGTCTGCATGTGCGTAGATTACAGAGATCTAAATAAAGCTAGTCCAAAAGATGATTTTCCATTGCCTCACATTGATATGTTAGTGGATAGCACAACAAAATTCAAAGTATTCTCGTTCATGGACGGATTTTCTGGGTATAATCAAATAAGAATGACTCCAGAGGACATGGAAAAAACAACGTTCATCACACCCTGGGGAACATTTTGTTACAGAGTGATGCCCTTCGGGTTGAAGAACGCTGGTGCAACATACCATAGGGCTATGATAACCCTATTCCATGATCTGATGCACAAAGAAATTGAAGTATATGTTGATGATATGATTGTCAAATCCAAAACTGAAGAAGGTCATATAGAAGATTTGTTGAAGTTGTTTCAGCGTTTGAGGAAGTATCATCTCCGCTTGAATCCAAATAAATGCACCTTCGGTGTTAGATTGGGAAAATTGTTGGGTTTCATTGTTAGCCAAAAAGGAATTGAAGTTGACCTCGATAAAGTCAAAGCAATTCAAGAAATGCCAGCACCAAGAACTGAAAAGAAAATCAGAGGTTTCCTTGGGCGTTTGAATTATATCTCCAGATTTATTTCCCACATGACTGCAACGTGTGAACCGATCTTTAAGTTGTTAAAGAAAGATCAAGGTCGTGTGTGGACGGATGACTGCCAAAGGGCATTTGAAAGTATTAAAGAGTATCTGCTTGAACCTCTTATCTTGCTCCCTCCCGTAGAAGGAAGACCGTTGATTATGTATCTGCTAGTGTTAGATAAATCCATGGGTTGTATTCTGGGACAACAGGATGAAACATGAAAGAAGGAGTTTGCCATTTATTATCTCAGTAAAAAGTTCACTGACTGTGAGTCGCGGTATTCCATGCTAGAAAAAACGTGTTGTGCTTTGGCCTGGGCAGAAAAGTGTTTGCGGCAGTATATGTTGAATCACACCACTTGGTTGATCTCCAAAATGGATCCAATCAAGTATATTTTTTAGAAGCCTGCTCTTACTGGAAGAATTTCCCGCTGGCAGATGTTGTTATCTGAATATGATATCAAATACGGCACTCAGAAGGCTATTAAAAGTAGTGTGTTGGCATATTACCTTGCTCACCAGCCGGTGGAGGATCATCAGTCTACAGAGTATGAATTCCCCAATGAGTATGTGATGTTCCTAAAAGTGAAAGAATGTGATGAGCCATTGCCTGAGGAAGTCCCTGACCTTGAATCTCGTTGGAGTATGATATTTGATGGAGTTGTGAATGCTTATGGTAAAGGAATTTGTGTTGTGATTGTCACTCCTCATGGATCACATATTCCTTTTACTGCAAGGTTAACATTTGATTGCACTAATAATATGACAGAATATAAGGCTTGCATCATGGGTCTTGAGGAAGCTATTGATCTCATAATCAAAATTCTAGACGTGTATGGTGATTCAGCTTTGGTAATAAATCAGATTAAAGGAGATTGGGACACACGTCACCTTGGCTTGATCCCTTACAAAGATTATGTTAGAAGATTATTACCTTTCTTCAATAAAGTTGAATTTCATCACATCCCTAGAGATGAAAATCAAATGGCATATGCTCTAGAAACTTTGGCTTCCATGTACCAAGTGAATACTTGGAATTATATACCCCGAATTACATTTCGACGGCTGGATAGGCCCGCTCATGTGTTTACGACAGAGAAGGTAGCAAATGAAAAACCTTGGTACTATGATATCAAGCATTTTCTTCAGACTCAGGAATACCTGATTGGTGCGTCAAAGAAAGATAGAAAGACACTGAGAAGACTGGTAGACAGTTCTTCCTTAGTGAAAATGTGTTATACAAGAGAAATTATGACATGGTCTTACTCAGATGCGTGGATAGATACGAAGCAGACATGTTGATGCATGAGATTCATGAAGGTTCATTTGGCACTCATGCTAATGGACATTCGATGGCTAAAAAGATGCTAAGGGCAGGTTATTATTGGTTGACAATGGAATCTGATGGTTACAAATTTGCAAAGAAGTTCCATAAATGCCAAATTTATGCAGATAAGATCCATGTGCCTCTGACACTTCTCAATGTGATTTCCTCCCCATGGCCTTTCTCTATGTGGGGTATTGACATGATCGGGATGATAGAACCCAAAGCTTCGAATGGACACTGTTTTATCTTGGTAGCAATTGACTACTTTACCAAATGGGTAGAGGCTGCTTCATATGCCAATGTTACCAAACAGGCGGTTGTGCGTTTCATCAAAAACAATCTTATATGTCGGTATGGTGTGCCGAGCAGAATCATCACTAACAATGGCTCAAATTTGAACAACAAGATGATGACAGAACTATGCGAAGAATTCAAGATTGTTCATCACAATTCATCTCCATACAGGCCAAAGATGAATGGGGATGTTGAAGCTGCTAATAAAAATATCAAGAGAATTATCTAGAAAATGGTTGTCACTTATAAGGATTGGCATGAAATTCTCCCTTTTGCTCTGCATGGATATCGAACATCTGTTCGCACTTCAATAGGAGCAACCCCTTTCTCCCTAGTGTATGGAATGGAAGATGTACTCCCTTTCGAGGTAGAGATTCCCTCGTTGCGTGTGATAATGGAAGCCAAGTTGACAGAGGCTAAATGGGTCCAGAATAGGTTTGACCAATTGAATTTGATTGAAGAGAAGAGGATGACAACTTTATGTCATGGGCAGTTATATCAGAAAAGAATGAAGAAAGCATTTGATAAAAGGGTCAAACCTCGTGAATTCAGAGAAGGCGACCTCGTGCTCAGGAAGATCATGTCTTTCAACACTGATTCTAGGGGCAAGTGGACTCCCAATTTTGAAGGTCCGTATGTTGTTAAGAAATCCTTCTCTAGCGGTGCATTAATTCTTGAAACAATGGATGGCGAGGAATTACCACGTCCCTTGAATGATGACGCAGTCAAGAAATACTTCTCCTAAAGAAATAAAAGAACAGCTCACTAAGTTGAAAACCCGAAGGGGAGGATTAGGAAAAAAGGAGCATCTCGGTAGGCTGAAAACCCGAAAGGGTGGTCTAGGCAAAAATTAGAGACATAAACAGAATAAATTTCTCGCTAAGTTGAAAACCCGGAAGGGCAGCTTAGGAAGTTAGGGATTTTCTTGGCAAGTAACTACGTTAGACAAGACTTGATCGTTGAAGCAACAATCTTCTCGGATCCTCACCATACTTCGACAAAAGTTGTTGCTCAGGATCTCAAAAGTTGTTAGGGGGAATAACGGTCATTGTATCTCAATGTATCTTTTCCATTATGTATTACCATTTCCCAAACTTTGTAATCATCCATGGAGTCTCGCCATTCGCAGACTACCATTCTATTAATGAAATTCGAGCTTTTACCCAATTCTTTGTGTTCTTATTTTTATTTAGCTTGCAAAGACTTCATTTATTACTGATAATAATTGTTAAAGCAAAAAGATTAGAAAAGAAAAATTAACTTTTAAAAAAAGAAAAGAAAAGAGATCTTTACAATTCAATTTACTTTGGGATTTGTGATGAAACAATGACAACAAGAATGGTGATCCCAGGAATGAACGAACTTCGGGTGTTCTAGAAGATTTACTCCCTTCATGAAAGGTTTCTCATGACATTTTGCCGGTGTGCGCAATCTTTGTGTGTTTCTCAGATAGTTAAAGACGATATCAGTGGGTGCAAGGTACAGTATTGGGTTTGTGATCCAATTATCCCCAGTCAAGTCTTGGTTCACTTTTGACTTTGGGTTTGCATGGTCAGAAGCCTCTGTCCCAGATTCCCCTGCGAAGTCTTCCCTCATATAATGAATGGTTTTATTCCCTTGGTGTGCTGAGATGTCGCTCTTTTTGCAATATTGGCACTAGGGTTGGCCTCTTGATTTCCCGGGAAGGTTATCCCAGGGCATCTCTTGTTGGAATAAGTGTTCGTGTTGAAAATTTTCAATCCGCAGATTTTTCTCTAGGGAGGTAGGCTTGAATCCCCCAGTGAGGTTTGGTTGTTTCGACGTCAGTCTGTTTTATTTGAGGCTGGTCTTGAAATCTCCAGTAGGCATGTTACTTTTGAAAAAATGCTCCTCCGATGAAACCTGAAGAAGGATGTTCTATCCCGGTGTCTGTTTGATTTGGCTACATTTGGATTATGTTTCTCCTCAGTGAAGTTAGGGCAGGCAATAGGTTTGGTTTCCGCAGTTGCTTTTACCTTTCTTAGATCGATCTCTCTGGTTGAAGTTTATCCCAATGTTGTTAGTACCTGAGAAAGTTTTATTTGATTGTACTGATCATGTATCCTTTTATCAGCATATGCATGATATCACTCATGCATTCATACATACATCATGCATTGCTAAAAATCATCGTTCATTAACACTGTGTTCTGACCTTCTTACAACGCTCTTTGATAAGTTGAATTTGGTTTTCCCTCTTGAGCTTATTTCTCAAAGGATGTATCTTCATTGGCCGTCTTGCTCCAGTTTATTTCTGAATTGGATTTGTGGTTGTATGACAATATTATTTATGTTGGACTTCTGAGAACTTTGAGTTTTGTTTTGTGCATTTATTTTGCACGGGAAGACTTTCTCTCCTTAGCAGGAGTATCATGGCATTTCCTCGAGAAGTCATATTTCTATCCCTGAAAAGTCATTTCTCTTGGAAATTCCCCTTGACAATGAGTAACAAGTCTCTTTATTTGAGACAGCTTATGTTGATCCTTTCCAAGCAGATTTTCTTGGTTAAAGAAGAAGTTGAGACCTATTCTAGGTAAAACGCCAGAATTTTGGGACAACTACGATATTTTCTCTTTCTACCTGTAGTGAACGTTGGTAGTACATCGGTAGTGAACGTCGGTGTTTATTATCTTTTTGCTATCTTCAGTGAACGTTGATTGTTCATCGTCAGTGAATGGCGATGATATGCTATATTTTCTCTTTCTACCTGCAGTGAACATTGGTAGTACATTGATAGTGAACGTCGGTGTTTGTTATCTTTTTGCTATCTTAAGTGAACGTTGATTGTTCATCGTCAGTGAACGGAGGTGATATGATATATTTTCTCTTTCTACCTGCAGTGAACGTTGGTAGTACATCGGCAGTGAACGTCAGTGTTTGTTATCTTTTTTCTATCTTCAATAAACGTTGATTGTTCATCGTCAGTGAACGGCGGTGATATGATATATTTTCTCTTTCTACCTACAGTGAACGTTGGTAGTACATCGGCAGTGAACGTCAGTGTTTGTTATCTGTTTTCTATCTTCAGTAATCGTTGATTGTTCATTGTCAGTGAACGGCGGTGATATGATATATTTTCTCTTTCTACCTATAGTGAACGTTGGTAGTACATCGGCAGTAAACGTCAGTGTTTGTTATCTTTTTGCTATCTTCAGTGAATGTTGATTGTTCATCGTCAGTGAACGGCAGTGATATGATATATTTTCTCTTTCTACCTACAATGAATGTTGGTAGTACATCGGCAGTGAACGTCGGTGTTTGTTATCTTTTTGCTATCTTCAGTGAATGTTGATGGTTCATCGTCAGTGAACGGAAGTGATATGATATATGTTCTCTTTCTACCTTCAATGAACGTTGGTAGGACATCGGCAGTGAACGTCGATGCTTGTTATCTTCCTCTCTGATTCTGTTCTTGAGGTTCACCAGTGATTTATTTTCCTGGTGGGGTTGCTCCCCTGTTTTTTTTTCATTCTTTTATGGCATCCGCAGTGATACTTTGCATCTCTTTGGTACTGTTCATATGCATTCATATGCATAAGCATTTTCATGGCATCTTAGGGCCAAAAATAGGGTTTGTTTTATATTTAAGTATCTTCGATCACGTCGACACAAAGATTTTTAACCTTCGTATCTCCGGATAGAAGAAACTTAAATAAGGGCAGCTGTTGTACCCCAATTTTGGCCCCTAAGATTCCTTCATCATACCATGCTGATTCAATCACAACAAGATCATATTAGGGCTTTTGGTTCTTCTCCCTATCTTTAGCCTTGCTCTTTTGAGGAGTTACCAAGCACCTTGACTTGTTTTCTGTTGTGATCATGAATATTTTGCTTGATTTTCTTTCTAATTAATAAAATACAATGTTGGTTTTCCTTGCTTGTTAATAATGTAGGTAAAGGCAATGAGGTTTAGAAAGTTGCTTCATGGGTTCATGAGTTTATTTCCATGCCCTAGTCAATAGCTTGAGAAATTCAAACCTCACCATTGAAGTTGTCTTGGAAGAATTGGTATGGAAGTGGTTTTGGTGGCCACGAGTCCTCATCATCATCTTCAACAATTTCTATTCACAAAGGAAGAATATTGGCACAAAAAGTTTGTTCAAACTTGGCAAAGTTCTTCAAAGCATTCTCTTGATCAAGAGGTTAGGGTTTCGAACTTCAAAGGAGCATATCTTGCTCATCTTTTGGTACTTTTGAGTGATTCCAAAAACATCCTTCTCTTCAAAAAGTTACCAACAAATCACTTCAAAAGTTCCAAGGAGTTTTCATGTGGAAGGAACTTGGTGAAGAAGAAAGATTACAAGCCACCCAGATGAATCCCCAATTTTCTATATGTGACTTCAAATGGTCATAAATTAGTCAATTTGTATCACCTTGAGCCCATTATTTTTTCATTATGATCCTAAGGATGTGTGCTTCATGCCTTATTTTTATGTGAAAAGCAAGAATATGGATGGAAGTTGCCTTAAGAATGCAATAGATTATAGGTCATTTCATGATTTTTGGCCAACTTTAACACGTCATAACTTGCTCAATTTTTTGAGATTTTGAGTGGTTCAAATTGAAAAATGTTATTCAAGAGGTCTACTTCATTCCATCTTTTTTGGTCAAGAGAAAATTCTAAGTGGAAGGCCATGTTTGGATGCAAAAGATTATAGGTCATTTTTAAAGGAGAATTTGAAATATTTCTAAGTATGGAAAGTCAACTCTTTTTCTTCAACTTTGACTCCATGTAACTTTCAGATCAAGCATCCATTTGATTCCATTATTTTTCCATTGCAAAGCTTGCAACCTCATCTTTCCAAAGCATCAAGAATTATGACCTAAGACCCCTTGAGGAGGAAATGCCATAGATTTGAATTTGGTAGTTTGAAACTGAATTTTGCACAAAGTCAGAATTTTGAAATCTTTGTTTTGGCTTCTAATCACAGGATTTCCACGTGTTTTTGTTTCTAATCATGTTTAGAAACTTTCCAGAAGTGATTAGCATCATGAAACACACGATTTAGCTGAGTTTTGATCAAGTTTGAGTCACACTTTCTTCATGATGCAAACCCACACGAATTCCCTCCAAAACGCATCATTTGCTATTCCTTTTGATCCCATTTACTTCCCTATAAATAGAGGGTCATCCCCCATACTATTTCCCAAGCTTAGAGAGCCAAGAACACCCTGCCAAAACCTCACACAAACCCACTTTTTTTGAATTTAGTTTTTGAAATTTAAGCTTCCTTTTCCAAAATTCTTTGCGCATTCATCATCCTTGAACTTCATACAAACTCTCCAGCACTTAAACCAATCAAAACGACCCATAATCCAAACTACAGAAGTCCAGTTTCAGAGCTCCTTACTTGAACTTCGAAAAGGTAGAATTCTTCGCCAATTGGATCCAAATCAAACACTAATCTGTTCTACTCCTTTGTCTGATTCTAATACTGCTTACAATTTTTAAATCCATTGAGAATTGAGAGAGAAATACCAAATTGAAGGTGCTCGCTATTTTTCCGTGTTTTGATTCATATCTCTCTCCATACTTTACATAAATTTGGCGCGATGGTTGTGTTAGAATCGTCTTGAAGAGACGAGTTCAATGATGCTAGCCAGGGATCCTAATTTTTCCATTTGAAGGATCTCACAAAATCCCCATTGCAGGGTGTCTGGAGGTTGAAGACGATGACATGTCTCATCTCAGCCAATGATAGCGTGCCAAGCGTTTTAATTTTATTGATTGCCCATTTTCTGATCACATGTGTGTTTCACTAAGGTCCATATCAACCACAGCGCGTTTGGTCCATTGGATTAGCTTACTAACAAGTTTTGACTTTGATCTGATGGTCCACATCTTTTTGGTTTTATTTTATTTTCTGATTTTATATTTTATTTGATTAAATTTTCAAAAATTCATAACTCTTTTATTTTTTATCCAAAAATTATGGAAAAATTCACAAAAATACTTTGAATTATTTTTTATCTCATGAATATTTTTTTACATTTTTATTTTTAAATTTGGTATTTTTTATATTTTTTGTATTATTTGCTTTCTTTTAATTACTTAAAAAAATACTTTCTGACATTTTTTAATTCCGAAAAAATTCATAAATAATATTTTGCATATTTTTGACTTTTTGAAAATTTTATGGAATTTTATAATGAGGTTTACTATTTTTGATCTAGTTTATTTTTGTTTTAGCAATTTTAAATAGTTTAAAAATAGTTTCTGACTTTTAAAAATTACTAAAATTTTTATAAAAATATTTGGATCCATTTCTTATTTTTCTATGGACTAATTTTTCATTTATTGAATAATTTGAACATAATTGATTTTTTTCCTCATTATTTTCTATTTTTTTAACATTTTTAACCCTTTAATATATATATTAAATGTGATATTATTTTGTGATTATTTTCTGACTGTCTTGGGTTAATTTTTTGATCATGACTTTATTAACATCATTGGATCCATGGTGTTGAGTTCAACTCCACCAAAATGGATGAATGATTTTAATAATAGTTTGATTAAATATTAATTCAAATGTGGTTTCTCTTTTGCCCTATTCCCCCTTCATCTCATCCTCTTCTCATTGCACTAAATGTTGTTGGAACATGATCTCTATATCATGTCTCAAAATAAATGGTGCATAGATTGCTATTGACCGGCCTCAAAATAGGTGCGACTTCTATATAAGTCCACTTACGATTGCTTAACATAGCGCTAAATTTTGTCTCGATTTGAATAAATGATCATTCGTGGCCCAAACTTATGATTGCAAGTCCAAGTATGTTAATTTGATCTCTTTGATCCAATAACCTTGAGATTCATTATGTGGAGGCTTTGGTTCTACCAATCCTCTAATGGATCTACAACACCTTTGGTCAACGCGGATCACTTAAACATCGTTGATCATTAAATGGTACTTATGAGAATTCCAAATGGATGATATACTTGACAAAAAGCAAATGCAACTTGTTGTGTGGAGGCTTTGGTTCTACCAATCCTATAATGAGTTCCAAATGCAAGTTTCAAGATGGTCATCCAACTAACTACTAATTATTGACTTGTTTATCTTATGCTTTTATTATTTTTATGCTTTATGTACTATCTATTTTTTTTTTAGCATTTTTCATTTCATGCCATTTTCATCTTTGCTCATTTGAGCATTTATTTTTCTTGTCATTTTTACTTTGTTCACTTGAGCTTTTCTTTTCTTTTCTTAAGATACTTAATAATCAAACATAAACCCTAAAAAACTCTTAATGGTACTTGGACTATTTGGTTACTAGCCTTGGCATCATGGAGCATGGGACTATTTCTTGGACTTAGGATTAAAAACCTTGGCCTATCTTGGAGACCTTGTGATCTTATTATTTTGTCTGGAGCTCTTGAGGTTTATCTCAAGACATTGGGTTGCTTGTTTGTTTTTGTGTGCAGGTTTTTGTGATTACATCCTTTGTTTGTAATCTGGAATTCACCCGTATACAGTCGTTACTCTGCCCAATTTTTGTGAAGACTTAATACATTTGAAGAGGTCTAGTATCTTTGCTTGCTTGGTTTCAATCCAAAGAATGGGAATTTTATCTTGGCTCATAATGTCAAGTTTTGGCTCCTTGTTGGTTAGATGATTCTTATCCTTAGCTTTTACCTTATGCTTTAGGATAGTCTCTTCTTCTCCTCCCATCTTCTTTAGTTTCAAAAATCTTCTCCCTCCTTTGAAAACCTTTCTTGTTTTGAAACTTAAACACTTTCATAATAAACTTGGACTTATGTCCATGCATTTTCAAAATATTTTCATAAATAAACTCCAATCAATTTAATAATACCTTGACCTTTTTTGTGAGAAGACTAAAAGTCAACCAATCTCATTTCAAACCATTTTGCCACTTTGGCTTTTATCTTTAAAACTTTTCGCAAAAAGATTAGACTCTTGTCAATACTTGTGGTGATGCAAACAACTATACTTCTACAATATGTAGTGAAGAGAGATATTTTCCACTTGGGTGTTGAGTGAGGCATTGTTGATTTTAAAATCCAAGCCATATCCTCCACTTTGAGATTATGCAAATTCTCCTTTCTCATGATTGTGGGTAGTAAGTATGTTTTCCACACGGACAATGACGATGATGTCTTATCTCTTAAAATCAACCAACATAATTGTGTTTCAAACTTTTAAAAGAGGAACTACGTATACCCTGATCCCCTATTGCACGAAAGGTGGTACGTAGGCACTAAAGGTTCACAACCGCGGCGGGTGAAAAAATCATAAAAAAATATATTTCTCTTCTCACCTCCACCATCCATTTTATATATAACATATTTTATAGCCAAAATATACAGATTTTACAAAGAGGTTCCTGCGGAGTACCGTTGATGTTTAGGGTGCTAATACCTTCCATTTGTATAACCAACCCCCTTACCTTGAATCTTTCCCCCTCTTTTTGGGTTATTCTCTCTTTTCCCATTCCTTTGGAAACAATAAAGCGCAGTGGCGATTTTTATTTTAATTTGTATAAAGTCTAGTAAATCCAATGGCTTAGTCTTGAACATTTCTACCGCTACACCCTTACCACAATGTTACTAGGCTTTAGAGTTAAACCCTCGCAATCCAACCGATCCAACGCCTTCTTAGGCAAGATATTCAACGAAGACCCAGTATCTACCAGCACATGAGCCATAGTGGTGCCCCTGCATTCAATCGAGACATGCAGAGCATCATTATGCTTCCTTCCCTTTGGTGTCAAATTCGCATCTGAAAAACCCAGCCCATTATTAGCAGTCAGGCTAGCCACACAATCTTTGAATTGATCAGCTGAGGTTTCTTGTGGCACATACGCAGTCTTGAGAAATGCAATCAAAGCCTTCACATGGGCTTCAGAACACAACAACAGAGACAACACAAATGTATCTGATGGGGTCTGACCCAGCTGCTCGACCACATTGTAGTCGCTCTTCTTAATGATTTTCAGTATTTCCTTCATTTCTTGCTTAGAGGCTTCCACAACAATTTTCTTAGGCGCCTCCGTCTGGGCAGGCTCACCTATAATCTCCTCGCCGCGGGTATCAGATGATTCATCGACAGGGGTAATAACTGGAGTAAGAACAGGAACAGTAGTGGATGTACTAGCAGGAACAACAGATGAAATGACAATAGGCTTGTTGACAGTCTTCGGGGAAATCTAGGGAGAGAAAACCCTTCCACTTCGGGTAACTTTGTTGGTTCCGACAATATTACCAATATCAGGATCAACCTCTTCCTCTTTCAAATCTTGTTTGATGCCATGATAGTACACATCAGCACCATAATGCCAGGGGACAACTTTTTCCGAGACATACGGGATAGGACCAAGAACAGTAATTATCAGCGGAGAAATTCTTGGAGCAGATGTAATCCTAACAGGTCTTCTCGAGGAGACCTTGGAATAATTTGCAGAAATGGTTATAATAGCAACGTCTTCAGATGGAATAGCGGGAACCAAAGTTTTCTCAAATAAAATTTCTTTACTATCTATCAGGCGTTGAATACCTGATTTCAGCATACGACAACCAAAAGGTAGAAACGAACACATGTGGCAACCTTCACCACAACCTGGAAATAAACCGGCCAACAGCAAATTCTTCTTGACAGTCATGAGAGGAGTAGAAACTTCATTAACAGAGGTAACAAAAAAATCAGTGTCAACAACATTAACTCCACGGCCGTGTTTAGGCATGGGAGCAGTTAAGACGTTGGGCTTCTCCGGAGCATCAAAATCTATTTCCTTGGCTTCAATCGAGTCTTGTATTTTGTTCCTCAAAGCCCAGCAGTCATTTGTATCGTGACCAGGACTCTCAGAATGATAGGCACATCGGGAATTCGGATTATATCGAGGAGATGTAGTATTTGGATTCTTGGGAGCCTCTTTCAAGGTTGCCAAGTTGGATCTTAGTAGGTGGGGTGGCACTTCAGCCAATTTCATGTTGATGCGGGTAAACTGTCGTTGTGGTCTTTCCACCCTTTGTTGTTTGTTGCATTGTGGAGCAACTGCAGGTCTAGGTATCATCACGACACTTACTGTCTGATGACGTTCATCCCTATTTTGTCCCCTTGGGCTATAGATAGCATTGGCTTCCTTCTTACCAGCAAAAGGCTTCTTTACTGAACTTGGAGAGGCATCCTTCTGTATTTTTCCACTTCGGATCCCAGCGTCTACTCTCTCTCCAATTAGGATCAGCTCAGTGAAACCAGCTGATGAGTTGCCGATCAAATGATTGAAAAATGGACCAGATAGTGTCCCCAGAAACATATCAACCAACTCCCTATCAGACAATGGGGGTTGAACTCTCCCAACCAAGTCTCTCCATTTTTGTGCATAATCTTTAAAGCCTTCACTTGAACCCATGGACATACTCTGGAGTTGAGTACGAGTAGGAGCAAGGTCGGCATTATACTGATACTGCTTGTAAAAAGCAGCTGCCAGATCTTCCCAGTTTCGGATATTTGCTCCCTCCAGCTGGTAGAACTATTCAAGCTGAGTCCCTGACAGACTATCTTGAAAGAAATGAACCCACAAATTTCTATCAGTGGTGTGGGGCTGGATCTTTCTGACATAAGAACGGAGATGAAGTTTTGGGCAGGACACCCCATCATACTTAGCAAAAACTGGAGCTTTGAACTTCTGCAGGATGACTACTCCTGACACCAATCCTAATTCTTCGAAATCCAGTCCAGGTATCCTCTGAACTTCCATGGAACTCAGACGATCTTCCAACTATTTGTATCTATCCTCAGCAGGAGGATATTTCTTACCATTATAATTGGTATCATTGTCAGAAACTGCAGGACTGGGGTCCTTCTCTTCTTCCTGATTCCCCCCTTCCTTAGATGAAGAGGTCAGGTCAACTTTTTGTTTCAACCGCTCTACAAACCTTCTTCCCATGTTCAGAATACCGGCAACCTTCTTCTATTTCTTCTTCTATTTCAGGATGAGGGCTTTCAGATCCTCTTGCCCTTTTGCCAGACTTATGAACATTTGTTGGAACTGGGCATTCTATGCCTGAAGGTTCTTGATGGTTTTCTTGGAATACATTTCGTGCTGAAATAAACAGCGAAAAAGATGAGAAACTTGTAATGGTACCTGTAATGATGTATATGAGAATGGGATGCGCATGCAATGATTTCAAAGACTTCGGGAAATTTAAATTTGAAAACTAAAATAAAAAAAAAACTTTATTAGTTGAATTTGAAGTTCAAATGCCTTTTAGGTGTTACAATTAAAAAACAAATCTAAAAATATTAAAGACATCAAAGTTCCCATGGATGCTTCCTCTTTGTGCCGAGATAGTCATTGAGTCCTCTTTCTTCATGCAGCTGCTTTGTGAGCTCTAAAACTTTCCTCTCCTGAGCATGGAACTGATCCCTGTAAGTATCCCGCTCCTTCATCATCTGAATCTAAGACCTCTGTAATTCCCCAAGATCCGTGGGCATATAAGGATAGAGAACCGTGTAAGGAATGCCTTCTTCAGTAGTGGGCTCCACAATCACTGGTAAAATGGCTACATAGGGCATCATAATATTCTGGGCACGAGCTCGTACCCATTGGAGGTAAAGTTCCATAGGAATGGAAGTCTTTGGCCCCAAAGTCTTGGCGCCAGATCTGCTTACCATGCCCCAAGCTCGTATAAACCTCTGGCGATACTCTTTAACATCATCCTCATAGTTGAATACAATACCCTCGATAAGTAACTCATGGGGACCATCCCTTCGATCGTAACCAAATTGTCGCAGAGCTAAACATGGATTATAGGTTATACCCCCTCTAATACCAATCAATGGGACATTAGCGTACTCCTCGCAGCGGTTAATAATAGCAGTGTTTTCCATAGCTCGAGAATACCAAAGAATATTCGTGTGAGCGAGTGACATTATCCTTTGCGACCAACCCAAACCTTCTTCATTCTTCAGTATGGACTTAGGGAGGTGAGAAATAAACCACCTCGACAGCAATGGCATGCAGCACATAAGAATCCCCCTTCTCTTCATGGTACGAGTATAAAGAGTGTGCAAAACATCTCCGAGCAATGATGGCACAGGGTTGCGGGAGAGGAAGATCTTGATAGAATTCACATCTATGAATGAGTATGGATTAGGGAATAGGACTAACCCAAAGATTAGAAGATCCAATAATTCCTCAAAAGCCTAAAACTCCATATAATCCTAAAACAGCTGGGCCTTGTCTATTAGAAACTTAGCTAGAAAACCTTTGACTCCGCTTCTTGTTTCCCAATTGGATACCACGTCGGCCTATTTCAGATCCAAAGTTGAGGCAATGACTTCTGGCTTAGGAACTTCTTCTAGACCTGTAAAGGGCAATTGTTCAAGAATGGGTATGTCCAACAGTTGAGAGAATTCTTCCAAGGTAGGCACCAACTGATAGTCTAGAAAGGTGAAGCAGTGGTGCTTGGGATTAAAGAACTGAAAGAGTACACTCAACATCTTTTCATCAAAATTTGAAGTGACCAGGATTAGAAGTCGACCATGTCTCTTAGTGAACGCAGAAGTTTCAGAAACCCTTGATGCTAGCTCTTTGAGTTGGGAAGGTATCTTCACAAAGCTGATTCGGATAGTGTTTCTACGAACAGAAGCCATGATCTGTAAAACAGAACAAAGATAAATTCCCTTGGTCTTTGAAATGGTTAGTGCAATAAGAATGGATGCTATGTTATGATGCATGATGTCATGCGAAAACACAGGTATAGCAAGCACAGTCAAATCACACCAAGTCTTTAGGTTTAAGGCTTGGATGAGGTTAAAGGTAGTACCCTCTTAAAGTTTAGTTGGTTTCAAACCTGTCTTAAAAAGTAACCAGGTTCTAGAGGATCTCAATATCGCTGACCATCCTTTATCGGGCACTTTCTCAGCTCAAACAGTCATTTCTTGCGGAAAAAATATCCCGAAAGTCTGATCTCAATGAGTGTAGCATCGAGTATTAACCAATCCTCAGCTCTACACCGAGGCCGGCTATCTCACTACTTTCTAATGGCCAAGTTTGTTCAACTAAGGTTCTAAGGTACGTTAGTGCTTCACGACACTACGCGACATCCCCGTATTTTCATCGTTTCCCCACGAAGGATATCGGTACCAACCAAAGTGCCACACCACCACAACCACCGCTTAAACCATATCGGTCTACGTCGTACAGTCTCCACGATCTATTACTGTTTACCTAAAAAGTGCCCCAGATCCGGATGTAGGATCTATAGTAACCCCAAATAAACCCTCAAAAGTAAAGCAATCAAGACAATTAAGAGAAGCAATTTAATGACCTAGATCCTAAGGTATACCTCACTTATTCATTCCCGAGTAGAGTCGCCAGTTCTGTGATACAGTGGTAGAACCGACTGTTTTTACTGGTTTGCGTTTTGCGTTTTTTGTTTGCAAAATGTCGCGGTAAGCAAGAGTCGCCACTGAATTTTATTTCATCCAATCATGGAAAAGGAAAAAAGAACAGAAAAAACCTTTTTTCGAGAATAATCTGAGTACGGGGGGTAGATTATAGAAAGGGAAGGTGTTAGCACCCTTTCTATCTGTGGTTTTCCACGAGCTCTTAGGTACTTTCTCATTTTTCAAATTACTTGTGTGTGTTTGTCTTGAAAATGTTTTACTTCATGATAACCCTTGTATCAGTCCTCAAGGATGTGACGAAGTTGGTTTTGAAAATTTTGTTTTGGAAGGTGTTTGTGTGAAAAGTTTTCATTGAGCAAGTACTTAAGATTCTACCTACTCGAAAAAAGATTGTTTGTTCTCGTTTCCTTTAGACAGTGCTATCCTACTATTAAGGAGTAAGTAGCACTGTCGTTGGAATTATAAGGGACATTCGAAAGGGACAAGTACAATCACTAAAGCAATAGTTAGAAAACTTCAGTAGTAACCCTAGAGTCTTAAGATCTTTCTGAGGCAACATCTCCGAGGTAACATTTTCGAGGAAACATTCGAGTGGGACAATTTGATCTTTTTAGACTGGAGGGCAACCACTAAAACCTCCTATGCTTAATGATTGTTTACCGAAGGCAACCGAAGTGAGGTAAACCCTAGGAGTGAATATGTGCATATGATTTGTTTCAGTTATTTAATCTTTGCACATTAGGTGATCTACCGTTTAATTTCAGATAATCTTGCCATACAATCCTATTAACATACATCTAGACAGTTAAATATTTGCAGGAATTTAAAATGCGAAAAAATAAACCTAGCTATTACAAGGCTTCGGGGGATGGGGATTAATTACATAACCAAAGAATCGGGGGTTAAAGCAGTAAATAGAACCCTAGTTTAACTATTACAAACCATTGGCAGTTACAAAAATAATGGAAAAGAAACAATTAAATGCGCGGCAAATTAAATACGAGGTGAAATTGAAAACCTAAAATCTAATTGAAAAAATAATTAAGTTAGTTTTGAGAAAATAATTAATTGAGTTATGTACGACTAAAACCCTAATTTTAATTATTTTAATTATGAAAAAGAAATTGAAATTAACCTAATCTAAACTAAATTAAATAATTTCAAGAAAGTAAAATATTTTACAAAAAAAAGTAAGATTTTATGTATTTTTGGTGGTTTTTTATTTGAGGAAAGAGATTTAATTGTAAAATTAAAAACCTAGTTTCTATTTGATTTTAATTATGAAAAAGAAATTAAATTTACCTAATTTACTAATTATATTAAATAAATATTATAAAAGAGATCTTTTTTATGATTTGTTGATTTTATGAAAAATATTATTTTTTGTGTTAATTAATTAAAACAATTAAAGAAAATAATTAAAGAAATTAAAAAAAGAAAAAATAGAAAGAAACTACAAACTGGGCCTGTATAATGAGTAATCTGGGGGTGCAAATCTGAATTTTTTAGGCCCAAAACGCTTCAAGCCCGGTCAATATGCCTGAGCCCATGGAGTGCTGGCTGGAGGGTGCATCATGGTCTCTCATTGTTTGAGGCATTGGATCTGATTGATCCTTGATCCACTGGTTGGATATTGTTAGCACATGGTGGACATTTGAGAGAATGGAGTACCTGGTTTGTAAAGGAAAAATAGAACAAAGAAAATTGTTGGGGCCTGGGATCGAACCCAGGTCCTCACTCTCACCACTAACGCGTCCAACCACTAGGCCATCATGTTTAGTTGTTATTATAATGAAAACACAATATAATATGTGAAACAAAGTGGTTAGTGGGAAAAAAACAAAAACGTGCGCGCTGGTTCAAGTGGGCAAATGACTGGCTGACACCTAACCTTCTTCTACCTCTCTCTGTCACCTTGGGTGCTTGTACCTTTACCTACGGACAAGGGTCTGTAGCTACAAACCTGTAAAACTCAAAAATCCATAAAACGCAAGATAAATGAAATCTAACTATGTAGATCAACTCGTTTTGATCTTGTGAACATCATGGTACCCCTTGTTTTGCCCAATTTGACCTGTAGAACAAACCCCTAAACTGCAAATACAAACACTAATAATGGCAAAGGCACATATAAGCTTCAAAAATGCAATTAAATTATCCAGTTAGCTTGCAAACACGATGAGGATCACAAATATATAACTTAAACACGCTAATGATGCAAGAAATACAGTAAGCGATTTTGAAAATATGGGCAAACCGTATGAATGCTAGCGGAAGATTCCGGGCATGAGAATGCATGCAACTGGTCGTATTAGCTTCTGGGAAGCTCTAAGAAACGATTGGAAGCGTTGGAATGGCTTGAATTGGCTTGTGGAGTGAAAACTGATTCACACTTTTCTTTGAATTTTTTTGAATTTGCTCTGCCACTTTTACGATTGCTAACCTTTATTTTTTGCTTTGTTCTTGTTCATTATATATCCCTCAATGAATTAGGGTTGCAAAACAAATTGGATCTTGAAGTTTTGATGAGATTTGAGTTGATTCTTTAGCCATATGCAAACTTTCTATTTTGAGCCAAATCATCCCTTTCTTGTACCAATTATGCTTGATTCGTTTTGACCTTGATAATTCAGCATATTTTGATTGCCAACATGTTTATAAACCAAATCAAATTGTATCTTTGCTATTATTCATCAATTATTTGATTTAATTCAATTTTTAATTAATAAAAAATCAAAATAAATTTAAAAATGAAGCAAATAATAGGTGGGTGAATATTTGAGTCGTGGACCACATTATAAGTGAGGTGAAAGCATAAAAAGTTAGGCTCATTTAGCAAAAAGTGCATTTTTGAGCACATTTGACTTTTGGCAATTTTGCAAAAAGGGTCAACTTTGACAAGGCATATCTCCTCCAATTTTAACCCTAGAGAGGTGTTCATTGACTTTTTAGAAATATTAGGATGTCCCCTAAGCAACCCTTTTGGTCTCATCTCAATTAATTCTTCCATGTTCATGTAAGAAGCTTTGACCCAAAAGGTGTTTTTGTTGGCTTTTCAAAAGGACCCATAATGTAGAAATTCATATCTTTTTATGAGTGCATATTTTGAACTTGTGGGATGAAGATTAATTCTATGGAATTGCATCCTCTTCAAAATGAGCTTTGGATGGACAATTTTTGATAAAGCATGTCGAAGTTATGCTTGGTCAAAGTTTGGTTGACTTTTACTAAGAAACCCTAATTTAGCAACTTTTGGGTTTTGATGAATTTAGAGCATTCCTTGGGGAATCATGATCAACCCTTGATTAAATGATGAAAGTCACTTCAAAATGTTAATGTTGACCAAAAATCTTGAAGTTTGACTGTATGTGGGTCACAATTGACTTTTGACTTAATACAGTCGATTCTCAAGCATCTGAGCAATTGGCTGAGCCAACTTCTTATGAAAGGAATGGAACTTGACATGTAGGGTCTTGAGAACATATTAAGACCATGGAGAGCATATGAAGCCTTTATGGTTCACCCATATTGATTAAAATGGAAACCCTAATTTGAGGTACACTGCCTTATGAGGGAGTTTGTCTGGTCCACTCTTGGGAAACCTTGAGCAAATAGAAGATCTCAATGGACATGTGTTGAGTAAAATGAGAGGGAAAATTTTGGGGTACAACACAACTCAACTAACTTTCCAACTTTAGTATTAAGCAATATAGTAATGGCTCACATTAAACTTAGTCCTACTCTACTCTTGAGTGGATCACAATGATAGAACACAAACCCTAATGGCATAACAGACAATACAATTTATTCGATGCCTATATTAAGTTTTTAACCTTCTATTTATAACAGTCTTCTCAACTGGATTGAGCTTTAACAAAGTATAAAAATGGTTGTTAAATCTCTACAGAATCTTCTGCATAAAAGTAGGCCATCAATAATTAGTTTCCTAATTTGTATTCACAAATAAAAACTGATAAGACTCCTTTAAATCAGCTTGAATCTTCTTTAATCTTCAAATTGAGCGCCACATAGGATATCATAAAATTTACAGAATATTATGTTCCTGAAATTAACTGAAGTATCTGTAAGAACAAGATTTGGTTCCGCAATATTTTCTGAGTTTTGATGCTAACAAATGAGTATGTTTGTATGAACAATTTTAATAGTCTAATGTTTGTTATTATTGAGTACTTAACAAAGAGGTTGTACTTCTAATGGATGGCGTGGCCAAGATATTAGAAGAGAATTAATTCGGCTTCTATGGTACACAAGTTATGCTGAATAGTAGCAAGACACTCCAGAAGGCTCTGAAGTGTAAGCTCTAGTGTTTGTCTAAAGAAACCAGTTAGAAGATCTGAAGACAGAAGTTTCTACTTACGTCCAGATGTTGAAGAATCAAGTTTCTAAAGAAGTGTGTTGCAAAGAAACAAAGTTAGAAGATTTGAAGACAAAGTTTCTACTGAAGTCCAGATGCTAAAAACTTAGTTTCTAAAAAGACAATCTGTTTCAAGAAGACAAAGTTATAAGATCTGAAGACAAAGTTTCTACTGAAGTCCAGATGCTGAATACTTGTGCTTATAATAACAAAGTTCTTAAAATGATTCTTAAAGACCAAGTGCTAAAGATTCTAAAGACGAAAGTTCTGAAGATTCCAAAGACTTAAAGTTCTAAAAGATCCAAGGATATATACAGAGGGTTCTCAAGATCAAGTGCTGAAGAATCTAAAGACGCAACTCTTAAGACTCAGAAGACTTGAAGCTCTTCTGATCCAAGTTTCTCTACAACAGGTTCTCACGACTAAGTGTTGAAGACTCTGAAGACTTGAAGTTCTAGAGACCTTATGTTATGTTCCTTCTTATAAACTCATGCTCGTAGAAGCCTCTGAAGTGTAGAAAGAAATAATATAACGATAACATGGTAAAATAGTACACAATACGAAAAAGACTTATTCCACTACCTCTCCACTAGCTTGAATTATGGAAGAGATAAGGATGTAGAAGTACTTTTTGTAATGATGCTTTTTTAAATAGCCAACGGCTCTATTTTTCTTGGCTATAAAAGAAAAGAATCATATGTTTAAAATGTTTTTTGGTGTTCAAATGGTAAAAAGTTATCGTTGCTGGAACACAAACAAATAGTTATCAACCACTATAGCAACAACAAGAACAACTGTTATCAAAATAATTCTTCAATCATGTTATTAATGATTAAATTAAAATCATTGATTCACAATGTGCTTAATTTTATATGATGCACAAAGCTTGCTAAGCCGTAAAAGATAATAAAGATGATCATGAAAGCTCCAGTTACAAACCCACAACATAAATGTTGTGCTCTAAAGTGATCATAGAAGAAAATAGAACAAGGGATGTTGTCCAGAATGTTTTAAGGTGAATCAAGATAAAGAAGCTCTTCTCTTTACTACATAAAGATTAACAAAGCTTCCAGAAGCTTATGAAAAACAAGACTTATACAATTTAAATGCTTTAGGCTGTTTTCTTAGAAGAAGCTACTTGAAGAAAAGAGGACAACACAACAAGCTACAATACATTGTAATAATTTTAGTGTGTATTAGGTTCTTCTAATGTACTTAATTCTATTTACATCCAATTTGTGTAGAAGCATTTTATTGTAAAAAATGTAAATCAAATAGTTGTTTGATGATACCTTGAGAGACTCGGTTGAGTGATGATTCTTAAGAAGAATTTGGCTACAGTCATCATAGATGAAATCCTGGTAGTGGATTCTATTGGGTTAATCGAAGTCATATCTCAAAGGGGACTAAGTGAAGGTCATCCTTCTGATATCAATGATGGATATCATTAGAAGGAAATCTTGATAGAAGATTCTAGAGAACTGGATTCTGTTAGGTTAATGAACGTTATATCAGGTTTGGATCCCTGAATCTATCATTGGATGTTATTCACCAATGGCTGCTCGTGCGATTGTAATCAGATTGGTTATAATGGATTAAGTCCTTGAGTTCAAGGCGAAATCACATTTGTATGGTAGACTGGACTAGCTTGGGGGTTTCTCAAGTGAACCAGGATATATCGCGTGTTTTTTACATTTGCTTATGCTGTAGAGTTTATGTGTTATTAACTTAATTAGAAGCATTACTTAGAAGTAACACTCAGAAGCATTGTTCAACGAATAATGCTTAGAAGAGAAAGTTATATAAGAAAGGAAAACTCAATTCAAACCCCTTTTTTCTTGTGTTTTCTTCACACCTTTAATTGGTATCAGAGCCCGGTTCTGTTATTGATGGATATCAAACACCTAACAGTGTAAGAAAAAGATCCATATGTTGTGTGAAGAAATACTGAGATGATAGTTATATAATTTTCAACTATTGTCTAGAAATAGAAAATTATAGAATAAGGTAACAAGAAAAGATTCATCAGAAAAGAATTTCTATCTATTGAATGCTTTGTGATTAAGTTGCTTGAGAGTATGATATATTTTCAAGAAACAAATTAGTCCACCCTTGACTTTCTCATAAGATCTCATTAGGAATCTTTTCAAAAGATGAAAGACTATAGTCTTATGGTACATAAGAACTTCATGATAAAGTTGTCCATTCAAGCAGGAAAAAGATCTAAACATTGGCTCTGTCGAAAGAAGCTTTGCAAAAGACTAGACATTACTGAGGAAAGAACGCTCATTGATTAATCATAAGTAAGATCAAATACTAACTTTAAACAAGTTAGCTCGGCATTGTAAGAATAAGATTGAAAGTCAAAATCGTCAAAATTTGATGATATTAGAACAGGTTCTGCAATTTGTTCAAGGAATCAAAAATTTAGAAGACGCTAGGAAATCACAATTAACTTTCTCTCAAGAATATAACTTCTCAGAAGCTCATGAAATATTGACCTACTGAAAATAATCTTCGGTTCAAAGGAAGTTTTACAAACAGGTGGATGTTCTGATAATAAAAAATCAGAATATCTTCGTTCTGAGGATTCTCTCAAAAATCAGACGGGTGATTCTAAACAGAAGAATAAAGAGACCATCTGAAGAGAAGAGTGATCCTAGATCTCAGATTAGAAATTAGAGTTCAGAAGAAGGTTATTCTTCTCAAATCATAAAATTGAGAATACTCAAATAAATAAGAGGAATCAATATGAAGATAATTTAGAACCACTGAAAGATCGCTCTGAAGAAAGCTCAAAGGTAAGGGATGAGATTAGGGTGCTTCGTGTTCAATTCTCCTTTGATCTGACTGATTACCAAAGTCGAGTCTCCAAACACACTCAAGAATTTGATTCTCAAGTCGATAGCATCTTTGAGACCCATAATGCATGCTTCATATTCAACCATGTTGTTGGTACAGTTGAATCATAACCTGGTAGTGAAAGGAGTATGATAGCCTTCGGGAGATATGATCATAGAATTGATGTCGTTGCAAAGTGCATTGGAAGCTCCATGAAAGACCATAGTCCATCGAGATCCTTTTTCAGGTCCTTCATCCGGTCTAGGTTCTTCACAATCAGTCACTAACATGATGTTCTCGTCCGGGAACATAAAATTCATGGATTCATAGTCGTCTATAACCCGATGAGCCAAGTGGTCAGCCAAGACACTTCCTTTTATTGCCTTTTGAGTAGTGTATTGAATATCATATTCGGTCAGTACCATTTTCCATCTTGATATTCTTCTGGAGAGAGCGCGCTTCTCAAATATGTATTTGATAGGATCCATTTTAGATATCAACAAGGTAGTGTGAGTCAACATATACTATCTCAGTCGGCGAGCAGCCCATGCCAAAGTGCAATAAGTTTTCTCGAGCAGTGAGTATCTTGTTTCACAGTCGGTAAACTTTTTGCTAAGGTAGTATATTGCATGCTCTTTTCGACCAGACTAGTCATGCTGCCCCGCACACACCCCACTGAATTCTCTAATACTGTTAAGTACATGATCAGAGGTCTTCCTTCAACTGGAGGCATAAAAATTGGAGGTTCTTGAAGATACTTCTTGATTATATCAAAGGCAGTCTGTTAGTTGTCATTCTACTTCACTACTTTATCTTTTTTCAGTAATTTGAAGATTGGCTCACAAGTAGCGGTTATATGGGGAATGAATCTGGAAATGTAGTTTAGACGTCCCAAGAATCCCCTAACCTCCTTCTCAGTGTGGGAAGTTGGCATTTCTTGTATAGCTTTAACCTTTGCAGGGTATACTTTAATACCTTTGCCGCTGACCATGAAACCTAATAGCTTACCAGATCTTACTCCAAAGGTGCACTTGTTCGGGTTCAATCTTAACTTGTACTTCTTCCGTCTCTCAAACAGCTTTTGCAGGTGATCAAGGTGCTCTTCTTCAATCTGATACGTGGCTATCATATCGTCGACATAGACCTCTATCTTATGATGTATCATATCATGAAACAAAGCTACCATATCACGCTGATAAGTTGCCCTGACGTTCTTCAACCCAAATGGCATAACTTTGTAGTAGAAGGTGCCCCACTGTGCGACGAAGGTTGTTTTCTCCATATTTTCAGGTGCCATTTTAATCTGGTTATAATAAGAGAAATCGTACATGAAGGAGAATACCTTATGTTGTGAAATGTTGTCAACCATAACATCAATGTGGCGAAGCGGGAAGTCATCCTTGGGGCTCTCCCTATTCAAATCTCTGTAATTCACACACATACGCACCTTGCCGTCCTTTTTAGGTACCAGTACCATGTTTTCAACCCATTATGGATAAGAAGTAACATCTAAGAATCCGACATTAAACTATTTCATGACTTCAACCTTGATCTTTTCTGACAATTCTGGACGCATACGACGAACCTTTTTCTTCACTGGAGGGAAGTCTTCTTTCGTTGGCAGACGATAAACCACAATATCAATGTCTAGCCCCGACATGTCTTCATATGATCAGGCAAAGATCTTAACATAGCTACATAGCATCTGAATTAACCTCTCTTTGACAATATGATCCAAGTTAGCACCTATCTTGACTTCCTTTTTATCCTCTTCAGTACCCAAATTTAATGGCTCGACTGGCTCTTCATGGGGTTGTATTACTCTTTCCTCTTGTTGTAACAGTCTAGCAAGTTCTCCTGGTACTTCACAATATTCTTCACCTTCGTCCTCGGCTTGGTAGATAAGATTTTCAAATTCATAACTGGAAATAGCATAAACCTTATCAATGGGATCCCGGGTGGATATGGATCTGCAATTTGATATGTGGGTGTGTGTAAGAGAGTATAGCTATTTTGATAAAGTAAAAGCAGAAAAGAAAGACAGAGAGAATAAAATTTGTATGAAAAACGTACAATGATTTATTAACGACATATGATATGATGTGATAACCCGTACAAATAGACCATTGTGCCTCGGGTAAGACACAAGGCTTTAGAGTTTAAATTGTTTAAATTGTTTAAATATTACATATCCAAAAAAACGAAAAGAGAATTACTCCTGGATGAAAGTAATGGGAACAAAGTCTCTAGCCGTCCAATTATTTAATCCATCGCTGGTAGTTGGGAAGATCCAATTGTTCATGTCGCTGTCACTGCCACTATTCCCCAAAGCATTGATTCCATGGTTGCTGATGCGTAGTGGCGGTCCTCCGGTGGGAGCGCGACAAACAACTCTTTAAGCTCCTGAAGTAAAACCTAAACCAAACTTGTCGAATTTTTAGGGGATGTCAGGGACCTGGCCCTAGATAGTAACTCCACATTCTTTAACTACAGCTTTGGCATCCTTCAGAGAAGCCATCTTCAACGGAGGTCTGGTAGTCTTTGGAACACTAGCAACATTCTTGGTAGAAACAATTGTTGGAGGAACCTCTTCAAAGTTCTGGAAGGGGTTTCAATGAACTCAACGTCCATCTCAACATACCTGAAAGAGTTCAGGTGGCTCACCATATACTCTTCTTCACCAAGGACGGTAACAAACTTCCCTTTAACGGGATACTTCAACATTTGATGCAGAGTAGAAGTAACAACACCGACCCCATGGATCCAAGGGCGACCAAACAAACAAGAGTAAGACAGGCGGATGTCCATCACGTAAAAAGTAGAGTCAAAGGTCTGAGAACCAACTTTAATAGGAATTTCCACCTCCCCGTGTACCATTCTCTTGGAACCATCAAAAGCCCTCACCAGAATATTACTGGGCTTCAAAGTCAGTCCTTCATAGTCTAATCTGTCCAAAGCACCCTTGGGTAGAACATTTAGTGACGAACCCGTATCAACTAGGACATGAGCCAGGGTAGTGGCCTTGCACTCAATAGAGACATGCAGGGCATCATTATTCTTTCTTCTTTTGGATGTCAAATCAGCATCGTAGAAACTGAGTCCATTGTCAGCAGTCAGACTAGAAACACAACTCTCAAATTGGTCAGCAGAAGTCTCTTGCAGCACATGAGAAGACTTTAGGAACATCACCAAAGCTTTGGCATGAGCTTCGGAGCATAGTAATAAGGCCAAAATTGAAATCTTTGAAGGGGTCTTCCCCAATTGTTCCACAACATTGTAGTTGCTTTTCTGTATGATTTTTAAAATTTTCTCCATTTCTTTTTTGGAGGCTTCAGGAATAGCCTATTTAGGTGCCTCAGTCTGGGAAGGCTTAACCAGTACTTCTTTTCCCCGAGCCTCAACTGACTCAGTAGTAGGAATAACAATAGGAGTGACTGTAGGAGTAGCAACAAGAGTAACCATAGGAACATTAGTAGGAATAACCAAAGGAGTGGCAACAGTCTTCAGAGAGATTTCAGGAGAGAAAATCCTTCCGCTTCTGGTGATTTTAATGGTCCGAACAATGTTGTCGATGTTGGGATCGTTATCTTCAGTAGCTTCATTTTTAATGGCCAATAGGTCCTGCTTGATGCCATGATAATAAACGTCAACCTCATAATTCCAAGGAACAACTTTGTCAGATGAATATGGTATAGGCCCTGGAAAGGTGATAATTAAAGGAGAAACCTTAGGAGTGGATATAATCTTGACAGGTCTTTTAGAGGAGACCTTGGGAGGATTGTCAGAAATGTTAATAATTTACACATCTTTACACAAACTTCTTGTAGAGGGAGTCTTCTCAAACAAAATTTCCTTGCTGTTCATCAGGCTTTAGACACCTATCTTTAATAACAAACAACCATTGGGTAGAGACGCACACAGGTGGCAACCTTCATCACAACCCGAAAATAAACCGGCTTGTAAGAGATTCTTTTTAACAACTGGTAGAGGAGTAGCTAGTTCGTCAACAGAAGAAACAAATAGGTCGTCATCAACAACATTAACACCCTGGACATGCTTGGGCATTGGTGCAATTATCACATTGGGGGTTTCCAGAGGGTCAAATTCAATCTCCTTTGCCTCAATAAGATCTTGCACTTTGTTCTTCAGAGCCCAACAATCATTCGTATCGTGCCCCAGACTGTTGGAGTGGAAGGCACATCGAGCATTTGAGTTATAACTAGGAGGTGTAGTATTTGGATTTTTAGGAGCCTCCCTCAGAGTGACTAGATTAGACTTCAACAAGTATGGCAAAACCTGAGACAAGGACATGTTAAGCCGGGTGAATTGTCTTCTCGGCGCATCCTACATGTGCTGATTGTTTTGTTGTTGATTTGGCGCAGGGTTGGAGATCATCACAGCTCCTACCATTGGACGACGTTCAGATTTGCTTTGATTCCTCAGACCGTAGGCAACACTTATTTCTTTCTTCCCAGAGAATGGTTTCTTCACTGTACTTGAAGATGCATCTCTCTGAATCTTAGCGCTCTTGATACCAGCTTCTACTCGTTCACCAGTCAATATCAGCTCACTAAACCTGGCTGAAGAACTTCCGATCAGATGGTTGAAAAATAGGACTGACAAAGTACCCAAGAACATATCTACCAGCTCTCTATCATTCAAAGGAGGTTGGACTCTTCCTGTAAGATCTCTCCACTTCTGGGCATAATCTTTGAAGCCCTCGCTAGGACCTATAGACATGCTTTGAAGTTGTGTACGGGTCAGAGCAAGGTCAACATTGTATTGGTCCTACCTATAGAAAGTAGCAGCCAGGTCCTCCTAGTTGTAGATGTTGGTTCCTTCCAGCTGATAGAACCATTCCAACTACGCCCTTGATAAACTTTCTTGGAAGAAATGCACCTACAAATTCCTATCAGCGGTGTGACGTTGGATCTTCCTGACATAAGACCTCAGATGCAGCTTAAGACATGAAACCCCGTCATATTTAGCAAATGCGGGAACCTTGAACTTCTGCGGGATGACCACTCAAGAAACCAACCCTAATTATTCAAAATCCAGACTAGGTACCCTTCGAATTTCCTTGGCGTTGAGACGATCCTACAACTACTTGTATTTGTCGTCAGCGGGTGGATATTGCTCTTCAGAACAATCAGCCTCTTCTTCATCAGACCATGGACTGTGGTCTTCTTCTTTTGTCTTCTCTTCATGATTGTATCCCTCATTTGACAGAGTTGCGAACTCTAGAGCTTGCTTTGCTAGTCCTTTGAATCTCCTTCCCATATTCAGGACACCCACTGGTTTCTTTGTCTTTTTCTTCTTTTCTTTGAGAATGAGAGCCTTCAGGTCCTCTTGTCCCTTAGCCAGAGCCAGGAACATCTGTTGGAATTGAGCATTATGGGCTTGAAGGCCTTAATATTTTGTTCAAGAGCCATCACTTTTTGCTGAAATAAACAACAAAATGATAAGAAACCTGTCTTGAAATACCTGCTTATGTATTGATATGCATGACATGTTTATGCGACGTTTTCAAGGACTTCGAGAAATTTAAATTTGCGAACCAAAATGAAACAAAGATTTTATTAGTAGAATTCAAATTACAACTTCCTTTTAGGTTTAAAATTGAAAATTAATAACTCTTAGAATCTAAAAATCAGGTTTCCCATGGGTGCTTCCTCTTCGTGCCGAGGTAGACATTTAGACTTTTTTCTTTGTGAAGTCGCTTCGTGAGCTTCGGTACTTTCTTCTTGTTGGTGTAGAATTGATCTCTAAAGGAATCTCATTCTTTCTTCAACTGAATCCAGGACCTCTGCAGCTCTTCAAGATCAGTGGGCATGTCAGGATAGACAACTGTATAAGGAACATCTCCTTCGGTAATAGGCTCCTCAATCACTGGCCAGATGGCTATATACGACATCATAAGGTTTTGGGCGCGAGCTCGTACCCATTTGAGATAAGGCTCCATAGGAATGTAAGTCTTATGCCTCAAAGTCTTGCTATCATCCTTGTTTACCAGGCCCCAAGCTCGTACGAAACTTTGACGAACCCTTGAACATCATCCTCGTAGTTGAACACAATGCCTTTGATAAGCATATCATGGGGACCATCCCTTTAAGCATAAATGAACTGTCGTAGAGCCAGAAAAGGATTATAAGTGATAGCTCCTATAATTATAAGGAGTGGAACATTAGGGAATTCCCCATAGCGGTCGATGATAGAAATATCTCCCATAGACTGGGAGCACCAAAGAATATACGAGTGAGAAAGTGACATTATCCTTTGCGACTAACCTAAACTTTCTTCATTCTTCAATACTGATTGAGGAAGGTGCAAAATAAACCACCTAGACAGCAATGGTATACAACACATAAGAACCCCTCTTCTCTTCATGGTACGAGTGTGGAGGGAATGCAAGATATCTCCGAGCAAAGTAGGAATAGGGTTATGAGAGAGGAAAATCTTGACAGCGTTCACATTTATGAGTAAGTCCGAATTAGGGAATAGTACTAACCCATAGATTAGAAGAGCCAGGACTTCTTCGAAATCTTGGAAGTCCAAATCATCCCAAAACAATTGAGCCTTTTCTAATAGGAACTTGACTAGGAAACCCTTGACTCCACTTCTTGATTCCCAGTTGGATATAACGTCAGACCATTTCAGATGCGAGGCTGCTGCAATAACCTCTGGTTTTGGAGCTTCCTCGAAACGGTGAAAGGTACCTTATCAAGAATAGGTATACCCAATAATTGAGAGAACTCTTCCATGGTGGGTATCAACTGATAATCATGGAATGTGAAGCAATGGTATTTGGGGTCAAAGAAATTAATAAGTACACCTATCATCTTCTCATCAAAACCTGAGGTAACTAGGTTGAGAAGTCGACCATATTTCTTGGTGAATGAGGAAGTCTCAGGAACCCTTGATACCAACTCTTTAAGTTGGAGAGGTATTATTAAAAAGATGATTCAGATGGTATTTATACGAGCGGAAGCCATGATCTGCAAAACAGAACAAAGATACCTTCCCTTGATCCTTGAAATGGTTAGTGAAATGAAAAATGGATGTCATGATGCATGATGTTAGTTTTGAACAATTTAATCACACACAAGAAAAACACACAAGACCTTAGGTTTAGGCTTACATGAGGTTTATAGGTAAATACCCTCTTGAAGTTTAGTTGGTTCAACCGGTCTTAGAAAAGTAACCGGGTTCTAAGGAGTCTCAATATCACTGATCTTTGTTTATCAGGCATTGTTTCAGCTCAGACGATCTTTTCTCGCGACTGAAATATCCCTAAAGTCCAATCTCAATGAGTGTAGTATCGAGTATCAACCAATCTTCAGCTTTATACTGAATCCGACTATCTCACTACTTTTCTAATGGCCAAGTTTGTTCAACTAAGGTTCTAAGGTCAGTTAGTGCTTTATGACACCATACAACGGCCCCGTATTCTCCTTGATTCAACATAAAGGATACTGATACCAACAAATATGTCACATTAACACAGCCATCACTTCAACCATATCGTTTTACAGCTTACAGTCTCTATGATGTATTGCTGCTTACCTAAAAGTGCCCCAGATCCGGGTATTGGATCTTTTTAGTAATAATGAAAACATAAACCCAAAAAGTAAAGCACACAAATCAAACAAGTAAAGCCTTTTAAATATGATCTAGCTCTAACATAACTCCACTTTTAGTTTTATGTTTCCACAGCAGAGTCGCCAGTTCTGTAATACGGTGGGAGAACTAACTTTTACTAGTTTTGCATTTTTTATTCATAAGTGTTGTGGTAAGCAAGAGTCGCCACCGACTTTTCTTTTATCCAACAAAGGAAAGGGTGAAAAGAATAGAAAAAGGCCTTTCGAGATTATTTATGAGTAAGGGGGTAGATTATGGAAAGGGAAGGTGTTAGCACCATTTCCATCCGTAGTTATCTACGGGCTCTTAGATGCTAGCTCATTTGAAAATATACCTTGTGTTTTATGTGTTTGAAAAGTATTTTTGAAAGAAAGTGCCTTAGTACGGTGAACTTTGTAATGTTTCTCGGATTGGTAGAGAACGTATACAAAGTGTTTTGAAAAATGTTTTTGGAAAGAGTTTTGTGTATTTGAAAAATTGTTATTGAGCAAGTATCTAAGAACTATCTACTTTACTCGAAAGGGTTTTATTCTTTTCCTCTTTTCCTTTAGACAATGTTATCCTATTATTAGTGAGTAGGTAGCCCTATTGTCGGATGTTTGAGGGACATTCAAAGGGTTATCGTTACAGTCACAAAGGCAACTGGGCGAGATACTTTAGTAACCACCCTAGGGTTTTAAGATCATACCGAGGCAACATCGAGAGGATCATTTTTTAGATCTTTAAACCGAAGGGTAGCTACAAAATCTCTATGGTTTCGATATTTGTGACTGTTTTAATCCGAAGACAACCGAAGTGGGAATACCCTAGAGGTGCGCATGTGCTAGTGCGTTGTTTTCAGTTATTTTTATATTTGCATTAGGTTTGCTAGCGTTTTATTATTAAACTCTTACCATACAATCCTATTAGTAATGCATCTGGATAATTAATAGTTTGCAGTAATTAAAAGTGCGGAAAGATAAATCCTAAACTATTACAAGGCTTCGGGGAGGGGGATTAATGACATGTCCAAAACTTGGGGTAAATAAAGCAGTAAAAGTCCTAAGTATAGTCTATTACATCCTATAAGCAGATACATTAATATGAAAATGATAACGAAAGCAATAAGCGCGCGCGAATTGAAAATAACGTCTAAATCCTAAGTGAAAGGAAATCTTTTTTGTGTTATTTTTGTTTTATTTGGAAAAAATGTTAAATTAAAATATAATAATAATCTAGATCTATATTTTTTGTGATTTTTTGTATTTTGTTTTATGATTAAATAAAAAAAGAAATTAAAAAATAGAAATAAATAAAATGAAAACAACAAGAAATGAGAATAGGCCTGGTGCTAAAGGGAAACGAGGGCGGGTGTAATTTGAAAATACGTAGGCCCAGACAAGGAAAAGGCCCAAATTGCGCTGGATTTGGACGAGGAACAATATGAAAAAAATAAACCTCTCACCCCTAGATCGAACCCAGGACATGAGGGGGGAATGCCTTAAAGGTCCATGCGCTGCCACTTGTGTCACCTGTTCATTCGTTAATAAAACAAAACAAAAATATTATAATGGAAAAAACGTAGCAATTATTTAAACATAAAATTCGCGTGCTCAGTGGACCCCTATTGTATTTGAATGGGCAAATCAGAACACGCCTTCCTGCCATGCAACTCTCGCCTGAGTCAAACGATCGGAGGGACGCTGGATTCAAGCTCCGGTCGTCTTCTCCAGTGCACCAAAACCTTCAAACTCAACCAAATGTTAATTTAAAATAATGCAAAGGACCCTATCACACGTGTGATCATCCCCCTGAATCCAAATCCGGGGTCTATTAGGCTTGAAACTGCCTGTATCGTGAGTTTCGAAGGCAAATTCAGACTGTGCCCTAACGATGGCACGATCTTATTCCTGCATGTTACCTTACATATAATATGTTCAAACATACACAAACAACATTAGAAGCACAAATATGCAAGCAATATGTGTTTAAATGGCCTGGAAATACAGTTTTGATTTTGTAATCCTTACCAACCAGAGATACTTCAATCTGTAACCCTGGGCATGGAATAACTCGTGTAAAGGATTGGATGGCTTCTTGGGAGTCTGAGGAGGATAATTTGGGCGTTAGTTTAGATTGAGAAGGCCTGTAATGCAGGTTTCGAATTTGACAATTTAAGAATTTGTTGCAATTTTAGTGTGGTGATTTGAGGTACTGTCTCCGTCTGATTTCCTTGCAGAAATGCTCCTTATATAGAGGAGGTGGAGTTAAGAAAGAAACAAGGAAAGAATCTGGCCCTTAACTCATGAATTGAAACCATGGTCAAAATTTGAATTTTTGCCATATTTGTGAAGAAAACATGCTTTTTGGGTGATTCTCTTGCCATTCTGGTCTTTGCATGAACCTGTTCCTCTCTAATGTATCTTGCACGCAAATTGAATCTTGAAACAAATCCAAACATCAGCCTATATTGAATAGTTGGACAGTAATGTTAAAACTGTAAAGACGGTGTAAAAAGACAGGAAAAATTGCATTTTGATCTGTTTTGTGTCGATATAATGCTGCTATGCATCAACACATGACTCTTCTTGCTCCTGTAAAAACAAAATCAGCTCAGTATGAGTCGATGCGTAATGGGATGTGTCGACTCATGCACCTATTTGTGTCGACACATACACATTTTGTGTCGACTCATACACCTTTCATCCTTCTATTTTGGATCCTGGATAACAATATGTATCAACACATAAGGCTTTGTGTTGACTCATACCTTGTTTTTGTCGACACATACGCGTTTGTGTCGACTCATGCACCTTTCATCCTTCTATTTTGGGGCTAGATAACAGTATGAGTCGATGCATAAGGCCATGTGTCGACTCATACCATGTTTTGTCACTAGAATGAGTCGACTCATGTGGGTATGTGTCGAATCATGCTGCAGTTTTTTGCCTTAATAATATGTTTTGAATTTTGAACCTCTTTCAAGATGTTGTGGTAGCCTTACTGAACCTAAAAAATATTGTTCCAGTCTTCCCTCTATATTGGAAGCTGTAATGTATGAGCTTGATGCATTTATTGAACTTGAGGATAAAAGAGAAGTTGTAGGGAACTTTAGTCTCTTCAAAATGAGTTTTGGTCAGGGCAAAACGAATGTAGTATGTGAAAGTTATGCCTGGTTAAAGTTTAATTGACTTTTGACCTAGTACAATTGATTTTCAAACACTTGAGCAGTTGACTGAGCAAATTTGTAGTGTAAGGCATGCAGTTTTGGCATGGAAATTCTTGAAGACATATTAGGGACCATGGAAATCATTTGGAGCCTTTGCAACCCAAACATCTTGGTGAAAAGTGAAACCCTAGTTAGAGGTTCATTGCTTAGGAGGAGAATTTGTCTGATCAATTCTTTGGTCAAACTTGAGCAATTGAGGACCTCCATGAGTATGTCTTGATTAAAAATGGAAGGGAAAATTTTGGGGTCCAACAATTTCCCCTGTTCAATCTTCTTAAACCTGAGGATTTAGATTGGCTTGTCTGCCTTTCGTAATCTGAAAGTGGAAGATGATTGAACACTAGAGTATCCACAAATTTTCACTCGCATATACATGAAGTAGCATTGTTGATTGATGATATTAGAAATGGGCTTACATATGCCATTTTGAGAAGATGACTGAGAGTTGTCGGAGATGGGCTTAAAGATGCCATCCAAAGTAGTTGCTGACTTCATAAGAGGTCCCTTTGTGGGGATTCCTGTTCCTTTTGTTTGAGGAGAACTTCGCTGGGGAATGTTGGTTTCTGTTTGAGGAATAGAGTCTAGGAGCTTTAGTTGTCCACTACTCTACTAGGGAGTTATCTCCCTACTGAAGAAATGAAAGTTTATCTGTTATCTAGTTGGAATCCAGGCTTCATAGTAACTTGTTGAGGATAATAAAGTTGATTGTTATCTGGTCGTATTCCATGCTTCACATCGACTTACTGGAGAATATGAAATCAATTGTTATCTGGTCGGATCCAGGCTTCGGTGATTTGAAGGAATTAAGTTGTTATCTGGTCGGGTCCAGGCTTTAGTGACTCGAACTATTATTTGGTCGGGTCCAGGCTTAAGTGATTTGAAGAAATTAAGTTGCTATCTGGTCGGATCCAGGCTTCAAATTGAATTTGAGGTATCATGTCTTCTGGTCGGGTCTAAGCTTCATAGTATTGTGGATTATACTATCATCTGGTCGGGTCCAGGCTTCATAGTAATTGACAGAGTTGAACTGTTATCCGGTCAAATTTTGGGCTTCAGCAAATATTGTAGATTATACTTTCAACTGGTCGGGTCCAAGATTCATAGTAATTGACAGAGTAAACTACTATCTGGTCGGACTCCAGGCTTCGCAGTATCTTGACAGAGTAAAAACTACTAAACTGGTCAAATTCCAAGCTTTGCAGCAACTTATATTGTTATTTGGTCGAATTCCAGGCTTCATAGTGTCTTGAATTGTAGATTGACTGTCATTCGGTCAAATTCTGGGCTTCAACAATGATGTTGACTATTATCTGGTCGGGTCCAGGCTTCACAGTGTTGTAGAAGTTTAACTATTATCCGGTTGAATTTCGGGCTTCAACAATGATGTTGACTACTATCTGGTCGGGTCAAGGATTTATAGTGTTATAGAAGTTTGACTGTTATCCGGTCGAATTATGGGCTTCAGCAATGATGTTGACTGCTATCTGGTCGGGTCCAGGCTTCACAGTGTTGTAAACTGCTAGCTGGTCAGATTCCAGGCTTCACAGTAAATTGTGTTTGATGTTCACTGATATCTGGTCGGATCCAGGCTTCATAGTGATTGATGAGTTGTTACTTAAAATAGTTGCCTTGTCTTGTTTCAGGAATTAATCTGGGACTTGTGGGTAAACTCGTCCTATTTCGGGAGTTAATACCATTGGTGATAAGGACAGTCGCCCCATCTTGTTTAGGGAATTGATCTTCATCAGTTGTTCACAGATATTTGCCCTGTCTGGTTTCAAGAATTAATCTGCAACTATTTTTTGTTGGTTATTGATATAGTTGCCCTATCTTGTTTCAGGAATTAATCTCTAACCTGGTCTTGTAGATAATCACCCTGTCTTGTTTCGGGAATTGATCCACAATCAGCTGTTCACAGATAGTTGCCCTGTCTGGTTTCAGGAATTAATCTGGTACTGTTGAAAAATGTTGATGATGTTTGTATGTTAGTCTTTTCCTGAAAAGGTAAAGAGTTAGTTGTATGCAATGCCATGATGCATGATACGCATTGTGTAATGATGTTCTCAAAATAAATGAGATTGTTCTATTTTGAATGCATATGCTATGACGTTTATAAAATGATGTATGAATGCAATATATGAATTGATCAGTCGTTCTTTGTAGCATCATTAAATTGAGGGAAAATAAATCACTGACTGCTGCTGGGGATGAGGAATGTGATTCTTTGTTGGGAGATGGATTTTCGTGGCTTAGAGAAGTAAACTCTACTGGGGAAAGAAAAAACTCTGTAAACTGCTTGGGGATTTTTATGAAGCCCTGTTGGGGAACCTAAGAAATTTATGAACCATGCTGAGGAATTCTTCAAGATGTTGGGGAGATGATTGGAGACTCTTGCTCTGCACGGGATATCGAAACCTCTGACGTCATTAGGATGTATCATGAATATATGGTAGTAACCTCGCAGGAGGATGTCTCTGTATCTGTATCTATTGTAGGATGTATCTGCGGGGATTTGCATATGGCTTTTTAGACATTGTCCAGTTTCTTAAAGCCATTAGTAACTGTCTTTCTGTTTTTTTATGCGTATATTTGTAAACGATGATCATAATTCGAATGCATATGTTCAAAAATAATCACTGGACAATTTTGCAAAACAAAACAGAAAAATAAAAACAAATAGTTTTGAACTTTAAAAAGATGATTTTGTATTGATTTGAAGAAATCTGCCTTTAACAGGCGTTTTTGTACAATGAGACAGACATCCTAATAAGAGAATGTCGTCGTAAGAATGAAAACTATACAAAGTGAAATTCCTGGTATGTCACAGACTCAGGATGTCTAATGGAATGTTAAGACATCTGATCTGACATTAAGCGCTGTACAGGTAGAATAGGCTGTACTTTTGATATCTGTTCTACAACAGACACTGAACTATCATACCAGAACCTGCAACACCTTTGACAAACGCAGGTTCTGATTTACTGAAGTTCAGAACAGTTAAGGTTAATCATATACATTGATGTCATGAAGAATGCTGTGACATCAAACAAATAACCAATGCAGAAAGTAAATAACACACAGAATTGTTCACCCAGTTCGGTTCAACCAACCTACATCTGGAGGCTTCCAAGCCAGGGATAAAGTTCACTATTAGTAGTATCAATTCAAAGACCCTACAGCCAACACACCCGTTGACAGCCTTCTCACTTAATCACTACCCAATGATACTTTTACCTAAGATCCAATCCTAGATATGAGAATCCTCTCACTCCCCCTCAATCACCGCAGTGATTACTTTCTACAGTACATAAACTGTTCAGAAGATACACTTCCATTACACAACTTGATCATGCTTAAAAGCTTCAATCAAGTACAATGCATACATCCTCTAACCTACACGTTTCAAGGAGTATGGTGACCATCCCACAGCCCGGGTGGTTCACAACAAAACTAGCCCTAATGATTACATCTTGTCAATACACGGCTTGCTTAAATTAGGTTACAATACTTCTATTTATAACTCTTTTTACCCAACTGGATTTGGGCCTTCATATGACAGCAATGCAGTTTTAACGACCTGCATAAAGTAAGCAGAAAACTTTTGCTGCAAGTTAGGTCTTCAATCGAGCTTTTCTCCTTATCCTTAGCTTCTGATTGAATCTTCTAGGGCTCCACATATGCCTTCAATTTTCGCTACTTGTTATGCATTCTATTTGGCAGAATATTCTGCATAACTTCAGGAACAGAACTGCATCAGACTTGACAGTTCAGTAGCTTGATGTCTGGTATGATGTTATGACATCTCTTGAGACATGTTGTTCCAGATGTTGATTTAAATCAACACAACATGTTTAGGCATTTACAATAGGATTTTCAGGTTGTTCCTATTGTACATTACATTACATTATTGTTGTTACTATTTGTTTTACAAGAAATGAGCCAATCCTAAACGAAGGCACTTACAATCTCCCCCTTTGGCAAATTTTGGCTAAAACAAATACAACAATAAAAAATAAAAGTGTTCAGGATACACACAGAAGGATGTCTTGACATCTTTGGTTGTAACCACACTAACCATCCAGGACCTCTTGAAGCACAGGAGGAAGAGGATGCACCTCATTCCCTTTTAGACCACGAACCATTTCTTGTCACTGGTGGTGGAGAAAGAGGTCCGTGGGAGATAAACTATCCTTTCAGAGGCATCCGAGAACCCTTAAGGAGTGACCAGAATATCTCCCTTGTAACTCAGAACACAGGTCACAACTGTGTTCATAACTCAGATCACAAGTCACAAAGAAATTCACGCCATTTGAATTTCTGCTGAATTTGTGACAAGTCTTTGTGATCAAAATTTTGAGTAGTTGCTGCAACAAGGACAATGTCAAACAATACTCCTTTCTCCCCCTTTTTGGCCAAAAATTGACAAAGAAAGCCCTCACAAAACCAGATCCAAGAACAGTTTTCCCAGATTCGTACAAACCCCATGATGGTTGTGAGAGAAAAGAATGTGTGACAGGAGGTTATATAAGGAGATAACAGGTTCAAGAAGATGGCAATATAAAATCTTGGTCAAGGATACCTGTTAAAGTTGTTGCATATTTCAGACTGACTGTGCATGAAATTTAGACGCATTTGTTTGTTTCTGCCAAAAGAACCAGTCCTAATACATGCATAAGTTTAGGTCAAAGCAATTCCTGAATAAAATCAGCCTTTGACCGACTTTTAAGGCTGAAGATTTATTCCTTCTGGGAAACAGAATACCAAATATAGCTCCTGAATAGCTACAATTACGTGGTGAAGTTATTTTCCACATATTCTTCTTGATTTCCCCAAGGTTGCAATGTCGTTGGTAATGTCATGACACTTACTTAGACATTACCTTACATTCTTCAACAACAGCAGCCTTCTTTTTACTTCTCTCAGTTAGGCACAGAGAAGGACACTTTAAACAGCTAGTAGCAAGAGACTAGTAGCATTAAGCATGGCCATCAATCATGCTTTCTTAAGTGTTGCTGAGATCCAACACAATTACTTTCTACCTTCTTCCAGACAGCAAAATAAGGAAGGAGGGAATAAACCAGAAGACTCCAAAATGCTTCACAAGACATCGCAGATTAGTTCTAATACACAAAATTTAGATGCCACTTCTATTTCTTGTAGTAAAAGAACCCCTTGAACATATGCTGAATATATCAGATTTCTTAATCTGATTTACTTCTTCTGATCTTCCATTCACTAGTAGTTGCTAGAGCTAGTGAAGTCTTTACCACAATAGCATTTCTGATTTGCCAGACCAAGTTGCTATTGATAAGATCTGAATCTTCCAAATTGCTCCAAAAGTATCAAAACTGCCACTTATGATACTTTTAAGGATCTCTGAGATTTTCTTCCTAAACCCAGACAGATAACAAGAGCAATTCTTCAATCTCCTGATGTTGAGACATTATCCATGACTTCACTTAGAAGTTCACAATGTCATATTATCAGAACACATAAACATCAGCATACCACCGTCCTCTTCTGACTTCTGATCTTCAGATTAAGTCCAACAATACATATACAAAGTCTCCCTTCAATGTATATTGTAATTGGGGAAAGTGCAACACTCAGTGACTCCCCTTGTTAAGGCCAATCAAAACAGTAGCGTGGAAACCAGTAGCACTAGCTCTGAGGTGGTAACTTCAAGCACCCTGAACTAGTCTTAGAATAGTAAGGACATCTCTGATTCATGCCCTTGCACTTCCACACTTATCATGACTCTCTGGATGGCTGAGAAATCATGTAGCCATAGTCTGAAACCAACCTTCAACCTTCTTAGTGTGCTTACAAGCTTTACTAAGATTCAGACTTTCTAGAAGGATTATCCTTTAATCAAAAAGTTGATCATGTCATCCTTCTGTATAATATATTTACTAGTAGTTGCTGATACTAGCAAATTCTTCAGACCACAACAGTAGTTATGCATTGTTAAGCATACTACTCTTAAACACAAGTAGAATCTACTTATTCCAAACCAACAATAGAACTGCCACTTCTGAATGAGGCGATAGAATATTAAGATTCACAGTCCCAAGTCTCTGCCACAGACTTCTAACAATAATGATGTTACAGCATCATCTGGGACATCAGAACCTATCTGCTTAGGTTCTGAAGTTAACATCCAGGGGATTGATGCCCTTTTATATTCCCCATATGAAAGGTATGATCTTCATCTTCAGCAATAATTACTTACCAGAATACCCTAGAGAGAAATAAACTCTCTACCAAGTTCTGAGAAATAGGTTCAGAATACAGCCTTGCATGCATATTATACAAACACTTAGTCTCCCATCAAAGTGCTTATATATATCTTTATGCAAGATCCTAATGAATACTTAGTCTCCCGTCAAAGTATTCATTATTAGTTAGATTATGCCACCTTCTCAAGGTAGGATAATTATTCTAACAATCTTCTTCTCCATGCATGAAGAACCAACTGGTCCTTACAAGCTTCCTTTGCTGAAGAGGCCCTTCGTTTGAGATGATGTTGCAACATAAGATCTGACATTGATCCCAACCATATGAGCCTGGCTTATACTATGGTTTTGGATGAACATCCATAGCAATCAAAGCACACTTTTCTTGTAGGGGATACAAGAGTACACCAGAAGCTAATCATCCTTTATGATCAGACCCACAACAACCACATAACCATGCAGCAACTAGCATGTATCACCTTCACCTTGTCTGCTGACCCTTGAACAGTACAAAGGAGTTAATTGTACCATACTCCTGTAGACAAGAGCAGACCAAGTTGTTCTATTATGTGAGGACATCACATAAATGAACTCAAGTAGAAAGAGGATCTTCTCAGGAACCCATGATCTTTTGAAGATAACTCCTCCTTGCTACATACAACTAACAAGTTCATCCTAGGTGATGGGGATGACTTGTCAAAGTGCAGATATCCACCATTTGACATTGGTGAACAATACTTTGGTCCAGGATGTCAAGACATTTTGTATGACATGTCTTCAAAGATCTTCAGGTTAAGGACTCCCCCTGAAACTTAGCTCAGATCTTTGTAGAGAATTATGTGAATTCTCCTTCACATGCTACAGTTTATGTGATTGGTAGACATAACCTGTTCTATTCCTATCCTCCTTGGAAATCACTAAGATCATGAGAAATAAACTCAAGCATCTTATAGAACAAGGTAAGATGAACTCCCTTTCACATCAGCTTGATCATACTACTGCCTCTGAACAAAATGTTATCCAACTTCCCTCTTTATGGATACATTGTTGAGCTCTTTACTTTAGACACATAGTAAGTACTCTTTATTTGTAATTTGCCACAGGTTTCAAATTAAGAGTCCTTAGTTTGCTTGCTGTAAAAGTTTCAGATTGCCACATTCTGTAACTTGTACTAGAAGAAACTTCATTATCAATCATGAGGATGTTCAATAAGTCTGGAACTTATCTGTCTTTCCTCAACAACTGATGTCTTCAATAGTTGTGATGTTGTACATCCTTTTTTTCATCACAAGCTTTAGAACTTTTGATTCTGATTTCCACATATTTATCACATAAATATTCTTCTCCCATCATTTATTCAGTTAGAATTATCTAATCACACTAGATGATCCTGACTGATTACTTCTTCATACTTGCTAAGCATATTTACTTGGCTGAAGACACATAAATGATGTTCCATTATCCATCACATGAGGGGAAACCTGGAAATCACAGCTTTAAAGTCCTTTTAAGTGCATTTAGCTCAGCACATATACTCCCTTAAACTCACAACTGGAGTAGATGACCTGTTGATCGTGTCCTGATCAATTATTTCAAAACAGATGTCTCCTCTTCCAGATCAGGAGTAGGTTCCAAACATATGTACTCACACTACATGTGTTTAGCACCCAGAACATCTGTTCTTCAACTGGCAGTTGCATGATGTTCTAACATCCTTAAGAACATCAGTTCCATCTCCTTGGAGCACATCATCCTTGATAATCTTCAAGGTCTTCAAGCAGCTTGCAGATGTATATGAGAATCATTGATCAATTGATACTCATCAACACTAATAATAAATGCCTTTATGAGTGGACTTGAGGAAATCTCAAGTATCTTTGACATTATTGATAGATTGCAAAATCTGCTTACAAATTCTGTTGAAAATAATAACCCTAGAGTTATTCTTTCACTTTAGGGGTTGTATCAGAAGCTATGCAGCGGAATAGCAGTACTTCAACAGAACTTACACAATGCTTACTCCATAAGCAAGCATGACACATAAGAATTGAAAATAAATCAATCCTACAAGTTGTTTGCTTCTTCACCAAGCAACTTTCTAGACCCAACTCTACAGCCCTGTTAAAAGGAAGCTTTATAAACACAGATGATACCTTATCAATATCTTCACTCCCGCATGAAGGTTTTGATAATATTCTTCTCTGTGCTGAATACAGGTTGAACAATGCACTCCAAAATCTTCACTCCCGCATGAGGTCTTTGAATTTGTTCAAACACTTTCATCTTCCTTCAACATAGCTGATCAGATTGATCTAGTTTCTCCCAAATTGGTCCATCCTCCACTCCTAGGGACCAAACAATATGAACACTACTGGTTCAAACAATATTCTACCTTGTACACAACCGGAAAGTATCCCCCATGGATCTCATCCAGAGACAGACAGGATGCCTGCTCTGATACCAATTGAAATTCCTGGTATGTCACAGACTCAGGATGTCTAATGGAATGTTAAGACATCTGATCTGACATTAAGCGCTGTACAGGTAGAATAGGCTGTACTTTTGATATATGTTCTACAACAGACACTGAACTATCATACCAGAACCTGCAACACCTTTGACAAACGCAGGTTCTGATTTACTGAAGTTCAGAACAGTTAAGGTTAATCATATACATTGATGTCATGAAGAATGCTATGACATCAAACAAATAACCAATGCAGAAAGTAAATAACACACAAAATTGTTCACCCAGTTCGGTTCAACCAACCTACATCTGGAGGCTTCCAAGACAGGGATAAAGTTCTCTATTAGTAGTATCAATTCAAAGACCCTACAACCAACACACCCGTTGACAGCCTTCTCACTTAATCACTACCCAATGATACTTTTACCTAAGATCCAATCCTAGATATGAGAATCCTCTCACTCCCCCTCAATCACCGCAGTTATTACTTTCTACAGTACATAAACTGTTCAGAAGATACACTTCCATTACACAACTTGATCATGCTTAAAAGCTTCAATCAAGTACAATGCATACATCCTCTAACCTACAGGTTTCAAGGAGTATGGTGACCATCCCACAGCCCGGGTGGTTCACAACAAAACTAGCCCTAATGATTACATCTTGTCAATACACGACTTGCTTAAATTAGGTTACAATACTTCTATTTATAACCCTTTTTACCCAACTGGATTTGGGCCTTCATATGACAGCAATGCAGTTTTAACGACCTGCATAAAGTAAGCAGAAAACTTCTGCTGCAAGTTAGGTCTTCAATCGAGCTTTTCTCCTTATCCTTAGCTTCTGATTTAATCTTCTAGGGCTCCACATATGCCTTCAATTTTCGCTACTTGTTATGCATTCTATTTGGCAGAATATTCTGCATAACTTCAGGAACAGAACTGCATCAGACTTGACAGTTCAGTAGCTTGATGTCTGGTATGATGTTATGACATCTCTTGAGACATGTTGTTCCAGATGTTGATTTAAATCAACACAACATGTTTAGGCATTTACAATAGGATTTTCAGGCTGTTCCTATTGTACATTACATTACATTATTGTTGTTACTATTTGTTTTACAAGAAATGAGCCAATCCTAAACGAAGGCACTTACACAAAGTAGTATACAAAGAAAAAACAGCTATGTGAAATGATCACATTAGGTTCCTATTCTGCTATTGCCTTTATATCTTTGAGCATCTCATCACTTTTCTACTTGGCCGAAGTTGACTGGATTGATTAGTAATGTTTGAACTTGACACTTGTTACCGAAGTCTGTCTGTGAGGTGATCCAACAGGACATAGTTATACGCTTCTAATCCCTATTTTTTTCCTGGACCGCACTTTCTGGTTTTCAGTCCACCGGGATACCCTTTTTTTGCCCAAGCTGCCTTTTCAGGTTTTCAACTTGCCGGGTGTACGGATTTTTCATATATATCCCTAATTTTTGCCCGAACCCTTTTATTTCACCGAGATTCCCTTATTTTTTCCTAGGCCAGTCAACCGAGCGGGTCTTTTGTTCATGCGTAGTATCTTTTAACTATATCCGCGTTTACATGGTGCGGAAGGTCGTCATCGTCCATAGTGGTTAAGATCATGGCTCCACAAGAAAATTTGTTCTTGATCATAAATGGTCCTTCAGATGTGGGAGTCCATTTGCCCTTGGGATCACCTTGTGGCAGGATGATGCACTTGATTACTAGGTCACCAACCTGATATACCTGACGTCAGAACTTCTTGTTAAAAGCTTTGATCATACGTTTCTGGTACATCTGAGATGACAGGAAGCCGCGAGCCTCTTCTCGATAATCAAGTTCAATTGGTCAAGTCGAGTCTGAACCCATTCGTCTTCATTCAAGCATGCATCCTTCATGATCCTCAATGAGGGGATATGGACTTCTATGGGTAAAACAGCCTCCATACCATATACCAGAGAGAAAGTAGTTACCCCTGTTGACGTGCATGTTGAGGTACGGTAACCATGAAGAGAAAATGGCAACATCTTGTGCCAGTATTTGTATGTCACTGTCATCTTCTGTATGATCTTCTTGATATTTTTATTGGCGGCCTTTACAACGCCATTCATCTTCGGCTGGTAAGGAGAAGAGTTGTGATGCTGAATCTTGAATTGTGTACAGAGCTCGATGATCATAGTATTATTGAGATTGGTACCATTATCTGTGATGATTCTTTCTGGAATACCATACCGACAGATAAGGTTATGCTTGATGAATCGTGCCAGGATGTTCTTGGTAATAGAAGCAAATGAGGCTGCCTCGACCCAATTTGTGAAGTAATCCATGGCAACCAAGATGAAGCGGTGCCCATTAGAAGCAGTAGGTCTAATCTCTCTGATCACATCAATGCCCCACATTGATAAAGTCCAGGGAGCAGTCAAGACTTTCAAGGGGACCAGAGGTACATGTATTTTATCAGCATAGATCTGGCATTTGTGACAAGTTTGGGAATGTTGATAACAGTCTGCTTCCATAGTGGACCAATAGTATCCTACCCGTAGGATATTTTTAGCCATTGTGTGCCCACTAGAATGGGTGCCAAAGGTACCTTCATGTATATCTTCCATAATCTTCTCTGCTTCACTTTTGTCTACACACCGAAGCAAAGTAGAATCATGGTTGTACTTGTAGAGAATTTCATTACTAAGGAAAAACTTGGCAGAGAACCTTCTTAAGAACTTTTTGTCATTAATGGAAGCTCCCTCTGGATCATCTTGGGCTTCGAGCTATCTTTTCACTTTGTGGAACCATGGTTTGTCCACTACTTCTTCAGTATCAAACTCATAACAGTATGCTGGTTCATCCAATCTCTCAATAGGGATCTAAGGAACTTCATTATCCCATTTGACTTTAAACATGGATGACATAGTAGCTAGTGCGCCCGCTAATTGATTTTTTTCCCGCGGAAAATGCTCAAAGGTAACTTCTTCAAAGTGAGGAATCAGTGTCAACACATGCTCTTGGTAAGAGATGCAATTAGGGTGCTTCGTGTCCCATTCTCCTTTGATATGAATGATTACCAAATCTGAGTCTCCAAACACACTCAAGAATTTGATTCTCAAGTCGATAGCAGCTTTGAGACCCATAATGCATGCTTAATATTCATCCATGTTGTTGGTATAGTTGAAGTATAACCTGGCAGTGAAAGGAGTATGACAGGCTTTGGGAGATATGATCATAACACTGGTTCTGTTGCCAAGTACGTTAGAAGCTCCGTCAAAGACCATAGTCCATCGGGATCCTTTCTGAGGTCCTTCATCCGATCTAGGTTCTTCACAATCAGTCACTAAGATGATGTTCTTGTCCGGGAACTCAAAATTCATGGATTGATAGTCGTCTACAGCCTGATGAGCCAAGTGGTCATCCAGTACACTTCCTTTTATTTCCTTTTGAGTATTGTATTGAATATCATATTCGGTCAGAACCATTTTCCATCTTTCTATTCTTCCGGAGAGAGTGGGCTTCTCAAATATGTATTTGACATGACCCATTTTAGATATCAACAAGGTAGTGTGAGTCAACATATACTGTCTCAGTCAGCGAGTAGCCCATGCCAAAGCGCACCAAGTTTTATCAATAAGTGAGTATCTTATTTCACAGTCGGTAAACTTTTTGCTAAGGTAGTATATTGCATGCTCTTTTCGACCAGACTCGTCATGCTTCCCCATCACACACCCCATTGAATTCTCTAATACTATTAAGTATATGATTAGAGGTCTTCCTTCAACAGGAGGCATCAAAATTGGAGATTCTTGAAGATACTCCTTGATTCTGTCAAAGGAAGTCTGGAATTTGTCATTCCACTTCACTACTTGATCTTTCTTCAGTAATTTGAAGATTGGCTCACAAGTAGCCGTTAGATGGGAAATGAATCTGGAAATGTAGTTTAGACGTCCTAAGAATCCCCTAACCTCCTTCTCAGTGCAGGGAGTTGGCATTTCTTATATAGCTTTAACCTTTGCAGGGTCTACTTCAATACCTTTTCTGCTGACCACAAAACCTAAGAGCTTACCAGATCTTACTCCAAAGGTGCACTTGTTTGGGTTCAATCTTAAAATGTACTTCTTTAGTATTTCAAACAGCTTTTGCAGGTGATCAAGGTGCTCTTCTTCAGTCTAAGACATGGCTATCATATTGTCGACATAGACCTATATCTCATGATGGATCATATCGTGAAACAAAGCTACCATAGCACGCTGATAGGTTGCCTCGATGTTCTTCATCCCAAATGGCATAACTTTGAGCAGAAGGTGCCCCACTATGTGACGAAGGTTGTTTTCTCCATATCTTCAGGTGCCATTTTGATATGATTATAATCAGAGAAACCGTCCATGAAGGAGAATAACTTATGCTATGCAGTGTTGTCAACCAGAACATCAATGTGGGGAAGCGGTAAGTCATCCTTGGGGCTCTCCCTATTCATATCTCTGTAATCCACACACATACGCACCTTGCCGTCCTTTTTAGGTACAATACCACATTTTCAACCCATTATGGATAAGAAGTAACAACTAAGAATATGACATTAAACTGTTTCATGACTTCAACCTTGATCTTTTCTGACATCTCCGGACACATACGATGGACCTTTTTCTTCATTGGAGGGCAATCTTCTTTCATTGGCAGACGATGAACCACAATATCAGTGTCTAGCCCCGACACGTCTTCGTATGATCAGGCAAAGATTTCAACATAGTTACATAGCATCTAGATTAATCGCTCTTTGACACTATGCTCCAAGTTGGCACCTATCTTGACTTTCTTTTTATCCTCTTCAGTACCAATGTTTACTGACTCGACTGGCTCTTCATGAGGTTGTATTGCTCTTTCCTCCTGTTGTAACAGTGTAGCAAGTTCTCCTAGTACCTCACAATCTTCATCACCTTCGTCCTCGGCTTGGTAGATCGGATTTTCAAAGTCATAACTGGTAATAGAAGAATTGTTATCAATGGGATCCAGGGTGGATGTGAATCTGCAGTTTGATATGTGGGTGTGTGTAAGAGAGCGTAGCTATTTTGATAAAATAAAAGCAGAAAAGAAAGACGGAGAACATAAAATTTGAATGCAAAACATCCAATGATTTATTAATGACATATGAATATGAAGTGATAACCCTCACAAATAGACCATTGTGCCTCGGGTAAGACACAAGGCTTTAGAGTTTAAATTGTTCAAATATTACATATCCCAAAAGAAAAAACAAAAAAGACAATTACTCCTGGATGAAAGTAATGGGAACAAAGTCTCTAGCCGTCCAATTATTTAGTCCACCGCTGGTAGTTGGGAAGATCCAATTGTTCATGTCATAGTCACTGTCACTGTCCTCCAAAGCATTGATTCCATGGTTGCTGATGCGTAGTGGTGGTCCTCGGCGCGAGCGCGGTGAATAGCTCTTTGAGCTCCTGAAGTAAAACCCAAACCAAACTTGTCGGATTTGTAGGGGATATCAGGGAGCTGACCCTAGATAGTAACCCCACCTTCTTCAACTACAACTTTGGCATCCTTCAGAGAAGCCATCTTCAACAGAGTTCTGGTAGTCTTTGGAACACTAGCAACAGTCTTGGTAGCAGCAATTATCGATGGAACCTCTTCAAAGTTCTGGTAGGGGGTTTAAATGAACTCGTCGTCCATCTTAACATACCTGAAAGAGTTCAAGTGGCTCACATATACTCTTCTTCACCATGGACGGTAACAATCTTCCCATTAATTGGACACTTCAACATTTGATGTAGAGTAGAAGTAACATCACCGACCCCATGGATCCAAGGGCGACCCAACAAACAAGAGTAAGACAAGTGGATGTTCATCACATAAAAAGTAGAGTCAAAGGTCTGAGAACCAAATTTAATAGGAATGTCCACCTCCCCATGTACCATTCTCTTAGAACCATCAAAAGCCCTCACCACAATATTACTGGGCTTCAAAGTCAGTCCTTCACAGTCCAATATATCTAAAGCACCCTTGGGTAGAACATTTAGTGACGAACCCGTATCAACTAGGACATGAGCCAGGGTAGTGGCCCACCACTCAATAGAGACATGCAAGGCATCATTATGCTTTCTTCCTTTGGACGTTAAATCAGCATCGGAGAAACTGAGTCCATTGTCAGCAGTCAGACTAGCAACACAGTTCTCAAATTGGTCAGCAGAAGTATCTTGCGGCACATGAGAAGACTTTAGGAACTTCACCAAAGCTTTGGCATTAGTTTCAGATCATAGTAATAAGGCTAACATTGAAATCTTTGAAGGGGTATGCCCTAATTGTTCCACAACATTGTAGTCTCTTTTCCGTATGATTTTTAAAATTTCCTTCTTTTATTTTTTGGAGGCTTCAGGAATGGCCTCTTTAGGTGCCTCCGTTCGGGCAGGCTCAACCAGTACTTCTTTTCCCCGAGCCTCAGCTGACTCGGTAGCAGGAATAAAAACAGGATTGACAGTAGGAGTAGCAACATGAGTAGCAATAGGAACATTAGCAGGAATAACCAAAGGAGTGGCAACAGTCTTCAGAGAGATTTCAGAAGAGAAAACCCTTCCGTTTTTGGTGATTTTACCGGTCCACACAATGTTGTCGATGTTTGGATCAATATCTTAAGTAGCTTCATTTTTAATGGCCAATAGGTCCTGCTTGACGCCATGATAATAAACGTTAGCCCCATAATTCCAAGGAACAACTTTGTCATATGAATATGGTATAGGCTCTAGAAAGGTGATAATTAAAGAAGCTACCTTAAGAGTGGATGTAATCCTGACAGGTCTTTTAGAGGAGACCTTGGGAGGATTGTCGGAAATGGTAATAATTGACACATCTTTACACAAACTTCGTGGAGAGGGAGTCTTATCAAACAAAATTTCCTTGTTGTTTATTAGGCTTGGACACCTATCTTCAACAACAAACAACCATTGGGTAGAGACGCACACAGGTGGCAACCTTCACCATAACCCGGAAATAAACCAGCTTGTAAGAGATTCCTTTTAACAACTGGCAGAGGAGTAGCTAGTTCGTCAATAGAAGAAATAAGCAAGTCGTCATCAACAACATTAACACTCTGGCCATGCTTGGCCATTGGTGTAGTTATCACATTGGGGGTTTCCGGAGGGTCAAATTCAATCTCCTTTGCCTCAATAAGATATTGCACTTTGTTCTTCATAGCCCAACATTCATTCGTATCGTGTCCTAGACTTTTGGAGTGGAAGGCACATCGAGCATTTGAATTATTACGGGGAGATGTAGTATTTGGATTTTTACGAGCCTCCCTCAGAATTACCAGATTAGACTTCAACAAGTGTGGCAAAACCGGAGATAAGGACATGTTAAGCTGGGTGAACTGTCATCTGGGCACATCCTGCTTGTGTGATTATCTTGTTGTTGATTTGGCGCAGGGTTGGAGATCATCACAGCTCCTACGGTTGGACGACATTCAGCTTTGCTTTGATTCCTCAGATCGTAGGCAACACTTATTTCTTTCTTCCCATAGAATGGTTTCTTCACTATACTTGAAGATGCATCTCTCTGAATCTTACCGCTCTTGATACCAACTTCTACTTATTCACCAGTCAATATCAGCTCAGTATACCCGGCTGAAGAACTTCTGATCAGATGGTTGAAAAATGGGTCTGACAAAGTACCCAAGAACATATCTACCAGCTCTCTATCAGACAGAGGAGGATGGACTCTTCCTACAAGATCTCTCCACTTCTGGGCATAATATTTAAAGCCCTCTCTAGGACCCATAGACATGCTTTAAATTTGTGTACGAGTCAAAGCAAGGTCAGCATTGTATTGGTACTGCCTGTACAAAGCAGCAGCCAGGACCTCCCAGTTGCGGATGTTGGTTCCTTCCAGCTTATAGAACCATTCCAACTGCGCCCTTGATAAACTTTCTTAGAAGAAATGAACCCACAAATTCCTATCAGCGGTGTGAGGTTGGATCTAACTGACATAAGACCTCACATGCAACTTAGGACATGAAACCCCGTTATATTTAGCAAATGCAGGAACCTTGAACTTCTGTGGGATGACCACTCCAAAAACCAGCCCTAATTCTTCAAAATCCAGACCAGGTACCCTTTGAATTTCCATGGCATTGATACGATCCTCCAGTTGGTTGTATTTGTCATCAACAGGTGGATACTGCTCTTCAGCATAATCAGCCTCTTCTTCATCAGACCTTGGACTATGGTCTTCTTCTTTTGTCTTCTCTTTCCGATTGTCTCCCTCATTTGACGGAGTTGCAAATTCTAGAGCTCGCTTTGCTGGTGCTCTGAATATCCTTCCTATATTTAGGACACCCACTAGTTTCTTTGTCCTTTTCTTCTTTTATTTGAGAATTGGAGCCTTCAGGTCCTCTTGTCTCTTAGCTAGAGCCAGGAACATCTACTGGAATTGAGCATTCTGAGCTTGATGTTCCTTAATGTTTTGTTCAAAAGCCATCTCATTTTACGGAAATAAACAGCGAAAAGATAAGAATCCTGTCTTGAAATACCTGCTTATGTAAGGATATGCATGACGTGTTTATACGATGTTTTCAAGGACTTCGGGAAATTTAAATTTGCGAACCAAAATGAAACAAAGATTTTATTAGTAGAATTCAAATTACAACGGACTTTTAGGCTTACAACTGAAAATTAAAAACTCTTAAAATCTAAAAATCGGGTTTCCCATGGGTGCTTCGTCTTCGTGTCGAGGTAGACATTGAGACTTTTTTCTTCGTGAAGTCGCTTCGTGAGCTCTACTACTTTCTTCTTGTTGGTATAGAATTAATCTCTAAAGGTATCTCGTTCTTTCTTCAACTGAATCCAGGACCTCTGCAGCTCTTCAAGATCAATGGGCATGTCAGGATAAAGAACTGTATAAGGAAGATCTCCTTCGGCAATAGGCTCCACAATCACTGGCAAGATGGATGTATACGGCATCATAAGGTTTTGAGCGCGAGCTCGTACCCATTTGAGATAAGGATCCATAGGAATGGAAGTCTTATGTCTCAAAGTCTTTCTATCAACCTTGTTTACAAGACCCCAAGCTCGTATGAACCTTTGATGATACCCTTGAACATCATCCTCGTAGTTGAACATAATGCCTTGGATAAGCATATCATGGGGACCATCCCTCCGAGCATAATCGAACTGTCGTAGAGCCATATAAGAATTATAAGTGATACCTCCCCTAATGTAGAGGAGTGGGGCATTAGGGAATTCCCCATAGCGGTCGATGATAGAAACATCTTCCATAGACCGGGAGTACCAAAGAATATCCGAGTGAGAAAGTGACATTATCCTTTGCGACCAACCCAAACTTTCTTCATTATTTAATAATAATTAAGGAAGGTGCAAAATAAACCACCTAGACAACAATGGTATACAACACATAAGAACCCCTATTTTCTTCATGGTACGAGTGTGGAGGGAATGCAAAATATCTCTGAGCAAAGTAGGCACAGGGTTACGAGAGAGGAAAATCTTAACAGTGTTCACATCTATGAGTAAGTCCGAATTAGGGAATAGTACTAACCCATAGATTAGAAGAGTCAGGACTTCTTCGAAAGCTTGGAAATCCAAATCATCCCAAAACAATTGAGCCTTTTCTAATAGGAACTTGACTAGGAAACCCTTGACTCCGCTTCTTATTTCCCAGTTGGATATAACATCAGACCGTTTCAGATGCAAGGCTGCTGCAATGACCTCTGACTTTGGAGATTCCTCCAAACCGGTGAAAGGCACCTGATCAAGAATAGGTATACCCAATAATTGAGAGAACTCTTCCATGGTGGGTACCAACTAATAATCAGGGAATGTGAAGCATTGGTATTTGGGGTCAAAGAACTGAAAAAGTACACCCATCATCTTCTCATCAAAACCTGAGGTAACTAGGTTGAGAAGTCGACCATATTTCTTGGGGAATGAGGAAGTCTCAAGAAACCTTGATACCAGCTCTTTAAGTTGTAGAGGTATTCTTACAAAGCTGATTCAGATGGTATTTCTACGAGAGGAAGCCATAATCTACAATATAAAACAAAGATAAATTCCCTTGGTCCTTGAAATGGTTAGTGAAATGACAAATGGATGTCATATTGGATGATGTTATGTTTGAACAATTTAATCACACACAAGAAAAACAAACAAGACCTTAGGTTTAGGCTTGCATGAGGTTTATAGGTAAATACCCTCTTGAAGTTTTGGTTGTTCAACCTATCTTAGAAAAGTAACCGGGTTCTAAGGAGTCTCAATATCACTGATCTTTCTTTATCAGACATTGTTTCAGCTCAGGCGATCTTTTCTCGCGGCCGAAATATCCCGAAAGTCCGATCTCAATGAGTGTAGTATCGAGTATCAACCAATCTTCAGCTTTATACTAAAGCCGACTATCTCACTACTTTTCTAATGGCCAAGTTTGTTCAACTAAGGTTCTAAGGTCAGTTAGTGCTTTATGACACCACATAGCGGCCTCGTATTCTCCTTGATTCAACATAAATGATACCGGTACTAACAAATGTGTCACACTAAATCAGCCATCACTTTAACCATATCAGTCTACACCGTACAGTCTCCACGATCTATTGCTGCTTACCTAAAAGTTCCCCAGATCTGGGTATAGGATTTTTTTAATAATAACCCAAACATAAACCCAAAAAATAAAGCACACAAATCAAACAAGTAAAGCCTTTGAAATATGATCTAGCTCTAAGGTAACCCCACTTTTAGTTTTATGTTTCCCCAGCAGAGTCGCCAATTATGTAATACAGTGGGAGAAATGACTTTTATTGGTTTTGCATTTTTTATTCGCAAATGTTACGGTAAGCAAGAGTCGCCACCGACTTTTCTTTTATCTAACAAAGGACAGGGTGAAAAGAACAGAAAAAGACCTTTCGAGATTATTTCTGAGTAAGGGGGTAGATTATGGAAAGGGAAGATGTTAACACCCTTTCCATCCGTAGTTATCTACAGGCTCTTAGATGGTAGCTCATTTGAAAAAATACCTTGTGCTTTTTGTGTTTGAAAAGTATTTTTGAAAGAAAGCGCCTTAGTACGACAAACTTTTTAATGTTTCTCGGATTGGTAGAGAACGTACACAAAGTGTTTTGAAAAATGTTTTTGGAAAGAGTTTTGTGTATATGAAAAGTTGTTATTGAGCAAGCATCTAATAACTATCTACATTACTCGAAAGGGTTTTGTTCTTTTCCTCTTTTCCTTTAGACAGTGCTATCCTACTATTAGTGAGTAGGTAGCCCTACCGTTGGATGTTTGAGGGACATTCGAAGGGTCATCATTACATTTACAAAGGCAACTGGGCGAGATACTTTAGTAACCACCCTAGGGTTTTAAGATCATACCGAGGCAACATCGAGAGGGTCATTTTTTAAATCTTTAAACTGGAGGGTAGCCACTAAAATATCTCACGTTTCGAGAGTTGTGACTGTTTTAATCCAAAGGCAACCGAAGTGGGAATACCCTAGAGGTACGCATGTGCGAGTGTGTTGTTTTCAGTTATTTTTGTCTTTTCATTAGGTTTTCTAGCGTTTGATTATTAAACTGTTACCATAAAATCCTATTAGTCATGCATCTTAGACAGTTAATAGTCTGCAGTAATTAAAAGTGCGGAAAGATAAATCCTAAACTATTACAAGGCTTTGGGGAGGAGGATTAATTACATGTCCAAAACTTGGGGTAAATAAAGCAGTAAAAGTCTTATGTATATTCTATTATATCCCATAAGCAGATACATTAATATGAAAATGATAACAAAAGCAATAAATGCACGGAAATTGAAAATACCGTCTAAATCCTAAGTGAAAGGAAATCTTTTTTGTGTTATTTTTGTTTTATTTGGAAAAAATGTTAAATTAAAATATAATTAATCTAGATCTATAATTTTTGTATTTTGTTTTTCTGATTAAATAAAAAAAGAAATTAAAAAAAATTAAAATAAAATGAAAACACCAAGAAATGAGAATGGGCCTGGTGCTAAAGGGAAACGAGGGGTGTAATTTGTAAAAATGCAGGCCCAGACCAGGAAAAGGCCCAAATTGCGTTGGATTTGGATGAAGAACAATATGAAAAAAATAAACCCCTCACGCCTGGATCGAACCCAGGATATGAAGGGGGAATGCCTTAAAGGTCCATGCGCTACCACTCGTGTCACCTGTTCATTCATTAATAAAACAAAACAAAAATATTATAATGGAAAAAACTCAGTAGTTATTTAAACATAAAATTTGCGCGCTCAGTGGACCCCTATTGTATTTGAATGGGCCAATCAAAACACGCCTTCCTGCCATGCAACTCTCTCCTGAGTCAAATAACCGGAGGGATGGCGGAGTCAAGCTTCGATCGTCTTCTCCGGTGCACCAAAACTTGCAAACTCAACCAAACGTTAATTTAAAACAATGCAAAGGACCATATCCCACGTGAAATCATCCCCTGAATCCAAATCCGGGGTCTATTTGGCTTGAAACTACCTGTACCGTGAGCTTTAAAGGAAAATTCAGATCATGCCTTGACGATGGCACGCTCTTATTCCTGCACGTTATCTTACATGTAATACGTTCATACAAACACAAATAACATTAGCAGCACAAATATGCAAGTAATATGTATTTAAATGGCCTGGAAATACACTTCTGATTTTGTAATCCTTACCAATCGGAGATGCTTCGATCTGTAACCCTGGGCGTGGAACAACTCGTGTAAGCGCTTGGATGGCTTCCTGGGAGTCTCAGGAGGATGATTTGGGCGTTAGTTTGGATTGAGAAGGCATGTAATGCAGGTTTTGAATTTGACAATTTAAGAATTTGTTGCAATTTTGGTGTGGTTATTTAAGGTACTGTCTCCATCCAATTTGCTTGCAGAAATGGTCCTTATATAAAGGAGATGGAGTTAAAAAAGAAACAGGGAAATAATCTGGCCCTTAACTCATGAATTGAAGCCATGATCAAAATTTGAATTTTTGCCATATTTGTGAAGAAAACATGCCATTTTGGGTGATTCTCTTGCCGTTATAGTCTTTTCATGAACCGAGTCCTCTCTAATGTATCTTGCATGAAAATTGGGTCTTGAATCAAATCAAAACATCAGCCCATATTGAATAGTTGGACAGTAATGTTAAAACTGTAAAGACAGTGTAAAAAGACAAAAAATTGCATTTTGAGTTGTTATGTGTCGACACAATGCTGCTATTCATCGACACATAACTTTTCTTCCTCATGTAAAAACAAAATCAGCTCAGTATGAGTCGATGCGTAATAGGATGTGTCAACTCATGCACCTGTTTGTATCGACACATACACATTTTTTACCGACTTATGCACCTTTCATCCCTCTGTTTAGATCCTGGATAACAGTTTGTATCAACACGTAAGGCTTTGTGTTGACTCATACCCTGTTTGTGTCGACACATACACGTATGTGTCGACTCATGCACCTTTCATCCTGCTATTTTAGGGTTTGATTATAGTATGAGTCGATGCATAAGGCCATGTGTTGACTCATACCCTGTTTTGTCACTAGAATGAGTCGACTCATGTGGGTATGTGTCGACTCATGCTACAGTTTTTTGCCTTAACCATTTGTTTTGAATTTTGAACCTCTTTCAAGATGTTGTGGTAGCCTTAGTGAACCTCCAGAATATTGTTCCAGTCCTCTCTCTGTATTGGAAGTTGTAAATTATGAGCTTGATGCATTTCTTGAACTTGAGGATAAAAGAGAAGTTGTAGGGAACTGGATTCTCTTCAAAATGAGTTTCAGTCGGGGAAAAACATATGAAGTATGTGAAAGTTATGCCTGGTCAAAGTTCAATTGACTTTTAACCTAGTAAATTTGATTTTCAAACACTTGAGCAATTTGCTGAGGAAATTTGTAGTGTAAGGCATGAAATTTTGGCATGGACATTCTTGTAGACATATTAGGGACCATGGAAATAATTTTGGAGCCTTTGCAGCCCAAACATCTTGGTGAAAAGTGAAACCCTAGTTGGAGGTTCATTGCTTAGGAGGAGAATTTGTCTGATCAATTCTTTGGTCAACCTTGAGCAATTGAGGACCTCCATGAGCATGTCTTGAGAAAAAATGGGAGGGAAAATTTTGGGTTACAACACACTGCAATTGAAATTCCTGTAACTTAAAATGAGTCTTTTCCACCATCATTAACAATCATTTCTAAATCCACCACTACACAAGTTCTTGTTTCAAATCCTATTCCATCTCTCACTACCTTCATTCCATCATAACCGATACATAATTCTACTTCTCCATTAACCTCATCTCAATTACTTTCACAAGACTCTCACTTTTCAACCTTTAATACCAATCTTCATTTTACCTTATTCAACAAAGAAACCACTCTTCATGACTCACCCATCATTCATCCTGATCCAACTTCTCCCTCTGTTCTTGAAATATCTGAAAGAACAATCTCTGATAATCAGGAGCTATTGAAATTTCCTCAACTAAACCTTTCACTTGCTCTTAACTTTTTAATATGACTGAACAACCTTTACCACAAAATCCTTATGAACAAACTTCTGAACCAAGCCATCCTGAATCTAACCTATCCTTGGTTGTTTATGAAAAACCTTCTCCTAAAAACCTAGATGAATGCATTAACTTTTTTAGAACTAAAGTTATGAAAAGAGTTGCAAATCTAAGGACAGAGGCAAGTACAAGCACTGAGCCTCAAGACATGGATGATTCTTGGAAGAAGATTCAGAAGTGAATGTCTTCTAAGGTTGAACGAATGAATTATTTTTTTGAAGCATCCAGAGTTGGGGATGTTCAAATGGTAACTGAAATAAAAGAAATAAGAGAAAAAGTAAAATTTCTAGAACAACTTGCTGTTAAGCAAAGAGAAGCTGGAGAAAAAGCTCGCCTTGCTGAAGTTGAAGCAACAAGAATAAAAGCAGAAGAAGAAGAAGAAGAAGAAGAAGAAGAAGAAGGTAAAGCTACAGAGGAAGCCAAATTGGATGCAGAAGCTGCAAAGGCTGCTGAAGAAAAATGTAAGCAGCAAGCTCTGATGGTATCTAACTAAGTCTGACTGCAATCTAAAAATAGCCATTGATGAAATAAGGGAAGAGCAGAAAATGTTCAGAGAACATTTTAAAGCTCAAGACAAGGTCAATGAGTCTATTCAAACTATGCTCAAGATAATTTTGACAAAAATTTATGAACCTTCATCACTTGCTCCTGCAACTTCTAGAATCTATGATCTAGGATTCTCGTTTAGTTTATTTATTTGCATTTGTTGTTCTAGAATAAATTACCCTGATGATTAATTGACATATTATTTTAATCCTTCTTAGCTCTTAATCTTTTGTGTCTTCTTGCATAATTATCTTTTTGATGATGTAAAAAAGGGGGAGAAAGTATAATGATTTTAATTTTGATAAACCTTAAAAGAAATGCATCATAATAAATTAATGATAAAAAATATGCATTTACCACAGACGTATCTCTGTCAGTTTCTTAATTAATCGAGGAACTCTGAACAAGTTCACTAGGCATTATAAGACATGTAAAAATGAAATAACTTTGTTAAAGTTCTTAAGAACTGATTGTTCATATAATCAGATATGTATACTCCATGAACATATGTTCAAAAATCAGATAGACCCAATATTGTTCAGAAGTTGAGAACTTTCTGAAAGTTAAAGTTATCTTGATTTTGGTATCATAATGTTTAGAAGATGTAAATTGTCTGAGAATGTGATATCCAGAACATAATAATCAAAAGCAGAAGCATATGCTTTCCAGAAGACATGAGAAATTCAGAAGTTGAAAACTGTCTAAAAAATCTGGATAGAAAATTCAATAAGAAGATCTGATGAATCCAAGCTTCAAGTGACTCCATTGGTATGAAGAGTCAAGACTCAAAAGATCTTGATATCTGATCTGTTGGAACCAGGGGAGTTTTACTCAAATGATTCAGATTCAGGATATTCAATCTTTAATAAATCATTTACTCAGGGGGAAGCATCATAAAAAGGATAAGTATTCCTTACCTTTCTATTTTAACTTCTTCTTATAAGAACAAAATTGTGGCATCAAAATACATAGTTTTGTCATCATCGAAAAGGGGGATACTGTAAGAATAAGATTTGGTTCTGTAATATTATCTCTGAGTTTTGATGACAACAAATGAGTATGTTTGTATGAACAATTTTGATACTCTAATTTTTTTATTGTTGAGTACTTAACAAACAGGTTCTGCTTATGATGGATGGTGTGACCAAGACATTAGAAGAGAATTAATTCCGCTTCTACACAACACAAGTTCTGCTAAACATTAGCAAGACACTCTAGAATGCTCTGAAGTGTAAGATCTGGTGTTTGTCTAAAGAAACCAGTTAGAATATATGAAGATAGAAGTTTCTACTTACGTCCAGATGCATGAAGACTTAAGTTTCTAAAGATAGTGTGTTCCAAAGAAACAAAGTTAGAAGATTTGAAGACAAAGTTTCTACTGAAGTCCAAATGCTAAAAACTTAGTTTCTAAAAAGACAACCTGTTTCTAGAAGACAAAGTTATAAGATCTAAAGATAAAGTTTCTACTGAAGTCCAGATGCTGAAGACTTGTGCTTCTAATAACAAAGTTCTTAAAAGGATCCTTAAAGACCAAGTGCTAAAGATTCTAAAGACGGAAGTTCTGAAGATTCCAAAGACTTGAAGTTATAAAAGATCCAAGTTTCTATACAGCGGGGTCTCAAGACCAATTTCTGAAGATTCTAGAGACGCGACTCTTAAGACTCTGAAGATTTGAAGCTCTTCTGATCCAAGTTTCTCTACAGTGGGTTCTCACGACCAAGTGTTGAAGACTTTGAAGACGCAGTTATGAAGACTCTGAAGACGCAATTATGAAGACTCTGAAGACTTGAAGTTCTGAAGACCTTATGTTATGTTCCCGCTTATAAACTCATGCTCACAGAAGCCTCTGAAATGCATAAGGAAAGAATATAACTGTAACATGGTACAATAGTACACAGTACGAAAAAGCCGTATTCCACTACCTCTCCACTAGCTTGAATTGTGGAAGAGCTAAGGATGTAGCACTAATTTTTGTAACGACCCTTTTTCAAATAGCAAAAACTCTATTTTTCTTGGCTATAAAAGAAAATAATCGTATGTTGAAAATGTTGTTGGTGTTCAAATGCTAAAAACTTATCGTTATTGGAACACAACAAAAAAGTTATCAACCACTATAAAAACAACAAGAACAATTGTTATCAAAATGATTCTTCAATCATGTTGTTAATGACTACATTGAAATAATTGATTCACAATGTGATTAATTTTATATGTTGCACAAAGCTTGCTAAGCCGCAGAAGATAAAGAAGATGATCATGAAAGCTCCAGTTACAAATCCACAACATAAATGTTGTGCTCTAAAGTGATCATAGAAGAAAATAGAACAAGGGATGCTATCCAGAATGTTCTAAGGTGAATCAAGATAAAGTAGTTCTTCTCTTTACTACATCAAGATCAACAAAGCTTCCAGAAGCTTATGAAGAAGAAGACTTCAGCAATTCAAGTGCTTTGGGTTGTTGTCCGAGAAGAAGCTACTTAAAGAAAAGAAGACCACACGTCAAGCTACACTACATTGTAATAATTTTAGTTTGTATTAGGTTCTTCTTATGTAATTAATTCTATTTACATCCAGCTTATGTAGAAGCATTTTATTGTAAACAAATGTAAATCAATCAGTTGTTTGATAATACCTTGAGAGACTCAGTTGAGTCAGGATTCTCAAGAAGACTTTGGATGTTGTCATGATATATGAAATCCTGGTAGTGGATTCTATTGGTTCAATGGTAGTCATATCTCAAAGGGGACTGAGTGAAGTTCAGCATTCTAAGATCATCGATGGATATCATTGGAAGGATATCCTGATAGGAGATTCTGGAGAATCGGATTCTGTTAGGTCAATGAATGTTATATCTGGTTTGGATGCCTGAACGCATCATTGGATGTTAGTCATCAAAGGTTTCTTGTGTGATTGTAATCAGATTGGTTATAGTGGATTAAGTCCTTGAGTTCAAGGAGAAATCACCTTGGTAGGGTGGGCTAGACTAGCTTGGGGGTTTCTCAAGTGAACCAGGATATATCGCATGTTCTTTACTTTTGCTTATGCTTTAAAGTTTATGTTTTCTTAACTTAATTAGAAGCATTACTTAGAAGTAACATCAGAAGCATTGTTCAACGAATAATGCTTAGAAGCAAAAGTTATCCAAGAAAGGAAAACTTAACTCAAACCCCCTTTTCTTGCATTTTCTTCACACCTTCAATTGGTATCAGAGCCCAGTTCTGTTATTGATGGATATCAAACACCTAATAGTTTCAGAAAAAGATCCAGATGTTGTGTGAAGAAATACTATAAGTTGATAGTTATCCAATTTTGAACTATTGTCTAGAAACAGAAATTGGAGAACAAGCTAACAAGAAAAGATTCAACAGATAGGAAGTTCTATCTATTGAATGCTTTTTGATTAAGTTGCTTGAGAGTATGAGATATTTTCAAGAAACGGATTAGTCCATCCTTGACTTTCTCATAAGATCTCATTAGGAATCTTTTCAAAAGATGAAAGATTGTCATCTTATGATATATAAGAACTTCATAATAAAGTTGTCCATTCAAGCAGGCAAAAGATCTAAACATTGGCTCTAACAAAGGAAGCTTTGCAGAAGACCGGGCATTACTGAGGAAAGAACGCTCATTGATTCATGAGAAGTATGATCAAAGACTAAATTTAAACAAGTTAGCTCAACATTGCAAGAATGAGATTGAAAGTTGAAATCGTCAAATTTTGATGATGTTAGAACAAATTCTGCAATTTGTTCAAGGAACCAAAAATTTAGTAGACGCTAGGAAATCACAGTTAACTTTATCTCACACATATAGCTTCTCAGAAGCTCATGAAATATTGAACTTCTAAAAATAAGTTTCGGTTCAAAGGAAGTTTGACAAACAAATGGATGTTCTGATTATAAAAAAAATCAGAATATCTTCACTCTGAGGATACCATCTGAAGAGAAGATTAATCCTAGCTCTCATATTAGAAATTAAAGTTCAGAAGAAGGTTATTCTTCTCAAATCAAAAAACTTAGAATACTCAAAGAAATAAGAGGAATCAATGTGAAGATAATTTTGAACCTCTGAAAGACCGCTCTGAAGAATTCATAAACAAAATTTTAATTGATATCAAAACTTATATTAATTACAATTACACAATTCCATTAAGTAAATAATAAAATTTGAACCACTCGAGAAATGAAATCTTTCAAACTTCCAAGAGAAAAGAATGCGTATAGAATTAAAGAAACATTGATTAGCAGCTTTGGTTTTTAAACTTCCAAGATAAGAAGATGAAGAACCAGAAGGTACAACATAAAAGTGGAAGAACCAAAACACAAAAAAAACTTCATCCAAAAGAATCAACATGTGTTATCCTACTCAAGCCACCAATAATGTTGAGAATCCAAATGTTGCGGTAGAGGGTATTGTGGTGCCAAACCAGCCTCAGAGTCAAGATGTTATTGTAGAGGCCGGTGTTGTGGTGCAAAACCATCCTCGGATTCAAGATGTTGATGTAGAGGGTGTTGTGTTTAGACTAATGAGAGCTCTCAGGGTGAGGATAAGAAGAAGAAGAAGAAGAAGAAGATAAAGAAGAAGAAGGTTGAGAAGGTAAATGATGTTTTTTTTCAATTCTAATGACTATGATGAGGCTGACTACGATTGGTCTAACTTTATCTTAGCGAGAGGATTTAGATTTGATTTGGTTTTTGATTATGTAGTGAAAGTTTATCTAATGAGGTTTTAATATTTCTGCTTAACTCTCTTAAGGTTATTCAACTTAAACTATCAACTTAACCTATCAACTCAAACTTCAAAATATATAAAAGACATTATTGTAACTGAAAATTATTGTGATGAACTTACTCGTAAGAATTGGTCTGTTAGTTGCATATTATTTTCCACTGCATCTTTGACTCTTACATTTCATAACAAAGTAAAGAAAATATTAAACATAAAGGATATAAGATAACATAACATTTTCAATTTTCAAACCCTAATTCAAATATTACATTTTATAAAAAATTAAATATTAAACAAAAAGGAGATAAGAAAACATAACATCTTCAAATTTCTAGAAAACCTCTCTGACTTCAGTTTGTTCTTAAAATTATTGTTCTTCTTTTTTGAATCTGTATACATAACCTTCAAATACCTAACAGAATCCAACTCTGGCACCATAGTACTCTCATCTTCCAATTTTAGTTTATCATCCCATATGAACAAATTACATGTTTCACCAGTCCACCAATTTGGACATCTCCAAAAATGCCTTCCTTTATTTTGACCCCTCTTGCATAGAATCAAAACCATACAAAAGTCACAAGCACATAAATTTCTAGATCTAGATTTTACACCCTTGGAATGAGACATTGAGACAATTATGGACAACAAAAATGAGTGTTATGATTGTTTTCTTCTTCCCGACGGTGTTGGTGTCAGGGTTTGTTTCTTTTATCAGTGGAAGAATGTGTACTTAGTGTTTAATATATACAAAGAATCATCAGTGTGTAACAATGGTTGTTAAAAAGAGTCATAATGATATACCTATTATTTTTTTATTATATATAAATGTAATTGGAAAGGCATGCATTAAAGTAAAAGGGATAAACTATTTGAGGGAGCTGAGGATCGAACCCAGGAAAGCTGGATTGTATCACCACAATTAGGGAATTAACCATAATTATAAAATTAAAATTTCAATTAAAAAAATGAAAATAATATGTTAGCATATTAGTTTAGTAGTGTCACTACGATTATGGAGCGAACTGTGGTGACTTTGGCGTTGTTGTTTGCGTGTTTTATAGTAGTGGATAACCATGAAAAGAAGCTTGAGATAAAGAAAAAGGAAAAATGGGTTGTTAAGGACAAAGTATTGAAGTCTAAAGTTCTCAAGGCTTCAAGCTCAAAGTCCTCAAATGATGAGCCCATTAATGATAATGACTCTAGCAATGAAGAGATTAGGATGATGAATAAATGGGATTGTTTGTAAGGAAATATAATCGATACGTTTTGAAGAATGGTGTCAAAAATTCTGATAATAATCTTGTCAAATGTAGAAGACAATCTTAATCCTCCAAAGACGAAGACAACAAAAAGGATAAGGGAAAGGGTATTTGTTACGAATGCGGAAAACCGGGTCATTATAGACCATACTATCCATCTCCTTCTAAGAAGAAAGGAAATGGTCAACGAAACAACTCTAGAAATTCTAGACAAGCCTATGTTTCTTGGGATAGGGATAGTGATGTCTCAAGCAATGAAATATCAAGTGAGAGTGATGAAGAGCCAAACTATTGTTTCATGGAAAATCATTGTCAAATCAAGAAAAAAGATGTAAGTTATTCTAAATACTCTAATGTTGCAAATTTATCTTTTAATGAGTTGAAGAATCAATTTGAAAATCTACAAAAAGAAACTTTATATCCTAACAAAAAGTTGGCCTCCCAAGAAAAGTTTTTTACATATTTGGAGGCCAAGGTTGACGAAACAAATGAACAATTTGAGGCATTAAATAAACTCATTGTAGATGGTTCAAATGTTGTAAAGGAGGAAGAACAATCTTGTAAATTTGGATGTGAAACATGTCAAATTTGGCAACAAGAAGTGAGTAATCTTGAAACCAAATTTGACAAAATACATCATCCCATTGATACTATTGCTATTAGATGTTTAAGGGTTGAAAATCCTAATAAAAATTATAACTTGATTAATAAGAAATCTAATATCATAGGTGATGCTCATAATATGTTATTTTGTCATTATTGTTGCCAAAAAGGCCATATTATTGAAAAATGCAAATTTAGGTGGTTTTTGGTTCCTAAAGGCAATTTTCAATGGTTTCCCAAATGCAACAATTATTTAACTCACTCTCGAGGATCCAATAAGAATTGGGTATCTACCACCTTTGTTTAATTTTTGTAGGTTGAGTGTCATGACACTATGACAGGAAAATAGATTTTTGATAGTGGATGTTCAAGACACATGACGAGAGACATTTCTCTATTCTTTGACTTTGTGGAAAAGAAGAAAGGTTATGTATTATATGGTGATCACAACAAAGGTGGAATAATTGGAAAAGGTAGTATAGTTAATCCCCCAACTATTACCATCTCAAATGTTATGTTAGTAGAAGGCCTTAGACATAGTCTTCTTAGTATTAGTCAGTTATGTGATAATGGGTATAAGGTAACTTTTGCCAAAGATTGTTGCATAATGGCACATAATGAAAAGAAGGAATGTATGAATAAGGGTGTGATGGTTATTAATATCTATATGCTTCACTTAAGATAAATTTCTTTGAATAATGCCCAATGTCTTGTTATCTTGAGTGAAGACTCTTGGCTATGACATAGACGTTTGGCTCATGTCAACTTCGATCTACTTAATAAAATGGTTGAAAAAGATTTAATAATTTTTCTACCAAAAATTAATTTTTCAAAAGATCATCTATGTGATGCATGCCAAAAGGGTAAGCAAACAATGATCTCTTTTAAATCTAAAAATGTTGTTTCAACATCTAGACCACTTGAGCTCCTTCACATGGATCTATTTGGTCCCTCATAAACTAAAAGCGTAGGTGGTAATTACAATGGTCTTGTGATTGTAGATGATTACTCAAGATTTTGTTTAACTATTTTCTTACGTAGTAAAGATGAGATATTCTCGACTTTCACGCGTTTTTCCAAGTTAGCTCAAAACAAATTAAATTCAAAAATAGTTGTCATTTGAAGTGATCATGGAGGTGAAGTTAAAAACCACCTCTTTGAAGAATATTGTGATAAATTTGGAATTGAACGTCACTTTTCAGCTCCTAGAACTCCATAATAAAATAGTGTTGTGGAGCGTAAAAATTGTATTTTAGCGGAGTTGGCAAGAACAATGCTCAATGATTATAGTCTACCAAAATATTTTTCGGCCGATTCTATTAACACGACATGTTATTTATTGAATATGATACTTATTCGTCCCATTATTGACAAAACTCCCTATGAACTTTTAAAAGGTAGAAAACCAAATTCATCTCATCTTCATGTCTTTGGATGTAAAAATTTTGTTTTAAATGATGGAAAATATAATATTGGAAAATTTGACGCAAAAGCCAATGAAGGTATTTTTCTTGGATACTGTTGTACCCCAAAATTTTCCCTCTCATTTTCTTCAAAACATGCTCACAAAGGTCTCAAATACTCAAAACCACTCAAGAAGTGACTGGTCAAACCTCCTCCTAAGCAAGGGTCTTCAACTAGGGTTTGGTGATTTTCAAAGAAGATTAGGCTGAAAGGGTCTCAATTGACTTTCATTGTTTATCATAGGTCCTCAGTAATGCTTATGTCAAGTTTCAAGTCTTACATCACATGTTTTCTCAGTCAATGACTCAGATGATTGAAAATCAACTATATTGAGTAAAAGTTAATTATGGTCAACATACAGTCAAACTTCAAGATTTTTGGTCAACATAAATATTTTGAAGTGATATTCATCATTCAATCAAATTTTGATCATGATTCCACAAGGAAAGCCATCAAATCATCAAAGGTCAAAAATTGCCAAATTAGGGTTTTGATTGAAGATGACTGATCATTGACTTTTGGCCTAGTGGATGACCTAATGGCTTAAAGCATGATCTCAAGGGCTCAAATACAACATCTTGACCTACATGGCTCAAGACATTTACAAATACACAAGTGATTGATAGTTGAAGAATTGAATCAATTGATGGAAAGTCAATAGTCACACAAAAGTCAAACTTTGACTTTTTTGGTCAACATTGGAATTCAAAAATCAAGAATCATCAAAACATTCAAAACTATCAAACTTTGTCATCAAGAGTTAAGAGAATCAAGAAAGTCAACAAAAGTCAAAATTAAATATTTTGAAAGACTTAGAAAAATTCAAGTGTTTTATGCCTAAAAAACCCTAACTTCACAAGCAAGTTTTCTCAAGATACAAGTTGATTCAAGGAAAACTTTCAACATGAAAGTTGTAAAGATTAATGAATTCTACAACTTTGTTAATGTGGGATGATCCTCAAAAAGTGCTTGGATTAAGAGATATGGGCCCATGAAGTTCTCATATTTTTACCCAACACTTAGAAGAATTTCTAAGTGTTTTGTTCTTAACAAAGTCACTACTTTATGGCCATTTTTCACTAAGATCCAAATTGATTCAGCAAAAACTCAAAACATGAAAGTTATAGATCTTGATTCAAGCTTTCCAAAATGTCCAAGAACACAAATTTATCATACTAGATCTAGAAGTTTCGAAGAGATGAAGATGGCATGTCAAACTTGAATTATAGGTCATTCTTTTGAAAACCTTATGGCCAAATCTCACACCATGCTATACAATCTTACTTTTCAGGCCTCTAAACTACTAAATATATCTATAATAAGAAGATTACACTAAATCTTGAGCCATTACACAAGTATTAGAAGCTTTGTCCAATGCATCATTCCATTAATGGCACAAAGTTGACACTTCCATTTTGGAAAAGCAAGCTTTACAACAAAGTTAATGCATTGAGATCCTAAATTGTTTCCATGTGATCACACTCAATAGGAAAGTGAATAAGCAAACCCTCTGCACCCAACAAACTCATACCATGCTTGACTTGATCCTTGGAACCATGGAAATTCATCAAAACTTGATTTTTCACTTTTTTAAACCATGACTTGCTATCTCAAAGATCTGGTTACTTCAACCTCTCCAACCTTTTTCCTATAAATAGAGAGTTCATTAGCAAGCCAAGACACGAACGGGCAATCCCTCTAAACCTCTCATACACTCTCAAACTCAGAATCACAAAGAAAACTCCATTAGTTCTTTTCTTGATCCTTAAGAAGCCAACTCTCAATCCACTCGTGCGTTTTCCCTTTTTATCATTCAAACATCATCTATATATCATATAGAAGTTGTCTAAGCACTCAAACAACTTCTGGAACACCTCCATCATCATCATCCAAGCCTCACTTTCACCATTTGCACCTTGACTTGGTTGGAAATTTTCAGACGGTTCTAAGGCAAGCTGAGCATACTTTAATACGGTAGGAGAACTGACTTGGGATATATTACATTTATCGCAATTGTTGCGGTTAGCAAGAGTTTCCAATGACTTTTGTTTTATCCAAAAGGAAAGGTGGAAAAGAACAGGAAAGACCTTTGAGATTATTTCTTGAGTTCGGGGGGTAGATTATGAAAAGGGATGGTGTTAGCACCCTTTTCATCCATTGTTATCTACGGGCTCTTATTTGCTTGCTAGATCTCTTGCTTTTGTTTAAAAATGTGCTTTGTGGTGGTTTTTGAAAGTATTTTGAAAAGGCACCTTCGTTTAGGAAAACTTTGTAATGGTTCTCGTTCGTAAGAACGTATACAAAGTGTTGGACTTTTGAAAATATTTTATGTTTTGAAAGTTTATTTTTGAAAGTGTTTGGTGTTTGTTTTAAAAATGAGAAAGGATGTTTGTTTTGAAAGTGAGCAAGAAACTAAGAACATTTCTACCTACTCAAAAGTATTTTGTTCATTTCTCCTTTCCTTTGATATTGTTATCTTACCATTGATTGGTAAGAAGCCTTATCTTTGGATGTAAAGGGACGGGCGTGGGTCATCGTATAGTCATGATAGCAATGTTGTAATATGTCTTATAATTTCTCTTTGAGGGACTAAGATCTTTTATTTTTGATTTCTTTTTTGGCTAAGATATCCCACATGCATAACATGACCATTTTTTTAAGGCAACAAGTGGAATTACCCTAAGGGTGCATGTGTGAATAATGTGTTTGATTTGCATGCATTGTTTATCTATGATTAGGATTATCTACTTGTTGATTTTATCTTTCCATACAAACCCTAATTACTAGCATTTATATAAAAGCGATAAATTGAGGAAAGTAAAATTACTATGCTATTACATCATTAGGGGATGGGGTATACAAATTTACAAATGGAGATTGCAAGAAATTAAACCTAATTATTTATTACAACCATATTGAATAATGTACAAGAATTAAAAAAGAATATAATGTACAAAGATATAAGTGGAAAGGAAATGAATTTGTTTGGTTCTTGAGGAAAAGATTTTAACCTAATTATCTAAGAGAAAAATTATTAATTAAAATAAATAAAATTAAGCCTAAACAAATTAAGAAAAGAAAACAAGTTAGAAATCATTTTTTAGGGTTTTTAAGAAAAGGTTTTTTAGTTTAATAAAAATTATATGGAAATTAATTAATTAAAAGAAAATATAAATTCTAAGTTAATTTTAAATAAAAAAGAACATAACTAAACCTAAATCTAATTATTATTAAGAAAAAGAAATTAAGTTGTTTAAGAAAATGTTTTTTTTTTGTCTTTTTTATTTTATAAAGAAAATAAAATATAAGTATGTAATAATAAATAAAAATATTTTTGGATTTTTCTAATAAAAATAATAATAATAATAATAATAATAATAATAAAGAAAAATAAAATAAAATAAAATGTAAAAATAAAAGTCAGGGGGTTTGAAATTGGAATTGGGAGTTTATTAGAAAAAAAAACAGTTTTTTTTGGAGTTTGGCCCATTAATAGTTTTTTATAATCAGAAGAAAAAAAATAAACTAAGAGGGTGGGCCTATGTCTGATAACCAGGAAGGGGGGTTAGGAGAAGCAAAAAATGGAAAGCCCACTGATTAAGCCTAGGCGCTGGTTGTTTGTAATAAAAAAAAGAAGGAAAATGTTGGAAAATATAGCAAAAGGCAGCGCTGGGACTTGAACCCATGACCTCTACTATACACGCGCGCTGCCTTTGCCACTGGGGTGGCTGTACATCCGTTAACATAAGGGAACCAATAAATATATAACATAAATCCATTCCTAGAAATGACTTCATCTTCAACCTCCAGCCATGATTCCTGTAACTCACTCATTTCTCAACAAAAATGAAAAATGTAAACATAGAAATTGCTCCATTTTTCCATACGAATCTAACTATATAAATATCATAAGCTATAAATAAAAATGAATGAGAATTTCTAATGGTACCAAATTCTGACCTAACTTTTTCAGAAAGTTCAAACTTAAAATTCTCACTACTCAAGCAATATAAATGAATTTTAAGGACATGGTCATCTTCAGGGCAATGATATCTACATTTTGTCTTTGAAAATTGAAAGCTAACAATGCGTATATGAATATTTCAAATTCAGAAAACTTACCTCAAAAATGGAATTCATGTTTTGCAATTGAGCTTGATTCAAGGTGCTACAATGATCAGGTTAGCTTCCTCAAGTTCCCAGGAAGCTAATGCAATGATTAGCTTGAGCTATGGATGGCTGAAATGGTACGGAGAAGTCAACTTGCATACTCTATTTTTTGGTTATGGAGGTTGATGAAAATGGTGTTATAGTCTTGGAACAAGGACATGGGTGGATTATATTTGAGGTATAGAAGCTTTGTAAATGAATTTGAGGGAAAACACACGAGGGAAATGAGAGATACAAGTTCAAGGTCAGAATTGTGTATCAATGTAGTTTTTTGTGCAATTTCTGGCTTTTGAGTGATTGAGAGAGTCTCAGGGTATTTTCTTCTCGTGTCTTAGCTTGCAAATAGTATCTCTATTTATAAGCAAATGGTTTTGAGACTTGTAATTGATCAAAATTCAAATTCACATGTTTAAGCTCAACATGTGATTTTCTTGACAAAATAAGTTTCCGTGCCTTTGTACTTGCTATTGTAGAGTGGTTACACTTTAATCAAGCTTGCTTCTGACTTTTTAGATGGAGTGTGATCAGAGGGAACAAGTGAGAGGCTCAAGAATTGACTTTGTGCATAAAGCTTGCTTTTCAAGAATGGCAATGTTAACTTTCTTCCCAAAATGGCAAATTGACTTGGATAATGTTTAAACCACTTGGATCATAACTCAAACGTTTGTGTAATCCATTAATTATAGATATATACACAAGTTAGAAGGCCTGCAAAGCAATATTATGCAACATAACATTGAGATTGGATTATGTGTTCATCAAGAAAATGGCTTGTAATTCAAGTTTGAAACCCTAACTTTTTGCCTTTGATTCTCCTAGATCAAGTATGATCTCAATGAGTTCTTGGAAGTTTTGGAAAGCTTGTAACATCCTCTACAACATATATGTTGGACATTTTTGAAAATTCAATTTGGAACTAGGTGAAAAGTTGCCATGAAGTTAGGTCAAAATCCTGCCTAACGAGGGAAATTTTTTACTAAGTCTTATAAGTTTCATGAGCATGTCTTCACAAATTCATAACTTGAAATCCAAGCATTTCTAGGAAAAGTTCTGCCCTACAATCTTTTGGATCCCATTAATATCTACAACTTTTATATTTTAAGTTTCCTTTGAATCATCTTGCATTATGGTGGAAATTTGGCTCAAAGTTATGAAAAAAAGTGAACTTTTCAACACTTAGAAAAAATTCTATGTTTTAGAATTTTGACTTTTCAAAGTTGAATCTTGACTTTTTGATTTCTTGATGAACAAGTTTCACATTTTGACATGTCTTGATGAATTGTAATCTTTGAAACTTTATGTTGATCAAAAAGTCAAAGTTTGACTTTTCAGTGTACAATTGACTTTTCATCAGTTGACTGAAATTCAACTATCAATTAATTGATCTTGAGAAATGTTTTGAGCCATGACATTAGGTCAAAATTAAATATTTGAATCCTTGAGATCTTGTCTTAAACCAATAAGTCACTTGTTAGGTCAAAAGTCAAAAATTGAACTTTCTTAGTCAAAACCCTAATTTTGACCATTTTGCCCTTTTGATGATCTGATCAAATTTCTTGAGGAATTATGATTCAAACTTGATCAAATGAAATATATGAGTTCATGATGTTTATATGGATAAAAAATTATGAAGTTTGACTGTAAATTGACCACAGTGGACTTTTTCCCTAATACAGTTGATTTTAGGTCAACTGACCAATTGACTGAGCCAAAATGTGATCCAATACTTGAAACTTGGCATGTGAAATCTTGAGGGTCCAAAATGATCCATTAAAGTAATATGGGGCATTAAGGAGGTGTCTTGAGCTGATCAAACCTTGTGTGGTCTTGAACCAAATAAGATCTTTATGAGAGATTACTTGAGAAATGAGAGGGAAAATTTTGGGGTACAACACATACCATTAGCTTCCTGGGAGTTCAAGGAAGCTTTTTGCACCATTACATTTTCTCTGGGAGTGATGGAACGAGTTCTGAGTTTTGCTTCAAGAGGTAAGTTTTCTTGAATTTCAAAACTCCATATGCACGCATCATTTGCTTTCAATTTCAAAAGATAAAATGTAGATATGATTGCCCTAAAACTAACCATGTCTTTAGATTTCATTTACGTTGTCCGTGTGTTGAGAATTTTACCTCTGAACTATTAGGGCTCGTTTTTGGTTCCAACATAAATTCTTGCTTATCTTTGAGTGTTTGTTAAAATAAGTTATATGGTTGAATTCGTGATTAAATTTCAAGAAAGTTTGGTGTTTACACTTTTCAAAAAGGTTGAGAAATAAAGCTTTTAGAAAATCATCAATGGTGTTGTTGTTGTCTGTGCGCGCGAGGAAGAAGAAGATAACATTTTAAATTTTTAAAATTTGTTTCATAATATATTTATTGAATGTTGTTTCATAATCGAATGAAATATCCATCTCAGTGGCAAGCCTGTGTATGAGTAAGGCTTTAGTGTGCCAAGGCAGGGGTTCGATCCCTGCCAATGGCATTTTATTTTCTAGCATTTCTCTTGCAGATCTCATGCCATGCAATCCAATGCATGCACCATGCATCTCCAGACTTGACCATCAGATCTCATCAAGCCAGATCTGAATGCCTCAAACGCACGTTTCCACCATAAACCCTCAAAGATCCTCTGCATCAGATCTATCGCAGACCTGGGCTTTGTCCAGTTTTGGCCTATATTTTTGATTTTTTTCTCACACCCATTTTACTTGCGTACACCCAGGCCTGTTTTACTTTTTTTTTTGTTTTAATTAACTTTTTCTTTTCTAATCATTTTTATTTAATAAAATAATAATAATAATAATATCATAAAAAAATTAGATTTAGTTTTCTTGATTAATTAATTGAATTTTTGGTAACTAAAACTAATTAACTCAATCATAGTTTGTTTTTATTTATTAATTAACTAATTAATTAATTAGAGTTAGGTTTAATTATTATTTCACACTTCAAATATCTTTTTAAATCAAAAAGAAAAACATCAAAAATATTTTTTTAAATGCTTAGAAATATTTTAGAGTTTTTTTAAACATCTTTCCCCTTTTCAATCTCCGCGCACTCATTTACTTTTTTCGCATTATTTTTTCAATATTGTAAATTGTCAATGGTTTGTAATAGATAATTAGGGTTTATTGCTTTCCTCCCTATTTTTTATGATTTGTACTCCCCATGCCCGATGCGATTTAATAGCGTAGATTTATTTCTCGCATTTTTTATGCACTTGTATATATTTAACTTCTAAATTAATTAGGCGTGCATGGAAAGACGTAAAAAGAACAAACATTAGAAAACCTAATCTCAAGACAAATACTTGAAATTAAAACACTTCACACACGCACACCTCTAGGATGACCCTCACTTGTTGCCTCATATTTAAACAGTCATGTCCCCTGAAAGTGGGACGCTTTAGCAAAGATCCTCAGTTAAAATATCGTAGTTCCTCGATGTTCCTTCAATGTTGCCTTCGGTAAACAATCTTAGTCCCTTACGACAAATTGCTAAAGTGTCCTACAAGTTGCTTTCTATGACTGTACGATGACCCGCGTCTGTCCCTCACATCCAACGATAGGGCTTCATATTAACTAATGGTAGGTGTTGTAACCCAAAATTTTCCCTCTCATTTTTACCAAGATTTTCCCCACAAGACTCTTTGGACTCAAGACAGAATTAGGGTTTGCTCTGCTCAAGACCTCCTCTTGCACTGGTGACCTGAAATTAGGGTTTGAGTTTGCACATGGATTTTTGGACTTCCAATGCTCAATGTGACTTTCATACTTCACGTTGGACTTATAAGATTTCCCATACCAAGTTTCAAGCCTTAAATCAAATTTTTGCCCAACCAATTGAACAGTTGACCTAAAAATCAACTGTATTGGGGAAAAAGTAAATTGTGGCCAATTTACAGTCAAACCTCATAATTTTGGATCCACATCAACATTATAGACTCATATGAACCATTTGATCAAGTTTGGACCACAACTCCTCAAGAAATTTGATCAGAACATCAAAGGGGCAAAATGATCATTTTTAGGGTTTTGACTGTAGAAGGGAAATTTTTTATTTTTCACCTAGCCAATGGCAAATTGGGTTCAAGCATGGTTTCAAGGACTCAATGGCATCATCTTTACCTAATCACAAGTTTCAAAAGATCTCAAATGCATTGGATTGACAGATGAATTTTCCAGTCAACTGATCAAAAATTAACTGTATACTGAAAAGTCAAACTTTGACTTTTTGGTCAAAATCAAGTGCTAAGGGTCATTTTTCATCAAGATGTGTCAAAACATGAAACTTGTTCACCAAGAAACCTAATTTTGAAAATTAGGGTTTAAAATGGAAAATTTTCATAACTTAGAAATTTTCTAAGTTATGAAAATTTCTTATTTTTCCCAACGTTTCCCAACTTTTTCACCATGGTGCAATTGGATTCAAAGAAAACTTCCAACATGAAAGTTGTAGTCCTCCACAAAACCTACAACTTTGATTCACAAAGTTTTCCAAAAAGATGCTTGGATCTCAATTTATTATTTTGTGAATAAGGGTCCATGAAACTTTTAACTTACTGAAATTTTGCCCTAGTTTAGGCAGGATTTTGACCTATCTTCATGGCAATTTTTCACATAGTTCCAAGTGGAATATCAAAATGCATTTCAAATATGGATTGTAGAGAATGTTACAAGCTTTCCAAAATGTCCAAGAACTCTCCAAAATCATTTGTGGTTAGGGAGAATCGAAGGAATGAAAATGGAAATTTCTCACTTTTGTCCATGGCATTTTGCACATTGCTACAAGTTGCAAATATGTCCTAAGCATGCTTGTACTTCTTTTAAAGGTCTTAAACCTTTCCACACTCCTTAATTAAATGCAAATACATTGGACAAAGGCATTTTTCTGAGTTATAGAGCATTACACAAAGAGTTAATCCAAAAATTGCAAAAAGGCAATATTGCTACTTTGATAAAGCATGCTTTATGTCATTTTGTTTATCTTGAGCCATGGACCCAATTTCTTGCTGCAAACAAAGTCCACAAACTTGAGGCAAAGTACACCAACTATGTGCAGCTAAGGAGCAGGCCTGTACAGGCTTTGGCTTGATCAACTCAACCTTTTGCTTCAAAAACAAGAAACTTTGCAAAAGTTCTAGAACTTGGAAATCTGATAAAGGCAAGTCTTGTGAACATTTCAAACAACTTTAGCATATCACACCAAGCCTGAAACACGATTTCCAAGCCTCTCAAACACCCTTATACACCAAAAACCCCATTTTCTGCACAAACAGGGTAACCACGGCAGAACCTTGGCCAAAACAAATTCCACTCGTGCGTTTTGTCCCAAATCATTTCAAACACATTCTAAACATCACACCTAAACTATCCAAGTCCCTGTCCAACAACTGTAACTTCATTTTCAAGATTCACCATTTTCAATTTCTGAGTTTGCAGGTTGAGTTCTATAGGGACATTAAGGCCATTTCAAAGCAAGTTAAGCATTGGGAAAGGTCAAGGGAACATCAAGCAAGCTCAAAAGTCCTTCAGGCCTCATTCAAAGTTTCTACGTTGCCATATTCGAACTTGACTGAAACAGGTATTTGTCAACTTTCTATCTCCTTATTTAGACATCATTAGGCTTAGTTTTGTGAAGCAAAAATGTAGCCCTTAATGTCCTTGAACTGTACATATGCATAGCTTGTATTTATATTAACTGAGCTAGGAGAATTTGGATGATGAACATGCTGAAAAAACTAGGTCAGAATTTAGGGCCAATGAAATTCTCTCTGGTCTTTGAGAGTTAGATCAAGTTTTTTATATCATTAGAATCGTGTGATGATGAGCTATAACTTTCATGTTGCAAGATTTTGTTTTTAAGCACGTATGCAGGAGTTACAAGTTTATACATGGCGCACACGTTTTCTGGTTCAAAGGACAGGGATAAAGTGTGACGTTGGCCTGGCTTGCCTTGATGTTTGCACCCTCCATTGTGTTATTTGCACCCCCTAGCCCATTTTCTTTATTTTTGCATATTTTTCATTTCTTTTTCTATTTGCTGACTTTATTATTTTTTCTTAAACATTTAAAATCACAAAAAATATTTTCTTTATTTTTGGCATTTTATCATATTTTTATTTTATTTTTATTTGCATAATAAATAATTATTAGGTAAATATTACTTTATTTTCTTAATTAAAACTTGTAAATAATATAAAAATACTTACATATTTTATTTTATTATATTATACACTTAAAATAATATTTTCTCACATAATTTATTTTTTAACATTTTTGTATATATTTTTATTTATTTTCTTGTACATAAAAATGAATAAATAAATAATATAATACATTTTGTTTTAAAACAAAACTAGGGTTTCCACCCTTTCCAAAAATAATCACTTTTTATTTTATTATTTTCAAGGTATAAATAAATTTATTTTGCATACATAAAATAAATACAAAAAAAAAAAGCGTTTGTGCATATTTGCATTTAATTGCATATTTAAATAATTGTCCATTTATTTATTTGTAAATTAAATTCAATATGGTTGTAATAATTTTAGAGCTTTATTTTGTGCAAATACCCCCTATTCAAACTTGTACCCCCTCCCCATAATAATGTTGTAATAGTCTTAAATTTACTTTTACGCATTTATTGCTTTTATATGCATGATAGTAAAATTAGGGTTTGTATGCAAAAGACCAAAATCAAAACAAATAGCATGACTAAACACAAGATAAAAATGCATGAAAAATGACAACACAATGCACACAAACACCCCTAAGGTTTCATCCACTTTGTTGCCTTAAAATGACCATGGTATGCATGCTAGGTATCTTGGCAAAACAAATCAAACAAAAAGATCATAGTCTCTCGATGACGCTATCTTGGTTGCCTAAACAAAAATGATCTAGTCCCTCAAAAAAACTTGCTAAGATACTTGGCAATATTGTTATCATGGTCATACGATGACCCACGCCCGTCCCGTTTAACATTCAAAGATAAGGTTGTTTACCAAATACAATGGTAAGACAACAATGTCAAAGGGTTAAAAATGTGTAGGAAAGATCTTTGAGTAGGGTAGATAACTCCTAGTTACTTGATCAAACTTGCAAACATCCTTGCTATTTTTAAAAACACACAACACATTTCAAAACAATTTCCCAACAAACATTGAAACATTTTTCAAAAGACAAACACCTTTGTATACATTTAAACAAGAATTATTACAAAGGTTTCTAAAATAATGGCCTCTTTTCAAAATACTTTCAAAACCACACACAAAAGCACAATTTCAAACAATTGAAAAGCAAAAGCAAGTGATCTAAAACAAGTAACTAAGAGCCCATGGAAAACCATGGATGAAAAGGGTGCTAGCACCTTCCCTTTTCATAATCTACCCCCCAAACCCAAAAATAATCTCAAAGGTCTTTCCTGTGCTTTTTGACCTTTCCTTTGGATAAAATAAAAAGTCGATGGCGACTCTTGCTAAACCGAAACATTTGCAAACACAAACGCAAAATCTCAAGTCAGTTCTCCCACCGCATCACATAACTGGCGACTCTGCTGGGGATAATATAAAATTGGGGTTACCTTAGGGTTTAGATCACCTTTACATGCTTATCTTGCTTGACTTGTATGCTTTACACTTTGGTTCTATTATTTGGGTTTGAATCCTCTACCAGGATTTTGGAAACATTCATAGGTAAATAGAAATACGTTGTGGAAACTGTGCGGGGTATACCGACATGGTCTAAGCAATAGCTATATTAGTGCGACATATTTGTGGGTACCGGTAGCCTTTGAGTCAATTAAAGAGAATACGGGGCCGCTGAGTGATGTCATGAAGCACTAATGGACTTTTAGAACTTTTACTTGACCAACTTGGCCTTTTTAAGGGTAGTGAGATGACCGGCTTTGGTGCAGTCCAAAGTTGGTAGATACTCGATACTACACTCATTGAGGGTTATTTTCTTGGAATATTTTGGTCGCCAGGAAAGTGGCTAAACTGAAACAATGAACACAGAAAATAATTCAGTGATATTGAGCTCCTTAGAACCCGGTTACTATTTCTAGAATAGGTTGAGCCAACTAAACTTCAAGAGGGTACTTACCTATGAAACCCCATGCAAGCCTGAAACTAGGAACTTGTGTGATTTGTTTGTACATATATACTTGTGCATAACATCATGGACATCATGAAGCATCATATGCATCCACTAACCATTTCAAGGATTTGGATCTTCATCTTTGTTCCTGTTTTGTAGGTAATGGATTCACTCCGCAGGAAAACTATTCAGGTCAACCTTGTGAGAGTTCCTCCTCAACTCAAGGAGCTTGCTTCCAGGATTCCAGAGTATTCTCCATTCACTGAGAGGCATGGTGGTCTTCTCAACTTAGTCAACACAAACACTGAGGAAGATATGGTGAAAGTTCTCTTCATGTTCTTTGACCCCCTACACCACTGCTTCACATTTCTTGATTACCAGCTTGTGCCTACTTTGGAGGAATTTTATCAACTCTTGAGGATTCCTGTTCTCCATCAACTACCTTTTAACGGTACGGAAAGAGATCCAAAGCCTGAAGATGCTGCTCAAGCCCTACACTTGCAACCATCTGATGTCATAGTTCATTGGGAAACTAGAAGTGGTGTCAAGGGTTTCTTGGCAAAGTTTCTGTTTGAGAAAGCTCAAGAATGCTGGAATTCTCTAGACCTACAAGCTTTTGAAGAGATTGTAGCTCTTCTCATCTATGGGTTGGTCTTGTTCCCAAACCCTGACCAGCTTATAGATGTCAATGCTGTCAAAATCTTCATGGCTCGCAACCCGGTGCCTACATTGCTTGGGGATATCCTCCACTCTTTTCACACTCGAAAAATGAGGAAGAGAGGTGTTCTCATGTGTTGTACTCCTCTACTGGCAAGATGGTTTATTTCTCATCTTCCCCAATCAGTTTTGAAGAATGAGCAAGGTTTGAGGTGGTCACAACGGTTGATGACCCTTACACATTCAGATATCCATTGGTGTTCTCAATCAAAAGAGAATGTTATCATCATTGACCATTATGGGGAATTACCTAATGTCCCTCTACTAGGCATTAGGGGAGGCATCACCTATAACCCTTGTTTGGCTCTGAGACAGTTTGGGTATGCCCGAAGGGATAGCCCACATGACATGCTGATTCCAGACTTGGTTTTTGACTTCGACAACGATGATCAAGGACTTCGACAAAGGTTCATCTGAGCTTGGAGGATGCCCAACAAGGTGGACAGTAAGACCTTAGGACATAAGAATTCCATCCCCTTGAGCCTTACCTCAAGTGGGTAAGAACCCGCGCCCAAAGTCTTATGATGCCTTACCCCTACATTCTCTTTGTGATCAAAGAGCCTGTTATGGAAGGAGAGGTTCCATACACCCTCCTACATCCTGACATGTCAACATCACTAGAAGATTTACAAAGGAGTTGGATACAACTCAAGGGAGAACGCGATACTTTTGAAGCCCAATTCTACGCCAGTGAGAAGAAGGTTTTGGAACTTACTCGTCAACTTCACGAAGAGCAGACTCTCAACACCTACATTGCACCAAAGAGGATGTGCAACGTCTTTTTACCTTAGAATTTTGTATTATTTTGCCCATGGGGCATTGATGTACTAACAAATTCTATCTTATTAATATGACGTGTGTTCCTTTTTTGTTTAAAATGAATTTGAATTTATGAATCCTTGAATGCATTACATGAATACATATCATTCATCATATGCATAAATAAGTCTTCACACCAGGTTTCCTTATCTCTCTGCTATTTATTTCAGCAAGATGGATATTGAGAAGACGGTCAAAGACTTGCAAGTGCAGAATTCACAGTTCCAACAGCTACTCATGACCTTGGCTAAGGGTCATGAGGGGCTCAAAACCTTGCTGGAAAATGAAAAGGAGAAAAAGAAAAAGAAGAGAGTTGGTGTGGCTACTTTGGGTAGAAGATTTAAAGGTCAAACTAGAAGGGTCCTGGATTTCCCCTCAACATCTGATGAAGGGGTAGGAAAAGGAAAGGGAGCTGCAGTGCCATCTGAGTCTGAGGAAGAAGAAGAAGAAGAGGATGAAGACTATTCTGAACAGCAGTACCCTCCTGCAGATGACAAATACAAGAACTTGGAAGAACGTCTGGCAGCTATGGAGGTATAGAGAGTGCCTGGGTTAGATTTTGAGGAACTAGGGTTGGTTTCTGAAATTGTCATTCCCCCTAAGTTTAAGGTGCCTTTTTTTGCTAAATACGATGGGTTGTCTTGTCCCAAGATGCACCTACGATCTTATGTCAGGAAAATCCAACCACATTCTTCTGACAAAGACCTGTGGGTACATTTCTTCTAGGACAGTTTATCGGGGACACAACTGGATTGGTTTTACCAGTTGGAGAGGTCTGACGTGCATAATTGGGAGGATTTGGCGGCTGCCTTCTACAGACAATATCAATATAATGCGGACTTAGCACCAACCCGTACTCAATTACAGAGTATGGGCATGGTCTCAAATGAAGGTTTCAAAGAGTATGCCCAGAAATGGAGAGACTTGGCAGGAAGGGTGCAGCAACCTTTATTTGAAAGAGAACTTATGGATATGTTCTTGGGTACACTGTCAGGCCCCTTTTTCAATCACTTGATTGGAAGTTCGCCTGTGGGGTTCACCGAGTTGATTCTAACTGGTGAGAGAGTTGAAGCCGGAATCAAGAGCGGGAAAATTCAAAAGGATGCGTCTGCTTCCGCTGCCATCAAAAAGAGTTTTCCAGCAAAGAAAGAAGTCTCAGCTGTCTACTCCCAAATAGATCAAGGAAGAGTTGAGCGTCGGCCAGCGGTGGGGGCCGTAATGATTCAGAAGTCTGCAGCTGATCATCCTAGAAACAATCAACCCATAACCAACCAAGCAAGGGTGGAAAGGCCTGTATGACAATTCACCCAGATAAACATGACTCCTGCTCAGGTCATCCCCCATCTGTTGAAGTTAAACCTTGCCAGTCTGAAAGAGGCTCCGAAGAATCCGAATACAACTTCTCCTTACTACCATTCAAATTCCAAGTGTGCTTATCATTCAAGGAGTATAGGGCACGACACCAACAATTATTGGGCCCTCAAGAATAAGATGCAGGATTTAATAGATGCTAAAGAAGTTGAATTCGACGCCCCTGAAAAGCCGAATGTGATCTCTGCTCCAATGCCAAAGCATGGCCATCATGCCCATGCTGTTGAAGAGGATCTTTTTGTTGCTACTGTTAATGATTTGATGACTCCACTACCGATAATCAAGTTGAATTTGCTGAAGGCTGGGATTTTCCCAGGTTTTGAAGAAGATTGCTACCTTTGTTCATCCTTACCAACCGACTGTCCATTGCTGAGGTTAGGTATCCAACGCCTAATGGATAACCAAGAAATCCTTTTTGAAAAGACTCCTGTTACACCGACTCCTGTCAATGATGTTTCAATAATTACCATATCCTCCAATATTTCCAAGGTCTCCAAAAGACCTGTTAAGATTACATCCGATCCGAAGATTGTACCTTTGAAGATAACCATGCCGGGGCCCATCCCGTACAAGTCCAACAAATCAATATCGTGGAACTATGGGGGGAGATCTTTTACCACGGTGTTAAACAAATTGAATAAGCTGAAGAGAGTTATGATGAAGAGACTTCCGACATTGGAAACATTGCTGGAACGAGCAAAATCACTCACAGTGGAAGAATTTTCTCTCCGGAGATTGCTCCTCCAAAGGCAATCTCCGGACCCTCAACTGCTCCTAAGGTTACTCCTGTACCGGTCAACATATCTGCGAGAACTCCGATTATTGAAGAAGTTATAACTCCTGTGGTTATCCCCTCTGTTGCTGCTGATAGAGGAAAATGAATCCAAGAAGAGCCTGTCAGGACGAGGGCTCAGCCATTGGTCATCCCTGAAACCACTCAGAAAGAAATGGAAGAGATTTTGAAAATAATCAAGAAAAGCGATTATGATGTTGTGGAACAACTGGGGAAAACCCCCTCAAAGATCTCCATGTTGGCCCTGCTGCTTTGTTCAGAAGCTCATGCTAAAGCCCTGATCAGATTTTTGAAGACGGCCCACGTGCCACAGGAAACCTCCGTGGATCAGTTCCAGGAATGTGTAGCTAGCCTAACAGCTGACAATGGTCTAGGATTCTCCGATGTCGATCTAACATCAAAAGGGAGAAAACATAATGATGCTTTGTATGTCTCGGTGGAATGCAGAGGGACTACTCTAGCACATGTACTGGTAGACATTGGTTCTTCGCTGAATGTCTTGCCGAAGAAGGCCTTGGATAGGTTGGATTGTGAAGGCCTAACCCTGAAACCTAGCAATATCATTGTCAGAGCCTTTGATGGTTCTAAGAGGATGGTCCATGGAGAGGTGGACATCCCGATTAAAGTGGGAACTGAAACCTTCAACTCCATATTCTATGTGATGGACATCCGTCCTTCCTATTCTTGCTTGTTGGGAAGACCCTAGATTCACCATGCTGGAGCTGTTACCTCCACTCTGCATCAAAAGCTCAAGTACCCTTTCCAGGGGAAAATTATAACTGTTCACGGCAAAGAGGAATACATGATAAGCCATCTTAATTCTTTCCGCTATGTAGAATTGGATGGTGAATTCATCGAAACCCCCCTTTTAGCATTTTGAGGAGGTAGCTCAGGAGATTGCGGCAACCAAGACAGTGTCTTCTATACCCATGATTACCATACCTCCGCCTCGGATGTCGTTGCTCAAAGATGCAAAGGCTGTGATTGAAGAAGGAGGAAGCACAATCTGGGGGCAGCTTCCCGACTTTCCTTTCAAGGCAGATAAATTTGGCTTGGGTTTCACTTCGGCTAGTCAAAAGGCTGTGCGTCGCTCCCGGGCTGGAGGTCCACCAGTGAAGATCACCCATCATGGAGTCAATGCTTTGGAGGATGGTGAAGAGGAGAGCAATCTGGAAGACTGGATTTTCCCTACTGTGGACGGAGGACTGTGCAATTGGGAAGCAAAAGAATTTGTTCCCATTACTTTCATGAATCAGTAATTTATCTTTCAAACATTTCTGTTGGTTTGTAATAATTCCTAAATAATTCGTACACTTTTTAGCCTTGTGCCTTACCTGAGGCACATAGGCCCATTTGTAAGGGTTTGATTTTTCATCTTCATATGTCATTTTAATGAATCATGGACGTTTTCACATATAAACTTTTGTGTTCATTGTCTTTTTTTTGCATTTTATTTGTTTAAAGATGGCTATCCCTTACACACACCCACACTCACAAATGCAGGTACGCTTCTATTCCGGATTCCATGGGTAACAATTCTGCTATGGCCTTCAGTGACTCTGAAGATCTGATCTACCATGCTGAATACGAAGGTGATGAAGACTGTGAAGTGCCAGGAGAATTGGCTAGGCTGCTACAACAGGAAGAAAGGGTTATTCTACCTCATGAAGAGCTGTTAGAGACAATCAACTTGGGAACTGAGGAAGATAGAAAAGAATTTAGAGTGGGTGCCAACCTAGAGCCAAGTGTCAAAGAGCGCTTAATTCAGCTGTTTTATGAATATGTTGAGATCTTCGCCTGGTCATATAAGGACATGTCGGGACTTGATACAGACATTGTGGTACACCGTCTACCCACAAGAGAAGTCTGTCTACCAGTTAAACAGAAAGTCTGCCGCATGAGACCTGACATGTCTGAAAAGATCAAAGCAGAAGTGATGAAGCAGTTAAATGCTGGTTTTCTTGCTGTTACTTCCTATCCACAATGGGTTGCTAACATTGTGCTCGTGCCCAAGAAGGACGGCAAAGTCAGAATGTGCGTGGATTACAGAGACTTATATAGGGCCATCCCTAAAGATGACTTTCCACTACCGCACATTGACATCTTGGTTGACAATACAGCTCAGCATAAGGTATTTTCTTTCATGGATGGATTTTCAGGTTACAACCAGATCAAAATGGCACCTGAAGACATGGAGAAAACTACTTTTGTTACACAGTGGGGTACGTTCTGCTATAAAGTGATGCCATTCGGACTGAAGAATGCCGGGGCAACCTATCAACGTGCCATGGTAGCTTTGTTTCATGATATGATACATCATGATATAGAGGTCTACGTAGACGACATGATAGCCCGATCAAAAACAGAAGAAGAACACCTCGACCATTTACAAAAGCTCTTTGTCAGGTTGAAAGAGTACAAGCTCGGACTGAACCCTAACAAGTGCACCTTCAGAGTCAGGTCCGGTAAACTCTTGGGTTTCATAGTCAACAACAAAGGCATCGAGGTTGATCCTGCCAAAGTCAAAGCTATACAAGAAATGCCTACCCCTCGCACTGAAAAGGAGGTCAGAGGTTTCTTGGGACGCCTAAACTACATTGCAAGGTTCATTTCTCACCTAACATCTACCTGTGAACCAATCTTCAAGCTGTTGAAGAAAGATCAGGTGGTTAAATGGAATGATGACTGTCAAGTTTCTTTCGATAAAATCAAGGAGTATTTTCTAGAACCTCCTATCTTGATGCCTCCCGTCGAAGGAAGACTACTAATCATGTATCTGACCGTCCTAGAGAATTCAATGGGGTGCGTATTGGGCCAACATGACGAGTCTGGCCGAAAAGAGCATGCCATTTATTACCTTAGCAAAAATTTTACCGACTGTGAGACCCGATACTCACTGCTCGAGAAAACTTGTTGCGCTTTGGTATGGGCTGCTCGCCGGCTAAGGCAGTATATGTTTACTCATACCACTTTGCCGATATCTAAGATGGATCCGATCAAGTACTTCTTTGAGAAGCCTGCTTTATCTGGAAGAATAGCTAGATGGCAGATGATCCTAACGGAATACAATATACAATACACAACCCAAAAAGCTATAAAGGGGAGTGTGCTAGCTGATCATCTAGCCCATCAAGCTGTCGAAGATTACCAATCCATGAGGTTCGACTTCCCCGACGAGGACCCTATGACTTTGGACAACATTGAAGACTTCAGACCATATGACGGACCTGAACAAGGATCCCGGTGGACCCTGTACTTTGATGGTGCCTCCAATGCACTTGGCAATGGTATCGGCGCGATACTCATCTATCCAGAAGGTTTCCATACACCTTTCACTGCTAGACTCTGCTTCAGCTGTACCAACAACATGGCCGAGTACGAAGCTTGTATCTTTAGTCTCAAGGCTACTATAGACTTGGGAATCAAATCTTTGATTGTATTTGGGGACTCAGCTTTGGTCATCAGTCAGATCAAAGGAGAGTGGGATACTAAACATCCAAACCTCATCCCTTACAAAGAACATGTCTTGACATTGTTACCACATTTTGAGCAGATCACCTTCGAGCACTTACCGCGAGAAGAGAATCAGCTAGCAGATGCTCTAGCTACAATGTCATCCATGTTTAAACTTAACTGGGATAATGAGGCTCCACAAATCACCATTGAACGGATGGACGAACCTGCACATTGTCACGATATTAATACCGAAGAAGTAGTGGACCGACCTTGGTTTCATGAAGTCAAAAGGTATCTCGAGGCTCAAGAATATCCTGAAGGAGCTTCAGTCAACGACAAAAAGTTCCTGAGGAGATTCTCTGCCAAGTTCTTCCTGAGAAAAGGTATCCTGTACAAGCGCAATCATGATTGCATTCTGCTCCATTGTGTGGACAAGATTGAAGCTGAGCAGATCATGGATGAACTACATAATGGTACCTTTGGCACTCACTCTAGCGGGCATACGATGGCTAAGAAGATTCTACGGGTAGGCTATTACTGGTCTACCATGGAAGCTGACTACTATCAATATTCCCGAACATGCCATAAATGTCAGATCTATGTCGACAAGGTACATATACCTCCAGTTCCTTTCAATGTCCTAACAGCTCCGTGGCCGTTCTCTATGTGGGGAATCGACATGATTGGAGAGATCAAGCCTACAGCATCCAATGGACACCGTTTCATCCTGGTGGCCATTGATTACTTTACCAAGTGGGTTGAAGCAGCTTCCTTCGCATCCGTCACAAAGAATGTGGTTGCCCGTTTCATCAAACAGAACCTCATTTACCGGTACGACATCCCCGAAAGTATCATAACTGACAATGGTACAAACCTTAACAACACTATGATCACCGCCTTGTGCGAGCAGTTCCTGATTCAACACCATAATTTATCTCCCTATCAGCCAAAGATGAATGGTGCTGTCGAAGCTGCGAACAAAAACATTAAGAAGATCATACAAAAGATGACAGTCACCTACAAGGACTGGCATGAGATGTTACCGTTTTCTCTCCACGGGTACCGTACCACGGCACGTACATCAACTGGGGCAACACCCTATTCTTTAGTATACGACATGGAGGTTGTTTTACCTATCGAGATTCAGATTCCCTCCTTGAGAATCATGAAAGATGCTGGTTTGAGTGAAGACGATTGGATTCAGACCCGGCTTGATCAACTTAACTTGATTGATGAAAAGCGACTTACTGTTGTTTGCCATGGTCAGATGTATCAAAAGCAGATGATCAAGGCTTTCAACAAGAAAGTCAGGCACCAGGTATATCAAGTCGGGGATCTTGTAATCAAGCAGATCATCTTGCCGCAAAGTGATCCCAGGGGCAAATGGACTCATACCTACGAAGGACCATTTGTGATCAAAAACATCTTTTTTGGTGAGGCAATGATCCTGACCACCATGGACGGCGATGACCTGCCGCACCCTGCGAACGTAGACATAGTCAAAAGATACTACGCATAAACGACCCGGCAAGTTGAAAACCCGAAAGGGCGACTTGGGCAAAAATGGGCATCCCGGTGAATCGAAAACCCGAAAGGGAGGTTCAGGCAAAAATTAGGGATAAATAAAAAAAATCTGTACACCCGGCAAGTAGAAAACCCGAAAGGGCGACTTGGGAAAAAAAGGGTTTCCCGGTGGACTGAAAACCCGAAAGGGTGGTCCAGGAAAAAGTTAGGGAATTAAAGCGTATGACTATGTCTCGTCGGATCACTTTAAGGGCAATCTCTTTACAGACAAGATCCGGGCTTCTGATCAACTCAATCATCGTCGGACAAAGCAATGAATGGTCAAGATATCCAGAGTTACGAGGGCTATAGCAGAATGGGAACCCCATGGAATTTTTACACATAGCCATCTTTCTTTGTATAAATTTTTCTCAATTTTTTACGACAACATTCTCTTACTAGGATGTATGTCTCCTTTGTACAAAATACTTACACAAAGTTAATACAAAGATACTTCAAAGTGCAGAAAACTATTTTCCTTTTATTTTTCTTTACATTTGTGTTTTATTTGAAAACGTCCAATGGTTTATTAAATGAGCATATGCATTTGAATATAATCACTGTTTACAAATAAACGAAAATGGGAAAGAATAATTATTGATAGGTTGGAAGTATAGGAAAACGTCTTTAGGCTATTCCAGGAGCAATTCCCTGCAGTACATCATCGAGGTCACCAGCGGAGCTAAAACATTGAAATGCATATCCCCAGCGGAATTAAATTTCAAAATCCCCATCAGAGTTAAACTTCAAACTCCCATTCCCCGGTGGAGTTATATTTTCAAACATTTAATTTCCACCAGAGTTAAGTTTTCAAACTCCCAATACCCAGTGGAGCAAAAACTTTGAACTACAGACCCTCAACGGAGATGAAACCTTCTTCCCCAACGAAGTCAAATTTCCAACTATCAATCTACAGCAGGAATCATTCAGTGTTTCCCAATTTCCAAAGCAAGTTGTCTTAAAGTCTGAGAATCAACCAGATAACAGTTAACTTTTATCCCCAAACTAGGATAACTCCCTAGTAGATTGGCATACAACCCAAACTCCTGAACTTTTTCCAAACAGGAATAAACTTTGCCCCCAGAGTCCTGAACTTACTCTCCGGTAGGATAGCTACTCCCCATCAGTATAGCTATTCCCCACAGAGTTTTTACTCACAAACAGAATGAAGATTCTCATTCTTGATTCCCCAGTGAAGTTTCCAGAGTCTTCATTACTCCCAGCATGGATTTGTCAGAATTTTTAATCCCCTGCAGATCGAAGATTCTCATTCTTGACTCCTCAGCATGAAGTCCCAAAGGATTCAAATTCCCCTAGCAGAATGAAGATTCTCATTCTCAGTTCCCCGCAGAAGCCATCAGAACCTTCCTTATTCTCCAGCAGATCAAGGTTTTCCTTTGTTTGATCCCTGGTAGAGATTGCCAGAGTTTTCCCTATTCCCCAACCGAGTAAGGATTCCCATTATTTAACCCCCAGTAGAAGTCTTCAAAGTTCCCTGGATTCCCCAAGCAGAATTTTTGTCGATACTCCAACTTCAAGACTTGAAGGATCCCTATATCCCCATGAAAGTCGTGAAGGATTCTCACATCCCCACAGAGGTTGTCAAGGATGTTTAATCCCCAAGCAGTCAACAAGGATTTCTCATCCTCAGCAATCAAAGATTTTGAATCTCCAACAGCGGTCAAGGATTTATTTTCCCCGGCAGCAATCAAAGATTTTGAATCTCCAACAGCAGTCAAGGATTTATTTTCCCCGGCAGCAGTCAAGGATTTTATTATCTCCAGCTATCAAGGATTTATTTTCCTCAACAAGACAGTGAATCATCTTACATGCGCATACATTACATTCATATATCATAAACATTGATAAAACACATTTATTGCATCATACATGTCATGAAACATAACTCTGTGTTTCAGCTAACATTTTACCCTTTTCAGGATAAGATTAAAAGCTATCTTTAACAAATATTCAAAGATTTCAGATACAGTATGGATACACCTCAGACACGGAGGTCATTCCATTACTCATTCAGAATTCAAAGTCAAGATACAGTACGGATACGCTCCAGACACGGACGCCATTCTGTCAACTCATTCAGACTTCAGCAATCAGATACAGTACGGATACACCCGAGACACGGAGGTCATTCCATTACTCATTTTGAATTCAAAGTTAAGATACAGTATGGATACGCTCTAGACACAGACGCCATTCTGTCAACTCATTTAGACTTCAACAATCGGATACAGATTAGATACGCTCCAGACACGGAAGCCATTTTATTTCTCATTCAGATTCAACTATCAATTTCAAGTTCAGATACACTCCAGACACGGCAGTCATTCTGTTATTCACTTATTCAGATCCCAGTTACAGTTCAGATACACTCCAAACACGGAAGTTATTCTGCTACTCATACAGATCTCAACTTCAGAAACAGTCCAGATACGCTCCAGACACGGAAGCCATTCTGTCACTCATTCAAATTTTTCCCCAGCCCAGAGATGCTCCAGACACGGATGCTATTCTGTCGTTTATTCAGACTCAGATACAATACAAATACACTCCAGACACGGCAGTCATTCTATTATTCATTCAAATTCAAATACAGTTACAGCTTGGATACACTCCAGCCACATGCGCCATTCCGTTGCTCATACAGATCCAATCTCCATATACAACTCAAATACGTTCCAGATACGGATACCATTTTGATGTTCGTTCTGCTGATTTTCAACAAACAATTTTGGATGGCATATTTAAGCCCATCTCCAACAAGATTCTATCATCTCTCCAAATGGCATCTTTAAGCCCATTTCCTCAACTACATTTTGACGAGTGCAAATTTACGGGCACTCTAGTGTCCAATCATCTTTTACCTTCGAGTCACAAACAAAAAACTCGCCAATATAACTCTTCAGGTTCAAGAAGATTGAACAAGGGCAGCTGTTGTACCCAAAAAATTTCCCTCTCATTTTTACCAAGATTTTCCCCACAAGACTCTTTGGACTCAAGACAGAATTAGGGTTTGCTTTGCTCAAGACCTCCTCTTGCTCGAGTGACCTGAAATTAGGGTTTGAGTTTGCACAAGGATTTTTGGACTTACAATGCTCAATGTGACTTTCATACATCATGTTGGACTTATAAGATTTCCCATACCAAGTTTCAAGCCTTGAATCAAATTTTTGCCCAGCCAATTGGACAGTTGACCTAAAAATCAATTGTATTGGGGAAAAGTCAACTATGGCCAATTTACAGTCAAACCTCATAATTTTTTATCCACATCAACATTATAGACTCATATGGACCATTTGATTAAGTTTCGACCACAACTCCTCAAGAAATTTGATCAGAACATCAAAGGGGCAAAATGGTCATTTTTAGGGTTTTGACTGTAGAAGGGCAATTTTTTATTTTTCACCTAGCCAATGGAAAATTGGGTTCAAGCATGGTTTCAAGGACTCAATGGAATCATCTTGACCTAATCACAAGTTTCAAAAGATCTCAAATGCATTGGATTGACAGATGAATTTTCCAGTCAACTGATCAAAAATCAACTATATACTGAAAAGTCAAACTTTGACTTTTTGGTCAAAATCAAGTGCTAAGGGTCATTTTTCATCAAGATGTGTCAAAACATGAAACTTGTTCGCCAAGAAACCTAATTTTGAAAATTAGGGTTTAAAATGGAAAATTTTCATAACTTAGAAATTTTCTAAGTTATGAAAATTTCTTATTTTTTCCCAACTTTTTCACCATGATGCAATTTGATTCAAAGAAAACTTCCAACATGAAAGTTGTAGTCCTCCATAAAATATACAACTTTTATTCACAAAGTTTTCCCAAAAGATGCTTGGATCTCAAGTTATGATTTTGTGAATAAGGGTCCATGAAACTTTTAACTTAGTGAAATTTTACCCTAGTTTAGGCAGGATTTTGACCTATCTTCATGGCAATTTTTCACATAGTTCCAAGTGGAATATCAAAATGCATTTCAAATATGGATTGTAGAGCATGTTATAAGCTTTCCAAAATGTCCAAGAAATCTCCAAAATCATTTGTGGTTAGGGAGAATCGAAGGAATGAAAATGGCCATTTCTCACTTTTGTCCATGGCATTTTGCACATTGCTACAAGTTGCAAATCTGTCCTAAGCATGCTTGTACTTGTTTTACAGGTCTTAAACATTTCCACACTCCTTAATTAAATGCTAATACATTGGACAAAGGCATTGTTCTGAGTTATGGAGCATTACACAAAGAGTTAATCCAAAAATGACAAAAAGGCAACATTGCTACTTTGATAAAGCATGCTTTATGTCATTTTGTTTATCTTGAGCCATGGACCCAATTTCTTGATGCAAAAAAAGTCCACAAACTTGAGGAAAAGTACACCAACTATGTGCAGCTAAGGAGCAGGCCTGTACAGGCTTTGGCTTTGTCAACTCAACCTTTTGCTTCAAAAACAAGAAACCTTGCAAAAGTTCCAGAACTTGGAAATCTGATAAGAGCAAGTCTTGTGAACATTTCAAACAACTTGAGCATATCACACCAAGCCTGAAACACGATTGCCAAGCCTCTCAAACACCCTTATACACCAAAAACCCCATTTTCTGCCCAAACAGGGTAACCACTACAAAACCTTGGCCAAAACAAATTCCACTCCTGTGTTTTGTCCCAAATCATTTCAAACACATTCTAAACATCACACATAAACTACCCAAGTCCGTTTCCAGCAACTGTAACTTCATTTTCAAGCTTCACCATTTTCAATTTCTGAGTTTGCAGGTTGAGTTCTATAGGGACATTCAGGCCATTTCAAAGCAAGCTAAGCATTGGGAAAGGTCAAGGGAACATCAAGCAAGCTCAAAAGTCCTTCAGGCATCATTCAAAGTTGCTACATTTCCATATTCGAACTTGACTGAAACAGGTATTTGTCAATTTTCTATCTCCTTATTTAGAAATCATTAGGCTTAGGTTTGTGAAGCAAAAATGTAGCCCTTAATGTCCTTGAACTGTACATATGCATAACTTGTATTTATATTAACTGAGCTAGGAGAATTTGGATGATGAGCATGCTGAAAAAACTAGGTCAGAATTTAGGGCCAATAAAATTCTCTCTGGTCTTTGAGAGTTAGATCAAGTTTTTTATATCATTAGAATTGTGTGATGATGAGCTATAACTTTCATGTTGCAAGATTTTGTTTTTAAGCACGTATGCAGGAGTTACAAGTTTGTACATGGCGCACGCGTTTTCTGGTTCAAAGGACAGGGATGAAGTGTGACGTGGGCCTGGGCCTAGCTTGCCTTGCTGTTTGCACCCTCCATTGTGTTATTTGTACCCCCTAGCCCATTTTCTTTATTTTTGCATATTTTTCATTTCTTTTTCTATTTTCTGACTTTATTATTTTTTCTTGAACATTTAAAATCACAAAAAATATTTTCTTTATTTTTGGCATTTTATCATATTTTTATTTGCATAATAAATAATTATTAGGTTAAAAGTACTTTCTTTTCTTAATTAAAACTTGTAAATAATATAAAAATACTTACATATTTTATTTTACTATATTATACACTTAAAATAATATTTTCTCACATAATTTAATTTTTAACATTTTTGTATATATTTTTATTTATTTTCTTGTACATAAAAATGAATAAATAAATAATATAATACATTTTCTTTTAAAACAAAACTAGGGTTTCCACCCTTTCCAAAAATAATCATTTTTTATTTTATTATTTTCAAGGTATAAATAAACTTATTTTACATACATAAAATAAATACAAAAAAAAAGCGTTTGTGCATATTTGCATTTAATTGCATATTTAAATAATTGTCCATTTATTTATTTGTAAATTAAATTCAATATGGTTGTAATAGTTTTAGGGTTTTATTTTGTGCAAATACCCCTCTATTCAAACTTGTAACCCCCTCCCCATAATAATGTTGTAATAGTCTTAAATTTAGTTTTACGCATTTATTGCTTTTATATGCATGATAGTAAAATTAGGGTTTGTATGCAAAAGACCAAAATCAAAACAAATAGCATGACTAAACACAAGATAAAAATGCATGAAAAATGACAACACAATGCACACAAACACCCCTAGGGTTTCATCCACTTTGTTGCCTTAAAATGGCCATGGTATGCATGCTAGGTATCTTGGCAAAACAAATCAAACAAAAAGATCATAGTCCCTCGATGACGCTATCTTGGTTGCCTAAACAAAAATGATCTAGTCCCTCAAAAAAACTTGCTAAGATACTTGGCAATATTGTTATCATGGCCATACGATGACCCATGCCCATCCCGTTTAACATCCAAAGATAAGGTTGTTTACCAAATACAATGGTAAAACAACAATGTCAAAGGGTTAAAAATATGTAGGAAAGATCTTTGAGTAGGGTAGACAACTCCTAGTTACTTGATCAAACTTGCAAACATATTTGCTATTTTCAAAAACACACAACACATTTTAAAACAAGAATTATTACAAAGGTTTCCAAAACAATGGCCTCTTTTCAAAATACTTTCAAAACCACACACAAAAGCACCATTTCAAACAATTGAAAAGCAAAAGCAAGTGATGTAAAACAAGTAACTAAGAGCCCATGGAAAACCATGGATGAAAAGGGTGCTAGCACCTTCCCTTTTCATAATCTACCCCCCCAAACCCAAAAACAATCTCAAAGGTCTTTCCTGTGCTTTTTGACCTTTCCTTTGGATAAAATAAAAAGTCGATGGCGACTCTTGCTAATTCGAAACATTTGTGAACACAAACGCAAAACCTCAAGTCAGTTCTCCCACCGTATCATAGTAGGGTAGCACTATATAAGGAGGAGGAAGAGAACAAAGACCTTTTGATTAGGTAGAATGCTTATAGTCGCTTGCTTATAAACTTTTTCGAAACAAAACATCTTTTCACAAAACAACACTTTCTTTCACAAATATTTCCAAAACAAACATTTTGTATACATTCTCAACGATACGAGAATCATTACAAAATTGTCGCACTTAGGCATTTCCAAAATATTTTCAAACAAACACAAGCACAAAGCATTTTTCAAAAATGAGCTAGCGATTAAGAGCCCATAGATAACTACGAATGAAAAAGGTGCTAACATCTTCCCTTTTCATAACCTACCCCCTTACTCAGAAAAGTCTCAAAAAGGTCTTTCCTGTTCTTTTCACCCTTTCCTTTATTAGATAAAAGAAAAGCCGGTGGTGACTCTTGTTATCCGCAACTTTTGAGATAAAACACAAAACCCAAAAGTCATTTCTCCCACCATATTACAGATACTCTCAATCTAGTAAAGCATATAGAGTTTATAACAAAAGATTACTTATTGTTGAAGAGTCTATTCATTTTATTTTTGATGAGACTTTTCCAAATAGTGTTGGGAAAGGTAGTTCTTTTCATGGTGTAGGTGCATCTATGAAAGACATACTCAAAGACACCAATGAAGGAGTTGATCAACCTAAAACTATGGAAATTGAGAAGTAAGAAGATGACAACCAAGAAAAAATATGATGAAAGTCATGGAGAAGATGGTGGTCTTCCATTGGAGTGGAGAACCTCTAAGGACCATCCAATTGACAACATTATTGGTGATATCACCAAAGAGGTAACTGAAGAAGTGAAAAACACAAGAAGGGGGGTTGAATTGTAAAATTGAAAAACAATGCAATGAACACGATATTTTTATCCTGGTTCGTTTGATCTCAAACTACTTCAGTCCACCCGTCAAGGTGATTTTTCCTCTCTCCAACGAGGTCTTAATCCACTATATTTAACTGAATATTACAATCTGCTTTAACAACTGCTAAAGCCTTCTTGATGCAAACCACAAACCGGTTTGTCAAGGAATCACTTTCTTACACAGAATAGAAATCTAGGTGTGTGAATGTTTTCTACAAAACTGTTTATCACAACTGTGATACTACACAACTTAAGCTTATGGAAACTAGATTGCTAAAATAATTGAGTAAGGAATTTGGAGCTTTTAGCAAACTGAGAATAAGAAGATGATGAATAGCTTTTAGGCGTGTAAATTGATGTAGAGCATTAGCCAATTCAATCTTCATTAACTTGTTTATATAGCATTGAAATTGATGAACGTTGGAGCAATAATCTTGATTCAATGCCAATAACAATCTTTCCTTATTAAGAAGATCTTGTCTGGAATGATGTCGTTGGTAATAACTCGTCTTGAATGCACAGTGCCATTGCTACTAAAGCATGTTCTGGCTTTGGCTCATTCTGACGCTGCTTAAGTGCTGATGAACTGTTGTTGTCTTTATCAGAGTTCAGAGTGTTGAGCGCAGATCTGTTCATCAAGCTTCAGCATAAGCGTGAGTTGTTCTTCTAATTCTGGTATCTGATGTAGCATCTTCTGATGCTGATGTTGATAACCAATATTCTGATGCTGATTATGATGTACTCTTGCTGATACCTATCAGAGTTTCTGCAAAACAGAAAGTAATATTTTAGGTAGCAAGTAGTTCTTACATGAATCACACAATTAATATATCTTTTCATTTTGTTATCATCAAAACTTAAACTTAGGGTAGTAGATTCAAACTTTGTTCTAACAATCTCCCCCTTTTTGATGATGACAAAAACTAGATATTTTTTAATTGAAAATAGCGTGAAAAAGTATCAGAGATAACTAAATGATAAGTTGCATCAGAATTAAATAAGGAGTTATCAAAGATAAGGGATAAGGAGATATCAGAGATAGGATCGGAGATACTCCCCCTGAATTTAATACTTCCCTTTTTAATTCCAAGAGTTCTTCAAGATCAGATCTTTATTGAATTCTTGAACATCAGAATGTTAGAGCTTTGACTATCAGAATTTCAGATCAGAATATCAGAGCTTTATCAGAGCTTTACTTTGGATCAGAGTATTAGGGCTTTGGGCTTCAGTGTATCAGAAAGCATTCTTGTACCTGTAGACTTATGCAAAAACAGAAAACATTCAAGCATATCAGAGTTAGAATGTTTGAGACTTTTTGTCTCAGTAATCCGTTATTGAAAAATATCATTCTTGTTCTCCCCCTTTTTGTCAGCAATCAAAAAGTGTAAGTGATGTGCTAAAACTATCAGAGCAGAAAAACTTGTTATATTAAAATATTCAGAGCCAGGCAAAACAGTACAAAAGATATGCAAAGAAAAAAACATTGAAAATATCATGAATGAAAAACTAAGGTTGGGGAGGAAGGCGTGTGAACAGAGTCTCCAGCATTGCCTTAATCTGATCAGCAGTTTCAGTCTTCTTGTGCACCATGCTGACTACTGTATCTATCTTGATGTCCTGTACATCCATCCTTTCCTTCATCTTCTGATCATTTTCATCCATTCTTTGCTGCAGACGAATATCATTCAGCTTCAGCTCTTCCAGAGTCTGCCTGTCCAAGGCAGCTTGAGAAACATCAGAAGCAGGGAGCTTCTGAGAGCTTTCTGCAACATCTTCAGCTTGTCTGACTTCAGCTTGAATTGTCTGATCTTCTTCTGGCTGCACTTTTGAAGCTGGACGCTTCTCAGACCATGACTCACTATCCAGAAGGAGCACGTCTTCCTGTGGCAGCTGACTTTCAACTTCCTTCAGCAGCTTGCTGAAGTTCTGTTGTGCCTGCTCATAGTTGATATCTTGCAACTTGAGGGCTTCAGCACGTACCCATATTCTGAAACGTGACCAGAGCTGGTCTGAGGCAGCATGATCAATCATTCCAGGACAGACTTGCTTCAGAGAAGCAATCCATTGCTGCAAACCTATTTCAAAATTCACAATGCCAGAGCCAACATCTGGCTGTTTTGGTTTTGGAATGACTATTCTATGTTTGAGATCAGCAAGACGGTCAAGGATTGTTAAATCGATGCAGGTCCTGCTGGGGTCTTCTGTAGTTTGTTTGGGAGATGTTTGTTTGGGAGATGGAGTGGGAGAATCAGAGATAATAATTGGACTGTGTGGGGTTTTTGGAGTATTGGGAGGGGTAGATTCTGGCGAGGATGGCAGCTGGACCATGGTTACAGTTATTCCACATGGCAACTGAATTGCCAGAGGTTGTGGCTCAGAGGATTGAGGAGAATGAGGTTCAGGAGATGGAGTTTCAGAATGATGAAACTCAGGTTGAGGAGGTGATGGAGGAGGTGATGGTTGAGGTGATGGTGGATGAATTTCTGGTTGGGGAGAGGGAGGAGGAATTGCTGGTTGTGGAGAAGGAGGTGGAATTTCTGGTTGTTCAGGAATTTGTGGTTCTTCTGGTATGGGTGAGAGAGGTTGTTTTGGTTGAGCAGAGTGGGTAATTTCTGGTTCAGTGTTTGGATTATTTGAGAGGTGATCAGAAACACGTTGATCAATGTCAGACAGAACTTTGTCAAGTTCTGATGTTGTTGAAGTTGTTGGTTTGGGATGTTTGGTGCGGGGTCTTCTGAGAGTCAGTGACTCATAAGGGTCATCTTCTGGTTCGGTTTCATCTATAGTTGGTATGGGGATTGGAATTTCATGTGAAGCTGGAGTTGGGATTGATGTTGGGATAGCAGAAGAATTTAAAACAGAAGCAGCAGATAAATTACCTCTTTTCTTGGGTGTCTGCTGGGATGATCCTTCTGAAGTGGCCTTCCTTTTCTTCGTCTTCTTCAGTGTAACTTCTGGTTGAGGTTGGTGCAGATCTTTGATATTCAGCTTGGGATCTGTACCATCAGCCTTGCACGCGTCCAAGTATCTGAGAACCACCACTGGTTTAGATTCTATCTCAGAAAATAATGGTAAGTCGCTCAGTGGGACTCTTCTGCTGGTGATGTCAGCAATAGGAGTAACGCTGGGTTCCTTTCTGATATTCTCTATTAATTTCATTTTCTTCAGATTCTTCGCGTTCAGAGGCTTGCCAATAGTTGGTTCAATAGTACTTAACTCATGAGCTTCTATGAGGTGCTCTATCAGCCTATTCTCAGTCAGAATATCTGATATTAACCTCCCAAAGGGTATCCAATCCCTCTTGGTTCTTTCTTCTTCCCTGGTCTCCTTGACGCTAGTTCTGAGGTGATTAAACAGAAGATGAGCCAAGTTGATTTTTACCTTCTGATTAATAAAGTAGATCAGAAACTGCTGATCTATATTTATATAATCAGGGGAACTTATTGGCTTCCTGTGATTAAAGCACCCCAGAATGATCTTCTCCCAAACTCTGTGGTGATCCTTTAAGTCTCTGATCTTGCTGCTGAGCACCCCAAGGGTGAAAATCTGTTCTTCTATGACACCAACTCAGAGCATCTTTCAGCCATATCAATACAGCGGACGCCACCGCCACTGTAACCAATCAATTTTGCTATGTGATCCTCAGTGATCACAATCTTCTTTCCCATTATGTAGGAGGTGACTTGATGCATTGATGAGGACGCATGAATCCAAAACTCCTTGACCAAAGCTGGGAATGTTGGTCCAACCAACCTGTCAAAATATCTCTCCCATTTCTGTGCCCTAACTTCTTCTGTCAAGTCAAATCCATTTTCTTTCAGACCGTTGAAGTCAATAATCAGTTCATACAACACTTCCAAATTCTTCACTGGTGTAAGGAGTGTTCTGAAAGGAACTTGGTACTTTTCAGAGGAATCTTTCTTCTGAGAACCTGCAGAAGCATTGCTGGAGGTTGCCATGTTCACACTTAGGGTTTTTCTGAGAAAACTGAGAAAATGGGTTTAAGTTTGAAAGAGATGAACACAGAGAAAATGCAGAAAATATTTGAGAGATTATGAGAAACGATAAAGGATTAATGTGAGAAGTTAACGTGCTTAAATAGATTTCAAAATGTTTTTGAAAGAGTAAACAGTTTCAAGAAAGAGAAATAAAATCATGATTACGTTTTTTAAAACATGATTACTTTCATTTAATGCTTGCTGATTTTGGGGGATTTGAGAAAGATACTTGAAACGGTTACCAGACATGTGTCTCAATGCACCCAATCAGCATTTTGCCTTCTCAGAAGCGTGCACGCGTTCTGCTTCAGAGATTTGCTGATGATTGGATGACACTTGTTTGATTTAGTGAGCAGCACGTCTATCCTTGAGCTGAAATGCTCAGATCTTTAAGACTAGCATCTGATACAATCTGCATGTTCTATCTTTCTGAAAAGAGATTGATCAGAAGTTCACAGTAAAACAAATACATTCTGAAAGATAATATATGGAATTAAAACATTTTCACTCTGGGCAGATTTTCATGCTGAGATGTTTCAGAATGAAATTGAACCTATCTTCAGAAAGGGGTTTAGTGAAGATATCAGCCCATTGATGGTCTGTATCAATAAATTTTAAGTTCAAAATTCCTTTCTGAATGTAGTCCCTAATGAAGTGATGTTTTATTTCTATATGCTTAGCTCTAGAATGTAAAATGGGATTCTTACTTAAGCAAATAGCATAAGTATTGTCACAGAGTATAGGGATGTTACTCTCAAAAATCTGGAAGTCTTCAAGCTGACTTTTCATCCAGAGCATTTGTGTGCTACATCCTGCTGCTGCTATGTACTCAGCTTCGGTTGTTGATAGCGCAATTGTGGATTGCCTTTTGCTGGACCAAGAGATCAGATTGTCTCCCAGAAACTGGCAGCTTCCAGAAGTACTTTTACGCTCTACTCTGTCTCCAGCAAAGTCAGCATTGCAGTAGCCTACTAGGCTGTAATCACTAGATTTTCTATAAAATAAACCCAGATTAGTAGTACCTTTCAGATACTTGAAAATTCGCTTAACAACTGTTAAGTGAGATTCTCTAGGATCTGATTGGAATCTAGCACAAATACATACGCTGAATAAGATATCAGGTCTTGAAGCTGTCAGATAAAGGAGAGAACCAATCATACCTCTGTAGACCTTCTGTTCTACCTTTTTGCTTACCTCTTCTCTTTCCAGAATGCACGTGGGATGCATTGGAATCTTTGATGGCTTACATTCTGAGAGGTCAAATTTCTTCAGAAGATCTCTGATATATTTTCTCTGATGAATGTAAGTTCCCTCTGGAGTTTGATTTATCTGAATTCCTAGAATGAATTTCAGTTCCCCCATGAGGCTCATCTCAAATTCTGCCTGCATACACTTAGCAAATTTTCTTCCAAGAGAAGGATTAGTAGATCCAAAAATAATGTCATCAACATAAATTTGACAGACTAAGATGTCATTTTTAACTGACTTACAGAATAAGGTAGTGTCCACCTTCCCTCTGGTGAATTCATTTTCTAACAAAAAGTTACTTAGTCTTTCATACCAAGCTCTGGGAGCTTGTTTCAGACCATATAGTGACTTCTTTAGTTTGAAAACATGTTCTGGATGTTTTGTATTTTCAAAACCAGGGGGTTGGTGCACATAAACCTCTTCTTCTATATAACCATTTAAGAATGCACTCTTGACATCCATCTGATACAAAGTGATGCCTCTATTAACAGCAAATGAAATTAAAAGTCTGATAGATTCTAACCTGGCGACTGGGGAAAAGGTTTCTGTATAGTCTATCCCCTCTTGCTGACTATAACCTTATGCTACCAGTCGTGCTTTGTTTCTGATGACTTCACCTTGTTCATTAAGCTTGTTTCTGAACACCCATCTTGTTCCAATGACGTTGAATCCTTTTGGTCTGGGAACAAGATCCCATACGTCATTTCTGGTGAATTGATTCAGCTCTTCTTGCATTGCTAGAATCCAGTTGTTGTCCAGAAGTGCTTCATCAATAGAAGAAGGTTCAATCAGAGACACAAGTCCCAAGAGGGTTTCTTCAGAGTTTCTGAAGCTTGCTCTTGTTCTGATTGGATCTTCCTTTCTTCCTAAGATAGTTTCTTCTGGGTGATCCAAGCTGCGTCTGGGTAATCTCTTCTGAGGTTGATCAGCACCTGTTGTAGGATTGCTAGCAGTGCTCCTTTCAGGCGTTGAAGGAGTGTCTGTGTTGAGAGCTTCTGATGACTTGTCTTCAGAACCTGTAAATTCAATTTCCATACCTGCAAAAACTTCATTCTGCTTTGACTTTTCAGAGTCAAGCTTATCATCAAAACGAACACTGATTGATTCTTCCACAATCTGTGTTTCTGTATTGTATACTATATACCCTCTTGAGCGTTCAGAGTATCCTAACATAATACACTTCTGTGCTTTAGAATCAAACTTGTTCAAATAATTCTTTGTATTTAACATAAAACAAGTACATCCAAATGGATGAAAATATGAAATGTTGGGCTTTCTGTTCTTCCACAATTCATATGGAGTCTTTTCCAGAATAGGTCTTATTGAGATTCTATTCTGAATGTAGCACGCTGTGTTTATTGCCTCTGCCCAGAAGATCTTAGCAACGTTTGTCTCATCGATCATGGTTCTGGCCATTTCTTGCAATGTTCTGTTCTTTCGTTCTACAACTCCATTTTGTTGGGGAGTTCTAGGACAAGAGAAATCATGCAGAATGCCTCTGTCATTAAAGAATGACTCATAATCTTTGTTTTCAAACTCTCCACCATGATCACTTCTGACTTTAACGATTCTAAGATCCTTTTCATTCTGAACTTGGTTACAGAAGGTAACAAACACAGAGTGTGACTCGTCCTTGTGTCTTAAGAACTTTACCCATGTCCATCTACTATAGTCATCTACGATTACTAACCCATACTTCTTGCCACTGACTGAAGCAGTTTTAACTGGTCCAAATAAGTCAATGTGCAGAAGTTCTAATGGCTTAGAGGTAGAAACAACATTTTTAGATTTAAAAGAAGGTTTTGCAAACTTGCCTTTCTGACATGCTTCACACAGAGCATCTGAATTGAACTTCAAATTAGGAAGTCCTCTGACCAGATTGAGTTTGTTAATCTGAGATATTCTTCTCATACTAACATGCCCCAATCTTCTGTGCCAGATCCACTGCTCGTTGTTAACAGACATAAGACACTTTACATTCTGACTTTTCAGTTCAGAAAGTTTGATTTTGTAAATGTTGTTTTTCCTCTTTCCATTAAACAGGATAGTCCCATCTTTCTGACTAACAACTTTACATGATTTTTGATTAAAGATTATCATAACCGTTATCACTTAATTGACTTGTGGATAACAGATTATGCACTAATCCATCTACTAGCAGAACATTATTAATAGAGGGAAGATATCCATTACCTACAGTTCCAGAGCCAATTATCTTTCCCCTCTGATTGCCTCCAAAGCCAACGTGGCATCCAGGCTTAAGTTCCAGGCTTTGGAACATATGCCTTCTTCCCGTCATGTGTCGCGAGCAGCCAGAGTCCAGGTACCATGACTGGTGTTTCTGATTTACTGCTAAAGATATCTGCAACATGTATTATTTTATCCTTAGGTACCCAGATTTTCTTGGGTCCTGATTTGTTAGATTTACCAAAACTCTGGTTGAATTTTGGTTTCACAGAGTACTTACTGCTAGTGTATTTAATATCATGTGTGTGACCATACACAAAATGTGAGTTCAGAGGAGTGTGTTTAATGGTTAAATCCATGACATTCTTTGGTGTAGGAACCTTACCTTGGTATCATATTCCCTTCCTGCCATTTCTGCTAACTCCATAGATCATTGAAGCCATTTTGCTTCTATTTATGCTTTTAGCAAGGAACTTCTGGAAACTGTGATCATATTCCTTGATGATCTCATCAGCACTGCTGGGAGTTTCAGAAATTGGTTCCTTTTGAGAGTTTTGTAAAGTATTTTCTAATTTTGAAATTTTATTTCTCAGCTCAGAATTTTCCAATTTAAGACTCTCAGTCTTATCAGAGTCAGATTCAAGATTCCTTTTCAGGTTTCTGAATTTAACTCTAATCTGCTGATATCTTTCCAGAATTTCATTAAGGCTTTCAGCAAGTTCAGCCTTGGTAAAATTAACTGCAAAGTCAGGAAATACCTCTTCAGTATCTGATTCTGAGTCTGATTCAGAAGCTTCACTATCTTCTAAAATGTTGGCCATGAGAGCTATGTTTGCTCTCTCATCATCTGATTCTAAGTTAGCTTCAGACGAGTCAGAGTCATCCCATGTAGCCATGAGACTTTTCTTCTTTTCTCTTCCAAACTTCTTTTTGGGCTTTTCCCTCTGAAGCTTTGGGCAGTCACTCTTGTAGTGTCCTTGCTCATTGCACTCATAGCAGATGATGTCCTTGGTGTTTGGCTTTCTGCTTCCTGAGGAGCCTTCAGATCTTCTATATCCAGAGGAAGAATCTGTCCTTCTGTATCTGGAAGAAGAATCGTTCTGATCAGATCTTCTGGGATTCCTGAACTTCCGTTGCCTCTGCTTCCACAGTTGATTCACTCTTCTGGAGAGGAGGGAGAGTTCGTCTTCTTCTGATGAGGATCCATCAGATGTTTCTTCAACTGCCTGCAAAACTTTAGACTCAGATTTTTTGTTAGATTTTAATGCTGAAGGCTTACCTTGCTTCTGGGGTTCATCAGCTTCTAGCTCTACCTCATGACTTCTGAGGGAGCTGATAAGTTCCTCCAGAGAAATTTTATTGAGATCTTTTGCTAGCTTCAGAGTTGTAACCATTGGCCTCCACTGCTTAGGTAAGCTTCTGATGATCTTCTTGACGTGATCAGCAGTAGAGTAACCTTTGTCTAGAACCTTGAGACCAGCTACCAGAATCTGGAATCTTGAGAACATTGTTTCAATGGATTCACTTTCTTCCATTTTGAATGCCTCATACTTCTGAATGAGCGCCGGAGCTTTAGTTTCTTTGACCTGAATGTTGCCCTCATGTGTCATTCTGAGTGAGTCAAACATGTTCTTAGTTGTGTCTCTGTTAGAGATCTTTTCATATTCAGCATACGAGATGGCGCTGAGAAGGATGGTTCTGGCCTTGTGGTGATTTTTGAAGTCACGCTTTTGTTGATCAGACATTACTTTTCTATCAATCTTCTGACCGCTTGCATTCACAGGGTGCGTGTATCCATCTGTCACCATGTCCCACAGATCAGCATCATGTGCCAGAAAGAAGCTTCCAATTCTGTCTTTCCAGTAATCAAAATTTTCTCCATCAAAGACTGGAGGTTTGCCGCTGAATCTGTCTCTGTCCTCATGGTTGTCATTGATGGTGTGTGAATAAGTTCCTGCCATTGTGTTTTTCTGACGCTGGATCTTGTACTGACACGGTTAAGTGTTTTAGCTCAGAACCAGGCGCTCTGATGCCAATTTAAGAAGTGAAAAAAACAAGAAGGGGGGTTGAATTGTAAAACTGAAAAACAATGTAATGAACACGATATTTTTATCCTGGTTCGTTTGATCTCAAACTACTCCAGTCCACCCGTCAAGGTGATTTTGCCTCTCTCCAACGAGGTCTTAATCCACTATATTCAACTGAATATTACAATCTGCTTTAACAACTGCTAAAGCCTTCTTGATGCAAACCACAAACCGGTTTGTCAAGGAATCACTTTCTTACACAAAATAGAAATCTAGGTGTGTGAATGTTTTCTACAAAACTGTTTATCACAACTGTGATACTACACAACTTAAGCTTATGGAAACTAGATTGCTAAAATAATTGAGTAAGGAATTTGGAGCTTTTAGCAAACTGAGAATAAGAAGATGATGAATAGCTTTTAGGCGTGTAAATTGATGTAGAGCATTAGCCAATTCAATCTTCATTGACTTGTTTATATAGCATTGAAATTGATGAACATTGGAGCAATAATCTTGATTCAATGCCAATAACAATCTTTCCTTATTAAGCAGATCTTGTCTGGAATGATGCCGTTGGTAATAACTCGTCTTGAATGCACAGTGCCATTGCTACTAAAGCATGTTCTGGCTTTGGCTCATTCTGACCTGCTTAAGTGCTGATGAACTGTTGTTGTCTTTAACAGAGTTCAGAGTGTTGAGCGCAGATCTGTTCATCAAGCTTCAGCATAAGCGTGAGTTGTTCTTCTAATTCTGGTATCTGATATAGCATCTTCTGATGCTGATGTTGATAACCAATATTCTGATGCTGATTATGATGTACTCTTGCTGATACCTATCAGAGTTTCTGCAAAACAGAAAGTAATATTTTAGGTAGCTAGTTCTTACATGAATCACACAATTAATATATCTTTTCATTTTGTTATCATCAAAACTTAAACTTAGGGTAGTAGATTCAAACTTTGTTCTAACAGTAACAATAAGTAATTTTTGTTATCATCATGCGTATGTATCACAGGTTGAACCTAAAAACGCTAAGGATGTCTTAATTGATGAGCATTGGCTTGTGGCCATGCAGGAAAATTTGAATCTATTTGAAAGAAATGATGTTTGGGACCTTGTTCCTCGTCCATAAAATTATCGAATTATAGGCACTCAATGGGTATTTATGAATAGGCTTGATGAACACGGTGTGATAACAAGAAATAAGGCCCATTTTGTGGCTCAAGGGTATAAGAAAGAGGAAGGCATTGATTATGAGGAGACTTATGCTCTGGTTTCCCGACTTGAGGCTATACGCCTTTTATTAGCTCATGCATGCTCTAAAAACTTCAAATTATATCAAATGAACATAAAAAACATGTTCCTTAACGAATACATAAGTGAAGAGGTGTATGCTTCTCAACCTCCAGGTTTTGAAAATTATGATTTTCCTAATCACATGTGTAATACGGTGGGAGAAGTGACTTGGGTGTTTTACGTTTGATCGCAATTGTCGCGGTTAGCAAGAGTCACCACCAACTTTTCATTTATCCAATAAGGAAAGGTTGAAAAGAACAGGAAAGACATTTCGAGATTATTTCTTGAGTTCGAGGGGTAGGTTATGAAAAGGGAAGGTGTTAGCACCCTTTTCATCCGTAGTTATCTACGGGCTCTTAGTTGCTTGCTAGATCACTTGATTTTTTGTTTGAAAATGTGTTTGTGGTGTGGGTTTCTAAAGTATTTTGAAAAGGAATGTCTTTGTAATAGTTCTCGTCTCTATAAGAACGCGTACAAAGTGTTTTGTCTTTTGAAAAATATTTCAAAGTGAAATTGTGGGTGTATAAATTATTTTTATTGTGAGCAAGCGAGAAACTAGGAGTATCCTACCTACTCAAAAGGTCTTAAATGTTCTTTTCCTTATCCTTTAAATGTTGATATCTTACCATTGATTTGGTAAGAAGCCCCATCATTGGATGTGAAGGGACGGGCGTGAGACATTTGTATAGTCATAGAAGGCAACCTATGGGAAGTTTTAGCAATTTCGTTTAGGGACTAGATCATTTACCGAAGGCAACATTGAGGATCATCGAGGGACTACGATCTTTTATCGAGGGTCTTTGCTAAAATGCCCATATTCGAGGGACATGACTATTTTTCCGAGGCAACAAGTGGAATTACCCAATGGGTGCATGTGTGTGAATAGTGTGTTTGATTTCATGCATTTTGTCTTTTGAACTTTTGGTTGTCTACTTGTTGTTTTTATCTTGCCATACACCCTAATTACTAACAACGTATGAAAACAATAAAAAATACAGAAAATAAATCCTAAGCTGTTACATCATTTCAGGGATGGGGATACATATTTACAAATGGGGATTGCAAGAATATAAATCCTAATTATATATGACAACCATATTGAATTATACAATACAAAAAAAAAAGGAAAGGATTTGTTTTTAAAAAAAGGGTTTTTTGGTATTAATAAATTAAAAGAAAAATAATTAGTTAATAAAAAGAAAATATTTTTTATGTCTTTTTTATGTTAATAAAAATTATATTAATGCTAAAAATAATAAAAATAAGAAAGAAAAGAAAAAAATAACGAACCAGGATCAACATGTTGCTGAAAACAAAAATGAGAGGGACCAGAAGTTCTGATGCTAGGCACGCTATAGTTCAGAAAGAAACGTTAGAGGAAACCTGAAGTTCTGGGTTGCTGCGCGTTGAAGTTATGGGTGTTAAAATAGTGAGGAAAGCCTAGAATTTCTATGTGATATGTTACAACAGTGAGAAAGACCTAGAAGTTCTGGGTGTTGTGTTACAACAGTGAGAAAGACCTAGAAGTTTTGTGTGTTATGTTACAACAGTGAGAAAGACCTAGAAGATATGTGTGTTGTGTTACAATGGTGAGAAAAAACCTAGATGTTCTGCGTGCTGGGTTACAACAGTGAAAAAAAACCTAGAAGTTTTGTGTGTTGTGTATACAACAGTGAGAACAAACTTAGAAGTTTTGTGTGTTGTGTTACAACAGTGAGAAAAAACCTAGAAGTTTTGTGTGATGTGTTTACAACAGTGAGAAAAAACCTAGAAGTTATGTGTGTTGTGTTACAATGGTGAGAAAAAACCTAGAAGTTATGTGTGATGTGTTTACAACAATGAGAAAAAACCTATAAGTTCTTGTGTTGTGTTACAACAGTGAGAAAAAACCTAGAAGTTTTGTGTGTTGTGTTACAACAGTGTGAAAAAACAGCCTGGAAGTTCTGTGTTACACTTCACCTCCTTCCTTGCATTAGACAGAGCATCTACAACTCGTTCATTTCTCAACAACAAAATAGAAAAATAAAATCAAGAAAGTTTATAGAAGTTCTATTCCTACTTCTGAGCCTAGTTTTCTTCAAGAAGTTATGATCCATAATTTTTCTACTTGGGCAATGATATATACAGTCTCAACACTATGATATCTACATTTTTAATGATGTTCTGAATGAAAAGTTTAAAGTCAGGATGACTTACCTTGAATCTGAAGCGTGTGTTTGGGACTTGAGCTGCTACCTTCGAATGTTCTAGGGTTAACAAGAAACAGAATAGAAATGTTATGTTCTTTGATTCGAAGGGAATAACAAAGGTATTGTTTTGAGAATTATGGGTTTAAGAGTGTTTGAATGTTTTCTTTTCTCTCTTTTTTGTATTCAATAACTTTATCCTCTCCAAAAGCCAACCCCTTTGATGTCTGGTGGAACAATTTATTTATAGATGAGTTTGTTGTGGTTTTGGGGGGAAACAAATGGGATTTGAACCGTTTTGGTATACTGTTTCATGGCTTTTTAAATACAGCTTTTATGTGCTAATTTTGTCCAAATATGGGGTTTGAGAAAAATCAGACGTGGACTGGATCAACAGCAATTTGGAGTGTTGTGGCAGCTGGATGCCGGACTGTGTCATAGCAGTACAACGGACTGTTCAAGACGAGGTTTTGGGGTTTGGTGATGTTCTGATCGAAGAGTGGAAAGAACAGAGTGAGATTCGAAGGGTGATGTTCTGATCGAAGAGTATAACATAGTCTCCATATGCTGAAGAATTAGATTTGAAGAGACATGTTTTGATCGAAGAACACAGCTTCCATATGTTCCAATCGAAGAGTCATGTTCTGAATCATTTTTGCAAATTCTGATTGTACTTGTGTGAAAACTGGCCCATAAGTTCTAAAATTATCATATTTTCTTAACACTTACAAAATTTTCTAAGTGTTTAGAAATTTGACTTTTTCAAAGTAATTTCTGACTTTTGATTTCTTGATGAACCAATTTCCTGTCCTGATGAAATATGATTGTTGAATTATGATTGTTGAAACTTGATATTGATCCAAAAGTTAAAGTTTGACTTTTCAATGTGCTTTTGACCATTTTTCCCTTGTGAATGACTTTCTTGGAAAATTGTAATCCGAGACTTGAAACTTGACAGAAGCAAACCTGGGGGTCCAGGATGATGCTTTAAGAAATGAGAGGGCATATTTTGGGGTACAACAGCTTCCCCTGTTAAATCTTCTTAAACCTGAAGAGTTAGATTGACGGATTTGCCATTCGTGACTTGAAGGTGGAAGATGATTAAACACTAGAGTGCCCAGAAATTTACACTTTGATGATTTTGAGATTGAGGTGTAAGGAATGGGCTTAAAGATGCCATTTGGAGAAATGATTGAGAGTTGGAAGAGATGGGCTTATAGATGCCATCTGAAGGTGACTGTTGATAGAAAATTAGACTAAGTCTAAGCTTGACTTCAACTGGGAAAAGAATCAGAATAAACCTTTGGTCGATTTAAAACTGAACCTAGCAGAAGTCTTGTATAATCTTTAACTGGAAAGAATCAGGATAAATCTTTGGAGTGATTTATCTGAACCAGGGAAAGCGTATATTGGGAAAGAATCAGGATAAACCGTTGAGAGGTATAAACTGAACCAGCAGAGGTCTTGGATATTCTTTAACTGGAGAGAATGAGAATAAATTTTGGAGTGATTTATCTGAACCAGAGAAGAATTCTACGGGAAAGAATCAGGATAAACCATTGAGAGATTTAAACTGAACCAGCAGAGGTCTTGAATGTTCTTTAACTGGAAAGAATCGGGATAAATCTTTTGGAGCGATTTATCTGAACCAGAGAAAGTGTCTACTGGGAAGGAATCAGGATAAACCGTTGAGAGAGTTAAACTGAACCAGTAGAGGTCTTGGATGTTCTTTAATTGGAAAGAATCAGAATAAATCTTAGGAGCGATTTATCTGAACCAAAGAAAGTGTCTATTGGGAAAAGAATCAGGATAAACTGTTGAGAGATTTAAATTGAACCAGCAGAGGTCTTGAAAAGAATCAGAATAAATCTTGGAGAAACTTATCTGAACCAGAGAAAGTGTCTACTGGGGAAAGGATCAGGATAAACCATTGAAAGATTTAAACTGAACCATCAGAGGTCTGGAAAAAAATCAAAATAAATATTTGGAGTGATTTATCTGAACTAGCGAAAGAGTCTACCAGAAAGGAATCAGGATAAACCAATGATCAATTTAAACTGAACTAGCAGAAGTAGGAAAGAAGTGTTTGTCATGTAGATAGTCATCTTGTCCTGTTTCGAGAATTGATCTACCATTGATTTGTTCACAGATAATTGCCTTGTCTTGTTGAAAATTTGATGATAATTTTCTATTGATTGATCTTTCCTAAAAAGGTAAAGAGTCAGTTGTATGTAATGCCATGATGTATGAAATATATGGTGTAATGATGTTTCTAAATATAAATGAGATTGTGATATATGCATTTGTGTTGTTGATGTCTATGATGTATGAATGCAATGTATGCACATATTAGTTGTTCTACTGCAGTGTTGTCGGTCTGGGGAAAATAAATCCCTGACTGCTGCTGGGAATGAGGAGTGTAAGCTTTCATGGATTGATAGATAGTTTTCTGTCATTGGAGAAGTAAACTCTTTTGGGGAAGTGAAATTCCATGCATTACTTGTGCACTTTATGAAACCCTGCTGGGGAATCCCTGAGCACCGGGGGACTTTCACTGGGGAACTTTTAGAGCAGCAACTGCAGAGATTTTATGGAAGGGCCCAGAGATATTATCTATTTCTTAAAGCCATTAGTAATTGTCTTTCTGTCCAGTTTTCCTTTTTATGCGTTCATTTATAAACAGTAATTACATTCAAATGCATATGTTCAAAAATAAACATTGGACACTTTTTGCAAACAAAACAGGAACAGTAAAAGAAAAACAGACAGTTTTGCACTTTTAAAGGAATAACTTTGTATTAACTTGAATAAGTATTTTTGTACAAAGATACGAACATCCTAGTAAGAGAATGTCATCTTAAAAATGAAAATTGATACAAAGAAAATACAGTTATGTAAAATATTCCCATGGGGTTCCCATTCTACTATAGCCTTCATGTCTCTGAGCGTCTCATCCACTTGCTACTTTGTCCAAAACTGATTGGATTGATTAGAACCGTCCGAGTTTGACGATTGATACTGAAGATTGGCTGTAAGGTGATCCAACGGCACATAGTTATACGCTTTAAATCCATAACTTTTGCTTGGACCTCCCTTTCGGGTTTTCAGTCCACCAGGGTACCCTTTTTTTCCCAAGTCGACTTTCCAGGTTTTCAGCTTGCCGGGTGCACAGATTTTTTTGTTGTGTTTTATCCCTAATTTTTGCCTAGGTCAGTCGATCTAGCGGGTCATTTTTACAGGGTGCAGAAGGTCTTCGCTGTCCATAGTGGTTAAGATCATTGCCCCACCTGAAAATATGTTTTTAGTCATAAATGGTCCTTCGTATGTAAGAGTCCATTTTCCCCTGGGATCACCCTGTGGAAGTATGATACGCTTGATTACCAAGTCACCAACGTGATATACCTGACGTCTGACCTTCTTGTTAAAAGCCTTAATCATACGCTTTTGGTACATCTGGCCATGACAAACAGCCGTAAGTCTCTTCTCATCAATTAAGTTCAACTAGTCAAATCGAGTTTGAATCCAATCATCTTCATTCAAACTCACATCCTTTATGATTTTTAGAGAAGGTATTTGGACTTCAATTGGTAGGACAACTTTCATGCCGTATACCAAGGAGAAAGGATTTGCCCTTATTGATGTGCGCGCCGTTGTACGGTAACAGTGGAGAGCAAATGGTAACATCTTATGCCAGTCCTTGTAGGTCACTGTCATCTTTTGTATGATCTTCTTGATGTTTTTATTAGTGGCTTCCACAGTGCCACTCATCTTCGGAGGTAAGGAGAAGAGTTATGGTGTTGGATCTTGAATTGCGCGCATAGTGTAGTGATCATAGTATTATTGAGATTGGTACCATTATCTGTCATGATTCTTTCTGGAATACCGTATCGACAAGTAAGATTCTGTTTGATGAATCGGGACACAACGTTCTTGGTGATAGAAGTGAATGAAGCTGCCTCGACCCACTTCATGAAGTAATCAATGGCAACCAAGATGAAGCGGTGTCCATTAGAAGCTGTAGGTTTGATTTCTCCAATCATGTCAATGCCCCACATTGCAAATTACCAAGGAGAAGTCAGGATGTTTAGAGGAACCAGAGGCACATATACTTTGTCCACATATACCTGACACTTGTGACAGGTTTGTGAATGCTGATGACAATCTGCTTCCATGGTGGACCAATAGTATCCTTCCCGTAGGATCTTTTTAGCCATCGTGTGCCCACTAGAATGGGTGCCAAAGGTGCCTTCGTGTAGATCAACCATGATCTTGTCTTCTTCACTCTTGTCTATGCACCAAAGAAAAGTAGAGTCGTGGTTGCGCTTATAGAGAACTCTGTTACTGAGGAAGAACTTAAAAGATAATCTTCTCAAGAATTTCTTGTCGTTGACTGAAGCTCCCTCCGGATATTCTTGGGCCTCGAGATATCTCTTAATTTCATGGAACCAAGGCTTGTCCACTACTTCTTTAGTATTAATCTCGTGACAATAAGCTGGTTCATCCATCCGCTCAATGGTGATCTGAGGACCCTCATTATCCCACCTGATTTTGAACATGGATGACATAGTGGCGAGCGAGTCTGCTAGTTGATTTTCCTCTCGTGGAAAATGCTCAAAGGTAATTTCCTCAAGATGTGGGATTAATGTTAACACATGTTCTTTTTGTAGGGGATGAGATTAGGATTCTTCGTGTCCCATTCTCCTTTGATTTGACTAATGACTAAGGCTGAATCTCCCAATAAACTTAAGGACTTGATTCCCAAATCTATGGCAGCTTTGAGACCCATAATACACGCTTCATATTCTGCCATATTATTGGTACAGTTGAAACAAAATCTAGCAGTGAAGGGAGTATGGAATCCTTCGGGGGATATGATCACAGCACCTATGTTGTTGCCGAGTGCGTTGGAAGCTCTGTCAAAAACCATGGTCCATCGGGATCCTTGTTCTGGTCCATCATATGGTCTGAGTTCTTCACAATTATTTACCACCATCATGTCTTCGTTCGGGAATTCAAAATTCATGGATTGATAGTCATCCACAGCCTGATGAGCAAGGTGATCAGCTATCACACTTCCTTTTATTGCTTTCTGGGTAGTGTATTGAATGTCGTATCAGTTAGGACCATCTACCATCTTTCTATTCTTCCAGAGAGGGAAGGTTTCTCGAATATGTACTTAATTGGATCCATCTTGGATAACAATAAGGTAGTGTGAGTCAGCATATACTATCTTAGTCGGTGAGCAGCCCATGCCAAAGCGCAGTAAGTTTTCTCGAGCAGTGAATATATGGTTTCACAGTCGGTAAAATTTTTGCTTAGGTAGTATATCGCGTGCTCTTTTCGGCCAAACTCGTCATGCTGCCCCAACACACACCCCATTGAATTTTCCAAGACAGTTAGATACATGATCAAAGGTATTCCCTCAACTGGAGGCATCAAAATAGGAGGCTCTTTAAGGTACTCTTTGATCCTATCGAAGGAAGCCTCGCAGTCTTCGTTACATTCCACCACTTGATCTTTCTTCATTAATTTGAAGATTGGTTCACAAGTAGCGGTTAGATGGGAAATGAACCTGGCGATGTAGTTTAGTCGCCCTAAGAATCCCCTGACTTCCTTCTCAGTACGAGGAACAGGCATTTCTTGTATTGCTTTCACCTTTGCAGGGTCCGCTTCGATACCTTTTTTTGTTGACAGCGAAGCCTAAGAGTTTGTCGGACCTCACTCCAAAAGTGCATTTATTCGGATTCAGCCTTAGTTTGTATTTCTTCAATCTTTCTAACAGTTTCTGTGGATGATCAAGGTGTTCCTCTCCAGTTTGAGATATGGCTATCATGTCATCCACGTAGACCTCTATCTCATGGTGAATCATGTCATGGAACAAAGCTACCATGGCACGCTGATAGGTTGCCCCAGCATTATTCAACCCAAATGGCATAACCTTGTAACAGAACATGCCCCACTGTGTGATGAAAGTCGTTTTCTCCATGTCCTCAGGTGCCATTTTGATCTGGTTGTATCCAGAGAAACCATCCATGAAGGAAAATACTTTATGTTATGCGGTGTTATCAACCAGAATATCTATGTGGGGAAGCGGGAAGTCATCCTTGGGGCTTGCCCTATTCAAGTCTGTGTAATCAACACACATACATACCTTACCGTCTTTTTTATGCACTGGAACAACGTTGGCGACCCATTGTGGATAGGAGGTGACAGCTAAGAATCTGGTGTTGAACTGCTTCATGACTTCAATCTTGATTTTCTCTGACATTTTTCGCCGCATGCGACGAACCTTCTATTTTACCAGAGGGAAGTCTTCTTTTGTTGGCAGACGATGGACCACGATATCAGTGGCGAGTCCTGACATGTCATCATATGACCAGGAAAAGACCTCAACATAGTCTTGTAGTAACCGAGTTAAGCGTTCCTTGATACTAAGTTCCAGGTTTGCACTTACCTTGACTTCTTTCTTGTCCTCTTCAGTAACTAAGTTAATTGTTTCAACTGGCTCTTCGTGGGGCTGTATGGTCATTTCTTCCTGTTGCAATAACCTGGCTAGCTCCCCTGGTACCTCACAATCTTCCTCACCTTCGTCTTCGGCTCGGTAGATCGTATTTTCAAAGTCATAATAGACTATAGCAGAATTGTTACCCATGGGGATCCTGGGTGGATGTGGATCTGCATTTCGATATGTAAGTGTGTGTAAGAGCATAGCTATATTTGATAAAATAAAAAAGGTTGAAAAAGAAGAAAAAAGAGCGTAAAATTTTGCATGCAAAAACGTCCATGATTTAAAGATGACATATGAAGATGAAGTAACAACCCTCACAAATGAACCATTGTGCCTCGGGTAAGACACAAGGTTTTAAAGTCTAAATTGTTTAATTATTACAAGTCTGACAAGAAAATTAAAAGACAATTACTCTTGAATAAAAGTAATAGGAACAAATTCTTTGGCATCCCAATTGTTGAGTCCTCCACTGATGGTTGGAAAAATCCACTCGTCCATGTCACATCTGCCATCACTGTCTTCCACTACATTGACTCCCTGATTGTTGATACGTAAAGGTGGTCCCCTGGTGCGAGTTCGTCGAACAACTCTTTGGGCCTCCGAAGTAAAACCCAAACCAAATTTGTTGGACTTGTAGGGAATATCCAGAAGTTGATCCCAGATGGTGCATCCACCCTCCTCAACTACTGCTCTAGCATCCTTCAGAGAGGCCATTTTCAAGGGAGGTCTGGTAACCTTTGGAGTCTTGGTAGTAGTCTTGGCTTCCGCAACTGTTTGTGGGACCTCATCAAAGTTCTGACATGGGGTCTCAATGAACTCACCATCCATTTCCATGTACCTGAAAGAGTTCAGGTGGCTAACCATGTATTCCTCCTCCCCATGGACAATGATGATCTTTCCCTTGATTGGGTATTTCAACATATGATGTAAGGTAGAAGTGACGGCACCAACCCCATGGATCTAGGGTCGGCCCAATAAATAAGAATAGGAAGGGCGGATATCCATCACATAGAAAGTTGAATCAAAAGTCTGAGTTCCAACTTTTATAGGGATGTCAACTTCTCTACGCACTGTCCTTTTAGAACCATCAAAGGCCCTCACCACAATGTTTCTAGGCTTTAAAGTGAGTCCCTCTCAATCTAGCCGGTCAAGAGCATTTTTTGGAAAGACACTCAGTAATGAGCCCGTATCCACCAGGACATGAGCTAATGTAATGCCCCTGCACTCAATGGAAACATGCAAGGCATCATTGTGTTCCCTTCCTTTGGGAGTTAAATTAGTGTTAGAAAAACCCAATCCATTATCAATAGTTAGACTGGCCACACAATTCTCAAATTGATCAATGGAAGTCTCTTGGGGCACGTGGGCGGTCTTTAGAAACTTTACTAAGGCCTTGGCATGGGCCTCAGAACACAAAAGTAAAGCCAACATTGATAATTTTGAGGGGATCTTCCCCAACTGTTCCACGATGTTGTAGTCAGTTTTCTTTATTATCTATAGTATCTCTTCCATCTCTTTGCTAGAAGCTTTAAGAATGACCTCTGGATGTTCCTTCTTCTAGACAGGCTCAAATAATACTTCCTTTCCCCTTGTTTTGGCAGCAGGGATAACAGTAGGATTGTCAACGGGAGTATCACTGGGAATGTTGGTAGGAGTGGTAGCAGGAATAATTATAGGAGTAGTAATGGTCTTTGGAGAGATCTCAGGTGAGAATACTCTTCCACTTCTTGTTATCTTACTGGTTCCAACGATATTGATGACGTCTGTATCAGTTTCTTTCGCAACTTTGTCTTTGATAACCAATAGATCTTTCCTGATGCCATGATAAAACACGTCAGCCCCATAATTCCAGGGAACGGCTTTATCCGAAGAATATGGTATTAGCCCCGACATGGTGATGATTAGGGGAGCATATTTTGGGACAAATATAATCCTGACGGGTCTTTTGGTGAGACCTTGGGAGGATTATCGGAAATGGTGATTATTGAGACATCTTCACAGGAATTTCTGGCAAGAGGAACTTTTTCAAACAGGATTTCTTTGTTAGCCATCAGGCGCTGGACGCCCATCTTTAATAACAAATAGCCATTTGGTAGACACATACATAAGCAACAACTTTCATCACATCCTAGAAATAGACCGACTTACAAGAGATTTTGTTTAATAGTCAAAAGAGGAGTAGTTAAATCATTCACGGAGGAAACAAAACAATCATCATCAACAGCGTTGACACCTTGACCGTGTTTGGGAATTGGCGTCGTTATCACATTAAGTGTTTCTGAGGGGGTCAAACTCAATATCTTTCGCCTCGATAAGGTCTTGTACCTTATTCTTCAAGGCCCAACAATCGTTTGTATCATGCTCCGAGCTTTCAGAATGATAGGCACATTGAGCATTCAAGTTTTAGCAAGGAGAAGCAATATTGGGGTTCTTGGGGGCTTCCTTTAAAGTCACTAGATTGGACTTCAAAATATGTGACCAAACTTGGGACAAGGTGATGTTGATCCGGGTGAATCGTCTCATGGGTGCCTCTGGCTTGCGTTGATAGTTTTGCTGCTGATTTGGTAAAGGATTGGAAATCATAACAACTCCTATCGTCGGGTGACGTTCAATTTTGTTTTGATTTTTGTGGTCATATGAAACACTGACCTCCTTCTTTCTGTTAAAGGATTTCTTCATCGTGCTCAAGGATACATCTCTTTGAATTTTTCCACTTTTTATACCGACTTCTACCTATTCACCAGTCATGATTAGTTCGGTAAATCCAGCCGAGGAGCTCCCAATCATATGGTTGAAGAATGGACCAGATAACTTGCCTAAGAACATATCCACCAATTCTATGTCGGATAGAGGGAGTTGGACTCTTCCCGCGAGATCCTGCCATTTTTTAGCAGATTTTGAAACCTTCACCTGCACCCATAGACATGCCTTTTAATTATGTTCGAGTTGGAGCTAAGTCAGCATTATACTGGTATTGCTTGTAAAAATCGGCGGCCAAATCTTCCAAATTGCGAATATTGGTCCCTTCCAACTGATAGAACCAATCCAACTGCGTCCCTGACAAGCTTTATTAGAAGAAATGCACCCATAGGTTCCTATCCGTAGTATAGGGTTGAATCTTCCTGACGTATGACCTTAAATGCAACTTTGGACAAGAGACACCATCATATTTAGCGAAAGTGGGGACCTTGAGGGATGACAACCCCTGAGATAAGTCCTAGCTCTTCAAAATCCAATCTGGGTACCCTCTGGATCTCCATAGCATTGAGGCGATCCTCCAGCTGCTTGTATTTATCGTCAGCTAGGGGATACTGTTCTTCAGAGTAGTCCCCCTTCTTCCTCTTCTCCAGACTCAGGGGTGTCATTTACTTCCTTGTTTTTCCCTTCTTGAATATCTCCTTCACCTGACGAGGTTGCGAAATCTAGAGTTCATCTGGCTGGTCCTTTGAACCTTCTTCCCATATTCAAAACACTGACTGGTTTCATCGCTTTCTTCTTCTTCTCTTTGATCAACAAAGTTTTCAAACCCTCTTGTCCTTTTTCCAGAGCCAAGAACATTTTTTGGAATTGAGCGTTCTGCGCTTGAAGATCCTTTACTGTCTGTTTAATATCCATCTCACTGAAGTAAACAGTAAAAAGATAAGGAGACATGTTGTAAGAAACCTGTTTGTGCTATGATGAATGAAAATGCATATGCAAATGATTTCAAGGAAATTAGAGATTTAAATTTGTTTAAACAAAAAGGTAACACACGTTATATTAATAAATCCAAGTTCGAGTACATCATGCCTCTTTGGTCTTACAATGAAAGAAATAAAAACACAAAACTCCTAAGACAAAAAGGTTGAACGCATCCTCTTTTGTGCAATTTAGGCGTTTAAACTCCGCTCTTCGTGAAGCTTCTTGGTGAGTTATAGAACTTTCTTCTCACTGGCATAGATTTGGGCTTCGAAGATGTCTCGTTCTTCCTTTAGCTGAATCCGACCCTTTTTCAAGTCTTTAAGAGAGGTAGGAATGTTGGGGTGAAGGACAGTATACGGTACATCTCCTTCAACAACAGGCTCCATGATAACGGGGAGGATGGGGGGGTAAGGCATTACGAGACTCTGAGCACGAGCTCGGACCCACCTAAGATAAGGCTCAAGGGGGATAGAGTTTTTGTGTCCCAATGTCTTATTATCCACCTTGTTCACCATCCTCCAAGCTCGTACAAACCTCTGAGGGTAGCCTTGATTGTCACTCTCGTAGTCGAACACCACACCTTGGATGAGCATATCATGAGAACCATCTTTTCGGGCATACCCAAACTATTGTAAAGATAATCAAGGGTTGTAAGTGATACCTCCCCTAATGCCAAGCAGAGGGACATTAGGTAATTCCCCATAATAGTCAATGATAGAAGTATCTTCCAAGGATTGAGAACACCAATAAGTGTCAGAGTGTGTAAGGGACATCATCCTTTGAGACCATGTCAATCCTTGCTCGTTCTTCAATATTGATCGAGGTAGATGCAAAGCAAACCACTTGGCGAGTAGGGGAATGCAACACCAGAGAGTACCTCTTTTCTTCATAGTGCGGGTATGGAAACAATGTAAGATGTCTTCGAGCAAAGTAGGTATAGGATTAGGAGAGAGAAAGATTTTGATGGAATTCACATCTATGAATTGGTCCAATTGGGAAATAGAACCAAACCATAGATTAGAAGGGCCAAGATATCTTCAAAGGCTTGAAAATATATATCTTCCCAGAATGAACGAGCCTTCTCCAATAGAAACTTGGCTAGGAACCATTTAACTCCTCTTCTTGTCTCCCAATTTTCTATAATGTCGGCTCTTTTTAGATGCAAGGCTTCGGCAATGACTTCAGGTTTCGAAATCCCTTCTAGACCAGTGAACGATATTTGATCAAGCACGGGCACTCCTAATAGCAGAGAGAATTCTTTTAGTGTAGGCACCAACTGATAGTTATGAAAAGTGAAGCAATGATTTATGGGATCAAAGAATTTGAAGAGCACGCACATAATTTATTCTTGGAAATTGGAGGTATCCAAACTGAGGAGTCGATCATATTTCTTGGTAAAAGGAGAATCTCCAGGCACCCTTGATGCTAACTCTTGGAGTTGAGGGTGTGCTTTCACGAAACTGATTCGGATGGTATTCCTTCGGACGGGATTCATGGCCTACAAAATAAAGAAAATATAAATTCCTAAATCCTTGAAATGGTTAGTGAGAATGATGTTATGATGTTTATGATGTTATTTGCAAGCATGTAAAGAAAGCAAATTGTTATATACACACAAAGCATACAAGTCCTTAAGTTTAGGCTTGCATGGAGTTTGTAGGTAAGTACCCTCTTGAAGTTTAGTTGGATCAACCTGTCCTAGAAAGTAACCAGGTTCTAGGGGATCTCAATATCACTGACCTTTCTTTTAGGCATTGTCTCAGCACAATCAATCTTTTCTTATGGCCGAGATATCCCAAAAGTCTGGTCTCAATGAGTGTAGTATCGAGTATCAAACAATTTTCATCTTTCTATCGAAACCGGCTATTTCACTACTTCCTAATGGCCAATTTGTTCAATTAAAGTTCTAAAGTCAGTTAGTGCTTCATGACGCTGCTCATCGGCCTCGTATTCTCCTTGATTCAACACAAGGGATACCGGTATCTGCAAATGTGTCACACTAACGTAGCCATTGTTTCAACCATATCAGTATACACCGTACAGTTTCCAAAATCTATTGCAACTTACCTAAAAAGGTTCCCCAGATCCGGGTAGAGGATCAAAACAAATCCCAAACAAGGAACCAAAAATGTAAATCTCAAACAAATCCCTAAGGTAACCCCACTTTTAAGTTTCTCCCCAACACAGTCGCCAGTTCTATAATACAGTGGGAGAACTGACTTGGGTGTTTTGCGTTTGATCGCAATTGTTGCGGTTAGCAAGAGTCTCCACCGACCTTTCTTTTATCCGATAAGGAAAGGTTGAAAAGAACAGGAAATACCTTTTGAGATTATTTCTTGAGTTCGGGGGGTAGGTTATGAAAAGGGAAGGTGTTAGCATCCTTTTCATCTGTAGTTATCTACGGGCTCTTAGTTGCTTTCTATATCACTTGCTTTTTTGTTTGAAAATGTGTTTGTGGTGTGGGTTTGGAAAGTATTTTGAAAAGGAATGTCTTTGTAATGGTTCCCGTCTCTGTAAGAACACGTACAAAGTGTTTTGTCTTTTGAAAAATGTTTCAAAGTGAAATTATGGGTGTATAAAATGTTTTTATTGTGAGAAAGCGAGCAACTAGGAGTATCCTACCTACTCAAAAGGTCTTAAACATTCTTTTCCTTCTCCTTTAGATGTTGTTATCTTACCATTGATTTGGTAAGACGCCCCATCATTGGAAGTGAAGGGACGGGCGTGCGAAGTTTGTATAGACATAGAAGGTAACCTATGAGAATTTTAGCAATATCGTTTAGGGACTAGATCATTTACCGAAGGCAACATTGAGGGTCGTCGAGGGACTACGATCTTTTATCGAGGGTCTTTGCTAAAACGCCCATATTCGAGGGACATGACTATTTTCCCGAGGTAACAAGTGGAATTACCCTAGGGGTGCATATGTGTGAGTAGTGTGTTTGATTACATGCATTTTGTCTTTTGAACTTTTGGTTATCTACTTGTTGTTTTTATTTTGCCATACACCCTAATTACTAACAATGTATGAAAGCAATAAAAATGCGGAAAATAAATCCTAAGCTATTACATCATTTCAGGGATGGGGATACATATTTACAAATGGGGATTGCAAGAATTTAAATCCTAATTATCTATTACAACCATATTGAATTGTACAATACAAAAAAAAAGGAAAGGATTTGTTTTAAAAAAAGTGTTTTTTGGTCTTAATAAATTAAAAGAAATATAATTAGTTAATAAAAATAAAATATCTTTATGTCTTTTTTATATTAATAAAAATAGTATTAATGCTAAAAATAATAAAAATAAGAAAGAAAAGCAAAAATAACAAAAACATGATCAGCATGTTGTTGAAAACAAAAATGAGAGGGACTAGAAGTTCTGATGCTAGGCACGCTGTAGTTCAGAAAGAAACGTTAGAGGAAACCAGAAGTTTTTGGTTGCTGCGAGCTGAAGTTCTAGGTGTTAAAACAGTGAGGAAAACCTAGAAGTTCTGTGTATTGTGTTACAATAGTGAGAAATACCTATAAGTTTTGTGTGTTGTGTTACAACAGTGAGAAAGACCTAGAAGTTCTGTGTGTTGTGTTACAACAGTGAGAAAGACCTAGAAGTTATGTGTGTTTTGTTACAACAGTGAGAAAAAACCTAGAAGTTCTGTGTGTTGTGTTACAATAGTGTGAAAAAACCTATAAGTTATGTGTTCCATGTTTACAATAGTGAGAAAATACCTAGAAGTTATGTGTGTTGTGTTACAACAGTGAGAAAAAACCTAGAAGTTTTGTGTGTTGTGTTTACAACAGTGAGAAAAAACCTAGAAGTTTTGTGTGCTGTATTACAACAGTGAGAGAAAACCTAGAAGTTCTGTGTGATGTGTTACAACAGTGAGAAAAAACCTAGAAGTTTTATGTGTTGTGTTTACAACAGTGAGAAAAAACCTAGAAGTTATGTGTGCTGTGTTACAACAGTGAGAAAAAACCTAGAAGTTCTGTGTGCTGTGTTACAACAGTGAGAAAACACAAGCTAGAAGTTCTGTGTTACACTTCACCTCCTTCCTTGAATTATCCAGAGCATCTGCAACTCGTTCATTTCTCAAAACCATCAAAATAGAAAACTAAAAGCACGACAATTTATAAAAGTTCTATTTCTAATTCTGAGCCTAGTTTTCTTCAAGAAGTTCTGATCCATAATTTTTCTACTTGGGAAATGATATATACAGTCTTAAAACTATGATATCTACATTATTAATGATGTTCTAAATGAAAAGTTCAAAGTCAGGATGACTTACCTTGAATCTGAAGCATGTGTTTGGGACTTGAGCTGCTACCTTCGAATATTCTGGGGTTAACAAGAAACAGAACATAAATGTTATGTTCTTTGATTCGAAGGGAAGAACAAAGGTATTGTTTTGAGAATTATGGGTTTAAGAGTGTTTGAATGTTTTCTTTTCTCTCCTTTTTGTATTCAATAACTTTCTCCTCCCCAAAATCCATCCCCTTAGATGTGTGTTGGAAAAATTTATTTATAGATGAGTTTGTTGTGGTTTTGAGGGGGAAAACAAATGGGATTTGAACCGTTTTGGCATATTGTTTCATTGCTTTTTAAATACAGCTTTTATGTGCTAATTTTTTGAAAATATGGGGTTTGAGAAAAATGAAGGCATGGACTGGATCAGCAGCTATTTGGAGTGTTGTGGCAGTTAGATGCAGGATTGTGTCATAGTAGTACATCAAACTATTCAAAACGAGGTTTTGGGGTTTGATGATGTTCTGATCGAAGAGTGGAAATACCAGAAGTGAGATTTGAAGGGTGATGTTCTGATCGAAGAGTAGAACATAGTCTCCATATGCTGAAGAATGAGATTTGAAGAGTCATGTTCTGATCGAAGAACACAGCTTCCATATGTTCTGATCGAAGAGTCATGTTCTTAATCATTTTTGCAAATTTTGATTGTACTTGTGTGAAAACTTGCCCAGAAGTTCTGAAATTTTCATATTTTCTTAACACTTAGAAAACTTTCTAAGTGTTTAGAAATTTGAATTTTTCAAAGTAATTTCTGACTTTTGATTTCTTGATGAACCAATTTCCTGTCCTGATGAAATATGATTGTTGAAACTTGATTTTGATCCAAAAGTCAAAGTTTGACTTTTCAGTGTGCTTTTGACCATTTTGCCCTTGTGAATGACTTTCTTGGAAAATTGTAATCCGTGACTTGAAAATTGACAGAAGCAAACCTGAGGGTCCAGGAAGATCCTTTGAGAAATGAGAGGGCAAATTTTGGGGTACAACAACATGTTCAAGCTAAAACGTGCATTGTATGGTCTTAAACAAGCCCCTAAGGCATGGTATGACTGGCTTAGTAAGTTTTTGCTAGAGCAAGGATACTCTAGAGGTAATGTAGACACTACATTCTTTATTAAACATCAGGGAAAGCATATCTTACTAGTTCAAATTTATGTTGATGATATTATTTTGGATCTAATAATATGCATCTTGTCAAGGAGTTCTCTAAGCTTATGTAAGAGTTTGAAATGAGTCTAATGGGAGAGTTAAACTACTTTCTCGGACTACAAATTAAGCAACTTGATGAAAGAACATTTGTATGTCAAACCAAGTATTGTCTCAAATTGCTCAAAATATTTGGTATGGACGGTGCAAAGGAAATTGATACAACTATGGAAATAAACAGTAACTTGGATAGATATGAAAAGGGTAAGGATGTTGAGGTTAAAAGGTATAGAGGTATTATTGGATCCCATCTTTATCTTACGGCATCTAGGCCTGATATTATGTTTATTGTTTATATGTGTGCACAATATCAATTTGTTCCTAGGAATCCAATTTAAAAGCGGTTAAGCGCGTTCTTAAATACCTCATTGGTATCTCTAAGTTTGGCTTTGGTATTCCAAGGGAAACGATTGTAGCTTGGTTGTTTAATTCGATTATGATTTTTCCGATTGCAAATTGGATAGGAAAAGTACTAGTGGAACTTGTCACCTTTTTTTAATATCCTTGGTAAGTTGGCATAGTAAAAGAAAGTTTTTGTCACTTTGTCAACCGCCAAGGCAGAATACGTGGCAGTCGGTAGTTGTTGTGCATAAATCTTGTGGCTTAAACAACAACTCGATTTTTATATTAAACTTTCATGTATTCCTATCATGTGTGACAACACTAGTGCCATTAATCTAGCCAAAAATCATGTACTACATTCACGCACTTAACATATTGAGATACATACCACTTCCTTCGTGATCATGTTGAAAAGGGAATGTTGTGTTTGAGCATGTCGATAGAAAAAATCAACTTGCTGATATTTTCACTAAACCACTCGCAACTGAAACTTTTTTCAATATACATGGGGAATTGAGGATAATTGATATCTCTTATTGTAATACGGTGGGAGGACTGACTTGGTTGTTTTGCGTTTGATTGCAATTGTTGCGGATAGCAAGAGTCGCCATCGACTTTCCTTTTATCCAATAAGGAAAGGGTGAAAAGAACAGGAAAGACCTTTGAGATATTTTCTTGAGTTCGAGGGGGTAGATTATGAAAAGGGAAGGTGTTAGCACCCTTTTCATCCATAGTTATCTATAGGCTCTTAGTTGCTTGTTAGATCACTTGAAAGTGCTTTGTTTGAAAATGTGTTTGTGGTGGATTTTGAAAGTATTTTTGAAAATCGCCTTCGTTGAGGCAAACTTTGTAATGATTCTCGTCTCTATAAGAATGCATACAAATTGTTGGAATTTTTGAAAATATTTTCATGTTTTGAAAGTGTTAGGTATGTTTGAAAAGATGTCTGTTTTGAATATGGATTATGGGCAAGCAACTAAGAACGTTCTACCTACTCGAAAGTCTTTTTGTTCATTCCTTCCTTTGATATTGCTATCTTACCATTGACTGGTAAGAAGCCTTATCTTTGGATGTAAAGGGATGGGTGTGGATCATCGTATAGTCATGAATAGCAATGTTGTGAGATATCTTAACATTTATTTTAAGGGACTAAGACCATTTGTAAGGAAACATTCGAAGCGTCATCGAGGGACTATGATCTTATATTTTTAATTGTTTTTGCTAAGATGTCTCACATGCATATTATGACCATTTTCTTAAGGCAACAAGTGGAGTTAACCCTAAATATGCAAGTGTGCAAAGTGTTTGTTTTTCATGCTTGATTTATCTTAGATTAATGTTTTCTAAGCATTGATTTTATCTTTCCATACAAACCCTAAGTTACTAGCATTTATATGAAAGCGATAAATTGCGGAAAGTAAATTACTACACTATTACATCATTTAGGGATGGGGTGTATAAATTTACAAATGGGGATTGGTAATACGGTGGGAGAACTAACTTGGGTGTTTTACAATAAGGAAAGGTTGAGAATAACAGGAAAGACCTTTCGAGATTTTTTCTTGGATTCTGGGGGTAGGTTATGAAAAGGGAAGGTGTTAGCACCCTTTTCATCCGTAGTTATCTATGGGCTCTTAGTTGCTTGCTAGATCACTTGCTTTTGTTTGAAAATGTGCTTTGTGATGTGGGTTTGAAAATATTTTGAAAACGTCTTTTTAATGATTTTGTCTCTATAAGAATGCGTACAAAGTGTTGGTTTTGAAAATAGTTCAAAGAGATGTTCGTGAAAGATGTTTTTGAAAGTTATTTTTAAAAGTGCCTTTGTAATGATTCCCGTCTCTATAAGAATGCGTACAAAGAGCTTTGTATTTTGAAAATGTTTCAATGGAAAGTGTTGGTGCAAAAATGATTTTTTGTTGTGAGCAAGCAAGCAACTATGAGCGTCCTAACTACTCAAAAGGTCTAATGTTCTTTTCCTCCTCCTTTAGATGTTGCTATCTTACCATTGATTTGGTAAGAAGCCACATCGTTGGATATGAAGGGACGAGCGTGGGTCGTTTGTATAGTCATGGAAAGCAACCTATGGGACGTTTTAGCAATGTCGTATAGGGACTAGATCGTTTACCAAAGGCAACATCGAGGGTCATCGAGGGACTATGATCTTTTATCAAGAGTCTTGGCTAAAACGCCCATATTTGAGGGACATGACTCTTTTTATGAGGAAACAAGTGAGATTATCCTAGAGGTGCGTGTGTGCAAAGTGTGTTTGATTGCATGCATTTTGTCTTTGATTTTTTGGGTTGTCTACTTGTTGGTTTTATCTTGCCATACATCCTAATTACTAACATTTGTACAAAAGCAATAAAAATGCAGAAAATAAATATCCTACGCTATTACAAAAATTTTGAATAGAAAGAAAATGTAAAAACAAAACAAAATAAAAGAAGGGAAAATAAGCCTTTTCGATCCAAGAAGCAGCATCCTTCGATTCTACTCTTCTTGGCTTCTTTTGATTTGGCCTGGAAGTCAGCATGTGCAGGAAGCTTTCGATTCATCCTTTTGGCTGCTTCTTTCGATTATGCTTGGAAGTCAGTGTGAGAGGCAGCTTTAGATTCAACCTTCTGGCTACTTATTTCAATTGGGCTTGGAAGTCAGTGTGAATGCATCCTTCGATTACGTCATTTTCTGCTTCCTTTGAATGGCTGGAAAGTTAGTGTGTGGCGAAGTCTAAGGCCATACTCTTTATTCTGCTTGCAATTGTGAAGCAGCCAGAGGTGAAGCCTAACACTTCAATTCACACCTCCTTCCTCCTGTTTTCTTTCGTTTGGGATTTAAATAGCAACATGGCCTGAGGCCATGCTAGTGTTGTCTTATGGCCAGGTTAGTTCTTAAAAATGTTTGATAAACCAAGAAGCAAAACCAAAAGGTTAGCAATGAAAACAAACTAAAAGGGTTGAAACAAAAAAAACCAAAGGATAATAATGATGTTTGAAACGAAAGGAAATGGTTATTTACATGTTGTGCTTGAAACAAAAATTATAAGGTTAAGAGGACTTACCTTGCTTGAAGCTGGGATGCGTGTGTTTGACCTTGAGTGATTGGACTAAATGCTCCTAGATTTGAAGGAAAGAAACAAGTGTTGTGTTTCTTTGACTGGATTCGAAGGTCAAGAGGAGTGGGGTGGTGTTTGTTATTTCTGGATTCGAAGGAGAAAAAACAGGTGTAGTGATCCTTCTGCTGGATTCGAAAGAAAAACAAAACATGGGGTTGTTCCTGGATTCAAAAGGGAAAAGAAACAGGTGTTGTGTTTGTAGTGTTGGATTCAAAAGGGACAGAAACAAAGGTATGGTCTTTTGAATCTGATTTTGATAATGTGTTAAGTGTTTGATGATTTTCACACAATCAAAGTTTTTCCCAGCTACCAAAAGCCTTTGGATGTGTGTCTAGCCCCTTAGATGTGTTATGGAGCCTTTTATTTATAGATGAAGTTGTCTGGGGTTTGTTAGAACAAAGTTTGAATCTACTACCCTATATTTAAGTTTTGATGATAACAATGTGAAAAGATATAGTATTTATAAGTTTCATGTATGAACTATCTGCTGCCTAAAATTATTATGTTCTGACTTGCAGATACTCTGATTGATATAAGCAAGATCACATCTATTCAGCATCAGAACTTGATTTCAGACACCAGCATCAGAAGTTGCGATATCAGAATGTCAGAATCAGATGATCAACTCACGTACATGCTGAAGCCTGATGAACAAGACTGCGTCAACACTCTGATAAAGAAACACAACAGTTCATCAGCAGCGAAGCAGAGTCAGAATGAGCCAAGCCAGAACTTGCATTAAGTAAGCAACGGTATTGTGCATTGAAAGAAAATTAATTCCAACGGCCTCATTCCAGACAAGATCTGCTCAATAAGGAAAGTTTGTTATTAGCATTGAATCAAGAATATTGCATCCAACGTTCATCATCTCAGTGCTATATAAACAAGACTTTGAAGATTGAAATGGCTAATGCTCTCCAAATCTCTACACGCACAAAAGCTAATCATAATCTTCTTTCTCTCAGTTTTGCTAAACCACACATTCTGATATTCTATCATTGTTTAGCAATCTAGTTTCTAAGCTTCAATTTGTGTAAACATCACAGTTGTGATACAGTTTTATAGAAAACATCCACACACTTAGTTTTATCTCTTTGTAAGAAAGTGTTACCTTGACAAACCGGGTTGTGGTTTGGATCAAGAAGGCTTTAGCAGTTGTTAAAGCAGTCTGTAATATTCAGTTGAATATAGTGGATTAAGACCTCGTTGGAGAGAGGCGAAATCACCTTGACGGGTGGACTGGAGTAGTTTGAGATCAAACGAACCAAGATAAAAATATCTTGTTCATTGCATTAGATTTCAGTTTTACAATTCAACCCCCCCTTCTTGTGTTTTTCACCACTTCAATTGGCATCAGAGCGCCTGGTTCTGAGCTAAAACACTTAACCGTGTCAGTACAAGATCCAGCGTCAGAAAAACACAATGGCAGGAAACAATTCTCACATCAGCAATGACAACAATGAGGACAGAGACAGATTCAGTGGCAAACCTCCAGTCTTTGATGGAGAAAACTTTGATTACTGGAAAGACAGAATTGAAAGGTTCTTTCTTGCACATGATGCTGATCTGTGGGATATGGTGACAGATGGATACACGCACCCTGTGAATGCAAGTGGTCAGAAGATTGATAGAAAAACAATGTCTGATCAACAAAAGCGTGACTTCAAGAATCACCACAAGGCCAGAACCATCCTCCTCAGCGCCATCTCCTATACTGAGTATGAAAAGATCTCCAACAGAGACACAGCAAAGAATATTTTTGACTCACTCAGAATGACGCATGAGGACAACGTTCAGGTCAAAGAAACAAAAGCTCTGGCGCTCATTCAGAAGTATGAGGCGTTCAAAATGGAAGAATCTGAATCCATTGAAACCATGTTCTCTAGATTCCAGATTCTGGTAGCTGGTCTCAAAGTTCTGGACAAAGGATACTCTACTGCTGACCATGTCAAGAAAATCATCAGAAGTTTACCCAAGCAGTGGAGACCTATGGTTACAGCTCTGAAGCTAGCTAAAGATCTCAACAAAATCACTCTGGAGGAACTTATCAGCTCCCTCAGAAGTCATGAGATAGAGCTAGAAGCTGATGAGCCTCAGAAGCAAGGTAAGCCTTTAGCATTAAAATCTAACAGAAAATTTGAGTCTAAAGTTTTGCAGGCAGTTGAAGAAACATCTGATGGATCCTCATCAGAAGAAGACGAACTCTCCCTTCTCTCCAGAAGAGTAAATCAATTGTGGAAGCAAAGACAAAGGAAGTTCAGGAATCCCAGAAGATCTGATCAGAACGAGTCTTCTTCCAGATACAGAAGGACAGATTCTTCCTCTAGATACAGAATATCTGAAGGCTCCTCCAGTAGCAAAAAGCCAAACACCAAAGACATCATCTGCTATGAGTGCAATGAGCAAGGACACTATAAGAGTGACTGCCCAAAGCTTCAGAGGGAAAAGCCCAAACATAAGTTTGGAAGAGAGAAGAAGAAAAGTCTCATGGCTACATGGGATGACTCTGACTCGTCTGAAGCTGACTCAGAATCAGATGATGAAAGGGCAAACATAGCTCTCATGGCTAACATTTCAGAAGATAGTGAAGCTTCTGAATCAGACTCAGAATCAGACACTGAAGAGGTATTTCCTAACTTTGCTGTTAACTTTACAAAGGCTGAACTTGCTGAAAGCCTTAATGAGATTCTGGAACGTTATCAGCAAATTAGAGCTAAATTCAGAGACCTGAAAAGGAATCTTGAATCTGACTCTAATAAGACTGAGAGTCTCAAATTGGAAAATTCTGAGCTGAGAAATAAGATTTCAAAATTAGAAAACACTTTACAAAACTCTCAGAAGGAACCAATTTCTGAAACTCCCAGCAACGCTGATGAGATCATCAAGGAGTATGATCACAGTTTCCAGAAGTTCCTAGCTAAAAGCATAGATAGAAGCAGAATGACTTCAATGATCTATGGAGTTAGCAGAAACGGCAGGAAAGGAATAGGATACCAAGGTAAGGTTCCTACACCAAAGAATGTCATGGACTTAACCATTAAACACACTCCTCTGAATTCACATTTTGTATATGGTCACACACATGATATCAAATACACTAGCAATAAGCACTCTGTGAAACCAAAATTCAACCAGTGTTTTGGTAAAACTAACAAATCAGGACCCAAGAAAATCTGGGTACCTAAGGATAAAATAATACATGTTGCAGATATCTTTAGCAGCAAGTCAGAAACACCAGTCATGGTACCTGGACTCTGGCTGCTCACGACACATGACGGGAAGAAGGCATATGTTCCAAAGCCTGGAACTTAAGCCTGGAGGCCACGTTGGCTTTGGAGGCAATCAGAGGGGAAAGATAATTGGCTCTAGAACTGTAGGTAATGGAAATCTTCCCTCTATTAATAATGTTCTACTAGTAGATGGATTGATGCATAATCTGTTATCCATAAGTCAATTAAGTGATAACGGTTATGATATAATCTTTAATCAAAAATCATGTAAAGCTGTCAGTCAGAAAGATGGGACTATCCTGTTTAATGGTAAGAGGAAAAACAACATTTACAAAATCAAACTTTCTGAACTAAAGAGTCAGAATGTAAAATGTCTTCTGTCTGTTAACAACGAGCAGTGGATCTGGCACAGAAGATTGGGGCATGTTAGTATGAGAAGAATATCTCAGATTAACAAACTCAATCTGGTCAGAGGACTTCCTAATTTGAAGTTCAATTCAGATGCTCTGTGTGAAGCATGTCAGAAAGGCAAATTTGCAAAACCTTCTTTTAAATCCAAAAATGTTGTTTCTACCTCTAAGCCATTAGAACTTCTGCACATTGACTTATTTGGACCAGTTAAAACTGCTTCAGTCAGTGGTAAGAAGTATGGGTTAGTAATCGTAGATGACTATAGAAGATGGACATGGGTAAAGTTCTTAAGACACAAGGACGAGTCACACTCTGTGTTTGTTACCTTCTGTAACCAAGTTCAGAATGAAAAGGATCTTAGAATCGTTAAAGTCAGAAGTGATCATGGTGGAGAATTTGAAAACAAATATTTTGAGTCATTCTTTAATGACAGAGGCATTCTGCATGATTTCTCTTGTCCTAGAACTCCCCAACAAAATGGAGTTGTAGAACGAAAGAACAGAACATTGCAAGAAATGGCCAGAACCATGATCAATGAGACAAACGTTGCTAAGACCTTCTGGGCAGAGGCAATAAACACAGCGTGCTACATTCAGAATAGAATCTCAATAAGACCTATTCTGGAAAAGACTCCATATGAATTGTGGAAGAACAGAAAGCCCAACATTTCATATTTTCATCCATTTGGATGTACTTGCTTTATATTAAATACAAAGAATTATTTGAACAAGTTTGACTCTAAAGCACAGAAGTGTATTATGTTAGGATACTCTGAACGCTCAAGAGGGTACAGAGTATACAATACAGAAACACAGATTGTGGAAGAATCAATCAGTGTTCGTTTTGATGATAAGCTTGACTCTGAAAAGTCAAAGCAGAATGAAGTTTTTGCAGGTATAGAAATTGAATTTGCAGGTTCCAAAGACAAGTCATCAGAAGCTCTCAACACAGACATTCCTTCAACGTCTGAAAGGAGCACTGCCAGCAATCCTACAATAGCTGCTGATCAACCTCAGAAGAGATTACCCAGAAGCAGCTTGGATCACCCAGAAGAGACTATCCTAGGAAGAAAGGAAGATCCAATCAGAACAAGAGCAAGCTTCAGAAACTCTGAAGAAACACTTATGGGACTTGTGTCTCTGATTGAACCTTCTTCTATTGATGAAGCACTTCTAGATAATGACTGGATTCTGGCAATGCAAGAAGAGCTGAATCAATTCACCAGAAACGACGTATGGGATCTCGTTCCCAGACCAAAAGGATTCAACGTCATTGGAACAAGATGGGTGTTCAGAAACAAGCTAAATAAACAAGGTGAAGTCATCAGAAACAAGGCACGACTGGTTGCACAAGGTTATAGTCAGCAAGAGGGGATAGACTATACAGAAACCTTTGCCCCAGTCGCCAGGTTAGAATCTATCAGACTTTTAATCTCATTTGCTGTTAATAGAGGCATCACTCTGTATCAGATGGATGTCAAAAGTGCATTCTTAAATGGTTATATAGAAGAAGAAGTTTATGTACACCAACCCCCAGGTTTTGAAAATACAAAACATCCAGAACATGTTTTCAAACTAAAGAAGTCACTGTATGGTCTGAAACAAGCTCCCAGAGCTTGGTATGAAAGGCTAAGTAACTTTCTGCTAGAAAATGAATTCACCAGAGGGAAAGTGGACACTACTCTATTCTGTAAATCAGTTAAGAGTGACATCTTAGTCTGTCAAATTTATGTTGATGATATTATTTTTGGTTCTACTAATCCTTCTCTTGGAAGAAAATTTGCTAAGTGTATGCAGGCAGAATTTGAGATGAGCCTCATGGGGGAACTGAAATTCTTTCTAGGAATTCAGATCAATCAAACTCCAGAAGGAACTTACATTCATCAGAGCAAATACATCAGAGATCTTCTGAAGAAATTTGACCTCTCAGAATGTAAGCCATCAAAGATTCTAATGCATCCCACGTGCATTCTGGAAAGAGAAGAGGTAAGCAAAAATGTAGAACAGAAAGTATACAGAGGTATGATTGGTTCTCTCCTCTATCTGACTGCTTCAAGACCTGACATATTATTCAGTGTTTGTATCTGTGCTAGATTCCAATCAGATCCTAGAGAATCTCACTTAACAGCTGTTAAGCAAATTTTCAAGTATCTGAAAGGTACTACTAATCTGGGTTTGTTTTATAGAAAATCTAGTGATTACAGCTTAGTAGGCTACTGTGATGCTGATTTTGCTGGAGACAGAGTGGAACGTAAAAGTACTTCTGGAAGCTGCCAGTTTCTGGGAGAAAATCTGATCTCTTGGTCCAGCAAAAGGCAATCAACAATTGCTCTATCAACAGCAGAAGCTGAGTACATAGCAGCAGCAGGATGTAGCACACAAATGCTCTGGATGAAAAGTCAGCTTGAAGACTTCCAGATTTTTGAGAGTAACATTCCTATACTTTGTGATAATACTTCTGCTATTTGCTTAAGTAAGAATCCCATTTTACATTCTAGAGCCAAGCATATAGAAATAAAACATCACTTCATTAGGGACTATATTCAGAAAGGTATTTTGAACTTAAAATTTATAGATACAGACCATCAATGAGCTGATATCTTTACTAAACCCCTTTCAGAAGATAGGTTTAATTTCATTCTGAAACATCTCAGCATGAAAGTGTGTTCAGAGTGAAAATGTTTTAATTCCATATATTTACCTTCAGAATGTAATTGTTTTACTGTGAACTTCTGATCAATCTCCTTTCAGAAAGATAGAACATGCAGATTGTATCAGATGCAAGTCTAAAGATCTGAGAGTCTAAGCTCAAAGACAGACGTGCTGATCACTACATCAAACAAGTGTCATCCAATCATCAGCATATCTCTGAAGCAGAACGCGTGCACGCTTCTGAGAAGGCAAAGCGCTGATTGGGTGCATTGAGACACATGTCTGGTAACCGTTTTTAAGTATCTTTCTCAAATCCCCCAAAATCAGCAAGCATTTAATGAAAAGTAATCATGCTTTTAAAATGCAATCATGATTTTTCTCTCTCTTAAAAAAAACGTTTATCTTTTCAAAATAGTTTTGAAAACTCTATTTAATCACATTAATCTCTCATTCTCATTCTTTACGTTTTCTCACTAATACTCAAGCATCTTCTTCATATTTCTGTGTTCATCTCTTGCAAAACCTATTTTCCTCAGTTTATTCTCAAAACCCTTTTAGTGTGAACATGGCAACCTCCAGCAGTGCTTCTGCAGGTCCTCAGAAGAAAGCATCATCTGAGCAATATCAAGTGCCATTCAGAACTCTCCTCACTCCTGTGAAGAATCTTGAAGTGCTTTCTGAATTAATCATTGATTTTGGAAGCTTGAAGCAGAACGGTTTTGACCTAACTGAAGAAGTTAGGGCTCAGAAGTGGGAAAGGTATTTTGACAGGTTGGTTGGACCAACATTCCCAATGCTAGTCAAGGAATTCTAGATTCACGCCAAGGCTTCAACACATCTAGTCACCTCCTTTGTTATGGGGAAGAAGATTGTGATCACTGAGGATCACATTGCAAGGCTAATCGGTTACAGTGGCGGTGGCGTCCGTTGTGTGGATATGGCTGAAAGATGTGTTGATGTAGGTGTGATAGCTGCAAGGATTTTCACTCTTGGGGTGCCCAGCAACAAGATTAAAGATCTGAAGGATCATTACAGAGTGTGGGCTAAGATAATTCTGGGGTGCTTCAACCACAGGAAACCAACCAGTTCTCCTGATTACATAAATGTGGATCAGCAGTTTCTGATCTACTTTATTGATCAGAAGGTAAAGATCAATCTGGCTCACTTCCTGTTCAACCACCTCAGAACAAGTGTGAAGGAAACCAGGGAAGAAGAAAGAACCAAGAGGGATTGGATACCTTTTGGAAGGTTGATATCAGATATTCTGACAGAGAATAGGCTGATTGAGCATCTGATAGAAGCTCAAGAGCTAAGCACTATTGAACCAACAGTTGGGAAACCTCTGAATGCAAAGAACTTGAAGAAGATGAAGCTGATAGAGAATATTCAGAAGGAACCCAGAGCTACTCCTATTGCTGATATCACCAGCAGAAGAGTGCCTCTGAGCGACTTTCCATTATTTTCTGAAATTGAATCCAAACCAGAGGTGGTTCTCAGGTACTTGGATGCGTGCAAGGCAGATGGTTCAGATCCAAATCTGATTATCAAAGCTCTGCATCAACCTCAGCAAGAAGTGACTCTGAAGAAGACGAAGAAGAGGAAGGCACCATCAGAAGGATCATCCCAGCAGACACCCAGGAAAAGAGGTAATTCATCTGCTGCTTCTGTTTTAAATTCTTCTACTATTCCAGCATCTATTCCTCCTCAAACCTCTCATAGAATCTCAATACCCATCCCTACCATAGATGAAACTGTATCAGAAGAGGACCCTTCTGAGGCATTAAAACTCAGAAGACCCAGAACCAAACATCCCAAACAACCAACAATCTCAACAACATCAGAAATTGACCAAGTGCTGTCTGACATTGATCAACACACCTCTGATCAACCAATCTCTGAACCACAAACTGTTCCTCCTCCACAACCAGAACAACAACAATCTGCTGAAGAATCAGAAATTCCAACAACTTCTCCTCAACCAGCAATTCCGTCTCCCTCTCCCCAACCAGAAATTAATCCACCATCACCTCAAACAGAGTTTCATCACTCTGAAACTCCTTCTCCTCAACCATCTGAACCTCATTCACCTCAACCATCACCTTTGGCAATCCAGCTGCCAGGTGGAACAACTATCACCTTAGCACAATTGCCATCCTCATCAGAATCTACACCACCAAATACTCCCAAAACACCACCCAGTCCAATCATAATCTCTGATTCTGATACTCCATCTCCAAAGCAAACAACTGCTCAAAAAACCTCCGAAAACCCCAGCAGGACTTTCATAGACTTAACCAGTCTTGACCGTCTTGCTGATCTGAAACACAAAATTGCCATCCCAAAACCAAAACAACCAGATGTTGGCTCTGGTATTATGAATTTTGAAACAGGTGTGCTGTAATGGATTGCTTCTTTGAAGCAAGTCTGTCCTGGAATGATTGACCCAGCTGCCTCTGATCAGCTCTGGTCACAATTCAGACTTTGGGTACGTGCTGAAGCCCTCAAGTTGCAGGATATCAACTATGAGCAGGCACAACAAAATTTCAGCAAGCTTCTGAATGAAGTTGGAAGTCAGCTTCTGAAAGAAGACGTGCTCCCTCTGGATAGTGAACCTTGGTCTGAGAAACAGTAAGCTGCAAAGGTGCAATCAGAAGAAGACAAGACCATTCAAGCTGAAGAAAGTCAAGCAAAAGATGTTGCTGAAAGCTCTCAGAAGCTTCCTGCTTCTGATGCTTCTCAAGCTGCCTTGGACAGGCAGACTCTGGAAGAACTAAGGCTGAATGACATGCGTCTGCAGCAGCAGATGGATGAAAGCGATCAGAAGATGAAAGAGAGAATGGATGTGCAGGATAGCAAGATTGACACTGTTGTCAGCATGGTGCACAAGCAGAATGAGACTGCTGAAAAGATCCAAGCCATGCTGGAGAACCTGTTCACACGCTTTCCTCCTCAACCTTAGTCTCTTTTTTTCATTCATGTCCTTTTTCATGTTTTTCTTGATTTTCTGATGTACTGTTTGAATATGTTTTGTACTATTTTCTTGTTTTGATTCTGAACTCTCTTAATATGATTAGTTTTTCTGATCTTAATTATTTTAGCACATCACCTACACTTTTTGATTGCTGACAAAAAGGGGGAGAACAAGAATGATATTTTAATCAATAACGGCTAACTAGACAGAAATTCTCAAACATTCTAACTCTATTACTTGAAAATGTTTTTTCTGTTTTGCTTAAAGTCTACAGGTACAAGGAAGCTCCTGGACACTCTGAAGACTAGAAGCTCTGAAGCTTTGATCACTATGAAGTTCTGATCCGCTCTGATATTCTGATCCAAAGCAAAGCTCTGACAAGAAAAGCTCTGAAGCTCTGCTCTGACATAAAGCTTCTGATAAGTCAAAGACTCTGATACTATGATGTTCAAAGAAAGGCAAAAAGATCTGATCCTGAAGAACACGTGTAATCAAAGGGAAGTAATAAACTCAGGGGGAGTATCTCTCAACTCTGATATCTCTTTACTCCTTATCCTTTTACTTCTTACTCTGATACATATCTCAGATACCTTTTCACGTTATTTTCATTTAAAAATATCTAGTTTTTGTCATCATCAAAAAGGGGGAGATTGTTAGAACAAAGTTTGAATCTACTACCCTATATTTAAGTTTTGATGATAACAATGTGAAAAGATATAGTATTTATAAGTTTCATGTATGAACTATATGCTGCCTAAAATTATTATGTTCTGACTTGCAGATACTCTGATTGATATAAGCAAGATCACATCTATTCAGCATCAGAACTTGATTTCAGACACCAGCATCAGAAGTTGCCATATCAGAATGTCAGAATCAGATGATCAACTCACGTACATGCTGAAGCCTGATGAACAAGACTGCGCTCAACACTCTGATAAACAAACACAACAGTTCATCAGCAGCGAAGCAGAGTCAGAATGAGCCAAGCCAGAACTTGCATTAAGTAAGCAACGGTACTGTGCATTGAAAGCAAATTAATTCTAACGGCCTCATTCCAGACAAGATCTGCTCAATAAGGAAAGTTTGTTATTAGCATTGAATCAAGAATATTGCATCCAACGTTCATCATCTCAGTGCTATATAAACAAGACTTTGAAGATTGAAATGGCTAATGCTCTCCAAATCTCTACACGCACAAAAGCTAATCATAATCTTCTTTCTCTCAGTTTTGCTAAACCACACATTCTGATATTCTATCATTGTTTAGCAATCTAGTTTATAAGCTTAAATTTGTGTATACATCACAGTTGTGATACAGTTTTATAGAAAACATCCACACACTTAGTTTTATCTCTTTGTAAGAAAGTGTTACCTTGATAAACCGGGTTGTGGTTTGGATCAAGAAGGCTTTAGCAGTTGTTAAAGCAGTCTGTAATATTCAGTTGAATATAGTGGATTAAGACCTCGTTGGAGAGAGGCGAAATCACCTTGACGGGTGGACTGGAGTAGTTTGAGATCAAACGAACCAGGATAAAAATATCTTGTTCATTGCATTAGATTTCAGTTTTACAATTCAACCCCCCCTTCTTGTGTTTTTCACCACTTCAGGGTTTATGAGGGAAAACAAAAGAATTTGAACAAATTGGGTATATTGTTCTTGTAGTATTTGAGGTGCAGTCTTGTATTCCATTTTGGTGCAAGAATAAGGGCAGTATTGCGTGACTGCTGTGCAGCAGTTTTGGAGCGTTGTGGCCAGTATAGCAGGCTTGGACTTGCAGCACAAGCATCTTTGAATATTTCCAACCTTTCGTTTTGACTTCAAAAGTCTAACCTTCGACCAAATCCTCTCTTTAGACAATAATATGTGCCTTTCAAATGGCCCCTTTTTGTGCATCCTTCGAAGGGGCCAAATGTATACCCCTTGAATGGGTCAACAAGATATGTCCCTCGAATGGGACATCCAGGTATGCCTTGCAGGTCCTTCGAATGGGCCACCAAATATGTCCTTCGAATTAGACATCCAGGTATGTCTTGCAGGTACTTCGAATAGGCCACCAAACATGTCCTTCAAATGGGACATCCAGGTATGCCTTACAGGTCCTTCGAATGGGCCAACAATTTTGTGTCATTGTGCAAAAATTGTGTGTGTCGAAACAAACTGTTTCTAAAGGAGATACTGCTTAGTCGAAACTAGCGTGAAAGTAGCCAATGCTTTGTATGCGCCATTGCCTTGTGAATTCTATCCATGGGGAAGCTTTTGCCTTGTGCATACTGGCCTGAAGCAAATCAAGACTTTTGTGAATTGAAGGAAGCATGCAAGGGCCAAATGGCTTCTAAATCAAAAGAAAGCTTCATGAGGTCATTGCCTTGTGCCTGCTGGCCTGAAGAAGGTCCTTGCCTTGTGAATTGGGGGAAAGCATAAAGAAGGAACTTGTCTTCTAAATCAAAGGACATCAACAAGAGGCTTTTCCTCTTTGAATCAAAGGAGGCTACAAGAGGTTTTTCTTCTTTGAATCAAAGGAGGCTACATGAGGCTTTTTTCCTTGTGCTTGTTGGCCTGGTGGGAGCCCCTTGCTTTAAAGCATGCAAGAAGAAAGTTATTTCTCAATCGAAGGATGCATGCAGCTAGCCATTACTTTTTGAATTAAAGCAAACATGTCAAGGACCAACGCTCAATTGAAGGATGTATTTAGGAGACTTAATACCCAATCGAAATAGTCTTGAAAGAGACAAGTCAAAACGAAACAAGGGAAATCAAAGAAGACTTGAAAGAGACCAAAGTCCAATCGAAGCCTTGCGAATTGAAGCAAACTTGTTTTTTCTTCAAAAAATAATTTTACCTCTTTTTCCCATTTTAACAATTTTCTCTTTAACTTGATGCTGGAAAATCCAATTGTACTTGTGCAAGCTTGAATTTTTGAGAATCCTTGTGAGAAATGCCTTGAGAAATATGAGGGTAAATTTTGGGGGTACAATAGTTGTCCCTGTTCAATATTCTTAAACTTGAAAACCAAGTGTTGTACCCCAAAATTTTCCCTCTCATTTTATCAATATTCCCCCTCACAAGACTCTTTGGACTCAAGACCAAGCTAGGGTTTGCTCTGCTCAAGACATCTCCTTGCACTGATGACCTGAAATTAGGGTTTCAGTTTGCACAGGGATTTTTGGACTTTCAATGCTCAAAGTGACTTTCATACTTCATGTTGGACTTATAAGATTTCCTCTATCAAGTTTCAAGCCTTGAATCAAATTTTTGCCCAGTCAATTGGACAGTTGACCTAGAAATCAGCTGTATTGAGGAAAAAGTCAAATGTGGCCAATTTAAAGTCAAACCTCATAATTTTTTATCCACATCAACATTATAAACTCATATGAACCATTTGATCAAGTTTTTACCACAACTCCTCAAGAAATTTGATCACATCAAAAGGGTAAAATGGTCATTTTTAGGGTTTTGACTATATAAGGGCAATTTTTGATTTTTTCACCTAGCCAATGGAAATTTGGGTTCAAGCATGGATTCAAGGACTCAATGGCATCATCTTGACCTAATCACAAGGTTCAAAAGATCTCAAAAGCATTGTGTGATACGGTGGGAGAACTGACTTGAGGTTTTGCGTTTGTTTTCGCAAATGTTTCGGTTGAGCAAGAGTCGCCACCGATTTTTTATTTTATCCTAAGGAAAGGTTAAAAAGCACAGCAAAAACCTTTGAGATGTTTTCTTGGGTTCGGGGAGTAGATTATAGAAAGGGAAGGTATTAGCACCCTTTATATCCATGGTTATCCATGGGCTCTTAGTTACTTGCTTAGATCAACTTGCCTTAATTTTCAATTGTTTGAAATGGTGCTTTCAAATGTTTGAAATGGTGCTTTGTGTGTGTGTTTGAAAAATGTTTTGAAAAGAGGCCATTTGTTGTGGCAACCTTTGTAATGATCCATGTTTGAATGTATACAAAGGTGTACTTATCTTTTGAAAAGTTTTCAATGTTTTTGAAAGTTGTTTTGAAAGTGTTGTGGAGTGTGGTTTTGAAAAGTTAGGCAAGTGTGTTTTGCAAGTTATGATCAAGTAACTAAGAGTTCGTCTACCCCTATTGTACTCAAAGGCTTTTACTATGTCTTTAACCCTTTTAACAATTTTGTTCCACCATTGTATTTGGTGGACAATCTTGTGTTAGGATGTTAACGGGACGGGCGTGGGTCATCATTTTAGACCATGATTACAATGGTGCCAAGTGTCTTTGGGCAACTTTTCCTTTAAGGGACTATGATCATTTTTAGGCAACTTTTAAAAGCGTCATCGAGGGACTGTGATCATTTGATTTGTTTTGTTTTTGCCAAAGAAACTCAACATGCAACATGACCCATTATTGAAGGCAACAAGTGGAGTAACCCTAGGGGTGCAAGTGTGATTGGTGTTTGTTCATTTTCATGCTTTTTGTCTTTTGTTAGGTCAAGCTATTTGTCATTTTTTATTTGCATACAAAACCCTAAGTCTATCATGGCATATTTAGAAAGCTTTTAAATGCGAAAAATAAAAGTCTTAAATTATTACAACACAATTATGGGATGGGGGGTACAAATGTTCAAATGGGGGATATTTAGCAAGAAATTTAAATCTAACTATTACATCCAAATGGAATTTACAAGGTATTTAATTGTACAATGATTAAATAAAATAAAATAAATATGCAAGATGCAAAAAAATGATTTTTATATGTATGTAAAAGGGTTTTTCATGTGACAAATAAACAAAAATAAAAAGGATTAATTTTGGATATTTTTCATGTTTAGGGCAAAACCCTAATTTTGCAAATAAAAGGTATTTATTATTTAATATATACAATGTTTATTAATTATGTACAAAAAATAAATAAAAAGAAAGTATATTGTAAAAAAAGTGATTTTTGAGGTTAAATATTAATAAAAATAAAAATGTATTATTTTTGTATTTTTATCCTAAATATTATAATAAATATATAAGTATTTATATTATTTACTAAATATATTAAATATGTACAAAAATAGAATATTTATTATTTACAAAAAAAAAAGAGTATATTTTTAGAAAATATTTTCAAAAGATAAAATAAAATAAAATTAGAAAACAAAATGTGTTTGTATTATTTTTGTATTTTTGAATAAAAGGCAATATGTTTATTTACATGCATAAATTCAAATAAAATAAACAAAAATCCAAATAAAATGCAAAAAAGGTTGAAAAAATGTTTTTTATATTTTTTATATTTTGGCAAAAAATAATAAGTCAGAAACAAAAAGAAAAAGTCAAAAAATGATAAAAATAAACACAATGGGCCAAGGGGGTGCAAGTGTGGAAAAGTGGTGCAAATAGAAAAAAAGGTCAGGCCCAGCCCAGAAGAACTTTATCTTCAACCTCTGGACATTCAAACAGAGCAAAACGCGCGCTTCCTGCTATCTCATGATTCTTTGACATTCAGCAAAAACTTACAACAGCAATGTTATAGAGCATCTTGTCACGATTCCAAATATATAAAAAAGTCATTCTAACTCTCAAAAATTAGAGAGAATTTCTTCTCCCCCAATTCCTGACCTAAGTTTTTTCCAATGTTCATGTCTTAAATTCTCTCAGCACATGCAATATAAATGAAAAGTAACTATATGGATGGCTTCAGGGCTATGATTAGAACATGTTTTCTTCACAAACTTAAGCCTAACTATGCCTGGATAGAGAGATAGAAGTTCAAAAACTTACCTGTTCAGCTTGAATCGTGTATGACAATGGAGGTACTTTTAATGCAATGTGAGGACTTGTACAACTTGCTTGAAGTTCAGGGATGCTTCTCCAATGCTTGGTGTGCTTTGAATCTTGCTATATCAAGCTACAGAAGTCAACCTGCAAGAGAGAAAAGTGAAAATGGCAAATGATGTTAGGGATATTACAGTTCGTTTCTAATGCTTGGGATAGTTTGTATAGGTGGTAGGGAGTGTGTTTGAACTGGTTTTGGCCAAGGCGCACGAAAGGATTGAGTTGTGGACCTCAATCTGCAGCAGGTGCCCTGTTTTGCCACAAAACTGTGTTTTGATGAATGAGAAGGTTTGAAACTTGGTTGGTTCGTGTTTTAGGCCTGGTTTGATGTTTGGAAAATGTTCACAATGTTTTCTTAGGCTTGTGTTGACAAAAATGTGATGTTGTGTTTCAAAATGCAAGTTTCTTCTAATGTAAGCAAAAGTTGTAAAGTTGGTTTACAAGTTGGTTTCTTAGTCTTGATCAGTGGGATTAGTTCAATAACTTGTGCCTAGAATATATGCATTGTACTTCTTTGATTCATGTTTTGACATAAAGCCATACTTTACAAGAATAGATAAGTCACTTTTTCCAAATATGGCTTAATTCTTCATGTAATGTCCAAATGCACAAAATAATGCTAGAACACAATGGATTGGCATTTAATTATTGAGTGTAAATGAGATTAGAGGCCTGTAACTAGCTTGTGCAAGCTGATTTCAAAAATGCAAAGTGTATGAACATGCCTTTGGCCATGAATCAAAGTGACTTTTGCCCATATTGACAAATTCGATTCTCCCTAACCACAAGGGTGTTTGAGAAGTTCTTGGACATTTTGGAAAGCTTGGAATGTGTACTACAATCCATCTTTGTAATGAAAGTTGAAATTCCAAGTGGAAGCATGTGAAAAGTGGCCATGAAGTTGGGCAAAAATCCTGCCTAGAATAGGTCAAAATTTTTCTAAGTTAAGAATGTTTTGCACCCTTGTTCCAAAAATAATAACTTGAGCTACACGCTTCTTTTGAGGAAACTTTGTGAATAAAATTTGTAGATTTTTCAATGGACTACAACTTTCATGTTTTGAGTTTTGTTTGAATCCAAATGCATCTTGATGAAAAAATGGGACAAAGTTAGGAAAAAATTAGGAATTTTCATAACTTAGAAAAATTCTAAGTTATGAAATTTCTTCATTTCAAAACCCTAATTTGTGATTTTTGATTTCTTGATGAACAAGTTTCATAATTTGACATGTCTTGATGAAAAATGAATCTTGACACTTGATTTTGACCAAAAAGTCAAAGTTTGACTTTTCAGTATACAGTCAAAAATTGATCAGTTGACTGGAAAATTCATCTGTCAATCTTGTGCATTTGGGATCTTTTGAACTTGTTGAACATGTCAAGACAATTTCATTGAGTCCTTGAGTCCATATGTGAGCTTGGTTTTCCATTGGCTAGGTCAAACAGTCAAAAATTGCCTTTGTGCGGTCAAAACCCTAAAAATGACCATTTTGCCCTTTTGGTGATCTGATCAAATTTCTGGTGGAATTGTGATCCAAACTTGACCAAATGGTTCATATGAGTTCATAATGTTGATGTGGGTCAAATTTCATTAGGTTTGACTGTCAATTGACCACAATTGACTTTTTCCCCAATACAGTTGATTTCTAGTTCAACTGTCCAATTGACTGGGCAAAGATTTGAATCAAGGCTTGAAACTTGGTATGGATAAACTTGTGGGTCCAACATGAAGCATGAAAGTCACTTTGGGCATTTTAGGTCAAAACATATTTGTGCAAACTCAAACCCTAATTTGGGTCAACAGTGCAAGGAGGAGTTTTGAGCAGAGTAAACCATAACTTGATCTTGAGCTCCAAGGGTCTTGTGGTGAGAAAATATTGAGGAAATGGGAGGGCAAATTTTGGGGTACAACACATTCGATTGACAGATGAATTTTCCAGTCAACTGATCAAAAATCAACTGTACACTGAAAAGTCAAACTTTGACTTTTTGGTCAAAATCAAGTGCCAAGGGTCATTTTTCATCAAGATGTGTCAAAACATGAAACTTGTTCATCAAGAAACCTAATTTTTCAAATTAGGGTTTAAGATTGAAAATTTTCATAACTTAGAATTTTTCTAAGTTATGAAATTTTCTTATTTTTTCCCAACTTTGCCCAACATTTTCACCATGATGCAATTGGATTCAAACAAAACTTCCAACATGAAAGTTGTAGTCCTTCATAAATTCTACAACTTTTATTCACAAAGTTTTCCCAAAAGAAGCTTGGATATCAAGTTATGATTTTTGGAACAAGGGTCCATCAAACTTTTAACTTAGTGAAATTTTTCCCTAGTTTAGGCAGGATTTTGACCTATCTTTATGGCAATTTTTCACCGAGTTCCACTTGGAATCTCAAAATTCATTTCAAATATGGATTGTAGAGAATGTTACAAGCTTTCCAAAATGTCCAATAAATCTCCAAAATCATTTATGGTTAGGGAGAATCGAAGGTTTGAATTTGTAAAAAACTCACTTTGATCCATGGCATGTTTCATGTTGCTACAAGTTGCAATTTCTGTCCAGTTTCATTTGTACTTGAACACGGGTCTCTAAACCCTTCCACACTCAAAAATTGAATGCAAACTCATTGGTTTAATGCATTATTCTGATCAATGGAATTTTACACAAGAGTTTAATCCATTTTTGGCAAAAAAGTGAACTATGCCATTTTGATAAAGGCAACTTTATGTCAACTTGCTTCCCTTGAGCCTTGAACCCCTCTCTTTGAAGCAAACAAGTTCCATAAACTTAGTCAAAGGTACAACCATCTTGTGTATGCTTGAAGATAGCCTGTACAGGCCTATCTTATATCACTTCACACTTTTACTTCAAAACCAAGTAAACTTGCAAAAAGATCCATATCTTTGAAATTTGATAAGAACAAAGTTTGTAAGCATTTGAAAAAACTTTTGAATATTGCCTTGAGTTAGAAGCACGAGCTATCCAACCCTCAAGCCTCCTAAAACACAAAAACACCATCTTCTTGCAAAACAGGATAGTTTCTGCACTTTGAGTTCCAAAACAAAAACCACTTGTGCGTTTTGTCCCAAACCAGTTCCAATACATTCCATATAACCCACCTAAGTTATCCCAACTATTGGCCATTGACTGTAACTCCATTTGCAAGCTTCAACATTTCTGATTTCAGCTTGTGTAGGTTGACTTCTACAGGCTTATTCAAGCAAGCTCAAAGCAAACAAAGCATTGGGGAAGGTCAGAGGAGGTTCAGGCAAGCTCACAAACATCTAAGGCCTCACTAAAAACCCTTGCATTTCCATACACGAGTTCAACTGAAACATGTATTTTTCAACTTTCTATTTCTCTATTTAGGAATCATTAGGCTTAGGTTTGTGAATAAAAATGTAGTACTCATTGCCCTTAAGCTGTACATATGCATAGATTTCAATTTAAATTAAGTGTGCGTGATTGATGAACTTTCTGAAAAAGTTAGGTTAGAAATTAGGGCCAGAGAAATTCTCTCTGGTCTTTGAGAGTTAGATTAAGTTTTTTATATGGTTGGAATCGTGTGATTATGCTCTACAACTTTCATGTTACAAGTTTTTGTTTTTTAAGCACTGAAACAGGAGATACGAAGTTGAACTCAGAACGCGCGTATTTTTGTTTGAACGAAGGTTGAAGATGAAGTAGCTGGGTTGGGCCTGGCTATTCCTTGCTTTTGGCACCCCCTGACCTACTTCTCACACCCCATTGGCCCATTGTTTTATATTTTTATATTTTTCTATTTCTTTTTCATTTCTGATTTTATTTTATTTTTTCTAAACATAAAAACTTACCAAAACCATTTTCATAAATTTTTACATTTTATTTTTTATTTTTTATTATTTTTTCTAACATAAAAATAATTATTAAATAACATACTTTTATTTTCTTTAATAAAAACTTGAAAATAATACATAAAAATATTATATTTTTATTTTTATTATTTACATACTTAAATAATATTTTTTCTAATATATTTTTATTTTTTGACATTTGTATATATTTTATTATTTTATTGTACATAAATAATATAATTAATATATATATATATATATATATATATATATATATATATATATATATATATATATATATATATATATATATATATATATATATATATATATATATATATATATATATATATATATATATATATATATATATATATATATATATATATATATATATATATATATATATATATATATATACTTTCTTAAAACAAAATTAGGGTTTATTACCCTTTCCAAAAAAAATAACCATTACTATTTTTAATATTTTTGTACATTAAATAGTTTATTTTTATATGCATAAAAAGAATACAAAAAACATTTGTGCATATTTATAACATATTTCATATTTATTTAATTGTCCATTTAAATATTTGCCTATTTATTTATTTGCACAAGAAATTCAATTTGGTTGTAATAACTTAAGGTTTTAATTTCTTGCAAAATAATCCCCTATCCAAAATTGTATCCCCCTCCCCATATCAATGTTGTAATAGTTGTAGATTTACCTTTACGCATTTATAGCTTTCAAATATGCCATGATAGAGATTAGGATTTCTATGCAATATCCAAAATCAAAACAAATAGTTAGACCTAATGCAAGACATAAAAGCATGTAAATTGACAACACAATGCACACATGCACCCCTAGGGTTTCATCCACTTATTGCCTTTAAAATGGCCATGGTATACATGTTGAGTATCTTGGCAAAACAAAAACTATACAAAAGATCATAGTCCCTCGATGACGCTATCTTGGTTGCCTATACAAAATTATCTAGTCCCTCCAAAAAATTGCTAAGATACTTGACACAATTGCTATCGTGGTCAATACGATGACCCGCGCCTGTCCCGTTTAACATCCAAATACAAGGTTGTTTACCAAATGTAATGGTAAAACAACACTGTCAAAAGGGTTTAAAATGTGTAGGAAATACTCTTGAGTAGATAGGGTAGACAACTCTTAGTTACTTGATCAAAACTTGCAAAAACATCCTTGCTATTTTCAAACACACCTCACAACACAATTTCAAAACATTTCCCAAAACAAACTTTCAAACATTGAAACATCTTTTCAAAAGACAAACACCATTGTATACATTCAAACAACAATCATTACAAAGGTTACCACAATGATGGCCTCTTTTCAAAACATTTTCAAAACCACACACAAAGCACCATTTCAAACAATTGAAAAGCAAAAGCAAGTGATCTAAACAAGTAACTAAGAGCCCATGGATAACCATGGATGAAAAGGGTGCTTGCACCTTCCCTTTTCATAATCTACCCCCCGAACCCAAGAAAAAATCTCAAAGGTCTTTCCTGTGCTTTTTGACCTTTTCTTTGGATAAAATAAAAAGTCGGTGACGACTCTTACTAAACCGAAACATTTGTGAACACAAACGCAAAACCTCAAGTCAGTTCTCCCACCGTATGACAGAACTGGCGACTTTGCTAGGGAATAATCTAAAAGTGGGGTTACCTTAGGGTTTAGATCACCTTTACATGTTTATCTTGTTTGCTTTGATTGCTTTATACTTGGTTCTATTGTTTGGGTTTGAAATCCTCTACCCGGATTTGGGAAACATTTATAGGTAAATAGCAATACATTGTGGAAACTGTGCGGGGTATACCGACATGGTTGAAGAAATAGCTATATTAGTGCGACATATTTGTGGGTACCGGTAGCCTTTGAGTCAATCAAAGAGAATACGGGGCCGCTGAGTGATATCATGAAGCACTAATGGACTTTTAGAACCTTTACTTGACCATCTTGGCCTTATTAGGGGTAGTGAGTTGACCGACTTTAGTGCATTCCGAAGTTGGTAGATACTCGATACTACACTCATTGAGGGTTATTTTCTTAGAATATTTCAGTCGCCAGTTAAGTGGCTAAACAGAAACAATGAACACAGAAAATAATTCGGTGATATTGAGCTCCTTAGAACCCGGTTACTATTTATAGGACAGGTTGAGCCAACTGACTTCAAGAGGGTACTTACCTATGAAACCCCATGCAAGCCTGAAACTAGGATCTTGTCTGATTTGTTTGTACATATACTTGTGCATACATCATGAACATCATAAAGCATCATATGCATCTACTAACCATTTCAAGGGTTTGGATCTTCATCTTTGTTCCTGTTTTGTAGGTTATGGAGTCACTCTGCAGAAATACAATACAGGTCAACCTTGTGAGAATCCCTCCTCAACTCAAGGAGCTTACTTCCAAGATTCCTGAGAATTCTCCCTTCACTGAAAGACATGGTAGACTTCTCAGCTTGGTCAACTCCAACATTGAAGAAGATATGGTGAAAGTCCTCTTCCAGTTCTTTGACCCCCTACACCATTGCTTTACATTTCCTGATTACCAACTAGTGCCTACTTTGGAGGAATTTTCTCAACTTCTGAGGATTCCTATTCTCCATCAACTACCCTACAACGGTACGGAAAGAGAACCAAAGCCTGAAGATGTTGCTCAAGCCTTACACTTGCAACCATCTGATATCAAAGGTCATTGGGAAACCAGAAGTGGTGTCAAGGGTTTCTTGGCAAAGTTTTTGTTTGATAAGGCACAAGACTGCTGGAATTCTCTAAATCTGCAAGCTTTTGAGAAGATTGTAGCACTTCTCATCTATCGATTGGTCTTGTTCCCAAACCCTGATCAGCTTATAGATGTGAATGCTGTCAAGATTTTCATATCTCGGAATCCCGTGCCTACATTGCTTGGGGATATCCTCCACTCATTTCACACACGAACAATGAGGAAAAAACGTGTTCTCATGTGCTGTACTCCTCTTCTAACAAGGTGGTTTGTTTCTCACCTTCCCCAGTCAGTCTTGAAGAATGAGCAAGGCTTGAGGTGGTCACAACGGTTGATGACTCTTACACATTCTGATGTTCATTGGTGTTCTCGGTCTAGAGAAAATGTCATCATCATTGATCGTTGTGGGGAATTCCCTAATGTCCCATTACTTGGCATTAGGGGAGGCATTACCTACAACCCCTGCTTGGCTCTGATACAATTTGGGTATGCCCGAAGGGATGTCCCTCATGACATGCTGATTCCAGACTTGGTTTTTGACTTTGACAATGACGCTCAAGGACTTCGACAAAGGTTTATCCGAGCTTGGAGGATGCCCAACAAAGTGGACAGTAAGACACTGGGACACAAGAATTCCATCCCCCTTGAGCCTTACCTCAAGTGGGTATGAACCCACGCCCAGAGTCTTATGATGCCTTATCCCCACATTCTGCCTATGACCAAAGAGCCTGTTATGGAAGGAGAGGTTCCATACACCCTCCTACATCCTGACATGCCAACATTATTGGAGGATTTGCAAAAGAGTTGGATACAACTCAAGGAAGAATGGAACACTTTTGAAGCCAACTTCTACGCCAGTGAGAAGAAGGTTTTGGAACTTACTCATCGACTCCACGAAGGGCAGACTCTCAACACCTACATCGCACTAAAGAGGATGCGCAACGTCTTTTTACCTTAGAATTTTGTATTATTTTGCCCATGGGGCATTTATGTACTAACAATTCTATCTTATTAATATGACGTGCGTTCTTTTTTGTTTGCAACAAATTTGAATTTCTGAATCCTTGAATGCATTACATGAATAACATATCATTCATCATATGCATAAGCAGGTCTTCATACCAGGTTTCCTTATCTCTCTGCTATTTATTTCAGCAAGATGGATATAGAGCAGACAGTCAAAGACCTACAAGCGCAGAATTCACAATTCCAACAACTCCTCATGACCTTGGCAAAGGGTCAGGAAGATCTTAAAACACTGCTGGAAAAGGAAAAGGAAAAAGAAAAGGAGAAAAAGAAAAAGAAAAGAGTGGGTGTGGCTACTTTGGGAAGAAGATTTGAGAACCAAGCTAGAAGGGTCCTGGATTTCCCCTCAACATCTGATGAAAGGGTAGGTAAAGGAAAGGGAGTTGCAGTGCCCTCCGAGTCTGAGGAAGAAGAAGAGGAAGAAGAGGATGAATATTACTCTGAGCAGCAGTACCCTCCTGCAGGCGACAAGTACAAGAATCTGGAAGAGCGTCTGGAAGCTATGGAGGTACAAAGAGTTCCTGGGATGGACTTCGAGGAGCTAGGGTTGGTTGCTGAGATTGTGATCCCCCCTAAATTCAAGGTGCCTACATTTGCTAAATACGATGGTTTGTCTTGTCCGAAGATGCACCTACGGTCTTACGTCAGAAAGATCCAACCTCACTCTTCTGATAAGGATTTGTGGGTTCACTTTTTTCAAGATAGTTTGTCAGGTACGCAATTGGAATGGTTCTACCAGCTTGAAAGATCTTATGTGCACAATTGGGAGGATTTGGCTGTTGCCTTCTACAGAAAATATCAATATAATGCGAACTTAGCCCTTACTCGTACTCAATTACAGAGTATGGGTATGGTCTCTAATGAAGGCTTTAAGGAGTATGCCCAGAAATGGAGGGACTTGGCTGGAAGGGTGCGACCACCTTTGTCTGAGAGAGAGCTTGTGGATATGTTATTGTAGACCCTGTCAGGTCCATTCTTTAATCACTTGATTGGGAGTTCGTCTGTGGGGTTCACCGAGTTAATTCTGACTGGTGAAAGAGTTGAAGCTGGCATTAAGAGCGGTAAAATTCAAAAGGATGCATCTGCTTCTGCTACTTTCAAGAAGACCTTTCCAGCCAAGAAAGAATTCTCAGTTGTTTACTCCCAGAGAAGTCAAAGAAGAGTTGAGCGCCGGCCAGCGGTGGGGGCTATAATGATTCAGAATTCTGCAGTGGATCAACCTCGAAACAGTCAACCCAGAACCAACCAAGCAAGGGTGGAAAGGCCTGCACGACAATTCACCCGAATCAATATGACACCTGCTCAGGTTCTCCCTCATCTGTTGAAGTTAAACCTTACAAGCTTGAAAGAGGCGCCAAAGAATCTGAATACCTATTCTCCCTACTACCATTCAAATGCAAAGTGTGCTTATCATTAAGATAGCGTGGGGCACGACACCAACAATTGTTGGGCCCTCAAAAATAAGATCCAGGATTTAATAGATGCCAAGGAGGTGGAGTTTGACGTCCCTGAAAAACCTAATGTGATCTCTGCCCCAATGCCAAAACATGGTCATAATGTCCATGCTATTGTAGAAGATCTTTATGTTGCTGCTGTTGATGACTTAATGACTCCATTACCAATGATCAAGATGAATCTGTTGAAAGCCGGGATTTTCCCGGGCTAAGAAAAAGATTGTTACCTTTGTTCGTCCTTACAATCCGACTGTCCGCTATTGAAGTTAGGCACCCAACACCTAATGGATAATCAAGAAATCCTCTTTGAGAAAACTCCTGTTACTCCTGTTACTCCAACTCCTATCAACGATGTTGCTATAATTACCATTTCCGCCAGTCTTTCCAAGATCTCTAAAAGACCTGTTAATATTACACCCGATCCAAAGTTTGTACCTCTGAAGATAACTATGCCGGGGCCTATCCCATACAAGTCCAATAAGACAATACCGTGGAATTATGGAGGAGAGATCTTCTACCACGGTGTTAAGCAGATTGAATCAGTTGAAGAAAGTTCTGATGAAGAGACTCCTGACATAGGAAATATTGCGGGGACGAGTAAGATCACCCGCAGCGAAAGAATCTTCTCTCCGGAGATTGCTCTTCCAAGGTGAAACAACCGGCTGAAAATCATCAAACAATGAAGTCGCCATCGAACGTCTTTTATCCCACATGTAGGGAAAGGTAAACATCAAGAAAACCTGAGAAGGGAGAAGTCATGGTCTTGCGACTGCGAGATCGGGTAAGGGAGTATGTTACCCGAGGGGAAGGTATTAGCACCCTACACGCCCGTAGTACTCTATGGTATCCACTCTTGTTATCTATCTTATGGGTGTGTTTAAACTATGCTTACTTTCTACTATACTGCTAAAGGGAGAATGCATGCAAAAGAAAGGGGAAAAAGAATGTAGGGAAAATAAAATTGTGCTCGCCTGGGCCCTACCCCAATGCCTACGTATCCTTTTTGAGGAATCAGAGCTACCGTAGTTTGGCTCATATGTTTTTGTTTGTTTGTGTTTTTTATGGACAATGTTAATTCCGCCTTCTGCCGCAGCTCGACCTTTGGAGACTTATGCGTTGGCACAGAAGTAAATTAATCATGTCCTTACCTGAAAAGGGTTTTAGAGAAAAGGTGCTCGAGCGCACAAAATGGTTTGAATTTGTTTTGTATTTTTGTTACCTTGAAAAAGGGTTTAACTATGATTAGCATGTTTTTGATTTGCTAAGAAAATGAGTTTTTGTTTTGAATGCAAGGATGCAAAGAGGGGAAGAAAAGAGTCTAATGGAGACTAGCCTATTTCTAAACCTAATGTTATCATACAATGGTAGCACTATGTCAAGGATGAAAGGGGAAGTTTCTACCTAATGTTAGCATGCATGGTTTGCAACCTAAGGTCTAACTTGCGTCCGAATGGAGAGAGTGCATCCTAAGGGAACATGATATATACAAGGATAAAGTAAGCAAGCCAGCAAAGAACACCTAAAGAGATCCTGCCTAGGTTAGCATGTCTAAGAAAAGTCTAAAAAACTATCCTATATGGAGCATGCAATGAGAGCGAAGTCGTGATCTCAATTTCTAAATTGAGTGACTCATCGATCAACAAGAAAGTAAAGAAAGCGATAAAGTCCTATAGGGAGCATGCACTGAGAGCGAAGTCGTGATCTCAATTGATAAATTGAGTGACTCATCGATCAACAAGAAAGAATGGTAAGCGATACTTCACATGATATCTAGAAAGTGGTAAATGTAATATTACAACAAATGGCCTGAAACTATACTAAATGGATAATAAAAATCCGCAAAAACCAAGTCAAAGCATGGCGAAAGCTCGGAGGGCGCCACAAACTAGCATCGACAACAAATAGCGTCAGAAGCGTGAACAACATATGCAAGCAAAGCGTATCCGTCACCAAAGAGAATGGTATCCCAATTTCTTCTCAAAGTATGCACTTCTCACAGAATTTGTTAGTAGATAACAACAAAATCAAATGTGATAATGGAAATTAACAATATGCACAAAAATGAAGTATGAATATGTACAACACAAAGCAAACAAGTCAAAGGGAGCATAAAATAACATTCCGGACAGCAACCTCGTACTCATGAAAATAGGTGCAAAAACCGGTTTAGAAACATCCAAACTTGCTATCGATATCGAAGAAATGCTCAAATAAGTATAACAATGCATATTCACAAATAAAAACTCAATGCACATGCGAAATACAAGTTCCGGACAGCATTACGCATATTTTGAAATTCATCATGAATCGATTTGGAAATCAAAGTTTTAGTACATTAATCTTGATAATTAGCATGAGAGGGTTATCCGGAACTTGCACATGAACATGTAACCTCAAGATTTGATCTAAAAATCAAGAATTAAAGTCTTAAAACCACATGAATTTAATGTATCGGAATTTAATCAACAAATTGCAAATTAACTCTAATTCATGAGTTTATGTATTTATGCCAAAAGTGTGATGAATAGGAATCAACTCACAATTTGCCAAACACAAAAGTTGTGAATCAAAATGTATTCTGATACGCTAAATTCACAAAGTTCTCAAACAATTAGTTAAAACCAAATGATATTACTTGACATCAAAGTAAGAGTTAACACACAAAAAGTATCACAATTCAACAATGAAATACAAGATAATGTGAAAAAAAACTTGAATCGAAAAGTTAGAAAATTAATCAAAAAGCATCTGAAATCAACCGCAAAAATTAAGGCGGCATAGAAACATGCCAACGGTTCCAAAAATTAACTCGGTTCGGCCAAATTCCGTTCCGAAATATGATTTTAGAAACTGCTACAGTAGCAGAAAAACAGAATGAAATTTGTCCGAATCAAAAAAATACTCGCGGGAGAGATTCCGGATGGCTCAAGAAAATCGGTTTTCATTAAAGAAAGTCGGAAAAACTCAATATGAATCAAAAGTTAGAGCAAAAACACCAATTATGTCAAACTTTTCCATTTACCAAGTATTGAGATATTTTCTATCAAGTAATCAACCAAAAAATTGGTAAAAGATTAGATTATGTCAAGAATTAGTAACTTGAGATCATATGCAAAAAATGCATTTTAAATGCACAAAAATATCAATGATCATCAACCAAAAATAATTGAAAACATGTAGTAAATATTGAAAATCAAAGATTAGGCATAAACTAAACTAAACTTAACTAATTGTTAGTTTATGTTACAACACCTAAATCAAAGTTAGTGTTAGAATCTACCTAACCTAAACCATTAACAAATTCTACATCAAGAATTAAAAACTAGTGTTAATCTAATCAAAAGTTCAAAATTTCAAACTAATGTTAGTACTAACTAGTTTTCTATATCTAGTTCAACTTAAACACTAGTGTAACTATACCTAGGACTAAAAATCAACACAACAACACTATGTCAACTTCAAGTTACAACCAAAATCAATTTATCAAGTTTAACTAATCACTTATTTCAATAAGCAATTTAATAAAATGGTATTAAATTCTCAATTCAAATCAATTCTCAATAATTAAGCCTCAATTACACAATTAAAACATCAATCAACACAAAATCAAGAAAAAGTACTTATTCCAAAAAATCACTTATTTCAAAAAGCGCTTAATTCAAGAAAACTCACCGATAGAAGTGAAGAGGAGACTTAGGTATAGAGATCGCAACGAACGGATCGACAATCGGAGGATAATTTCTCATTATCTTGACTTTTGGATCTTGATGAAGTTGTTTTTGTGTTCTTGATGAAAAAAGTGTAGAACCTTGATTTGATCTTTGAGAGAATTGAAAGAAAAGTTTTGATTGTTTGTGGAGATTTTTTTTCAATTATGAGAGAAATTGGAGTAAAAAGAATATATAGTATGGGCTTATGTGAGTGAATTTTGTTAATGGGTCTCAAATATTCATAAATATTAATGCAGAATTTTAATTCACTTGAGTGCGATACGTTCCAGGCAAATTCGTAGGAATCTCGGTGCAACTTTAGAAGTTGAAATGTGAAACTAAAATGTAGCCAACGTCGAGAACAACATCGTGTCCGAAGATGAGCTCGATCGGATAAACGGTGATTTAGTTATGATTTTTTGAAGTTTCGTCTCAGATGAAAATATTTCTCGGTTCAGGATTTTCAACCATGTTGCGCGCGCTTCAGACCAAAAACGAAGGCCTTCGGGATACCGCTCGAATTGGAAAACTGAAAGAAATATTTAACCAACTCAATTTGTGAACCAATGCCACTCGAACCGGCTCGATACGATAAGAATCGACCGAGTTATGATTTTCTGAAGATGAAGCCGGTGAATATTTGTCACTATTTTCTCGTGCGAATATATTTGAGAAATTCATATATTTGAAGACTCTCTGAGTAGAACTGGCTTCTGTCCGTGAGATACGAAATGTAGATGACATCAAGACGGAATTTTAGCCACCGGAACGGGTTCAAAACGACAAACAGTCTTCGAGTTATGAATTTTTTAGTGTGCGAAAACTGCACTTTCAGCACCTTTTTCTTTGTATTTTTCACCATATAACTTCTAAAAGAACCGCGTATCTGGAGACTTTCCTTTGAGAATTAGCTTTTGGTCCAAACATAAAAATTGAATAGAACATCGAGACGGTTTCAAATCCTCATGAATCAACCCAAAACACCATCCCAAGCTGGATATGCGAATTTTCAAACTCTGATCAGTAAAAACACTGTTTCCAATTCGCACTGTTTTAAATTCACCGAAAACAACCAAATCTTCCACAACTCAAACATGCGTTGAAAAATTACGATAGCTTTGTTGTGTTGATCAAATACCTTGATCCCATGAATACGGAAACAATGAGATGCATGCATGTGTTAGATGACCTAATGAAGGTTATGTACATGAGGAAAGTGCGAGAATGCGTAAACCAGACAAAAGTAAAAGGGTAGGACAAATTTGGGGTATTACAGCTTCCCCTATTTAATCGTCTTAAACCTGAAAGTACGATTGGCGCGTGCCTTTTGGGAGTTCAAGGTTGAAGATGATTAAATACCAATGCTAAAAATTTGTCCTGAGAGAGAGAGAGAGTAAGTGTTTTCTTTATTTTTGTGATATCTGCTGGGGAAAGAAATTTTTGTTTTTTCAATGAAGAGACAGAGATTGGACTTGTAACGTGGCCTGATGCCAATACAAGACAAGTGGTTGGTATGAAAAGACAGCGGACGGGGTCTACAGGCGACCTACGATCCTAAGGTGACACATGAGAGTGATTTGACAGAGAACCTAGCTAAAGGGAGATCTCGGGTTCTAAGACAAGGTATATGGAAAGAACCTAGCCAAGAGGCGGTCTCAGATTCTAAGAAGGTTTGAGGGAAGAACCTAGCCAAGAGGCAATCTCAGGTTCGACGATGATTTTAGGGAAGAACCTAGCCAAGAGGCGATCTCAGGTTCTAAGATGATCTGAGGAAGAACCTAGCCTACGGGCGATCTCAGGTTCTAAGATGATCTGAGGAAGAACCTAGCCTACGGGCGATCTCAGGTTCTAAGATGATCTGAGGAAGAACCTAGCCTATGGGCGATCTCAGGTTCGACGATGATCTGAGGAAGAACCTAGCCTACAGGCGATCTAAGGTTCTAAGATGATCTGAGGAAGAACCTAGCCTACGGGCGATCTCAGGTTCAACGATGATCTGAGGAAGAACCTAGCCTACGGGCGATCTCAGGTTCTAAGATGATTTGATGGAAGAAACTAGCCAAGAGGTGATCTCAGGTTCTAAGATGATCTGAGGAAGAACCTATCCTACGGGCGATCTCAGGTTCTAAGATGATCTGAGGAAGAACCTAGCCTACGGGCGATCTTAGGTTCTAAGATGATCTGAGGAAGAACCTAGCCTATGGGCGATCTCAGGTTCAACGATGATCTGAGGAAGAACCTAGCCTACGGGCGATCTCAGGTTCTAAGATGATCTGAGGAAGAACCTAGCCTACGGGCGATCTCAGGTTCGACGATGATCTGAGGAAGAACCTAGCCTACGGGCGATCTCAGATTCTAAGATGATCTGAGGAAGAACCTAGCCTACGGGAAATCTCAGGTTCTAAGATGATCTGAGGAAGAACCTAGCCTATGGGCGATCTCAGGTTCTAAGATGATCTGAGGAAGAACCTAGCCTACGGGCGATCTCACGTTCGACGATGATCTGAGGAAGAACCTAGCCTACGGGAGATCTCAGGTTCTAAGATGATCTGAGGAAGAACCTAGCCTATGGGCGATCTCAGGTTCGACGATGATCTGAGGAAGAACCTAGCCTACGGGCGATCTCAGGTTCTAAGATGATCTGAGGAAGAACCTAGCCTACGGGCGATCTCAGGTTCGACGATGATCTGAGGAAGAACCTAGCCTACGGGCGATCTCAGGTTCTAAGATGATCTGAGGAAGAACCTAGCCTATGGTCGATCTCAGGTTCTAAGATGATCTGAGGAAGAACCTAGCCTACGGGCGATCTCAGGTTCGACGATGATCTGAGGAAGAACCTAGCCTACGGGCGATCTCAGGTTCTAAGATGAAAACATGGGTTATGACATGATGATTGTTTAGATAAATGACATGGACGAGTGTTTAGGGAACTGGTTACCAGACAAGAACTGGGTTTAGAACGACAAAGTGTGTTGATTTTGTTTGGCATTGAAAAGGTGAAGGTCACTGATTGGGGATTTTGGGCATGATACCCTCTTGTAGGGACGTATTGTTGTCTTTGAATAATTCATGTCTTTGTAAGGTACCTGATCTGGCTTATGCTTCGTATGCATGTTTGAATTTCTTTTGACGCATAGATCCACTCTGATGGATCAGCTACGCGCTTTTGAGGATGAAATGTTATGCAGTGATAACTATATGCAATGCGAAGAAATAAATTTCATGGGGATAAGAGAAGGCTTGCTGGGAACCATTGCTCATCACTGGGGATGCCAATCTATATCGATGTTGGAAGCCTGCAGCATCAAAGGTTGTTGGGGATACTGGGAAGAATTTGCACTGGGGAGCTCTTGAAGACCAAAGATCGTTGATGACTTTGCTAAAGATTGAATTGCTGACGAAGCGAGTCTTTAGGTACGCTGCTGGATTCTGAATCGTACCGTTGGGGAAGAGATAATCCAAATAGACTTCCACACACCCTGAACTTGAAGAAGATGGTAGAACTAAATATGCCGAAGAATGGATACTGAACACCATGTGAATCTCTGGTTACATGTCCCAAGTTTACGCATACTGGGGAATTGTCTCTTGAATCACTTGGGGGATAAGAGATGGGCATGGACACCTATGAATGCCCCGGTTTAGCTTTGCGAATGCCCCGGTTTAGCTCTACTGAGGATGTTCTCGATTAACTCCACTGAGGATGCACTTGCGCGTGCTGAGTCAAACGACGACTCTGAATTTTCTGAACTCACTTGGGGAATCCAGGTTTGAAATTGTTTGTAGCAAATGGAGGCAGTTTCATATGCTGGCTGGGTCAGGATGACCGTCACAAATTGCTACCTGCAAGGAAAAACAACATTTGGAGTGCATATGACATCCCCACATGGTTATACATTAACGTGAAGTCAAGTTTTATCTCGGCTTGAGAATTTTTATTCCCTATGTTTCTAATGCCATGTTTAATTATCACATAAAACATATCCTGCATACAAAAACATTTCATGATAATAAGAGGCAACTTTGATGAAAACAGATTTTATTGATTGGCCTGTGAATAGGCATTCGTACAAGGAAGCAACTCCTATATGAGGCAGCTGCAAAACAGAAACGAAAAAAGTACAACAGGCATAAATGGCAATGAGAGATGCTCGAATTTCCATTAAAACCAGTATTGCTACAGTTCCCATATCCTAAGTTGTCTCAATGCCTTGCCTCCGAAGAGTAGTAGTTGGATCGGTCCATTCGCTGCCAAGGTGCTATAGATGTGCGCGTGTCATTTGTGAAGAGCATTCAGACTACAGCCTCTCGCTTAAAATCCCTAATTTTTGCTTGGATCGCCCTTTCAGGTTTTCGACCCAACGGGATCCCCATTTTTGCCTAAGTCGCGCCTTTCGGGTTTTCGACCTAGCGGGTTGTTATTTTTTTCATTTTATCCCTAACTTTTGCCTAGACTTTTGTGCCCACCGGGATGCCCATTTTTTTGCCTAAGTCGCCCTTTCGGGTTTTCGACCTAGCGGGTCTCTTTATGCATAGAATTTTTTGACTGAGTCTGAATTGACTGGGAGCGGAACGTCTTCCCCATCCATATCTGTCAGGATTAAGGCACCTCCTGAAAAATCTCTCTTCACGATGTATGGTCCCTCGTAATTGGGAGTCCATTTGCCCCTTGGATCGGAATGGCTTTGTATGATGACCCTTCTTAGGACCAGATCACCAGGATAAAACTTTCGAGGACGAATCTTTTTGTCAAATGCTCTTTTCATTGTCTGTTGGTACAACTGGCCATGACAGATGGCCTCCAGCCGCTTTTCATCAATCAGATTGAGTTGGTCGTACCTTGTCTGAACCCATTCTGCCTCATCAAGTTTGGTCTCCATCAGCACTCTTAACGAAGGAATTTCTACTTCGACAGGGAGCACGACATCAGTGCCGTAGACAAGCGAAAATGGGGTTGCCCCTGTCGAAGTGCGCACAGATGTTTTGTAGCCATGTAGAGCAAAAGGCAACATTTCATGCCAATCTTTATACGTTCTGACCATCTTCTGGACGATCTTCTTTATATTCTTGTTAGCAGCTTTGACTGCATCGTTCATTTTTGGTCGATAAGGTGATGAATTGTGATGTTCAATCTTGAATTCTTCACACAATTCCTTCATCATGTTGTTGTTAAGATTAGAACCATTATCAGTGATGATTCTATGAGGGACTCCGTAACGGCATATGATTTCCTTCCTGATGAAATTGGTGATGACCTGTTTGGTTACATTTGTTGTACCCCAAATTTTGACCTAAGATACCATCTCCCATCTGCATCATTACATTGCAAGCGTTTTGATCTATTGATTTTTAAAAATTCATAACTTTTTCAGGTCGAGAGCTGTTTATTTTTGAACGCTGAATTTATTAATCGATCAATGATCAAACAATGTTTATTAATTATTTATTATCTTAAATTTAAATAATCGGAATCTATTTTCGGTTATTATATAATTTAAAGATTTATGAATAATGAAATAAACATTTGAAAAGAGGTTTATTAATTGGTCAACAATGATTATTTAATTATTTATCATTCTAAGTTAAATAATTGAAATTCTATTTTTAATTATTATAATTTAGAGAATTATGAATAATGAATTAAATAATTGAAGTTATTAAGTGATCAATGATGTTTATTTATTTGTTTATTATTCTGAATTTAAGTAATTGAAATTGATTTTCAGTTATTATACAATTTAAAGAATTATAAACGATAAATAAATAATTGGAAAGAAAAAGAATTAATTGGGAAATAATAGAATTTTATTCACTATATTCTATTTATTACAATTGTTATTTAAATATTGTATTATTTACAAAATATTTATAATGACAATTACATAAAAAGTTTAAAGTAAAATAAAAACTATTTTTCTAAGATTCTAATTCTTCATCTTCTATCCAATGCTTCTTTGTCTGCTCGTTTAATTTTACCTGCGAAACAATTAAAAGAAAAAGTCAGAATTGAATAAATAATTAAAAGCAGAAAATTATTTTTAGTGTTCATCATTAAAAGCAAACGGCTGGAATCAGTTTTTACCCTTTTTGCAAATCGCGGGATTTCTCCCGGTTCACAAAAAGGGATGGATTTTATTTTCAAAATGAATGCACAATTTAAAAACATGCACAAATTCATTTTGTTTTCAAAACTGCATAATTAAAAATCAATTGCATTTTAAAAGTCCACAGCATATTTCAAAATCAGCATCATATGCATAATTTCAAACAGCATATGCAATGTACACAAAGAAATTCCAACGTAAACATGCAACCATATAGGAAGAGGCCAAAATAATAGGCTCCTACTATTACATTGCAAGTCAAAAAGAAGTGTGCAGTTTAAAATCAATATGCAAGCATGAAAACATTTCCATTTACATCATTTTCCAGCAGTATTGCTTTTTCAGAACAAATGCATAACATATCATTTTTATGTCAAATTTGCATTGAGGAGAGAGAAGAGAGATAGAAGTATGGTTTTGCAGGTTTTGGTTTAGGCAGGAAGAGATACAAAACAAACTGCAGCAGCATACAGTAGGAAATAAGAAAGCATAAGAAAGGAATACAAACAAACTGTTGGAGCAGTGTGGTGCAGGGTATCAAGAAAGATACCAAGATATACAACATGTAACGTAAACAAAGGCCAAGCAAGCTGTTATAACAACACAAAACCCCTTTCAAAAACATAAGAGAGTTCAACCTGCCTAAAGCGTTCAAAAAACTCAAAAACTACAACATAAACAAAAGATACAACCTGCATTCAAAAGCCCTGTCAAAATCAAAAACCACTCCAAGCATAACCAAAAAAAGCTGTCCAGCCAGACCCTTAACCATTTCAAACCATAGCCTACTGCATAAAAAACTAGTAAAACCATAGCCTACTGCATAAAAACCAGTAAAACATATGGCCTAAACGATTAAACCATAGCCATTACCAAAACCTTCCACCTACTGTCAAACAAACACCATAACCATTTCAAACCCTACATATAGCATAAACCATATCAAGTACTATGGCCTAAAAACCATCAACCTGCTATCTCATAAACCATCAAACCATATGGCCTAAAAAAACCATTAACCTGCTATCTCATAAACCACCAACCTGTTCCATAACCTGTTAAACACAAACCTTAACATCACCAAAATCAAAACCAATAAACCTGTTTCAATAACCTGTCACATAACCATGGCCTAAACCAAAACCAGTACAACTTGTAATGGCCTAAACCATCAAGACTCAAAACCTACTGTATCGCGACCAAAACCAGTGCAACCTGTAATAGCCTAAAACCATAACCCCTTGTCCATCCAACCAAAGCAAAACCTAGGACAATGCAAGTTTTTTATCAAACAATGTCAAAACAGTAACATGTCCAAACACGAAGGCCTCAGATATGTTCATCATTGGCCATAAAAAAAAGCATACAGTAGCAAGGCGAGAAGAAGAAGAAAAGAAGCTAGTCAAAACAAAAGATATATTTCAACAATAGCATTCAAGCATCAAACCTCAAACATTCATCATAGGACAAATTCAAGGCAACTGAGATAGGAAAAGTTTTCAAAGGCAATAGAAGCATACAACGAGGCAACATAAGAAGAAGAAAATATCACGTAGAGGTCATCATCAAGCCACAAATCAGAGAAAATAAGAACGAAATACCGGTAGTCCGAAGCAAGCTCACGGCGTCAACTTTCCTCGCCCCGGCCTCCTAGCTCGCCCCTACCTCCCTCCTTATTCTCCAGGTAGCATTTTTACCCTCTTTTTTTTCTTTCATAATACCTCAATAATCATGTGAGAAAAAAATGAAGTAAGAATCAAAACAGAATCAAATCACAAACATGCATTGTAACAAAACCCTAATCGAAATAGAAGACGACTATACCGTAAATCCTCGCCCCTAGCGTCCATAGGAGGGAAGAAGAAAGTGGAGAAGCTGGTGGCCGTGGCAAAGGACTCAGAAGCGAAGCAAAGGCGAAGAAGACGAACGTGTGAACAAGAGAGAGCGGTGCTGTAAACTTTCGGATTAACCCTAATTCAATTAACAATTATGTTTAACCCTAAAAATAGACTATGAAGCATATTGGACTAACCTCAAATGCCAAAGCCCAAACGAATCTTTAATGCACCCCCCTTCCCTGTCTCTTTGTCTTGGGCCCCTAAAGTCCCTTTGGCCCATACAATTGCCTATCCACACCCTTTAATTTTGATACTCTTTTTTTATTTTATTTTCCTTTAGTTTTTCTCTTAGAATATCATTAGTTTAATTAATTAGTTATTTAATCAAATAATAGATGTGTAATCTAACTAGATAATTTTATTATTTGACCATTTTTTTTATTAAGTTTAACGTTAGGCTTAATTTAATAGTTTTAATATTCCTTTTTATTAGATTTAAGTTAATAGCTTTTTTTAAGGTTTTAATTTAATTTTAGAATTATTTAATAATTTTTAAATAATACCTTTATATTAATACTAAAAAAACATATAAAAAATAGAATTTTAAGAACTAAAAAACATTTTTATTTTTTTTATTAATTCTCATTGCTTTTGTCCATATTAAAAATGCAAAAAAAAAGAAAACTATTAAAACATTTTATTTTCTTTAATTATTTCTTAATATTAAACAAAAATCTAAAAAGTGCATATTTACACCACTTAGTCTTTTATTTAAATTGTTGTATACCATTTATTTATCATAATTTTCTGTTTACTTGATTATTCTGTTTACGTTTAAATCCAAGGGAAAAAACGATTAAATTTGTCGACTTCATGTCCTCAAGTCTAATCGCGCGAACATTTGCATTTCATTAAAACTTAGGATAATTTTTCCTCAAATATTCAATCTTTTCAAAACTTATACCTTTTAAGCAAAAACTTCGACATTAGGTCGTCGTCTCTTCAAAAACCCGTCCGTACCCCTTTTTCGGCCAAAACAATTTATTTTTCAATCAAACGAACATTTTTAATAAACAGATATTTCAAAAGGTTCCTATAGAGTACTATAGATACATTGGGTGCTAATACCTTCCCACTGTATAACCAACCCCCGAACCATGGATCTCTTTTCAAAACGCCTTGTATTCTTACTTTTTAAAAGTATTATTTTACATTGCATATTTAGGGTTTTATTTCGCTCTTTTCCCTTTTCCCTTGGAAATAATAAAGCGCGGTGGCGACTCTTGCTTTTGTGAGATGAATTAATCAATAATTTGATCTCCGATTTACCCCGCTACATTTTTTATCGCTACAGAATTGGCGACTCTGCTGGGGACAGATTGACCTCTTGCTGGTCCATCCCTAAGTGGGTTAAGCCTAGTTTGTCTTATCTGTTTTATTATTATTTGATTTGTTTGATTATGTGTTTAAATTGGGGTGTTTGGGTTTTTGCAAAGGACGAATCCTATACCCGGATTAAGTTGCACTTAAGGAATAGGACGGGCGGTACAGTCATGTTAACTTTGAGGGAGTAATCCCGAAGAAGGAGGCATGAGATCCCCCACTCAATGGAAGGCCCTCTTGAACTTAATATTTGTTTACCGAGTAATCGGGAAGACATTATTATTTTCGACCTAGGAGCCCGAGAAGTTGAGGACCGTAGAACCCTAACCCATCTTGGCCTTTTTAGGTGTAGCGCGGAGACTATAACGGAGTAATTCGGAAGTAGTTGTTACGCGATGCTACGCTCGGACGAGTTTCTCTTGAGAATATTGCTAATTATTGAGTAATCAAGACGTTGGTAATATCCGAAGGAGGAATGTAGACTCTGGGAACTCTTAGAACCTTGTCTTACAGGTGTGATTGAACCATTAGTACATACCTTGGGGTGGGCTTTACCCTCGACTCCATGCTGAACGTTGAACCTTTGAACCCCATGTTTGCGAACTTGTGTGTAACTGTTGCATTATCATTCATTCATGCATTCATCGACATTTTTTGTGAAAAAACTTGTTTTTCAAGGAACTTCGGAATGATTTCTCCAGACATCTCAGGTTATTATGGAATTTGGAAGGAGAAACACTCGGAGTTTTAGTTTTAAGGAGCCCGAGATCGAAGAGCTGAAGAGTTTGATTCCTAAGATCGAGAACCCGACGGATTTTCAGAGAAAGTATGGGTCCATTATACCTCTCATGAAGCGCAAGATGAAGGAAGGCATTCTTAATACGTTGGTTCAATTCTATGATCCTTTGTACCGATGTTTCACCTTTCCGGATTACCAGTTGATGCCCACCTTAGAAGAGTACTCCTACATATTTGGTCTGCTGATCACCGACCGTGTTCCTTTTTCTGGCTTAGAAGAGGAACCCAAATCTCACGAGATAGCGACCATCACCCACTTGAAGAAGTCAGAGATAGAGGAGAACATGATTACAAAAGGGGGAATCCGAGGTCTGTCTGCGTAGTTTTTGTTGAGGAAAGCTCGTCATTTCACTGAGATAAAAGATATTGTTGCCTTTGAAGACGTGTTTGCTTTACTCGCCTATGGTCTATTCTTGTTCCCTAACGTTGATAAGTATGTGGATATCAACGCCATCAGAATCTTATTGATTGGAAATCCGGTTCCAATCAAGGAGGGATGATTATTTGTTATGCACCGTTGTTGTATCAGTGGTATGTCTCGCATCTACCTGGGTCTGATGTTTTTTGGGATCTCGAGAAGAAGCCGCGTTGGGCGCCAAAAATTATGGCTCTCACTCATTTCGGTATTGATTGGTACAATCGAGTTTACTATGACGTGAAGATCATCGATAGCTGTGGTGCTTTTCCTAACGTGCCTCTTCTTGGTACGAGAGGTGGAATCAACTATAACCCTGTTCTCGTGCGCCGTCAGTTTGGATACCCGATGAGGGACAAGCCGAACAACATCCATGTGAGTGGTTTCTTTCTACAGGAAGGACAAGATCATCAGGAAGCTAAGAGGGAGATCAAAGGAGCTTGGCGCCACATCCATAGGAAAGGGAGAGACATGTTAGGACATAGGGGTGCCGTTTCGTTGGAGCCTTACCTACAATGGGTCCGTGCTAGGGCTTGTGCTCTCAATATGCCCTATAAAATCGAGAAACCTTTATTCCCTACCGTTGCATCATCATCTGTTGTTATCCCTATCGCGAATATAGGAGAATACCAAGGAAATCTGGCCAGGATGAAGTCCGAGAGAGATGCTTGGAAAGAAAAGTATAATATGTCTGAATATGAGAATCGAGTCCTGACTCGACAGCTAAAGGAAAAGGAGGATTTACTCTTTATTCAAGACGGCTGGTTCGTTGATCACGATGAGAAACTGCGTCAAAAGGATGCTTTACTGAAGAAGTATGCTAGTGAAAGGAAGAGAAAGAAGGAAGGTTCGGTAAGCGTTGCTCTTATTCCTAATCCGCAAAAGGAAATCATTGATCGACTGGTAGCTGAGAAGAAAGAGATGGAGGACTTTTATGAAGAGAAGATCAAGAAGCTCCGGTTACAGTTGGTGTTTGGTCCTTCATCCGATGTTTCAGAGTGATCTTTAGCTTTTAGTTTTATTGATGTCATTTTGTAAAACCTTGTAAAAGGGCTTTATGCTCCGAAGTTGTAATTTATTGCTTTATTATGGACTTCATGTTTCAAAGTTGTAATTTATTGCTTTATTATGGGCTTCATGCTCCAAAGTTGTAATTTATTGCTTTATTATGGACTTCATGTTCCAAAGTTGTAGTTTACTGCTTTTATTATTGGGTTGTTATCACAAAGTTGTAATTTATTGTTTTGTTTATTCCAAAGTTGTAAGTTGTAATTTGCTGTTTTTGATTAATGGATTGAGTTTTTGTTGTTCCAAATTCCTTTACCATTGATGTGTGCAAAATTATCGAAGTTCCTTGAAAAACTATTAAAATGAATCATCATTTGCATCACACATCATGCATCATTCAACATTCCACTTCACATGTTTTTTTAGAGTCTTATCCTTGTCTCTTTTTCCACTCCAAAGGTTGTCAAGCTGTCTCATCGATACGATACTCGAGCCAATCGTCAGAGAAAGATGGAAGATCTGGAACAGGAAAATCATGAGCTTCGTGGGGAAGTTGCTACCCTTCGTATCGAGATGGAAAAGTTAACTGCGTTAGTGGAAAGTTTGGTGGTTGTTCAGAATCAGCCATCGACTACAGTTGCTGAGATTCAGACTTCAACTCCAGTGGTTTCCGAGATTGTCACCGTTCCAACATCTGTGACTCAAATCAACTCTCCGCTTCAACATCATATGCCGAAAGGTTTTCCGTGGGGAATGCCTTACAACTTTGTGCCAGAGGGGTATCAGCCTGCCGTACAACCTTTATTTCAACCTGCTTTTTCTCTTCCTTAGCCAGAGACAACTGCCTTGCCGCCAGTAATCCCGTCTGTAACACCTTTTCTGCAACCGGTAATGACAACTGTCGCTCCTGTGGTCCACTCCGTGCCATACTTGAATGAACCTATTTATCCTGCCGAGCCTGCTGAAAGTTTGGGTCTTTTTGATAGAATGGAAGAATTTCAAGATCAGTTCCAAGAAATGCAGAAGGAGCTTAGAGCGTTAAAGGGGAAGGATCTGTTTGGGAAGAACATGCATTACCTTTGTTTAGTTCCGAATGTCAAGATTCCAGCAAAATTCAAAGTGCCAGACTTTGAGAGATATAAGGGTGATTCGTGTCCTCGAAGTCATTTGACTATGTACGTGAGAAAGATGTCTATGTATTCCGATGATCATGACTTATTGATTCATTATTTTCAAGACAGTTTGACGGGTGCTGCTCTAAAGTGGTATATGGGTTTAGACAGCATTCGGATCCGCAACTTCAACGATCTTAGCGAAGCTTTTGTCCACCAGTATAAGTACAACGTTGACATGGCACCGAACAGGGATCAACTTCGGGCGATGTCGCAAAGAGACAAAGAATCTTTTAAGGAATACGCCCAGAGGTGGCGTGAAATTGCTGCTCAAATCTATCCACCTCTTGAGGAGAAAGAGATGACGAAGATATTCTTGAAGACTTTAGGTTCCTTTTACTATGAAAGAATGATCGCCAGCGCACCCAGTGACTTCACCGAAATGGTAAGCATGGGCATGCGGTTAGAGGAAGGGATTCGTGAAGGGCGTTTGGTTAAAGAAGGAAGTCTGTCTAGCAGTACTAAGAAGTTTGGAAGTGTTTTCCCGAAAAGAAAAGAGCAGGATGTCAGCGTATTGTTCCCAGGGAGACCAAGGAGAGGTTACTCTCACGTTGCGGCACTCACCCCGGATGTCCGCCCAGCTTTGATGACCCCAGCTCATCAAACCCCACCAACTCAACAACGGCCATTTCAGCAGCAGCCTCGACAACAGGCTTATCCATTCAACAATCAGAACCGTTCACCTAGAAAACCGTAGTTCGATGCCATTCCTATGACTTATACTGAATTGTTCCCTGCTCTTATCAGAAAGAATCTCATAACGACAAAGCCTCCTCCTGTCGCACCGAATAGCACTTCTCCGTGGTACAAGGCGGATCAGTTTTGTGAATATCATCAAGGGTCGCCGGGGCACAACCTTGAGAATTGCTTTGCTCTGAAGGCGGACGTGCAGAGATTGATTAAGAATGGTATCTTGTCTTTCAAGGATGTTAATCCAAATGTTAGAAATAATCCTTTGCCTAGACATGGGGCAGCATCAGTGAATATGGTGGAAGGTTGTCCGGGGAAGTTTCGAGTTTTTCAAGTTGAACACATAAGAGAGTCGTTGATCAGGTTACATCAGAGTTTGAGAAGACTTGCCTTTGTTAGACATCAGCATGATTATGATGTTTGTGAATTTTTTTCAAGAGAGGTTGATTGCCCTATTGTGAAGGAGGATATTCAGAAGTTGTGAGACCAGAGAGTTATCACTATTACATATGACAGAGATCCGGAGGATGAAGTGAATGTTATAATTCCACAATCCAATTTGCCTAAATCAGTAGAGATCGTTTACGACAGTCAGACTGCACCTGTTGATCCTTTGATTATTTACCCACCTGGTCTTGTGCCTTACAACTCAGACCAAGTTGTACCGTATAAGTATAATGCCACAATGATTGAGAATGGGGTAGAAGTCCCTATACCGACAAGACCGTCTTTTGTTAACATTGCTGATGTGAGTAGAGTTACGAGAAGTGGACGTGTCTTTGCAGCAGTACCTTTGAAGAGACCAGAAGTTCAAGTCAGGAGGCCCGTATCGGCTGAAGTTCCAGCAAGAAATGTTGAACCAAGGGTTGAGATAGGCCGATCCAGTGAACCTATCCCTCGCCCTGAGGATGATGAGATTCTGAAGCTTATCAAGAGAAGTGAATATAAGATTGTGGACCAACTTTTGCAAACTCCTTCCAAGATTTCCTTGCTTGCTTTACTGAGAGATTCTGGTGCCCATAGAGAAGCTTTGATGAAGGTCTTGGACCAGGCGTTCGTGGATCATGATGTGACGGTTGACCAATTTGATGGAATTGTGGGAAATATTACTTCGTGTAACAATCTTGGTTTCAGTGATGAAGAACTTCCGGAAGAGGGGAGAAACCATAATATGGCTTTGCATATCTCAGTAAGTTGTGGAAATGATACTTTGTCAAGTGTGTTGGTAGATACAGGTTCGTCGTTGAATGTGATGCCCAAAACTACATTGTCTCGGCTCTCATATCCAGGTGCTCCCATGAGACCCAGTGGGGTAATTGTTAAAGCGTTTGATGGTTCTAGGAAGACAGTCATTGGTGAAGTGGATCTTCCTATAGTAATTGGTCCTCATACTTTTCAAATCACTTTCCAAGTGATGGATATTCGTGCTGCCTACAGTTGCTTATTGGGTCGTCCATGGATCCATGATGCGGGGGCAGTCACTTCCACGCTCCATCAGAGACTGAAGTTTGTGAGGCATGGGAAGCTAGTAATGATCGGGGGAGAGCAGGCTATGGTGGTAAGCCATTTATCATCCTTCTCTTTTATTGATGCTGATGAGGATGTTGGAACCCAGTTCCAAGGTCTATCTGTTTCCAAGAATGAAGTGAAGAAGCAAGGGGCATCCATTTCTTCTTTTGAGGATGCACGACGAGTGGTGGAAAGTGGTTCGGCCGAAGGATGGGGCCAGGTGTTGACTTTGCCCGAGAACAAATCTGGGGAAGGTCTTGGTTTTCGTCCCGTGTCTGCGAGAGTCAAGCAAAAGGTGGTTGTTCGTCCGATTCAAGAGGTTTTCCGAAATGCAGGTTTTATACATCCTGAGGTTGATGCTATCATAGAGGATGATTCCGAGGAGGATTTACCCGATTTTGTGACGCCTGGATTGGCTTGCCAAAACTGGATAGCTGTTGATGTTCCTGTCGTGATGCACCTTTCCGAGTAATGTTTTGTTTTGTTTTTTGAAAAACTTTCGCTCTGCCCAAGGCGAAAAGTATTTTGTGTCGGGCTATGAAAAATAATTCCTTTTGCTCTGCCCAAGGCAAAAGAGAAATGTCTGGGCCCTTTGTTTCAAGTATTTCCCGTCAATGAATAAAATGTTATTTTGTCCACTACTGTTTTTTTTCTCACTTTTCTGGGAAATGATAATGAAAATTAATTGGTAGTAATAGGAAATATAATAATTTTTTGTTTTATTTGCACAAATCGATTTCTAAAATAAAGCATAATCATATGTGCAGATTAATCCATGACTTAACCATCGAAAACAATGATCCTATGCCCTCTCCCAACTTTGAATTCCCTGTGTTCAGAGCCGAAGAAGAGGATGATGAAGAGATTCCTGTTGAAATTTCCCGTTTGCTTGAGCATGATGAAAAGATTATTCAACCGTTTGAAGAACCTGTAGAGTTAGTCAATTTGGGTGATGAAGAAGATAGAAAGGAAGTCAAAGTCGGAGCATTGCTTATCCCGGAAGTCAAAGAGAAAATGTTGGAGCTTCTCAAAGAGTATGTTGATGTGTTTGCTTGGTCCTACCAAGATATGCCGGGTTTGGACAACGATATTGTGGAGCATCGTTTACCGTTGAGACCTGAATGTCCGCCGATTAAGCAGAAACTGAGAAGGACTCGTCCCGATATGGCTGACAAGATTAAAGAGGAGGTTCAGAAGCAGATTAATGCAGGTTTCCTTGTTACATCGGTCTATCCTCAGTGGTTAGCCAATATAGTGCCTGTTGCAAAGAAGGATGGCAAGGTTTGGATGTGTGTAGACTATCGAGATCTGAACAGAGCTAGCCCGAAGGATGACTTCCCATTACCTCACATTGACGTATTGGTCGACAGTACCGCCAAGTTCAAAGTCTTTTCTTTCATGGATGGTTTCTCTGGTTACAATCAAATCAAGATGGCACCAGAAGATATGGAGAAGACCGCTTTCATTACACCTTGGGGAACTTTTTGTTATCGGGTTATGCCGTTTGGTTTGAGGAATGCTGGTGCGACGTACCAAAGGGCCATGACTGCTTTGTTCCATGACATGATGCATAAGGAGATCGAAGTGTATGTGGATGACATGATTTCCAAATCACAAACTGAGGAGGATCACTTGGAACATTTGTTAAAGTTATTCCAGCGTTTGAGAAAGTATAAACTCCGTCTGAATCCCAACAAGTGCACTTTTGGTGTTCATTCTGGAAGACTTCTGGGTTTCATTGTCATTCAGAAAGGTATTGAGGTAGATCCTGATAAAGTCAAAGCTATTCGGGAAATGCCCGCACCCAAGACGGAAAAACAAGTAAGAGGATTCCTTGGGAGACTGAACTATATTTCTAGATTCATATCTCATATGACTGCCACCTGTGGGCCGATTTTCAAGCTTCTCCGAAAGAACCAAGGATGTGTGTGGACAGAAGATTGTCAGAGAGCTTTTGATAGCATCAAAGAATATTTGCTTGAACCTCCCATTTTGATTCCTCTGGTGGAAGGAAGACCTTTGATTATGTACCTGACTATATTGGAAGACTCCATGGGATGTGTGCTTGGTCAATAAGATGAGACTGGAAGAAAGGAACATGCCGTATATTATCTGAGTAAGAAATTCACAGACTGTGAGTCTCGGTACTCATTTCTTGAGAAAACCTGTTGTGCTTTAGCTTGGGCTGCTCGCCGTCTGCGCCAGTATATGATTAACCACACCACTTGGTTGATCTCCAAAATGGATCCGATCAAGTATATCTTTGAGAAGCCCGCCTTATCTGGAAGAATAGCCCGTTGGCAGATGTTGTTATCTGAATATGACATTGAGTATCACACTCAGAAAGCAATCAAAGGGAGTATTTTAGCCGATCATTTGGCTCACCAACCAATTGAAGATTATCAATCCATCAAGTTTGATTTCCCAGATGAAGATGTTATGTACTTGAAAGCTAAAGATTGTGAAGAGCCGTTACCTGAAGAAGGACCTGATCCCGAATCCCATTGGGCTTTAATATTTGACGTAGCTGTGAACTCTTATGGAAATGGAATTGGGGAAATCATCGTCACTCCCCGAGGTACTCATATCCCGTTCACGGCGAGATTGAAGTTTTACTGCACGAACAACATGGCTGAGTATGAGGCGTGTATTATGGGTCTCGAAGAAGCGGTGGATCTAAGGATTAAGATTCTTGATATTTATGGAGATTCGGCATTGGTGATTAATCAGATCAAAGGGGAATGGGAGACTCGTCATCCTGGTTTGATCCCTTACAGATACTATGCTAGAAGATTGTTAACCTTCTTCAACAAAGTGGAATTACATCATATCCCTAGAGATGAGAACCAGATGGCTGATGCTTTAGCTACTTTGTCTTCAATGTTTCAAGTAAATGGTTGGAACGATGTGCCTACGATCCGAGTTATGCGCCTCGATAGACCTGCTCATGTGTTCTCAGTAGAAGAGGTTACCGACGACAAACCGTGGTTCTATGACATTAAACATGTTCTTCAAACTCAAGAGTACCCGCCTGGGGCATCCAATAAAGATAGGAAGACGTTGAGAAGATTAGCAAGCAGTTTCTTCCTCAATGAAGAAGTTTTATATAAGAGGAATTACGACATGGTCTTGCTCAGATGTGTAGACAGACGTGAAGCAGACATGCTGATGCAAGAAGTACATGAAGGATCCTTTGGCACTCATGCCAACGGACATGCGATGGCTAGAAAGATGTTGAGAGCTGGTTACTATTGGATGACAATGGAATCTGATTGCTGCAAGTATGTGAAGAAATGTCATAAATGCCAGATTTATGCGGACAAGATACATGTGCCACCGACTCTCCTCAATGTGATCTCTTCACCTTGGCCTTTCTCTATGTGGGGCATTGATATGATTGGAATGATTGAACCCAAAGCTTCAAATGGTCATCGTTTCATCTTGGTAGCGATCGATTATTTTACTAAATGGGTGGAAGCAGCATCTTATGCTAATGTAACCAGACAGGTGGTAGTCAGATTTATCAAGGATCAAATCATTTGTCGATACGGTATCCCGAGCAAGATCATCACTGATAATGGTTCGAATTTGAATAACAAGATGATGAGAGAGTTTTGTGAAGAGTTCAAAATCGAACATCATAATTCTTCTCCTTACAGACCGAAGATGAATGGGGCTGTTGAAGCTGCTAACAAGAACATCAAAAAGATTGTCCAGAAGATGGTGGTAACTTATAAAGATTCGCATGAAATGCTTCCGTTTGCTCTGCATGGGTACCGTACTTCAGTTTGAACTTCAACAGGTGCAGCCCCATTTTCCTTAGTTTATGGTATGGAAGCAGTACTCCCTGTGGAGGTCGAGATTCCGTCTCTGAGAGTGTTGATGGAAGCTAAACTTTCTGAGGCTGAGTGGTGTCAAAGTAGATATGATCAGTTGAATTTAATCGAAGAGAAGAGATTAACGGTGTTGTGTCACGGTCAATTATATCAGCAGAGAATGAAGAAGGCTTTTGATAAGAAGGTTCGATCACGCGAGTTCAGAGAAGGTGACCTTGTGCTTAAGAAGATATTATCTTTCCAACCTGATTCTAGGGGCAAGTGGGCTCCGAATTATGAAGGACCGTATGTCGTTAAGAGAGTTTTCTCTGGAGGTGCCTTGATTCTCACCAATATGGACGGTGATGAGCTCCCGCGTCCCATGAACGCCGATGCAGTCAAGAAGTATTTCGCTTAGGTTTGAGTTGACAGTTTGCTAAGTTGAAAACCCGAAGGGGCGGCTTAAGCAAGCTTTTGGTCAGACCAGTCTTGGCATTTGAGCATATTTTGGGATTCGAAGTTGTTAGGGAGAATAGTGATCATGGTTTTTGTGTAACCTTTTTATTTCATGTACTATTTCCCAAACTTTTGTAAACCGTTGGAGTCGCATTGTTAGAGAACTACCATATTATTAATGAAATTTGAGCATTTACCTTTTATGGGCAAAATTTTAATTTTTGTGGAAATACTTGAAACAAATTTACTTAAAGTATTCTTATTTTAAAAATGTGTCGTGAATAACGAAAGGAATATTAACAGTTGTTCCGAGGATGGTCAAGCCATGAAATGCAAAACAATACAGTAATTTATCCTTGCATGATGAACATGTTTCGTTTCAAATCGTCATGAGGTGTTGGTTGTGTAAGCTTGTGTTTCTGATGGTACTAAGTTTGGTGACTCCCCAGTTGTTCCAGTTAAGATTTGTTTCAGTTATCTTTGTTTGGGAGATTTCTGAAGTGCGGTACGCTTTGTCTCCTGCCAGTAGTCTATTGGTGTTAGAAGATTGGATTTGAATGATTTTCTCCTCAGAGGATTTGAGCCTTGTAACGTGATACACTCTGACGTTGCTTTGGGGTTCCAGTTCCAGTTATTTTCTGTCCTTTTAAGATTGGCCGAGTATCTATCTTGTCGTGACATCTTATCGTCTTCAAGATATTCCATCTGTTCATTTTGTCAGCATAACATTCATTTATTCATTTACACTTATATCACGCATACGTATTCACATTTGCCATCGATTTTGGGTTGTACTGTGTTTATTCAAACAACGTACATGTTTCTTTCCAAGTAGAAGGTTAGCTTAGGCAGAAAATGTGCTTCCTTTCTAAATTCCCCAACTGAGCTAATCCTCGTGGATGATTTTTGATTTAGCCAACCCTGCCCATTTCTGGATAGGGTGAATCCCCAATCGAATTACTTTCTCATTGGGTGGAGTCTTGTTGACTGTCTTCTCTCTAGTTTATTCCTGGATGAAGTTGTTGTTTCTTGCGTAGGCTATCTCATGATTTTCCCCCAGTGAAGTCGCGACCTAGACGTACGGTGAATTTATTTTGCACATTTATATGTGATCTCCTCGGGAAGGATTGATTCATGATTTTCTTTGACGAAGATTCTATTCTCTGCCAGTGTCATTGCAATTTCCTTCTGAATTATTTTTGGAAAAAAACGACAAGCGGCAGCTCTTCACGAGCAACTTATGCGTTATTACTATTTTTGGAAAACGACAAGCGGCAGCTCTTCACGAGCAACTTGTGCGTTATTATTATTTTTGCAAAACGACAAGTGGCAGCTCTTCACGAGCAACTTGTGCGTTATTATTATTTTTGGAAAACGACAAGCGGCAGCTCTTCACGAGCAACTTTTGCGTTATTATTATTTTTGCAAAATGACAAGCGGCAGCTCTTCACGAGCAACCTGTGCGTTATTATTATTTTTGGAAAACGACAAGCGGCAGCTCTTCACGAGCAACTTGTGCGTTATTATTTTGGAAAACGGCAAGCGGCAGTCTCTTTATTTGAGCAACTTGTACGTTATTATTTTTTGGAAGACAGCAAGTGGCAGCCTCTTTATTTAAGCAGCTTGTATGTTATTGGTATTTTCTTTGGAAAACAACAAGTGGCGGCTTCTTTATTTGAGCAGCTTGTGTGTTATTGACACCCCTGGACGAAAGCAAGTGGCAGCCTCTTTATTTGAGAAGCTTGTATGTCATAGTATCTTTGGACGACAGCAAGTGGCAGCCTCTTTATTTGAGCAGCTTGTATGTCATAGTATCTTTGGACGACAGCAAGTGGCAGCCTCTTTATTTGAGCAGCTTGTATGTCGTAGTATCTTTGGACGACAGCAAGTGGCAGCTTCTTTATTTGAGCAGCTTGTATGTCATAATTTTTTTTTTTTGGGAAAACAGCCAGTGACAGCTTCTTTATTGGAGCGACTTGCGTATCTACAATCTCATTCTTTCAGCAGTAATGAGTATACCTCTGGAAATCTCGCAGAGAAAGTTTGTTATGAATCTTTACCTTCAGAAGTCGGTAATCTGTCGCCAGCAAATTTGATACTCTCTGTCTATCTTTGACTTTGAGTTGTGAACTCACTGTTTTTGGGTCGATAATCTGTTTTATGGTCTATGCAAGATGTCTTCTTTGTTAGGGTCAGAGGTCGTATTCCCTCAATTTTATTCGCTGTCAAGAGTCTGTCGTTTGAAGTCGATAGCTCATTTCCCCAGTAGTGTATAATCTACGTCTCTGTGTTTTGTTGGTGTTTGATTCCTCCAGCATCGTCTTGTCTCATACAATATCTTTCTTTGTGAATTCAATCACTGCATTCATATCAAACATAATGGCGGTATCTTAGGGTAAAAATTTGCCTATTATGTATTTAAGTACCTTCAATCTCGTCGAAACGAAGATTTTAATCTTCATATCTCCGGATAGAAGAAACTTAAATAGGGGCAGCTGTTGTACCCCAAATTTTGACCTAAGATACCATCTCTCATCTGCATCATTACATTGCAAGCGTTTTGATCTATTGATTTTTAAAAATTCATAACTTTTTCAGGTCGAGAGCTGTTTATTTTTGAACGCTGAATTTATTAATCGATCAATGATCAAACAATGTTTATTAATTATTTATTATCTTAAATTTAAATAATCGGAATCTATTTTCGGTTATTATATAATTTAAAGATTTATGAATAATGAAATAAACATTTGAAAAGAGGTTTATTAATTGGTCAACAATGATTATTTAATTATTTATCATTCTAAGTTAAATAATTGAAATTCTATTTTTAATTATTATAATTTAGAGAATTATGAATAATGAATTAAATAATTGAAGTTATTAAGTGATCAATGATGTTTATTTACTTGTTTATTATTCTGAATTTAAGTAATTGAAATTGATTTTCAGTTATTATACAATTTAAAGAATTATAAACGATAAATAAATAATTGGAAAGAAAAAGAATTAATTGGGAAATAATAGAATTTTATTCACTCTATTCTATTTATTACAATTGTTATTTAAATATTGTATTATTTACAAAATATTTATAATGACAATTACATAAAAGTTTAAAGTAAAATAAAAACTATTTTTCTAAGATTCTAATTCTTCATCTTCTATCCAATGCTTCTTTGTCTGCTCGTTTAATTTTACCTGCGAAACAATTAAAAGAAAAAGTCAGAATTGAATAAATAATTAAAAGCAGAAAATTATTTTTAGTGTTCATCATTAAAAGCAAACGGCTGGAATCAGTTTTTACCCTTTTTGCAAATCGCGGGATTTCTCCCGGTTCACAAAAAGGGATGGATTTTATTTTCAAAATGAATGCACAATTTAAAAACATGCACAAATTCATTTTGTTTTCAAAACTGCATAATTAAAAATCAATTGCATTTTAAAAGTCCACAGCATATTTCAAAATCAGCATCATATGCATAATTTTAAACAGCATATGCAATGTACACAAAGAAATTCCAACGTAAACATGCAACCATATAGGAAGAGGCCAAAATAATAGGCTCCTACTATTACATTGCAAGTCAAAAAGAAGTGTGCAGTTTAAAATCAATATGCAAGCATGAAAACATTTCCATTTACATCATTTTCCAGCAGTATTGCTTTTTCAGAACAAATGCATAACATATCATTTTTATGTCAAATTTGCATTGAGGAGAGAGAAGAGAGATAGAAGTATGGTTTTGCAGGTTTTGGTTTAGGCAGGAAGAGATACAAAACAAACTGCAGCAGCATACAATAGGAAATAAGAAAGCATAAGAAAGGAATACAAACAAACTGTTGGAGCAGTGTGGTGCAGGGTATCAAGAAAGATACCAAGATATACAACCTGTAACGTAAACAAAGGCCAAGCAAGTTGTTATAACAACACAAAACCCCTTTCAAAAACATAAGAGAGTTCAACCTGCCTAAAGCGTTCAAAAAACTCAAAAACTACAACATAAACAAAAGATACAACCTGCATTCAAAAGCCCTGTCAAAATCAAAAACCACTCCAAGCATAACAAAAAAAAACTGTCCAGCCAGACCCTTAACCATTTCAAACCATAGCCTACTGCATAAAAAACCAGTAAAACCATAGCCTACTGCATAAAAACCAGTAAAACATATGGCCTAAACGATTAAACCATAACCATTACCAAAACCTTCCACCTACTGTCAAACAAACACCATAACCATTTCAAACCCTACATATAGCATAAACCATATCAAGTACTATGGCCTAAAAACCATCAACCTGCTATCTCATAAACCATCAAACCATATGGCCTAAAAAAAACCATTAACCTGCTATCTCATAAACCACCAACCTGTTCCATAACCTGTTAAACACAAACCTTAACATCACCAAAATCAAAACCAATAAACCTGTTTCAATAACCTGTCACATAACCATGGCCTAAACCAAAACCAGTACAACTTGTAATGGCCTAAACCATCAAGCCTCAAAACCTACTGTATCGCGACCAAAACCAGTGCAACCTGTAATAGCCTAAAACCATAACCCCTTGTCCATCCAACCAAAGCAAAACCCAGGACAATGCAAGTTTTTTATCAAACAATGTCAAAACAGTAACATGTCCAAACACGAAGGCCTCAGACATGTTCATCATTGGCCATAAAAAAAAGCATACAGTAGCAAGGCGAGAAGAAGAAGAAAAGAAGCTAGTCAAAACAAAAGATATATTTCAACAATAGCATTCAAGCATCAAACCTCAAACATTCATCATAGGACAAATTCAAGGCAACTGAGATAGGAAAAGTTTTCAAAGGCAATAGAAGCATACAACGAGGCAACAAAAGAAGAAGAAAATATCACGCAGAGGTCATCATCAAGCCACAAATCAGAGAAAATAAGAACGAAATACCGGTAGTCCGAAGCAAGCTCACGGCGTCAACTTTCCTCGCCCCGGCCTCCTAGCTCGCCCCTACCTCCCTCCTTCTTCTCCAGGTAGCATTTTCACCCTCTTTGTTTTCTTTCATAATACCTCAATAATCATGTGAGAAAAAAATGAAGTAAGAATCAAAACAGAATCAAATCACAAACATGCATTGTAACAAAACCCTAATCGAAATAGAAGACGACTATACCGTAAATCCTCGCCCCCTAGCGTCCATTGGAGGGAAGAAGAAAGTGGAGAAGCTGGTGGCCGTGGAAAAGGACTCAGAAGCGAAGCAAAGGCGAAGAAGACGAACGCATGAACAAGAGAGAGCGGCGCTGTAAACTTTCGGATTAACCCTAATTCAATTAACAATTATGTTTAACCCTAAAAACAGACTATGAAGCATATTGGACTAACCTCAAATGTCAAAGCCCAAACGAATCTTTAATGCACCCCCCCTTCCCTGTCTCTTTGTCTTGGGCCCCTAAAGTCCCTTTGGCCCATACAATTGCCTATCCACACCCTTTAATTTTGATACTCTTTTTTTATTTTATTTTCCTTTAGTTTTTCTCTTAGAATATTATTAGTTTAATTAATTAGTTATTTAATCAAATAATAGATGTGTAATCTAACTAGATAATTTTATTATTTGACCATTTTTTTTATTAAATTTAACCTTAGGCTTACTTTAATAGTTTTAATATTCCTTTTTATTAGATTAAGTTAATAGCTTTTTTTAAGGTTTTAATTTAAGTTTAGAATTATTTAATAATTTTTAAATAATACCTTTATATTAATACTAAAAAAACATATAAAAAATAGAATTTTAAGAACTAAAAAACATTTTTATTTTTTTTATTAATTCTCATTGCTTTTGTCCATATTAAAAATGCAAAAAAAATGAAAACTATTAAAACATTTTATTTTCTTTAATTATTTCTCTTGCGTTATTAATATTAAACAAAAATCTAAAAAGTGCATATTTACACCACTTAGTCTTTTATTTAAATTGTTGTATACCATTTATTTATCATAATTTTCTGTTTACGTTTAAATCCAAGGGAAAAACGATTAAATTTGTCGACTTCATGTCCTCAAGTCTAATCGCGCGAACATTCGCATTTCATTAAAACTTAGGATAATTTTTCCTCAAATATTCAATCTTTTCAAAACTTATACCTTTTAAGCAAAAACTTCGACATTAGGTCGTCGTCTCTTAAAAAACCCGTCCGTACCCCTTTTTTGGTCAAAACAATTTATTTTTCAATCAAACGAACATTTTTAATAAACAGATATTTCAAAAGGTTCCTATAGAGTACTATAGATACATTGGGTGCTAATACCTTCCCACTGTATAACCAACCCCCGAACTATGGATCTCTTTTCAAAACGCCTTGTATTCTTACTTTTTAAAAGTATTATTTTACATTGCATATTTAGGGTTTTATTTCGCTCTTTTCCCTTTTCCCTTGGAAATAATAAAGCGCGGTGGCGACTCTTGCTTTTGTGAGACGAATTAATCAATAATTCGATCTCCGATTTACCCCGCTACATTTTTTATCGCTACAACATTCTTATAAGAAGCTGCTTCTACCCATTTGGTGAAATAGTCGATAGCCACTAGGATGAATCTATGACCGTTCAAAGCACTTGGTTCAATTCTTCCAATCATATCAATTCCCCACATTGCGAACGGCCACAGGGAGGTCATAACATTCAGCGGGGTTGGAGGAACATGAATTCTGTCTGCATATACTTGGCATTTGTGGCACGATTTCGCGTATACACAACAGTCGCTCTCCATCGTCGTCCAGAAGTATCCTGCTCGTAAGATTTTATTTGCCATAGAATGCCCGCTTGAATGAGTGCCGAAAGAACCCTCATGGATTTCCTTTATGATCGACTCTGCTTCGTGTCTATCCATGCATCTGAGCAGAACCGAGTCATAATTTTTCTTATACAGGACGTCTCCTGATAAGAAGAACTTAGATGTTAATCTTCTAAGCGTACGCTTATCACAAATTGTAGCATTTTCGGGATACTCTTGCGTCTCGAGGTACCTTTTAACGTCGTAATACCACGGCTTCTCATCAGTCATATCCTCAGTTGAGAGACAATGGGCAGAAAAGACATGTGTCGGCTCTTTGTACCTGAGGATGCGTATATTAGGCGCCTGATTTGGAAAGCTCACCGAAAACATGGATGCTAGTGGGGCTAAAGCATCAGCCAGCTGGTTTTCATCTCTGGGAATGTGCTCAAAGGTGATTTCCTCAAAAGCGGGTATTAGCTGCAAGATGTAATCTTTGTATGGAATCAAACTAGGGTGCTCCGTTTCCCAATCACCTCGTACCTGATGTATGACCATAGCAGAGTCTCCAAAGACTTCCAGGATCTTGATTTTAAGGTCGATAGCTGCCTCTAGACCCATTACACATGCCTCATACTCCGCCATATTATTTGTACAATCGAAACATAACCGGGCCGTAAACGGTGTATGAATATTATGTGGAGAAGTCAGCACTGCCCCAATGCCATGGCCCGCAGCGTTCGAGGCGCCATCAAATGTAAGAGTCCATCGCTCTTCTGGATCGACCCCATCATAATCATCCAGCTTCATAACATCTTCATCAGGGAAGTCAAATTTCATTGATTGGTACTCCTCTAACGGCTGATGAGCAAGATGATCTGCAAGAATGCTACCTTTGATAGCCTTTTGTGTAACATATTGAATGTCATATTCAGATAAAAGCATCTGCCACCGAGCAAGTCTGCCTGTGAGTGCTGGTTTCTCAAAGATATACTTTATCGGGTCCATTTTAGATATTAGAAGGGTCGTGTATGTCAGCATATACTGCCTCAAACGCCGAGCAGCCCAAGAAAGCGCACAACAAGTTTTTTCAAGTAAAGAATATCTAGATTCGCAATCGGTAAACTTTTTACTTAAATAATAGATGGCGTGCTCTTTACGCCCTGTTTCATCCTGCTGCCCGAGCACACAACCCATGGATCCTTCCAGCACCATCAAGTACATAATGAGTGGCCTCCCAGGCACTGGAGGGATAAGGATTGGTGGCTCTTGGAGGTATTGTCTAATTTTTTCAAAGGCTTCTTGGCAATTAGCATCCCATCGGACATCTTGATTCTTGCGCAGCAATTTAAAGATAGGTTCACAAATAGCTGTGAGATGAGAAATGAACCTGGCTATATAGTTCAATCTCCCGAGGAACCCCCTTACTTCTTTTTCATTTTTTGGTGCTGGCATATTCTGTATTGCTTTTACTTTGTCGGGATCCACCTCGATGCCTCGTTGACTTACGATAAAACCGAGTAATTTTCCAGATCGCACTCCGAAGGTGCACTTATTCGGGTTAAGCCTTAGTCTAAACTTTTGCAGACGCGCAAATAACTTTTGCAGATGGACTAAGTGTTCATCCTCGTTTTGTGATTTTGCAATCATATCGTCAACATACACTTCGACCTCTTTATGAATCATATCATGGAAAAGCATCACCATGGCACGTTGATATGTTGCACCAGCATTTTTAAGGCCAAAAGGCATGACCTTATAACAGTAAGTACCCCATGGAGTAGTGAATGTCGTCTTTGTCATGTCTTCCGGGGCCATCTTTATCTGATTGTATCCTGAAAAACCATCCATAAAGGAGAAAACCGAGGACTGGGCTGTGTTATCAACCAACACGTCAATGTATGGTAATGGGAAGTCGTCTTTTGGGCTTGCTTTGTTCAGATCTCGATAATCTACACACATGCACACCTTCCCATCTTTCTTAGGGACAGGTACGATATTGGCGATCCAATCTGAGTATTCACATACCAACAAAAAGCCTGCGTTCAACTGCTTTTAAACTTCTTCTTTGATTTTGAGAGACATATCTGGACGAGTTCTCCTTGGCTTCTGTTTTATTGGAGGACATTCTGGCTTGAGTGGCAAGTGATGCATGACTATATCCGTATCTAGACCAGGCATATCTTCATACGACCAGGCAAAGATGTCAGAGTATTCTCTGAGAAGCTCAATCAACCCCTTCTTTACGTTATCTTGCAAAGCGGCCCCTATCTTGACCTCCTTTTTTATTGTGTCAGTGCCAAGATTGATGACTTTAACGACTTCTTGATGAGGCAATATCACTTTTTATTCTTGTTTCAATAGTCTTGCCAATTCCTCCGGAATTTCACAATCTTCCCCACTACCCTCATCAGCTTGGTCATTCGGATTCCCAAGGATATTGGTGCAAGGAACTGTAACATCACCGTTTTTCATGGAATTTGAGGCAGACCTGCATGATTTAATGAATCGTGCCTTATTTTAGAATATGGATGCGAATTGGAAAATGGTTAAAGAGTTAAAAAAAATTGCCATTTTATTTTACGAAAATAAGGAAAGATAGAGAGCAAAAATTGTATGCAAAGAATGACATTGTATTCAATTTTTTAAACAAACATAGAAACATGAGGGGCCCTCTTCACAAGCCGTCAACATGCTTCGGGCAAAAGCATGTGACTTATTTAAAACAAGAACATTACATGTCAAAGAAAACCACTTCGGGAATATCAGTGGCAGTCCAATTGCCGAGCTCTTGATCAGGCGCAATCTGGTAGATGTACTGAGCCATATCTGCATCGTCTTCATCATCAATTGCATGGATCTGTCCTTGAGCCTCCGGACCAGCCTTAACAAATACCTTTGAAAGCGTAGGAACTTGCTTTCCCTTTATCATAATTGGATTCGTACCAACACGGTCTGAAAACGGGGACCTGAACCCAAGTCCAGACTTGTCTTGCTTTTCGCGCACTTCTATCACTTTGCCCCGGTCTCCATTAGGGACTCCAGATTCCACAATAGCTTTGGCATCTCTCAAGGAAACCATCGGAACTCCAGAATTCTTTATACTTTCCAGCGTAGTGGGGACTCTGTCAACAGAAACAATTTCCAAGGCCTGAAAAGGGGTTTCATGAACTTCCCCGTCTACTTCGACATAACGGAAGGAAGTAACGTTGTTAATCACGACATCTTCCTCTCCGCCAATAATGACGACCTTATCTTGAACGATGAACTTCAAACGTTGGTGCAGGGTTGAGGTAACGGCCCCTGCCACATGGATCCACGGGCGCCCTAGAAAGCAAGTGTAAGATGGACGAATGTCCATGACATAGAACGATAGGTAGAACACGTGGGGGCCGATTTTGATGGGTAAGTCAACTTATCCTTCTATAGATCTCCTCGACCCATCAAAGGCTTTGACTGTCAGCATACTGGGTTTCATCATCACTCCGTCCATGTTTAGCTTGAGCAGAGTATGTTTAGGCATCACATTCAAAGAAGACCCAATGTCTACTAAGACCCGAGACATTATAGTATCTAAGCACCTAATGGAAATATGCAGCGCCTTATTATGAGCCCGACCCTCAGGAGGGAGCTCGTCATCACTGAAGCCTACACAGTTTCCTGCAGAAATATTTGTAACAACCCCTTCGAATTGGGCCACAGAGATCTCAGGATTTACATGGGAACCATGTAGAATTCTCATCAAGGCGGTTCGATGAGCTTCGGAATACAGGAGGAGGGATAAGATTGAGATTTTTGCGGGCGTCTGATTCAGCTGGTCAACCACCTTGAAATCACTCTTCTTGATTACCCTGATTAACTGCTCCACCTGTTGTTCAAAAGACGTCCCAGGAGAATCATTAACTGCCTGATTCCCTTTATCTCTCACAGGAATCTCTTTGATAACTTCCTCAGGAGGTGGTAGAGTAGGAGAGAAGACTCTCTCGCTTCGAGTTATTCTACTAGTCCCGGCGATGTTGGTTACATTCTTATTTTCAATCGGCGGACAAACAACTTTCTTTCCCCGAATGTAAACGGCATTGTATTCCCATGGCACTGCCCTGTTATCAGTTAACGACTCAGGAACAGAACTTGGAAGTGTTGATGCTTGGGTTGGCAGGGGAGCAACCAGATTCAGATTTGGTGCAGGGAGCGCTAGAACTTGTATAACCAATGGAACTCTTGAAGTATCCCTCTGAGCATTGGCCGGATAATACGGGATTTCCAGAATAGCGACATCACCTTCGGGAACGACTTTCTCAACTCTAACAACCCCTTCGTCCATCAATTTCTAAATGGAATTTTTCAAATTGTCACACTCGTCTGGATTGGATGAGAATTTCAAACAAAAACTATGAAGCTCTTGTAGAACTTTCTGCTGTAAAAGATGCCCTCTTAGGACTGCCATTGACATCTCAATCTCTTCAACTTGAGTCACTAAGTCATGGTCATTGTCAAACCCAATAGCATTGGAAGCAGCCCCATGGTGGGGAGGCATAGGATTATTCTGAACATTAGGGCCTATAGGAGCGAAGCTTAACTCCTTGGCATCTAAAAGAGATTGCACCTTGTATTTTAAAGCTTTGCAATTTTCGATCGAGTGGCCTGGAGCACCCGAATGGAATTCACAACGTGCGTTAACATCATAACCTCTTGAGAGTTCTGCTGGCGGAGGAGCTAACTCTCGAAGTTGTACTAACTGACCGGCTAGCAATTGTGGAAGCAACTGAGCATACGACATCGGGATTGGATCGATCCTCCTTTCGGGGTACCTTTGCTGCCTTTGTTGACCCCTCTGCCCCTGGGGCCTTTGGTTCTGTTGATAGTTTCGCGGCGGTGCATACTGTTGTTGAGGAGTAACAGCAGGGGTTTGGTAATACGGAACCTGTACAATAGCTTTCCCTTTATCATCAGAGGTATTGCTTACCCTTCCTTCTTTTTTCTTGACGAAACTGCTAGAGTATGGTTTCTTCCCACCAGCTGAGTTGTTGTTACCATTTGTGCCAGATGCGCCCGGAATAGTTCCTACCTTAACACACATTTCAACCCGTTCCCCGACGATGACCATATCTGAAAACGAGTCAGAAGTACTACTGAGCATATGTTGCAAATACGGGCCTCGAAGGGTACTCGTGAACAAATCCACTAGTTCTTGATCTAGGAGAGGAGGTTGAACTCTTGCGGCCAAACTGCGCCATCTCTAGGCGTACTCTTTGAAAGACTCACCGGTCTTTTGAGACATACTCTGCAGCTGCGCACGGCTGGGTGCCATGGCAGTGTTGTAGTGATAATGTTTTAAGAAAGAATCAACAAGCTCACTCAAATTACTAACATGAGTTTGTTACAACTTCATGTACCACTCTAATGGAGCTTCAGCAAGACTGTCCTGAAAGAAATGCATAAGCAATGGCTCATTGCTAGCATAAGCAGCCATCTTTCTGCAGTAAGATAGGAGATGAGTCTCTGGGCATGTAACCCCCTTATACTTGTCGAAATCAGGTACCTTAAACTTCAGTGGAATCACAACCCCTGGAACTAAACACATAGCAGCGACGCTGAATCCTGGTTTCTTAGAAGTCTCCATAGCCTTTAAGCGTTCTTCCAAAGCCTTGTACATCTTAGAAGTTTCATACAAATCAGCCGTAGAATCCTTTACAGGGTCATCGAGATCAATGACATCATGGTGGTCATCCATAATCAGTCGTGGGTTCTCCTTAGGAATCCCCCCATGGTCATTTTTGGGTCCACCATTCTCGGATGTGGAGGCACCGTCTACCAGTTTTGTGACGCTTATTCTGAGTTCTTCCTGCCCCTGGATGACGGCATGAAGAGTTTCCATGAGTTGATTCATCCGGTCACCCATAGTGTCTATGTCTTTACGGAGAGAGGCCTGGTTCTGCTCAATCTGTTCCATGATCCTCAACTTGTTGGCTCGAGTGCAATAAGGATGTAAGGAAGTCGTCTTGTAGATTCTCTAATAAAAAGGCAAAACCGTCATATAAGAATTCCCGCCAGAAAACCTGCAATTCATGAAATGCATGATATGTATGATGTATGAAATGATTGTCCACTCTGGCTCTCCATGGTTTAATTACCGTCGGCCGTAATCGAGCAACATGATGACAAGAACGACCATATGAAGAAAACATCCCAAAAATAAGAGAAATTCTCACAGGATTGAATATAAGAAGGTTATGGGAGTATAAGATGGGCAACTCTGTTTATTGGCAATAATAATGATCATTTCGGGGGTAGGCTACTATTTTTCATTTATACCGCTTAGGCTCAAATAAAGTGCCTTAGCGATAGTTTCAAAATCGTGCCCCTGCCAGATTTGGCAACAGGTAGGTTCTCAGCAAAGAGGATCGTCCTTCCGGAATTGGAACAATTTGACAGTCCTGGAATGTGTAACCTGTAGCTATAAGACTGAAGTAGGGTCAAAAATGACCAAAATGGTCCTTTAGACTCTTCGAAGAAGGCCAAGAACTTGAGCGGAAAACTTGAGTAGTATAGATAAATATGATTGTCTCCTTTGGTTCTTTTGAGAACATCACTGTTGCCAAATGTTACTGACGAAAATTATGCCAAAGAGGTATCCAAAGTGGACATGCATATGCAAGGTTGATAATTTCATCTTTCTGACATTTATTTTTTTTTTTGAGAAATAAAGATGTTATGATGCAAATGCAAAATGACCATGGGGTTACTACTTCCATGATACCAATTTATGCTGTACTGCCTCCGCGTAATATGTGAGTATCAGGATCTTAGGTCCGGAACATAAACCATATAATCTTATGAACAGATTCAGGACTCAGAAAATAAATCTGAGAACCTCCTAATCATTGACAGAATTCCAGAGCATATCCATTAGAACCGATAGTCGCTGTTTGGGTACAGTCACTATCCGAATATGAGTAACCATCCGAACACAGTCACCATCTGTACCTGTAATAATAATTCCCTCCCCGCTCACGGTGAAAACTAGGTCAGGGTAAGGCAATGGTAACTCAGAATCGAGGGTACTCCTAAAAAACTATCGCTGTATCACCTAAGTGAAAACGATAGCCCCTCATTTGTACCTCATCTGAGCGTGGACGACATGGCGGCGATAGCGAGACCTAAGTCAACTAGCCGTTCATGTTCCACTTTATTCCTAGGGTTCCTATGGTATACAACTCTGGCCTGGGTATTGGGCTTTTTACCTCATAGTAACACCCACCCAACAAGAAGCAGATCCAGTACAATAGTAGTATATGGAAGACAGTAAAATGCAACGCATACGTATGCTCAAGTATATACAAACTGAATGAATAAACTGAAAGCTTAAAGATAAACACCCAAATGAAAGAAAGCAAGAGCTAGGAGCGACTCCAGGATGGACCAGCATTTGCTTGACCTGTCCCCAGTGAAGTCGCCAGCTGAAACAACCGGCTGAAAATCATCAAACAATGAAGTCGCCATCGAACGTCTTTTATCCCACATGTAGGGAAAGGTAAACATCGAGAAAACCTGAGAAGGGAGAAGTCACGGTCTTGCGACCGAGAGATCGGGTAAGGGAGTCTGTTATGCGAGGGGAATGTATTAGCACCCCACACGTTCGTAGTACTCTACGGTATCCACTCTTGTTATCTATCTTATGGGTGTGTTTAAACTATGCTTACTGTCTACTATATTGCTAAAGGGAGAATGCATGCAAAAGAAAGGGGGAAAAGAATGTAGGGAAAATAAAATTGTGCTCGCCTAGGCCCAACCCCAATGCCTACGTATCCTTTTTGAGGAATCAGAGCTACCGTAGTTCGGCTTATATGTTTTTGTTTGTTTGTGTTTTTTATGGACAATGTTAATTCCTCCTTCTGCCGCAGCTCGACCTTTGGAGACTTATGCGTTAGCACAGAAGTAAATTAATCATGTCCTTACCTGAAAAAGGTTTTAGAGAAAAGGTGCTCGAGCGCACAAAATGGTTTGAATTTGTTTTGTATTTTTGTTACCTTGAAAAAGGGTTTAACTATGATTAGCATATTTTTGATTTGCTAAGAAAATGAGTTTTTGTTTTGAATGCAAGGATGCAAAGAGGGGAAGAAAAGAGTCTAAGGGAGACTAGCCTATTTCTAAACCTAATGTTATCATACAATGGTAGCCCTATGTCAAGGATGAAAGGGGAAGTTTCTACCTAATGTTAGCATGCGTGGTTTGCAACCTAAGGTCTAACTTGCGTCCGAATGGAGCGAGTGCATCCTAAGGGAACATGGTATATACAAGGATAAAGTAAGCAAGCCAGCAAAGAACACCTAAAGAGATCCTGCCTAGGTTAGCATGTCTAAGAAAAGTCTAAAAAACTATCCTATATGGAGCATGAAATGAGAGCGAAGTCGTGATCTCAATTTTTAAATTGAGTGACTCATCGATCAACAAGAAAGTAAAGAAAGCGATAAAGTCCTATAGGGAGCATGTACTGAGAGCGAAGTCGTGATCTCAATTTCTAAATTGAGTGACTCATCGATCAACAAGAAAGAATGGTAAGCGATAAAGTCTTATAGGGAGCATGCAATGAGAGCAAAGTCGTGATCTCAATTGCTAAATTGAGTGACTCATCGATCAACAAGAAAGTAAACAAACACAAGCACAACACATATAGCAAATGAAGTGCGGAATGCCTGCTACAGGTCTTTAAACAGCGACTTCGAGCGCACGCTCTTTATTTCCTACTTCACATGATATCTAGAAAGTGGTAAATGTAATATTACAACAAATGGCCTGAAACCATACTAAATGGATAATAAAAATCCGCAAAAACCAAGTCAAAGCATGGCGGAAGCTCGGAGGGCGCCACAAACTAGCATCAACAACAAATAGCGTCAGAAGTGTGAACAACATATGCAAGCAAAGCGTATCCGTCACCAAAGAGAATGGTATCCCAATTTCTTCTCAAAGTATGCACATCTCACAGAATTTGTTAGTAGATAACAACAAAATCAAATGTGATAATGGAAATTAACAATATGCACAAAAATGAAGTATGAATATGTACAACACAAAGCAAACAAGTCAAAGGGAGCATAAAATAGCATTCCGGACAGCAACCTCGTACTCATGAAAATAGGTGCAAAAACCGGTTTAGAAACATCCAAACTTGCTATCGATATCGAAGAAATGCTCAAATAAGTATAACAATGCATATTCACAAATAAAAACTCAATGCACATGCGAAATACAAGTTCCGGACAGCATTACGCATATTTTGAAATTCATCACAAATCGATTTGGAAATCAAAGTTTTAGTACATTAATCTTGATAATTAGCATGAGAGGGTTATCCAGAACTTGTACATGAACATGTAACCTCAAGATTTGATCTAAAAATCAAGAATTAAAGTCTTAAAACCACATGAATTTAATATATCGAAATTTAATCAACAAATTGCAAATTAACTCCAATTCATGAGTTTAAGTATTTATGCCAAAAGTGTGATGAATAGGAATCAACTCACAATTTGCCAAACACAAAAGTTGTGAATCAAAATGTATTCCGATACGCTAAATTCACAAAGTTCTCAAACAATTAGTTAAAACCAAATGATATTACTTGACATCAAAGTAAGAGTTAACACACAAAAAGTATCACAATTCAACAATGAAATACAAGATAATATGAAAAAAAATTGAATCGAAAAGTTAGAAAATTAATCGAAAAGCATCCGAAATCAACCGCAAAAATTAAGGCGGCATAGAAACATGCCAACGGTTCCAAAAATTAACTCGGTTTGGCCAAATTCCGTTCCGAAATATGATTTTAGAAACTGCTACAGTAGCAGAAAAACAGAACGAAATTTGTCCGAATCAAAAAAATACTCGCGTGAGAGATTCCGGATGGCTCAAGAAAATCGTTTTTCATTAAAGAAAGTCGGAAAAACTCAATACGAATCAAAAGTTAGAGCAAAAACACCAATTATGTCAAGCTTTGTCATTTACCAAGTATTGAGATATTTTCTATCAAACTCAATCAAACTTACTTCAAAAATATTTAGCAATAACATTTGAGTCCATTAGAAATTATCTCAATTTATTGAAATGGAAAGCAATAAGTAATCAACCAAAAATTGGTAAAAGATTAGATTATGTCAAGAATTAGTAACTTGAGATCATATGCAAAAAATACATTTTAAATGCACAAAAATATCAATGATCATCAACCAAAAATAATTGAAAACATGTAGTAAATATTGAAAATCAAAGATTAGGCCTAAACTAAACTAAACTAAACTAATTGTTAGTTTATGTTACAACACCTAAATCAAAGTTAGTGTTAGAATCTACCTAACCTAAACTATTAACAAATTCTACATCAAGAATTAAAAACTAGTGTTAATCTAATCAAAAGTTCAAAATCTCAAACTAATGTTAGTACTAACTAGTTTTCTATAGCTAGTTCAACTTAAACACTAGTGTAACTATACCTAGGACTAAAAATCAACACAACAACACTATGTCAACTTCAAGTTACAATCAAAATCAATTTATCAAGTTTAATTAATCACTTATTTCAATAAGCAATTTAATAAAATGGTATTAAATTCTCAATTCAAATCAATTCTCAACAATTAAGTCTCAATTACACAATTAAAACATCAATCAACACAAAATCAAGAAAAAGCACTTATTCCAAAAAATCACTTATTTCAAAAAGCTCTTAATTCAAGAGAACTCACCGATAGAAGTGAAGAGGAGGCTTAGGTATAGAGATAGCAACGAACGGATCGACAATCGGAGGATAATTGCTCTTGATCTTGACTTTTGGATCTTGATGAAGTTGTTGTTGTGTTCTTGATGAAAAAAGTGTAGAACCTTGATTTGATCTTTGAGAGAATTGAGAGAAAAGTTTTGATTGTTTGTAGAGATTTTTTTTCAATTATGAGAGAAATTGGAGTAAAAAGAATATATAGTATGGGCTTATGTGAGTGAATTTGGTTAATGGGTCTCAAATATTCATAAATATTAATGCAGAATTTTAATTCACTTGAGTGCGATACTTTCCAGGCAAATTCGTAGGAATCTCGGTGTGACTTTAGAAGTTGAAATGTGAAACTAAAATGTATCCAACGTCGAGAACAACATCATGTCCGAAGATGAGCTCGATCAGATAAACGGTGATTTAGTTATGATTTTTTGAAGTTTCGTCTCAGATGAAAATATTTCTCGGTTCAGGATTTTCAACCACGTTGCGCGCGCTTCAGACCAAAAACGAAGGCCTTCGGGATACCGCTCGAATTGGAAAACTGAAAGAAATATTTAACCAACTCAATTTGTGAACCAATGCCACTCGAACCGGATCGATACGATAAGAATCGACCGAGTTATGATTTTCTGAAGATGAAGTCGGTGAATATTTGTCATTATTTTCTCGTGCGAATATATTTGATAAATTCATATATTCGAAGACTCTCTGGGTAGAACTGGCTTCCGTCCGTGAGATATGAAATGTAGATGACATCAAGACGGAATTTTATCCACCGGAACAGGTTCAAAACGATAAACGGTCTTCGAGTTATGAATTTTTTAGTGTGCGAAAACTGCACTTTCAGCACCTTTTTCTTTGTATTTTTCACCATATAACTTCCAAAAGAACCGCGTATCTGGAGACTTTCCTTTGAGAATTAGCTTTTGGTCCAAACACAAAAATTGAATAGAACATCGAGACGGTTTCAAATCCTCATGAATCAACCCAAAACACCATTCCAAGCTGGAGATGCGAATTTTCAAACTCTGATCAGTAAAAACACTGTTTCCAATTCGCACTGTTTTAAATTCACCGAAAACAACCAAATCTTCCACAACTCAAACATGCGTTGAAAAATTACGATAGCTTTGTTGTCTTGATAAAATACCTTGATCCCATGAATACGGAAACAATGAGATGCATGCATGTGTTAGATGACCTAATGAAGGTTATGTACATGAGGAAAGTGCGAGAATGCGTAAACCAGACAAAAGTAAAAGGGTAGGACAAATTTGGGGTATTACACAAGGGTAATCTTCGGACCCTCAAATGCTCCTAAGGTTACTCCTGTGCCGGTTAACATATCTGTGCGAACTCCAGTGATTGAAGAAATTGTTACTCCCGTAGTTGTACCCTCTGCTGTTGCTGCAGATAAAGGTAAGGGGATCTAAGAAGCGCCCGTCAGCACGAGGGCTCATCCTTTAGTCATCCCCGAGACCACTCAAAAGGAAATGGAGGAGATTTTAAAAATAATTAAGAAAAGCGACTATGATGTCGTAGAACAACTGGGGCAAACCCCTTCAAAGGTCTTTATGCTGGCCTTGTTGCTCTGTTCCGAAGCTAATGCCAAAGCCTTGATCAAATTCTTAAAGACGGCCCATGTGCCTCAGGAAACCTCCGCGGACCAGTTCCAGGAGTGTGTATCCAGCTTAACAGCCGACAATAGTCTTGGCTTCTCCGATGTCGATTTAACATCTAAGGGGAGAAAGCATAATGACGTGTTGCATGTCTCGGTGGAAGGCAGAGGGACTACTCTTGCTCACGTTCTGGTTGATACTGGGTCGCCTTTAAATATCTTGCCTAAAAAAGCATTGGATAAACTAGATTGCCAAGGTCTAATTTTGAATCCCAGCAACATCATTGTCAGAGCCTTCGATGGTTCTAAACGGATGGTCCACGGGGAGGTGGAAATCCCGATTAAAGTGGGTACAGAAACTTTCAACTCCACATTTTATGTCATGGACATCCGTCCCTCCTACTCTTGCTTATTAGGAAGGCCCTGGATTCATCATGCTGGAGCCGTTACATCTACTATGCATCATAAGCTTAAGTATCTTGTCCAGGGGAAAATTGTGACAGTTTGTGGCGAGGAGGAGTATATGATAAGCCATCTGAATTCATTCCGCTATGTTGAATTAGATGGTGAATTCATCGAGACCCCCTTTCAGCACTTTGAAGAGGTTTCTCTTGAAGTTGCGGTAGCCAAGACAATGACTTTTGTGCCCATCATTACCAAACTTGTGTCCCGAATGTCATCCCTTAAAGATGCGAAGGTTGTGATTGAGGAAGGAGGAAGCACAGTATGGGGTCAACTGTCAGATTTTCCTTACAAAACAGATAAGTTCGGCTTGGGTTTCACTGCTGCTAGTCAGAAGGTTGTGCGTCGCTCCCGTGCTGGAGGGCCACCGGTGAAGATCACCCATCATGGAGTTCATGCTTTGGAGGATGATGAAGAGGAGAGCAATTTTGAAGACTGGATCTTTCCAACTATTGAGGGAGGGTTGAACAACTGGGAGGCGAAATACTTCGTTCCCATTACTTTCATCAATCAGTAATTTATCTTTCGAACATTTTCTGTTGGTATGTAATAATTTTTAAACAATTCGTACACTTTTTGCCTTATGCCTTACCCGAGGCATATAGATCCATTTGTAAGGGTTTGATTTTTCATCTTCATATGCCATTTTAATGAATCATGGACGTTTTCATATATAAACTTTTGTGTTCATTGTATTTCTTTGAACATTTTATTTGTTTAAAGGTGGCTATCCCTTACACACGCCCACACTCACAAAATGCAGGTACCCATCCACTCCGGATTCCATGGGTAACAATTCTGCTATGGCCTTCAGTGACTCAGAAGATCTGGTCAATCATGCCGAATACGAAAGTGATGAAGACTATGAAGTGCCTGGAGAGTTGGATAGACTGCTGCAACAAGAAGAAAGGGTTATCCTACCTCACGAGGAGTTGTTAGAGATTATCAACTTGGGAACAGAGGAAGACAGAAAGGAGGTTAAAGTGGGTGCCAACCTAGAGCCAAATGTCAAGGAGCGCTTAGTTCAGCTATTGAATGAATATGTTGATATTTTCGCCTGGTCCTACAAAGACATGCCGGGACTCGATACAGATATTGTGGTTCACCGTCTCCCTACAAGAGAAGATTGTCCACCAATCAAACAGAAAGTACCCTGAATGAGGCCCGATATGTCTGAAAAGATCAAAGCTGAAGTGATGAAGTAGTTCAATGTTGGCTTCCTTGTTGTTACTTCCTATCCATAATGGGTTGCTAACATTGTGCCCTTTCCTAAGAAGGACGGCAAAGTCAGAATGTGCGTGGATTATAGAGACTTAAACAGGGCCAGCCCTAAAGATGACTTTCCACTACCGCACATTGACATCTTGGTTAACAACACAGCTCAACACAAGGTATTTTCTTTCATGGATGGATTTTCAGGGTACAACCAGATCAAAATGGCCCCCGAAGACATAGAGAAGACTACTTTTGTTACGCAATGGAGTACCTTCTGCTATAAAGTGATGTCGTTCAGACTGAAGAATGCTGGGGCAACCTATCAACGCGCCATGGTGGCTTTGTTTCATGATATGATACATCTTGAGATAGATGTTTACGTAGACGACATGATAGCCCGTTCACAAACTGAAGATGAACACCTCGACCATCTGTAAAAGCTATTTGTCAGATTGAAAGAGTACAAGCTCAGACTGAACCCTAACAAGTGCACTTTTGGAGTCAGGTCCGGTAAACTTTTGGGATTCATCGTCAGTAACAAAGGCATCGAGGTCGATCCTGCCAAAGTCAAAGCTATACAAAAAATGCCGGCCCCTCGCACTGAGAAGGAGGTCAGAGGTTTCTTGGGACGCTTAAACTACATTGTGAGGTTCATCTCTCACCTAACCTCTACCTGTGAACCAATCTTCAAGCTGTTGAAGAAAGATTAGGTGGTTAAGTGGAACGATGACTGCCAAGTTGCTTTTGATAAAATCAAGGAGTATTTGTTGGAACCTCCTATCTTGATGCCACCCGTCGAAGGAAGGTTGTTAATCATGTATCTGACTGTCCTGGAGAATTCAATGGGGTGCGTACTGGGCCAACATGACGAGTCTTGCCGAAAAGAGCATGCTATTTATTACCTTAGCAAAAAGTTTACCAACTGTGAGACTCACTACTCACTGCTCGAGAAAACTTGTTGCGCTTTGGTATGGGCTGCTCGCCGGCTAAGGCAGTATATGTTGACACATACCACTTTACTGATCTCTAAGATGGATCCGATCAAGTACATCTTCGAGAAGCCTGCTCTATTCAGAAGAATTGCTAGATGGAAGATGATCCTCACCGAATATGATATACAGTACACGACCCAAAAATCCATAAAGGGGAGTGTGCTAGCCGATCATCTGGCCCATCAAGTTGTCGAAGATTACCAATCCATGAGGTTCGACTTTCCCGACGAGGATATCATGACTTTGAGCAACATTGAAGAGAACAGACCGTATGACGGACCTGAACAAGGATCCCGATGGACTCTGTACTTTGATGGTGCCTCTAACGCACTTGGAAATGGTATCGGCGCGGTACTTATTTCTCCAGAAGGTTGCCATACACCTTTCACTGCTAGACTCTACTTCAGCTGCACCAATAACATGGCCGAGTATGAAGCTTGTATCTTTGGTCTCAAGGCCGCTATCGACTTGGGAATCAAACCATTGATTGTATTTGGGGACTCAGCTTTGGTTATCAGTCAAATCAAAGGAGAGTGGGATACTAAACACCCTAACCTCATACCTTACAAAGAACATGTCCTGACATTGTTACCACATTTTGAGCAGATCACCTTCGAGCACTTCCCGCGAGAAGAGAATCAGCTAGCAGATGCGCTAGCTACAATGTCATCCATGTTTAAACTTAACTGGGATAATGAGGCTCCTCAAATCACCATTGAATGGATGGATGAACCTGCCCATTGTCACGAGATTAATACCGAAGAAGTAATAGACCGACCCTGGTTTCATGACGTCAAAAGGTATCTCAAAGCACAAGAATACCCTGAAGGAGCTTCAGTCAACGACAAAAAGTTCTTAAGAAGGTTCACGGCTAAGTTCTTTTGGAGCAATGGTATCCTATACAAGCGCAATCATGATTGTGTCCTGCTCCATTGTGTGGACAAGGTTGAAGCTGAGCAGATCATGGCTGAACTACATAATGGCAGCTTTGGCACCCACTCAAGCAGTCATACGATGGCTAAGAAGATTCTAAGGGCAGGCTATTACTGGCCTACCATGGAAGCTGATTGTCATCAGCATTCCCGTACTTGTAATAAATGCCAAATCTATGCTGACAAGGTACATATACCTCCAGTTCCTCTCAATGTCTTAACAGCTCCTTGGCCATTCGTGATGTGGGGAATCGACATGATTGGAGAGATCAAGCCTACAGCATCCAATGGACATCGTTTCATCCTGGTGGCCGCTGATTACTTTACCAAGTGGGTCGAAGCAGCTTCCTTCGCCTCCGTTACAAAGAATGTGGTTTCCCACTTCATCAAGCAGAACCTCATTTGCCGGTATGGTATCCCCGACAGGATCATCACTGACAATGGTACAAATTTGAACAATACTATGATCACCGCTCTGTGCGAGCATTTTAGGATTCAACATCACAATTCATCTCCCTATCGGCCTAAGATGAACGGTGTTGTCGAAGCTGCGAACAAAAATATCAAGAAGATCATTCAAAAGATGACAGTCACCTACAAGGACTGGCATGAGATGTTACCGTTTGCTCTGCACGGGTACCGTACCACGGCACGTACTTCAACTGGGGAAACACCTTATTCTTTGGTATACGGCATGGAAGTTGTCTTACCTATCGAGGTTCAGATTCCCTCCTTGATATTCATGAAGGATGCTGGTTTGAGCGAATACGATTGGATTCAGACCCGGCTTGATCAACTTAACTTGATTGACGAGAAGCGATTTAATGTTGTTTTCCATGGTCAGGCGTATCAAAAACGAATGATCAAAGCTTTCAACAAGAAAGTCAGAAGACAAGTATATCAAGTTGGGGATCTTGTAATCAAGCGGATCATCTTGCCGCAAAGTGATCCCAGGGGCAAGTGGACTCCTACTTACGAAGGACCATTTGTGATCAAAAACATCTTTTCTGGTGGGGCAATGATCCTGACCACCATGGACGACGATGACCTGCCGCACCCTGCGAACGCAGACATAGTCAAAAGATACTACGCATAAACGACCCGGCAAGTTGAAAACCCGAAAGGGCGACTTGGGCAAAAACGGGCATCCCGGTGAATCGAAAACCCGAAAGGGCGGTTCAGGCAAAAATTAGGGATAAATATAAAAAATCTGTACACCCCGCAAGTAGAAAATCAGAAAGGGCGACTTGGGAAAAAAAAGGGTTTCCCGGTGGACTGAAAACCCGAAAGGGCGGTCCAGGCAAAAGTTAGGGAATTAAAGCGTATGATTATGTCTCGTCGGATCACTTTAAGGACAATCTCTTCACAGACAAGCTCCGGGCTTCTGATCAACTCAATCATCGTCGGACAAAGCAACGAATGGTCAAGATATCCAGAGTTACGAGGGCTATAGCAGAATGGGAACCCCATGGAATTTTTACACATAGCCATCTTTCTTTGTATAAATTTTTCTCAATTTTTTACGATAACATTCTCTTACTAGGATGTCTGTCTCCTTTGTACAAAATACTTACACAAAGTTAATACAAAGATACTTCAAAGTGCACAAAACTATTTGCCTTTTATTTTTCTTTACACTTGTGTTTTATTTGAAAACGTCCAATGGTTTATTAAATGAGCATATGCATTTGAATATAATCATTGTTTACAAATAAACGAAAATGGGAAAGAATAATTATTGATAGGTTGGAAGTATAGGAAAACGTCTTTAGGCTATTCCAAGTGAAATTCCCTACAGTACATCATCGAGGTCCCCAGTGGAGCCAAAATCTTGAAATATATGCCCTCGCGGAGTTAAATTTCAAAATCCCCACCAAAACCAAGTTTCCAAACTCCCAATCCCCAGCGGAGCCAGAAAACTTTGAACTGCAGATCCTCAGCAAAGATGAAACTTTCTTCCCCAACAAAGTCCAAAACTTCAACCCTTAAACCCCAGTGCAAGACCATCAAGTTTCCTCCAATTCCCCATGAAGTTGTCTTAAAACCAGAAAATTCCCCTGCAAGTTATCTTAGAAACCTGACGAAAGTTTCGGATAATTCCTCAGTAAATTGGCATACAACCCAAGCTCTTGAAAACTCTCCAACATGATAAATTTTCTCCCCACATAGTTTTTTTCCCAATAGATTGAATATTCTCAATCCCCAACCACAGTCATCAAGTTTCTCGGGACTCCCCAAGCAGGTTTCTCAAGCAGCACTCGGCATTATTCTTACAACGGAATGTCTATCATGTTCCAACTTCAAAGGATTTGAAGGATCCCTATATTCCCAGGAAAGTCGTGAAGGATTCTCACATTTCTACAGAAGTTGTCAAAGTTCTTGTTAATCCCCACAAGTTGCCAAAGATTTTCTATCCCCAACAGTGGTCCAAGGATTTCTCTTTTTTAGCAATCAAAGGTTGTGGAATTCCCGACATCGGTCCAGGATTTATTTTCCCCGGCAGAAGTCAAAGATTTCATTATCTCCAGCTATCAAGGATTTATTTTCCTCAGCAAGACAGCTACAAGCTTTCCAAAATTTCCAAGAACTCTCCAAAATCATTTATGGTTAGGGAGAATAGAAGGTTTGAATTTGGAAAAAACTCACTTTGATCCATGGCATGTTTCATGTTGCTGCAAGTTGCAATTTCTGTCCAGTTTCATTTGTACTTGAACACAGGTCTCTAAACCCTTCCACACTCAAAAATTGAATGCAAACTCATTAGTTTAAGGCATTATTCTGATCAATGGAAGTTTACACAAGACTTTAATCCATTTTTGGCAAAAAGTGAACTATGCCATTTTGATAAAGGCAACTTTATGTCAACTTGCTTCCCTTGAGCCTTGAACCCCTCTCTTTGCAGCAAACAAGTTCCATAAACTTAGGCAAAGGTACAATCATCTTGTGCATTCTTGAAGACAGCCTGTACATGCCTGTCTTGTATCACTTCACACTTTTACTTCAAAACCAAGTAAACTTGCAAAAAGATCCATATCTTTGAAATTTGATAAGAACAAAGTTTGTAAGCATTTGCAACAACTTTTGCATATTGCCTTGAGTCAGAAGCACGAGCTATCCAACCCTCAAGCCTTCTAAAACACAAAAACACCATCTTCTTGCAAAACATGGCAGTTTCTACACTTTGAGTTCCAAAACAAAAACCACTCGTGCGTTTTGTCCCAAACCAGTTCCAATACATTACATATAACCCACCTAAGCTATCCCAACCATTGGCCATTGACTGTAACTCCATTTGCAAGCTTCACCATTTCTGATTTCAGCTTGTGCAGGTTGACTTCTACAGGCTTATTCAAGCAAGCTCAAAGCAAACAAAGCATTGGGGAAGGTCAGAGGAGGTTCAGGCAAGCTCACAAACATCTAAGGCCTCACTGAAAACCCTTGCATTGCCATACACGAGTTCAACTAAAACAGGTATTTTTCAACTTTCTATCTCTCTATTTATGAATCATTAGGCTTAGGTTTGTGAATAAAAAATGTAGTACTCATTGCCCTTAAGCTGTACATATGCATAGATTTCATTTAAGTTAAGTGTGCTGAGAGAATTTGATTGATGAACTTTCTGAAAAAGTTAGGTTAGAAATTAGGGCCAGAGAAATTCTCTCTGGTCTTTGAGAGTTAGATTAAGTTTTTTATATGGTTGGAATCGTGTGATTATGCTCTACAACTTTCATGTTACACGTTTTTGTTTTTTAAGCACTGAAATAGGAGATACAAAGTTGAACTCAGAACGCGCGTATTTTTGTTTGAACGAAGGTTGAAGATGAAGTAGCTGGGTTGGGCCTGGCTATTCCTTGCTTTTGGCACCCCCTGACCTACTTCTCACACCCCCTTGGCCCATTGTTTTATATTTTTTTATTTTTTTATTTGTTTTTTATTTCTGATTTTATTTTATTTTTTCTAAACATAAAAAATTACCAAAAACATTTTCATAAATTTTCACATTTTATTTTGTATTTTTTATTATTTTTTCTAACATAAAAATAATTATTAAATAACATACTTTTATTTTCTTTAATAAAAACTTGAAAATAATACATAAAAATATTATATTTTTATTTTTATTATTTACATACTTAAATAATATTTTTTATAATATATTTTTATTTTTTGACATTTGTATATATTTTATTATTTTATTGTACATAAATAATATAATTAATATATATATATATATATATATATATATATATATATATATATATATATATATATATATATATATATATATATATATATATATATATATATATATATATATATATATATATATATATATATATATATGTATATATATATATATATATATATATATATATATATATATATATATATATATATATATATATATATATATATATATATATATATATATATATATATATATATATATATATATATATATATATATATATATATATATACTTTCTTAAAACAAAATTAGGGTTTATTACCCTTTCCAAAAAAAACAACCATTACTATTTTTAATATTTTTGTACATTAAATAGTTTATTTTTATATGCATAAAAAGAATACAAAAAACATTTGTGCATATTTATAACATATTGCATATTTATTTAATTGTCCATTTAAATATTTGCCTATTTATTTATTTGCACAAGAAATTCAATTTGGTTGTAATAACTCAGGGTTTTAATTTCTTGCAAAATAATCCCCTACCCAAAATTGTATCCCCCTACCCATATCAATGTTGTAATAGTTGTAGATTTACCTTTACGCATTTATAGCTTTCAAATATGCCATGATAGAGATTAGGGTTTGTATGCAATATCCAAAATCGAAACAAATAGTTAGACCTAATGCAAGACATAGAAGCATGTAAATTGACAACACAATGCACACATGCACCCCTAGGGTTTCATCCACTTGTTGCCTTTAAAATGGCCATGGTATGCATGTTGAGTATCTTGGCAAAACAAAAACTATACAAAAGATCATAGTCCCTCGATGACGCTATCTTGGTTGCCTATACAAAATGATCTAGTCCCTCCAAAAATTTGCTAAGATACTTGGCGCAATTGCTATCATGGTCAATACGATGACTCGCGCCTGTCCCGTTTAACATCCAAATACAAGGTTGTTTACCAAATGTAATGGTAAAACAACATTGTCAAAAGGGTTAAAAATGTGTAGGAAAGACTCTTGAGTAGATAGGGTAGACAACTCTTAGTTACTTGATCAAAAATTGCAAAAACATCCTTGCTATTTTCAAACACACCTCACAACACAATTTCAAAACATTTCCCAAAACAAACTTTCAAACATTGAAACATCTTTTCAAAAGACAAACACCATTGTATACATTCAAACAACAATCATTACAAAGGTTGCCACAACGATGGCCGTTTTTCAAAACATTTTCAAAACCACACACAAAGCACTATTTCAAACAATTGAAAAGCAAAAGAAAGTGATCTAAACAAGTAACTAAGAGCCCATGGATAACCATGTATGAAAAGGGTGCTTTCACCTTCCCTTTTCATAATCTACCCCCCGAACCCAAGAAAACATCTCAAAGGTCTTTCCTGTGCTTTTTGACCTTTCCTTTGGATAAAATAAAAAGTCAGTGGCGACTCTTGCTAAATCGAAACATTTGCAAACACAAACGCAAAACCTCAAGTCAGTTCTCCCACCGTATAACACCAAGTATGGCTCATTGCCATTCGTAGCTTGAAGGTAGGAGATGATTGAACACTATAGCGCCCAGAAATTTGCACTCGATGATGTGGTGGTTTACTGTGTAGGTAATGGGCTTAAATATGCCATTTGAAGAGACCATGGAGAGTTGTCAGGGATGGGCTTATAGATTCCATCCAAAGGTGATTGTTGGCAGAAATTAGACTAAGTCTAAGTTTGAATGTAACTAGGAGGAGTGTCAGAATAAATCTTTGGTTGATTTAACTCTGAATGATATACCAAAATTGACCTATGTTAAGCCATGTATGGAAATATATTTAGAAGGAATTCGTGTAAGATTGCTTTATGGTGAGCCTGTGTAGGGCTGCTTTAGGAGATATATGAGTGGGAAGCCTGGGTAGGGCTGCTTCAGTATGATTCCATGTGAAACTTCATCTAGAATTTTATAAGAAGGAACCTGGGTAGGGTTGCTTTATGATGAGTCCATGTAAAACTGCATCTTGAAATGATTGAGATGGAACCTGGGTAGGGTTGCTTTATGATGAGTCTGTGTGAAACTGCATCTGAAAATGTATGAGAAGGAACCTGGGTAGGGTTACTTCATGATGAGTCCATGTAAAACTTCATCTGGAAATGTATGAGAAGGAACCTGGGTAGGGTTGCTTTATGATGAGTTCGTGTTAAACTTTATCTGGAAAATCAGAAGGAACCTGGGTAGGGTTACTTCAGGATGAGTCCGTGTAAAACTTCATTTGGAAATGTATGAGAAGGAACCGGGTAGGGTTTCTTCATGATGAGTCCATGTAAAACTTCATCTGGAAATGTATGAGAAGGAACCTGGGTAGGGTTGCTTCAGGATGAGTCTGTGTAAAACTTCATCTGGAAATGTATGAGAAGGAACCTAGGTAGGGTTGCTTCGTGATGAGTCCGTGTAAAACTTCATCTGGAAATGTATGAGAAGGAACTTGGGTAGGGTTGCTCCAGGATGAGTCTGTATAAAACTTCATCTGGAAATGTATGAGAAGGAACCTGGGTAGGGTTGCTTCAGGATGAGTCCGTGTAAAACTTCATCTAGAAATGTAAGAGAAGGAACCTGGGTAGGGTTGCTTCGTGATGAGTCCATGTAAAACTTCATCTGGAAATGTATGAGAAGGAACCTGGGTAGGGTTGCTTCAGGATGAGCCTGTGTAAAACTTCATCTGGAAATGTATGAGAAGGAACCTGGGTAGGGTTACTTTAGGATGGTCCAGTAGATAGTTGTCATGTCTTGTTTCTGGTATTAATCTCTGACCTTAGAAAGAAATATAGTTTTCCTAGCTTGTTACAGGTATTAATCTTCAATCTGCTCATGTAGATAGCTTTCCTGGATTGTAACAGGTATTAATCTACAATCGGTCGTCCACAGATAGTTTTCCTAGCTTGTTACAGGTATTAATCTAGAACTTGTTTTTGTTGGTCATTGAGATAGTTGTCTTATCTAGTTTCAGGTATTAATCTCTGACCTCAAAAAGAAAGATAGTTTTCCTGGCTTGCTACAGGTATTAATCTTCAATTTGCTCATTTAGATGGCTTTCCTGGCTTGTTACAGGTATTAATCTACAATCGGTCATCCACAAATAGTTTTCCTTGCTTGTTACAGGTATTAATCTGGAACTTGAAAATTGTTGACGATAGTTATCTATTAATTGATCTTTCCTGAAAAGGTAAAGAATTAGCTGCATGCAATGTCATGATGTATGAAATGCATGGCGTAATGATGTTCTCAAAATAAATGAGATTGTGTTGTATGAATTTGTCATGTATGTAATATGATGCATGAAATGTGAAGTATTTGTTGAAATGTAATTCTGTCTTGGAAAATAAATCCTTGACAAAAGTTGGGGATTTTTGGGAAGTTAAATCCTGGACTGCCATTGGGGATGAAGAGTATACCCCTCTCTAGACCTTGTTTTAGAATGTTTCCGCTGGGGATTCCCTTTTTGTTGTTTGAGGAGAACTCCGTTGGGGAATATTGAATTTGCTTGAGAAGAAAACTCTGTGGAGAGTGTTGATTCCTGCTTGGGGAAAAGAGTTCAGGAGTCTTAGTTGTCTGTTTCTCTACTGGGGAGCTAGCTTCTGATGGAAGAGAAATGAAGTTTACAACTTGTTGGGGACAAAGAAGTTAACTGTTATTTGGTTGTCTGCCATGCTTTGCAGCAACTCACTGGGGGTTATAGGAAAGTCTACTGGGGAAGAGGAGTTGTGGTCCCTTGACTTATGATAGTCTGAGAGGAAAATTCAAGATGGGGAATCTTGCCGTTTGTTGGGGAAATAAACTGTATTTCCAATCTGCTGGAGAGGCGTCTTCTTTTTGCAGAACTCCTCGAGGATTCTTGAGGTCAACTTAGTTGGGGAGAAGTTTTCAGAAATTGAAGCTCTGGCTGGGGATTTCCTAGATCCAACTTTACAAAGATCATCCTATGAAAAGGACTTTGTGGGATATTTGTCAATGCCCCTAGTGGTAGGTGTTGTAGTACTGCCAGAAAATGTTTGCTTGGCCGTACGTAACCCTTTGTAGGAATTCATGTTCAATTCCCCAAGTGACTCAGATGTAGATCTGCCCCTGGTATATTCAGCATTTCTTGAGAGATTTCTTAGAATCTTGACTTGACTTCCCCCAGACGAGTTGGACAGTTACATGTCATTCCCCCATGCTTATGGGAGATTTTTTCATTGGAAGTGTCATCCCATTTGGAGTGAATTTTTCCAGAGAGAGTTTTTGTTCGCTGGATATTTGTCGTGTGAATTTCTCCGCTATCAAACAATTAGCCATATGCAAACAGCAATGTTCAAATAATGCAAAGTTTATGCTTGTCTTGAAGTTTTGAAAATGCATTTTAGCAGATAAAAGAATTTTGTAAGAATGTGAATTCAACTCAGGATTCAGAGTAAGCCTCATAGGAGTCAGGATACCTTTTGTAACAGTATGATTTCTAACTAACCCATGCTTCAATTAGGACTTTTGAAGGGTTGTAACATGGCTTGGTTCACGGTTTAAGAAACAAAGGATAAGGCTCAAAGTGTATTTGTACCCGCCCGTTCTTCATGATGTTCTCCCATCCTAAACTCAGTTAATTGTGCTTTTGAATTCCAATTGAGTCTAAAATGACATTTTGGTGATGGTTTAGACAAGCTAAGTTTGTCGGAAGGCAGTCATTTTTTGAAACATTTTTTATGTTGTTGAGAATTTGTAGTGACCTCTTTTTGATTTATTATCCCTGATTTTTGCCTGACTGCTCTCGTTTTGAGATTGCAGTCAGCGGGACGCCCCAATTTTCTTAAGTCTCCTTCGTAGGTTTTGACTTAGTGGGATTTTGTTTTTAGGGATAATGACTGCCTATTCGATAGGGAACCATCATCGTCTTTTGGTTCCAAAGGAATGTTTTTGATGTCATTCATTGTGTACGAAGTGAAAGCTTGCGACTGAACGCACATTTAAATTAACTGAGAGATTACCATGCCCCAGGTTTTGATTAAAGGTTTCAAATTGTGTAAAAAAAAGAAAACTCCTACTTCTTTGGCTCAAAGGGGTTGACTAGGGATTATCTTCCTTATAACTCCAGTGTTTAGGTATTGAAAGAAACGCCTGTACATCGTTAGCAAGGTCTGTCCAAAAGCATGATGTATGAGATTGTGGCATTGTTTTCATCATCCTCCCTCTAAAGGCTTGTAACTTTTAGCAAGAGTTGAATGTCATAAAGAGAGTAAAAAAAGCATAACTTAAATATAGTGAAAACAAATGGATGAATTCAAGACAAACATATGTGATGCATTAATGAAACAGGGTTTAACATTAATAGATAAGTGTCTGAATAACAAAAGAAATTACAATTGAAAATTCAAAATGAACTGGAACGCTCAATAATTTGGCATGGGATCGGTGATCACGTTGGGATTCTCTGGAGGATTGAACTCAATCTCCTTGGTGTCGATCATATTTTGAATCTCGTACTTCAGCGCCCAACAATCGTTAGTATCATTCCCAGGACTGTCGGAATGATATGCACATATTGCATCCGGATTGTAGTTATGAGAAGAAGTTTTGGGGTTTGTATGAGGTCCTATCAACATAATCAAATTCATCTTCAACAAGTGTTGTAGTGCTTGAGACAGTGGCATATTGATGTGTGTAAACTGTCTTTTGGGCTCATCTTGCCTTTGTTGATTTCGCCGTTGTTGTTGTCGTCGCGATGCAGGACTGGAGATCAGGACTGCCCCCATATGTTGGTCGTGGTTGCTCTTGTTATGACCCTTTTGGCCATACACAACATTGTACTCTTTCTTCCCATTGTATGGCTTTTTTTGAGTATAAGAGGATGTAGCTCCTTGGATCTTACCGCTTTTGATGCCAGCTTCGACTCTTTCGCCAGTCAGTATTAGCTCGGTGAAGCCAGCCGAGGAGCTTCCAATTAGGTGATTGAAGAATGGTCCTGTCAGAGTTCCCATGAAGACGTCAATCAGATCGCTGTCAATTAAGGGTGGTTGCACTCTGCCTGCCAAGTCTCTCCACTTTTGAGAGTATTCTTTGAAGCTCTCGTGGGAACCCATGGCCATATTCTACAACTGCATGCAATTTGGTGCCAGATGAGCGTTGTGTTGGTACTGCTTGTAGAAAGCAACAACTAGATCCTCCCAGGTGTGAATGCGAGAACCTTCCAATTAATAAAACCATTCAAGTTGAGTCCCAACTAGACTCTCTTGGAGGAAATGGACCCAGAGTTTCAGATCAGTAGTGTATGATTGAATCTTGTGGACATAAGATCTCAGATGCATCTTAGGGAAAGAGATCCCATCATATTTGGAAAAATGAGGAATCTTAAATTTCGGTGGGATCACCACTCCAGAAACCAATCCCATTTCTTCAAAGTCTAAACCAGGTATTTTCTGGATTTCCATGGTGTTGTGACGATCCTCCAGTTGTTTGTATTTATATTTTGCGGGAGGATACTTCTCTTCAGCATAGTCCGCTTCTTCTTTGTTAGATTCTAGACTATGATCCCCTTCTTTTTTCTAATTGTCCCCCTCAGTTGACGGAGTTGTGAATCCTAGAGCTCGCTGTGTTGGTCTTTTGAACCTCCTTCCCAAATGCAAGACACTCACTGACTTCTTTTTCTTCTTGTCTTTGAGAATAAGAGTCTTCATATCCTCTTGCCCTTTAGCCAAATTCAGGAACATTTGTTGGAATTGGGCATTTTGTGCTTGGATATCCTTCACCGTCTGTTCCATTTCCATCTTACTGAAATAAACAATAGGAAGATAAGGAAACCTGTGTGGGAGAAACCTGTCATGATATGATGCATGGTATATGGATGCATGTTTTCAAGGATCTCTCAGGGTAAACACAAGAAGATGTTAGAAGTTGAATTCTGATCAACCTCTTTGATCGGAGAACTTCGTATCGGTGGATATCTTTCCATGAGAATCAAGCTCACCATGTCAAGTGGGTCATAGCCCTTGACTCAAGTTACCGTGCTTTGGTCTTTGACGACATTTGATTAGAGGGGAATAAATCCTCTTGCCCCTTGATAAGCGTCTGGTTCAACATGACCCTGCATCATAGGCCCTTGAGATTCGTGAAATGGTTATTGAAAATTCTATTGTATGATGTCATGATGTTATATACAAGTATGCAAAGCAAACAAGTTTTTATGTACAAATAGTCATATATACACAAAGCAGACAAGTCCTTAGGTTTAGGCTTGCATGGAGTTTGTAGGTAAGTACCCTCTTGAAGTTTAGTTGGCTTAACCTGTCCTAGAAAGTAAACGGGTTCTAGGGGATCTCAATATCATTGATCTTTCTTCATCGGGAATTTTTTCAGTGCAAGCCTCTTTATTAGTGACCGAAATATCCCGAAAGTCTGATCTCAATGAGCGTAGCATCGAGTATCAACCAACTTCGGACTGCACCAAAGCCGGCTATCTCACTACTTCCTAATGTCCAAGTTGTTCAATCAAGGTTCTAAGGTCAGTTAGTACTTCATGACACCACACAGCGACCCCGTATTCTCCTTGACTACTCAAGGGCTACTGGTACCAACAAATGTGTCACACTAACATAGCCATTGCTTCAACCATGTCGATATACCCCGCACAGTTTCCATACTCATTGCTACTTACCTAAAAGGTGCCCTAGATCCGGGTGGAGGATCAAAAACAAAGCCCAAATAAGGAACCATAATGTAAAGCATTCAAGTCAAACAAGGAAAGCAAGTAAAGGTGATCTATCCCTAAGGTAACCCCACTTTTAAGTTTTATCTCCCCAGCAGAGTCGCCAGTTCTATAATACGGTGGGAGAATTGACTTCGGTGTTTTGTGTTTGATCTCAATTGTTGCAGATAGCACGAGTTGCCACTGACTTTTCTTTTATCCAATAAGGAAAGGTTGAAAAGAACAGGAAAGACCTTTCGAGATTATTTCTTGAGTTCGAGGGGTAGGTTATGAAAAGGGAAGGTGTTAGCACCCTTTTCATCCGTAGTTATCTATGGGATCTTAGTTGATCGCTAGATCACTTTCTTTTGTTTGAAAATATTCTTTGTGGTGTGGGTTTGAAAATATTTTGAAAACAACTTTCTAATGATTCTCATCTCTAGAAGAATGCGTACAAAGTGTTGGTTTTGAAAATAGTTCAAAGAGATGTTTGTGAAAGATGTTTTTGAAAGTGATTTTGAAAAGTTCCTTTCTAATGATTCTCTTCTCTATAAGAATGTGTACAAAGAGCTTTGTCTTTTGAAAATGTTTCAATGGAAAGTGTTGGTGTAAAAATTATTTTTCGTTGTGATCAAGCGAGCAACTATGAGCGTCCTAACTACTCAAAACGTCTAATGTTCTTTTCCTCCTCCTTTAGATGTTTCTATCTTACCATTGATTTGGTAAGAAGCCCCATCGTTAGATGTGAAGGGACGGGCATGGGTCGTCTGTATAGTCATAGAAAGCAACCTATGGGACGTTTTAGCAATGTCGTATAGGGACTAGATCATTTACCGAAGGCAACATCAAGGGTTATCGAGGGACTATGATCTTTTATCAATAGTCTTTGCTAAAATGCCCATATTCGAGGGACATGACTATTTTTCTGAGGCAACAAGTGAGATTACCCTAGAGGTGCGTGTGTGCAAAGTGTGTTTGATGGCATGCATTTTGTCTTTGATTTTTTGGGTTGTCTACTTGTTGGTTTTATCTTGCCATACATCCTAAATACTAACATTTATACAAAAGTAATAAAAATGCATAAAATAAATATTCTACACTATTACAACCATATTGAATAGCAAGAAAATGTAAATACAAAACAAAATAAAAGAAGGGAAAATAAGCCTTTTCGATCCAGGCAGCAGCATCCTTTGATTTTACTCTTCTTGGCTTCTTTCGACTTGGCCTGGAAGTCAGCATGTGCAGGCAGCTTTCGATTCATCCTTCTGGCTACTTCTTTCGATTGGGCCTGGAAGTCAGTGTAAGAGGCAGCTTTCGATTCAACCTTCTGGCTGCTTCTTTCGATTGGGCCTGGCAGTCAGTGTGAATGTATCCTTCAATTACTTCATTTTCTACTTTCTTCGAATGGCCTGGAAGTCAGTGTATGGCGAAGCCTAAGGCCACACTCTTTATTTTGCTTGCAACTTTGAAGCAGCCAGGGGTGAAGCCTAAAGCTTCAATTCACACCTCCTTCCTCTTGTTTTCTTTCGTTTGGGATTTAAATAGCAACATGGCCTGAGGCCATGCTAGTATTGTCTCATGGCCAAGTTAGTTCTTAAAAATGTTTGATAAACCAAGAAACAAAACCAAAAGGTTAGCAATGAAAAAAAACTGAAACGGTGGAAACGAAAACAAACCAAAGGATAATAATGATGTTTGAAACGAAAGGAAATGTTTATTTACATGTTGTGCTTGAAACTAAAAGCTTAAGGTTAAGAGGACTTACCTTTCTTGAAACTGGGATGCGTGTGTTTGACCTTGAGTGATTGGACTAGATGCTCCTAGATTCGAAGGAAAGAAACAGGTGTGGTGTTTCTTTGACTGGATTTGAAGGTCAAGAGGAGTGGGGTGGTGTTTTTTATTTCTGGATTTGAAGGAGAAAAACAGGTGTAGTGTTCCTTCTGATGGAATTGAAAGAAAAACAAAGCGTGGGGTTGTTCTTGGATTTGAAAGGGAAAAGAAACAGGTGTTGTGTTTCTAGTGTTGGATTCAAAAGGGACGGAAACAAAGGTATGGTCTTTTGAGTTCGGGTTTGATAATGTGTTAAGTGTTTGATGATTTTCACACAATCAAAGTTTTTCCCAGCTACCAAAAGCCTCTGGATGTGTTGTCCAGCCCCTTAGATGTGTTACGAGCCTTTTATTTATAGATGAAGTTGGCTGAGGTTTAGGAGGGAAAATAAAATAATTTGAACAAATTGGGTATATTGTTCTTGTAGTCTTCGAGGTGCAGTCTTGTATGACATTTTGGTGCAAGAATAGGGGCAGTATTGCAGGACTGTTGTGGAGCAGTTTTGGAGCATTGTGTCCAGTATAACAGGCTTGGACTTGCAGCACAAGCATCTTTGAATATTCCCAACCTTTCGTTTTGCCTTCATAAGTCCAACCTTAGACCAGATCCTCTCTTTAGAAAATAATATGTGCCTTTCGAATGGCCCCTTTTTGTGCATCCTTCGAAGGGGTCAAATGTATGCCCCTTAAATGGGTCAACAAGATATTTCCTTTGGATGGGACATCCAGGTATGCCTTGCAGGTCCTTCGAATGGGCCACCAAACATGTCCTTTGAGTGGGACATCTAGGTATGTCTTGCAGGTCCTTCGAATGGGCCACCAAACATGTCCTTCAAATGGGACATCCAAGTATGCCTTGCAGGTCCTTTGAATGGGCCAACAATTGTGTCATTGTGCAAAAACTGTGTGTGTCAAAACAAACTATTTCCAAAGGAGATACTGCCCAGTCGAAACTAACGTAAAAGTAGCCAATGCTTTGTGGGTGCCATTTCCTTTTGAATGCTAGCCATGGGGAAGCTTTTTCCTTGTGCATACTGACCTGAAGTGAATCCTGGCTTTTGTGAATCGAAGGAAGCATGCAAGGGGAAAATGGCTTTAAATCGAAAGAAAGCTGCATGAGGCCATTTCCTTCTGCCTGCTAGCCTGAAGAAGGTCCTTGCCTTGTGAATTGGGGGAAAGCGTAAAGAAGGCACTTGTCTTCTGAATCAAAGGACATCAACAGGAGGCTTTTCCTATTTGAATCGAAGGAGCCTACATGAAGCTTTTCTTCTTTGAATCGAAGGAGGCTACATTAGGCTTTTCTTCTTTGAATCGAAGGAGGCTACAAGAGGCTTTTGCCTTATGCCTGCTGGCCTGGTGGGAGCCCCTTACTTTGAACCATGCAAGAAGAAAATTATTGCTCAATCAAAGGTTGCATGCAACTAGCCATTACTTTGTGAATCAAAGCAAGCATGTCAGGGACTAACGCCCAATCGAAGGATGTATTTAGGAGACTTAATACACAATCAAAACAGTCTTGAAAGAGACAAGTCCAAACGAAACAAGGGAAATCAAAGAAGACTTGAAAGAGACCAAAGTCCAATCGAAGCCTTGTGAATTGAAGCAAACTTGATTTTTCTTCAAAAAATCATTTTACCTGTTTTTCCCTTTTTAACAGTTTCCTCTTTAACTTGATGCTGGAAAATCCAATTGTACTTATGCACGCTTGAGTTTTTGAGAATCCTTGCCAGAAATGCCTTTAGAAATGAGAGGGTAAATTTTAGGGTACAACAGATTGCAAGAAATTAAATTCTAATTACCTATTATAACCATATTGAAACTTGAATAATGTATAAGGAATATAATGTGCAAGACAAAATGGAAAAAGGAATAGATATGTTTTGTTTTTGTTAAGGAAATTTAATTAAGTTAAAGAAAAGAAAATAAATAGGAAAAATGTTTTTGGTCTTTTTCATTGTAAGAAGTTAAATAAAATAAAATAAATAATTTAAACATATTTTTGGTGTTTTTGTGTAGAAAACAATTTTTTGTGTGTTTTAAAACAATTTTTGTGTAGAAAATTGTTTGTGTTTTAAAACAGTTTTTGTGTTGAAAAACAGTTTTTGTGTTTAAAACAGTTTTTGTATTGAAAAACAGTTTGTGTTTTAAATAGTTTTTATGGTTGGGCCCAAGTGTGCTTCCTGCAACCAAAACAAAGTGAGAAGATATGAAAAATGTACAAAAGGTCTCGCTAGGGCTTGAACTTAGGACCTTACACAGAAATGCCTTTCACGCGCGCTGTTTGTACCACTGGGTGGCATGTGTCATTCGTTAGTTATACAGTTTGCACTAAATATAAAATGAATTCAGTTCTGAATGTTTAAACATGGCTTCATCTTATTCCTTCGAGCGCATGGATACATAACTCTAATGTTAAGCTTCGAAAAGCTTCATTCCTCAGCCAATCGAAAGATGTAAAAACCTGCCTAAAATTTGAATACAAATATAACCACATAATTTCAACAGACATGGGTTGAAGGTTAGCATAAAATTCCAAAACTAAGACCTAACTGTTCAGAGATGAACTTTTTAATATGCAAGCAATGACAATCGAAACTATGGACATGGTCAGCTTCCTAGACATGATATCTACATTTTTCCTTCACAAAGTATATACAAATGGTGTTTGAATGAAGAATTCTAATTTTAGAAAACTTACCTCTTAGAGTGAGACTTGAGGGATTTCGACAGAACCTCCAAGAACAGTTTGATGATGGACTAAGCCTGCTTCGACCTCCCTGAAGCTATTTCAGTTACTTCTTTGCTTTGAAAGTTACTGAATTGAAGGTTGGTATATGGAAGTTAGGAATGAATCGAAAGGCTCACAAACTTCCTTGAGTGGGTTTTTTTAGGGCTTTGGGAGTGTTCCAAGGCTGGTATATGGAAGCTAGGGGAGTGAATCGAAATACTGATATATGGAGGCTAGGGAGTGAATCGAAAGACTAGCTAACATATGAAGGGATTTGAGATTTTTTTTGTGTATGAAGTCAGGATATGCCCAGTTTTATGCTTGTGTGCAGGTTTTGAGTTTTTGAGAGTTTTTGTGAGTGTTTGAGGATTTTTTTCAACACAACAAGAGTCTTTGCCTTTTGATTTGCAAATGGTCTCTATATTTATAGAGAAAAGGTTAGAGATGTTTTACACAAGGGATCTCTCTGTTGTAGGGTTTTGACTAGGTGACTTGCTTTTTTTTAAGAAAAGTGGAAAATAAGTTTCAAGGTGTTGTACAAGCATGGTCTGAAGTTGTTGGGGGCCTTAGACCTGTTGCTTCTAGTTTATAGGGGATATGTGCGCAGAAGGGACAAGCGCAAGGCTCAATACAAAAACTTTTCTAAAAATGGAAATGATAACTTTATGCCATTAAAGGAAAATTGGTTTGGACAATACATTAAACACTTGAGTAAGAGATTAATTAATTGTGTAAACAATTAATTATGGAGTGAGATACAAGTTTGAGTCCTTAAAAGTAAGATCATGTAGCATGGCCTATGGATTCCGTTTTCAACTTGATTCTTTGAATCGAATACCCCATCCTTCCATAACTTTTGACGAGACTCATCAAAGCAATATTTGTTTCCACCAATTGTGTGTCCTTCGAATGGACCAACTGTGTGTTATTCGAATGGGCCACCAATGTATGTTCTTTGAATGGGCCATCAGATGAATGTTATTCGAATGGACCAACATTCATCTGAATGTACCACTTTAAGCATGCAAGATGATCTCTTTGGCATAGTCAAAACAAAAGAAATTATGGATTGCTTTCCTACTTCACAAAGTTTTTCAGGCATCTCAAGACTTGGAAACCCATATCTTGAGTAATCACTTGAAAGTTTAAATTTCTAAACTTCAAATGCCACAACCAACTATCCTTGTGGTTCGAAGTAAGTATGAAGATAGACTTGCTTTGTGGGTCAAAGCAAGTTTGGAGGTGGATTGAAGCAGGTTTAAGGAAAGAAACCAATGCCCCAATCGAATCTTGTGGATTAAACTTGATCGGAGGAGACCAAATTCCCAATCAAAGCTTGTGAACCAAGCTTGCATCGAAGGAGGACAAATGCCCAATTGAAGCTTGTGAACCAAATCTTGTTCGAAGAAGGCCAAATGCCCAATTGAAGCCTCTGAACCAAGCTTGCTCGAAGGAAGCTAGATTCCCAATCAAATATTATGAATCAAGGAAAACTTGCTCTTCTTCAATTTGATGCTTGAGAGCCCAATATGATCCATGGAAACTACATGGACATTAAAAGTCCAATTGTACTTGTGCAAATTCAAACTCTAGTTTTGAGTCGTTAGTGTTGAGGAAGTATCTTGAGCTGATCAAACCTTGTGCAATCTTGACACAATAGAAATCTTGTGAAAAAATTCTTGAGAAATGAGAGGGAAAATTTTAGGGTACAACAGCTGCCCATGTTCAATCTTCTTGAACCTGAAGAGTGAGATTGGAAGATCAGCCTTTCGTGACTTGAAGGTGAAAGATGATTGGACACTAAAGTTCCCAGAAATTTGCACTCAATGATGTGTTGAATTGGGAATGGGTTTATAGATTCCATTTGGAGACATGATGGAGAGTTGTCGGAGATGGGCTTATAGATACCATCCAAAGGTGATAGAAAAGGTCTTTGTTTCGCCTGTTTTTAACTGGAAGAAATAAATCTAACCAGAAAGGGTCCTTGATTCGTCTGTCTTTAACTGGAAGAAATAAATCTAACCATTAGAGGTCTTTGATGTGATTGACTTTTCTAGCAAGGAAGAGGGTTAGTTGCATGCAGAAGTATGCATGGTGTGATGATGTTCTCAAAATAAATGAGATTATGTTGTATGTGTATGTTATATGATGTATGAATGTGAAATGTGGTTGAAGAGTATCTTTGTCTGGGTAAATAAATCCTTGACAAATGCTGATGAGCCTTGGGAAATGAAATCCCGGAATGCTGCTGAGGATGAAGAGTATGCTCCTCTTCAGACTTTGTTTTAGGATGTTTCCGCTGGGGATTCCTGTTCTGTTGTTTGAGGAGAACTCTGCTGGGGAATGTTGATTTGTTTGAGAAGACTTTGTGGAGAGTGTTGATCTATTCTTGGGGAAAAGAGTTAAAGAGTTTTAGTTGTTCGTTGCTCTACTGGAGAGTTATCTCTTGAAAGTTAGTTGTTATATCGTCGGATTCCAGTCTTCACAACAACTTGCTAGGGATAAAAAAATTAACTGTTATCTGGTCATATTCCAGGCTTTGAAGCAACTTGTTGGAACAGTGGCAAACTCTACTAGGGAAGAGGAGTTTTATTTAGTGATTTGTAAAAATCAAACTGTTATCTAGTCGGGTCCAGGTTTTAGTAATTGAAGAAGTTAAACTATTATCTGGTCGGGTCTAGGCTTTAGTAACTTAAAATTGAGATTGACTATTATTCGGTCGGGTCCAGGTTTCCGAAACATAAACTGTTATCTGATCGGGTCCAAGTTTCAGCAATTGAAGAAGTTAAACTATTATTTGGTCGGGTCCAGGCTTTAGTAACTTAAAAATGAGATTAACTCTTATCCGGTCAGGTCCAGGTTTCAGAAACTCAAATTGTTATCTCATCGGGTCCAGGTTTCAGCAATTGAAGAAGTTAAACTATTATTTGGTCGGGTCCAGGCTTTAGTAACTTAAAAATGAGATTAATTGTTATCCGATCGGGTATAGGTTTCAGAAACTCAAACTGTTATCTGGTCGGGTCCAGGCTTTAGTAACTTAAAAATGAGATTAATTGTTATCCGATCGGGTCTAGGTTTCAGAAACTCAAACTATTATCTGGTCGGGTCCAGGTTTCAGCATTTGAAGAAGTTAAACTATTATCTGGTCGGGTTCAGGCTTTAGTAAATTAAAATTGAGATTAACTGTTATCTGGTCGGGTCCAGGCTTTAGTAACTTAAAATTGAGATTAATTATTATCTGGTCGGGTCTAGGTTTCAAAAACTCAAACTATTATCTGGCCGGGTCCAGGTTTCAACAATTGAAAAATTTAAACTATTATCTGGTCGGTCCAAGAGTTAGTAACTTAAAATTGAGATTCACTGTTATCCGGTCGGGTCCAGGTTTCAGAAACTCAAACTGTTATCTGGTCGGATCCAGGTTTCAATAACTAAAACTGTTATCTGGTTGGGTCCAGGTTTCAGCAACTCAAATTGTTATCTGGTTGGGTCCAGGTTTCAGCAATTGAAAAGTTAAACTATTATCTGGTCGGGTCCAGGCTTTAGTAACTTAAAATTGAGATTAATTGTTATCTGGTCGGGTCCAGATTTCAGAAACTCAAACTGTTATCTGGTCGGGTTCAGGTTTCAGCAACTCAAACTGTTATCTGGTCGGGTCCAGGTTTCAGCAACTCAAACTGTTATCTGGTCGGGTCCAGGTTTCAGCAATTGAAGTAGTTAAACTATTATCTGGTCGGGTCCAGTCTTTAGTAACTTACTTGAAAGGATGAATTTTACTGTTATTTGGTCGAGTTCTAGGCTTTACGGAAACTTTCGGAGATAGTAATGACTTTGTTGACAACTTCACTGGGGATTAGGGGTCATGGTCCCTTGATTTGTGATAGTCTGCGAGGAAAAAACCCAAGTTGGGGAAACTGTAGTTTGTTGGGGAAATAAATCCCGTTGAAGAGAATATTTGACGAACTGCTGGGGAGGTGTATTATTTTGACAGAACTCCTTAAGGCTTCTTCTTACGACCAACTCAGCTGGGAAGAGGGTTTTCCGGAGATTGAAACTCTGGATGAGGATTGCATGAATCCAGCTTTGTGGGGATAATGTTATTGAAATAAATCTGTGGGGATATCTCAAATGTATTTAAGGGGATGCTTGTCACTGTTTTTTAAGCATATATTTGTTAAAAGTTTCATGTTCATATGCATATGTTCATTCAATTTTAGCCATTGGACATTTTTGCACTCAAAACAAAAAAGATAGAAAGTTTGCACTTCAAAATTTATTTGTATTGATGTTTATGCCCTTGAATAGGTGTTTTTGTACAAAGAGATCGAGATCCTAGTAAAAGGAAATCGTCGAAAGAATGGAAAGAACACAAAGTGAAAACAAAATAATAGCCATGTGAAAGTGATCTCATTTCCCCAACTCTGCTATTGCCTCTATGTCCTCGAGCAAACCCTTGCCGTTGAACGAAGTTGATAGGATTGATTTTGGACCATTTGAACTTTGGATTTTGGTAATAAAGCTGGTTATAAATATCCCATGGGACATAGTCATACACTTTAACCCTTAACTTTTGCTTGGACCGCCCTTTCGGGTTTTCATCCCACCAGGATACCCATTTTTGCCCAAGTCGCCCTTTCAGGTTTTCGACTCGCCGGGTGTATAATCTTTTACATATAACCCTAACTTTTGTCCGAACCTATTTGGTTCACCAGGATGCCCATATTTTTGCCTAGGTGTTTCAACCTAGCGGGTCATTTTATGCGTAGTATTTTTTAACTATGCGTTTAGCGGATGTGCGAAGTCTTCACCATCCATAGTAGTCAGAATCATGGCACCACCAGAGAAGACTTTCTTTACAATAAATGGTCCTTCATAAGTAGGAGTCCATTTTACCCTAGGATCGCCTTGTGGAAGAATGATGCTCTTTATTACCAATTCTCCAGCTTGATACACTCGAGGCTTGATCTTTCTGTTGAATGCGTTGATCATACGCTTTTGATACATCTGACCATGGCAAACAGCAGCCAGTCGCTTCTCGTCAATCAAGTTCAGCAGATCCAACCTAGTATGAATCCATTCATCTTCGCCTATACCTTCTTCTTTCATTATCCTTAGAGAGGGGATTTGAACTTCTATAGGCAAGACGGCTTCCATGCCATAGACCATGGAGAAAGGAGTTTCCCCAGTTGACATGCGAGCCAAAGTACGATATCCGTGGAGAGTATAATACAGTGGCAGAACCGACTGTTTAATATGTTGATTTTTCATTTTATGTTTGCAAATATGCGGTAAGCAAGAGTCGCCACCATCTTTTCTTTTATCCAACAAAGGAAAGCATGAAAAGAACAGAAAAAGACTTTTTCAAGAGTTTCTGAGTAAGGGGGTAGATTACGGAAAGGGAAGGTGTTAGCACCATTTCCATCCGTGGTTTTCCACGGGCTCTTAGAGGTTTGCTCATTTTTAAAATGCTTTTGTGCTTTGTGTTTGAAAATGTTTTGAAAATGCCTTAGTGCAGTGAACTTTGTAATGTTTCTCGGGATAGTAGAGAACGTATACAAAGTGTTTGAAAAATGTCTTTTGAAAAAAATAGTTATCTGTGTAAGTGCAAAAAAGTGTTTTTTGAGAAAACTTCTAACAATTATCTACTTTTATACTTGAAAAGATAGTTCTTTTCCTCTTTTCCTTTAGACAGTGCTTATCCTACTATTAGTGAGTAGGTAGCCCTATCGTTGGATGTTGAGGGACAATCGAAGGGACGTTACAGTCACGAAGGAAATTATGGAGATGCTTTAGCAATTCTGTTTTTAGGGACTAGATCATTTATTGAGAAGGCAATTGTAGGGTCATCGAGGGACTATGATCTTTTGATTTTTACGGGTCTTTGCTAAAGCATTCCTGCCTCATGACTGTTTTATTGAAGGCAACCAAAATGGGCATACCTTAGAGGTGCTTGTGTGCAATTATGTTGTGTTTCAGTTATTTTTGTCTTTTTATTAAGTTTGCTAGCGTTTGATTTCTATCTTTGTCATACATGTCTAGTTACTAGCAGTTAATGTAAAAAGCAGTAAAATTTAGAATATAGAGGTCCTACGCTATTACAATGCTTCGGGGAGGGGGATTATTTACATATCCAAAATTGGGGGAATAAAGCAGTAAAGTATAAATGTCCTAATTAAACTATTACATCCGGTACACAGATACAATAATAGTAAAATATTGAACTAAATAAACGCGCACAAAGTAAAATAAATTTTTTTGTTGTTTTTTTTTCGTATAAAAGAAAATAAGACCTAAGTCTATTTAATTTTAATTTTAAGAAAAGATGTTAAAATAATTAATGATTAATTAATAAAATTAGTTTAATAAAAAAAACAATCCTAATGCTTTTGTGGTTTTTTGATTGATTTTATGCTGATTAAAAAAAAGGAAGTAAAATAGTCAAAACAAAGCAGAAATCGAAGGATCTGGTAGTAAGTCGAAGAGGGAGTAGCTCTGAGGGGCTGGATCGAAAGAGACTTGGGCTGTTTTTTGATCCAGCGAAGAGGCTTGATTGAAGATGCATATGGGGGTGCACTTTGGAGTGTTCGATCTGGATATATTATCCTTCGATATGGGACCCTTGAATCTAGTTCAAAGCTGAGCTCCTTCGAGGCTCTGGACAAGGTCTTAAAAAGATGTTTCCTGCAAAACGAAACAAACTTTACAGACCCATGGGGGGACTTTACCCCCCCCCCCCCCCTGATTCGAATCTTTTCTCAATTCGACTCCTTTCTTAGTTCGAATCTGCTGAGTTTGGGCCTGGGTTCGTTTTGTCCTATGATTCGAAGGAACAACTTAGATCGTGCCCCAGCAATGGCACGACCCCATCTCTGCGCTTTAGCTTACATGCAGCACAATCAGTAATAACAAAAATATATATATATGCAATATGTAGTTAAATGTCACGAAGGTGCAATTTTGGTTTTGTAAACCCTTACCAATCGAAGATGATGACTTGTGGCTCTGGGTGTGGAGATGTTTGCTTAGGAGTTGGGGTGGACTCCTGGATAAGGGAACCTGCAAAGGGTGCTTCGAATGGGAAGCTTTTGGGTATTTTGAGCAGTGCGTGTGTGTGGTCCCTTCGTGTGCAGTATGTATGCGTGTTTGTCTCACTATGTCCTCTCTTTCGTTTTCTCTCCTTCTTCCTCTATGTCCTCTCTTTCGCTTTCCATCCTTTCTTTAATGTGTCATTGGCCTCATATTTATAGGAGTGTGAGGGGACAAGAGAAATAATGCTGGTAACGGCCATTTGAATGCCATGAATGTAAAACGTAACCTTGACCAAAGTTAAGGGATCTTGTCCCTTTCTGAATTTGAATGATATGTAACTGGCCTTCGAATGCTCCCTTTCAAATGGGCTGATGGTCTCCTTCGAATGGACCTTTGCAAATGACTTTGAATGGCTCTTCTGAAGCTCCTTCGAATGGATCTGATGAAGCTCTTTCGAATGGACTCTTTGCAAGCCTCTTCAAATGGACCTTTGCAAACTTCTTCGAGTGGCTCTTCTGAAGTTCCTTCTAATGGATCTGATGAATCTCTTTCGAATGGACTCTTTTCAAGCTTCTTCGAATGGACCTTTGCATGTTCTTCGAATGGAACCTTTGAAAGCTTCTTCGAATGGATCTTGTTGAAATGCCCATCGAAGGGCCTTGTTAAAATACCAATCGAAAGGCCTTGTTAACAGGTCAGTCAAAAGGCCTTGTTAACAGGTCAATCGAAAGACCTTTGTCTCTGTCAATCGAAGGGTGCTATATGGATGCCAATCGAAAGACATTTTGGGGATGCCAATCGAAAGGCATTTTGGAGAGGCCAATCGAAAGGAACTTTGGAGTGGCCAATTGAAAGGCACTTTGGAGAGGCCAATCGAAGGGAACTTTGGAGAGGCTAATCGAAAGGAACTTTGGCTAATTTCAATATTTGTTATTTTTCTTCAAACAAGTGTTTGTAACCACCCATGTAAGAAAATATCTTGTAAAAAATGAGAGGGAAAATTTTGGGGTACAATAGTTGCCCCTGTTCAATCTTTTTAAACCTGAGGATGTAGATTGGCTTGTCTTCCTTTCGTGATCTGAAGGTGGAAGATGATGGAACACTAGAGTTCCCAGAAATTTGCATTCGTCTGAAGTGATATTGTTAGTGAATAATATCAGGAATGGGATTACAAATGCCATTTGGAAAAGGTGACAGGAGACTATCGAAGATGTGCTTAAACATGCCATCCACGGAACATGACGGAGAGTCGTCAGAGATGGGCTTAAAGATGCCATCCAAATGAATGTTGATTTCATGGGATATTCGTTTGCAGGGATTCCTGTTCCTGCTGTTTGAGGAGGAGTCCGTTGTGGAATGTTTTTCAGGGGAATATAGTCTAGGAGCTTCGGTTGTCCATTACTCTACTGGGGAGTCATCTCTTGACTGAAGAGATTGAAGTGAACTGCTATCTGGTCAGGATCCAGGCTTTGCAGTGACTTGCTGAGGATGATAAAGCTGACTGCTATCTGGTCATATTCTAGGATTCACAGTGACTTACTGAGGAAAGGAGATTAAACTGTTATCTAGTCGTATCCAGGCTTTAGTGATTTGAAGAAATTAAGTTGTTATCTGGTCGGATCTGGGCTTCAACTTGAATCTGAGGTGTATTGTTATCTGGTCGTATCTAGGCTTCGGTAATTTAAAGAAATTAAGCTGTTATCTCGTCGGATCCAGACTTCAACTTGAATCTGAGGTGTACCGTTATCTGGTTTTATCCAGGCTTCGATAATTTGAAGAAATTAAGCTGTTATCTTGTCGGATCCAGGCTTCAACTTGAATTTGAGGTGTATCGTTATCTAGTCGTATCCAGGCTTCGGTAATTTGAAGAAATTAAGCTGTTATCGGGTCGGATCCAGGCTTTAACTTGAATCTGAGGTGTACAGTTATCTGGTCGTATCCAGGCTTCGATAATTTGAAGAAATTAGGCTGTTATTTGGTCGGGTCCAGGCTTCAACTTGAATCAAAGGCATACTACTATCTGATAGAATCTAGGCTTTATAGTAATTTGACAGAGTAAACTACTATCTGGTCGGATTCCAGGCTTCGCAACACCTTATATTGTTATCTGGTCGAAATCCAGGCTTCACAGTGTCTTTGAAGAAGTGAACTACTATCTGGTCGAATTCCAAGCTTCGCAGCACCTTATACTATTATCTGGTCAAAATCCAGGCTTTACAGTTTCTTCATTTGGAATGGAAATCAGAGAGATCTTAGTGTCGATCTGACTGAACCAGAGAAAGTCTTGGGAGGACATCTTTCTGAGGAAATTTCTGAAAATAACCCTCCATCACACATAGCTTTTGGGAAGACTACCCGGTCACATAAGTAGCAGTGTTCGTTGATTTAATATTTCCCAGAAAAAGGAAAAGAGTTAGTCATATGCAATGTCATGATGTATGAAATGCATTGTGATGATGTTCTCAAAATAAATGAGATTATCTTATATGAGATGTGTATGCACATGCCATGATGTATGAAATATGGGATGTTATTGAGATGTTTCCCGGTCTAGGAAATTAAATCCCAGACTACTGCTGGAGAGTATTGGGAAGCTGAATCCTTCATTTCCGTTGGGGATGATGAATAGAGATGATTCGCTGGGGATTTCCTCTTTTTGTTTAAGGATAACCTGCTGGGGATTGACTCTGCTTGAGAATTGATTCTACTTGAGAGTAGGTCTGTGGAGAGAGATGCTTGCCGGAAGATTCTATTGATGTAGAGAAATAAACTTTGTTGGGGAATGAACTTTCGTAGTCTGAGAAACAAACTCTACCTGGGAGGAGGTTTTATAACTTTTTGAAACTATAAAGCTCGTCTGGGGAACACAGACTTCAGCTTTCTGCGGGAGGAAGTTTGTTGGAGGAGATAAATCCTGCTTGGGGATTAAGGAGTCAAAACTTGGTTGTTTATGCTCTGTGGGGAACATAGATGTCACGGGGTCGTATGCAATGGTGACTCCGTCTCAAACTGTCTTTGTCCCTGTACCTGTTGGAAGGATTAATTGTCGGGACTGTAAATTAGTTTTTCTTTTAGACTTTGCCCCTGTTTCTTAAAGTCATTAGTAACCGTCTTTCTATTTTTTATGTAAATATTTGTGAACAACCATCATATTCAAATGCATATGTCAAGAATAAGTCATTGGACGTCTTTGCAAAACAAAATATAAAAAGGAAAACAAACAGTTTTATACTTTGAATGATTTGTATTGATTTCTGAAGTTTTGCCTATAATAGGTGTTTTGTACAAAGAGGTTGACGTTCTAATAGGAGAACGCCGCCGTGAGAAGTGAAAACTATACAAAATAGTGTAAAAAGAGAATAAAATGGCTATGTGCAATAATCCTATTGGGTTTCAATTCTGCTATTGCCCCTATGTCTTCGAGTGTCTCATAACTTTGCTGCTTGTCCGAAGCTGACTGGATTGGTCGATACCTTTTGAGCTTGATAGTCAATACTGGAGTCTGATTGCAAGGTGATCCAATGGGACATGGTGATACGCTTCAAATCCTTAATATTTGCCTGGACGTCCCTTTCGGGTTTTCAGTCCACCGGGATACCCTTTTTTGCCCAAGCCTCCTTTTCAGGTTTTCGACTTGTCGGGTGTATAGTTTTTCTTTTATCCTCAATTTTTGCCCGAACCCTTTTGGTTCGTTGTGATGCACTTATTTTTGCCTAGGCCAGTCAACCTAGAGGGTCTTTATTCATGCGTAGTATCTTTTCACTATGTCCGCATTAACAGGGTGAGGAAGGTCGTCACCATCCATGGTGGTCAAAATCATGGCTCCACCTGAAAATATGCTTTTGATCATAAATGAACCTTCGTATGTGGGAGTCCATTTGCCCATGGGATCACCTTGTGGAAGTATGATGTGCTTGATTACCAGATCACCCACTTGATATACTTGACGTCTTACCTTTTTTTGAAAGCCTTGATCATCCGTTTCTGATACATTCGACCATGACAGACAGCAGTAAGCCTTTTCTCATCAATCAGATTTAGTTGATCAAGTCGAGTCTTGATCCAATCGTCTTTGTTCAAGCCTGCATCCTTCATGATCCTCAGAGAAGCGATTTGGACCTCAATATGCAGGACAACCTCCATACCATATACTAGAGAATAAGGTGTTGCCCCTATTGACGTGCGTGCTGAGGTGCGATAACCATGAAGAGCAAATGGTAACCTCTCATGCCATTCTTTGTATGTCATCGTCATTTTCTGTATGATTTTCTTGATATTCTTGTTAGCAGCCTCCACAACACCATTCATCTTTGGTCGGTAAGAGGAAGAATTATGATGCTGGATCTTGAATTGCTTACAGAGTTCGGGGATCATTGTATTGTTGAGATTTGTACCATTGTCTGTGATGATTCTCTCTGGCACACCATATCGACAAACCAGGTTATGCTTGATAAATTTCGCCACAACATTCTTGGAAACAGAAGCAAAAGAGACAGCCTCAACCCACTTCGTGAAGTAATTAATGGCCACTAGGATGAAGCGATTCCCATTGGACATGGTAGGCCTAATCTCTCTGATCATGTCAATGCCTCACATTACAAAGGGCCATGGAGTTGTCAAGACGTTCAAAGGAACCGGAGGTACATGCACCTTATCAGCATAGATTTGGCATTTGAGACAAATTCGGGAATGCTGATAGCTGTCTGCTTCCATAGTGGACCAATAGTATCCTGTCCGTAGGATCCTTTTAGTCATGGTGTGTCCACTAGAATGGGTGCCAAAGTTACCTTCATGTAGATATGCCATAATCCTCTCTGCTTCATTTTTATCTACGTAACAAAGTAAAGTAGAGTCATGATTGCGCTTATAGAGGATTCCATTACTGAGGAAGAACTTTGCGGCGAACCTCCTCGGGAACTTCTTATCATTGACAGATGCCCCCTCGGGATACTCTTGAGCCTCGAGATACCTTTTCACTTCATGGAACCAAGGTTTGTCTGCTAACTCTTTAGTTTCAATCTCGTAGCAATATGCCGGTTCATCCAACCTTTCAATAGTGATCCGAGGGGCCTCGTTATCCCCCCTGACCTTGAACATAGATGACTTGGTAGCTAGCGCATCCGCTAATTGATTCTATTATCGTGGGAAGTGTTCAAAGGTTACCTATTAAAAGTGTGGGAGCAATGTCAGCAACATGTTCTTTATAAGGGATGAGATTCGGGTGCTTCGTGTCCCACTCCCCTTTGATTTGGCTTATTACCAGGGCTGAATCTCCGAAAACTCTCAAGAACTTGATCCTCAGGTAAATAGCAGCTTTGAGACCCATGATGCATGCTTCATACTCTGCCATATTGTTGGTACAGTTAAAACATAGTCTGGCGGTAAGAGGAGTATGACAGCCCTTAGGCGATATGATTACAACACCGATTCCATTACCGAGTGCGTTCGAGGCTCCGTCAAAAACCATAGTCCATTGGGATCCTTCCTCTGGTCCTTCATCTGGTCCAGGTTCTTCACAGTCAGCCACTGACATAATATTCTCATCCGGGAACTCAAAATTCATGGACTAGTTGTCATCCACAGCTTGATGAGCCAAATGATCAGCTAGTACACTTCCCTTGATTTCTTTCTAGGTTGTGTATTGGATATCATATTCGGTCAAGATCATTTTCCATCTTTCTATTCTTCCGGGGAGTGCGGGCTTCTCGAAGATGTACTTGATCGGATCCATCTTAGATGTCAACAAGGTAGTGTGGGTCAACATATACTGTCTCAGTCGGCGAGCAGCCCATGCCAAAGCGCATCAAGTTTTCTTGAGCAGTAAGTATCTTGTTTCACATTCAGTAAACTTTTTGCTAAGGTAGTATATTTTATGCTCTTTTCGACCACGCTCGTCATGCTGCCCCCAGCACACACCCCATTGAATTATATAACACTGTTAAGTACATTATCAAAGGTCTTCCTTCAATCGGAGGCATCAGAATTGGAGGCTTTTGAAGGTATTCTTTGATTCTTTCAAAGGAAGTCTGGCATTCATCATTCCATTTTACCACTTGATCTTTCTTCAGGAGTTTGAAGATTGGCTCACAAGTAGCAGTTAAATGGGAAATGAACCTGGCAATGTAATTTAGGCGTCCTAAGAAACCTCTGACCTCCTTCTCAGTGCGAGGAGCCGGCATCTCTTGTATAGCCTTCACTTTTGCAGTGTCTACCTGAATGCCCTTGTCACTGACAATGAAACCTAGGAGTTTACCAGACCTTACCCCGAAGGTGAACTTGTTCGGATTCAACCTCAGCTTGTACGTCTTCAACCTGTCAAATAACTTTTGTAGATGATCAAGGTGTTCTTTTTCTGTTTGAGACCTGGCTATCATGTCATCAACATAGACCTCTATTTCATGGTGAATCATGTCATGGAACAATGCTGCCATGGCTCGCTGATAGGTTGCCTCAGCGTTCTTCAACCCAAACGGCATCACTTTGTAGCAGAAAGTGCCCCATTGTGTGACGAAGGTTGTCTTCTCCATGTCTTCAGGTGCCATATTGATCTGATTGTAACCAGAGAAACCATCCATGAAGGGAAAGACCTTGTGTTGTGTGGTGTTGTCAACCAAAATGTCAATGTGGGGAAGCAGAAAGTCATCCTTAGGGATTGCCCTGTTCAAATCTCAGTAATCTACACACATTTGTACCTCGTCGTCCTTTTTAGGCATCGGGACCACGTTAGCAATCCATTGGGGATAAGAGGTGACAGCCAGGAATCCAGCGTTGAATTGTTTCATAACCTCTAATTTGATCTTCTTTGACATTTCAAGACGCATACAGCGAACCTTCTGCTTTACCAGAGGGCAATCTTCTTTAGTTGGCAGACGATGAACCACAATATATGTGTCTAGTTCAGGCATGTCTTCATATGACCAGGAAAAGATCTCGGCATAATCATGCAACGTCTGTATCAACTGCTGCTTGACATTAACCCCCATATTTGCACCGATCTTGACTTCCTTTCTATCTACCTATGTTCCCAAGTTCACTATCTCAACTGGCTCTTCATGGGGTTGTATGGCCCTTTCTTCCTGTTGTAATAGTCTAGCAAGTTCTCCGGGTACCTCACAATCTTCCTCACCTTCATCCTCAGCTTGGTTGATCGGATTTTCAAAGTCATAACCGACAATAGCAGAACTGTTATCAATGGGATCCATAGTGGATATGGATCTGTAGTTTGATACGTAAGTGTGTGTAAGACCATTGTTGTATAGTAAAAGAAGAGAAAAACATAGAGCACAAAATTTTTATGCATAAACGTCCAATGCTTTATTAATGCCATATGAAACTGAATTATGATAGCCCTCACAAATAAACCATTGTGCCCCGGGTAAGACACATGGTCGTAAAGTTTATGCTATTTATTACATATCCAAAAAACAAAAAGACAATTAATTTTGAACAAAAGTAATCGGTACAAAGTCTCTTTTCTGTCCAGTTATTGAGTCCACTGTTGTAAGTAGGGAAGATCCAGTTGTCCATGTCCTTGTCACCATCATTGTCTTCCAAGGCATTGACCCCATGATTGCTGATACAGAGGGGAGGTCCTCCAGCACGAGCACGGCGAACAGCCCTTTGAGCCCCTGAAGAGAAACCTAAGCCTAATTTGTCAAACTTGTATGGTATGTCGGGGAGCTGACCCCAGATGGTAGACCCACCTCCTTCAATAACTGCTTTTGCATCCTTGAGAGAAGTCATCTTCAAGGGAGGTCTGGTGATCTCTGGTAGATTGGTGACAGTTTCGGTTACAGCCATAGTCTAAGGCACCTCTTTGAAATTCTGACACTAATTCTCGATGAACTCGCCATCCATTTCTACATACCTGAAGGAGTTCAGGTGACTGACCATGTACTCTTCCTCACCGTGTACCGTGACAATCTTTCCTTTTACCGGGTATTTCATCATCTGATGTAAAATAGATGTGACAGCTCCTGCCCCATGGATCCAAGGGCGACCCAATAAACAAGAATAAGATGGTCTGATATCCATCACGAAGAAGGTAGAGTCGAAAGTATGAGAACCTACTTTTATGGGGATGTCTACCTCTCCGTGCACCATCCTCTTTGAACCAACGAAAGCCCTTACCACTATGGTGCTGGGTTTTAAGGTCAAACTTTCACAGTCTAGTCTATCCAGAGCCTTCTTAGGCGGAACATTCAATGATGAACCAGTATCTACCAGGACATGGGCCAAAGTAGTGCCCTGGCATTCGACGGAAACATGTAGCGCATCATTATGATTTCTCCCTCTGGGTGTCAAATCAGCATCGGAAAAACTCAAACCGTTATCCATCGTCAGACTGGCCACACAATCTTCAAATTGGTCTGCAGAGGTTTCCTGTGGCACATGGGTCGTCTTAAGGAACTTCACCAAAGCCTTTGCATGGGCTTCAGAGCACAACAGTAAGGCTAGCATAGAAATATTTAAATGGGTTTTCCCCATTTGCTCGACCATATTGTAGTCGCTCTTTTCGATGATCTTCAAAATTTCTTTCATTTCCTTCTTGGAAGCCTCTAGGATAGATATTGATTGCGCCTTCGTCCGAACAGGCTCAACCAATATGTCTTTTCCCCGAGTCTCGGTCGACTCGGTGATAGGGGTATCAACAGGAACAAAAGCAGGGATAATCACAGGACCAGTAACAACTTTTAGAGGAGAAATCTCTGGGGAGAACACTCTTCCACTTTTGGTTATTTTGCTGGTTCCCATGATGTTGTCAATGTCGGGGTCAGCCTCCTCAGTAACCTGGTCTTCACCAGCCAGCCATTCTTGCTTGACGCCGTGGAAATAGACGTCACACCCATAGTTCCAGGGAACATCTTTGTCTGAGGAGTATGGGATCGGCCCTGGCATAGTAATTATCAATGGAGTCACCTTCGGAACAGATGTAATCCTGACGGGTCTTTTGGTGGAGACCCTGGGAGGATTGGCAGAAATGGTTATTATTGAAACATCCTTGTAAAAAGTGGTTGGAACGTGAGTCTTTTCAAACAAAATCTCTTTATCATCCATCAGGCGCTGGACACCTGCCTTCAACAAATGACAACCAGTCGGTAGAGATAAACAGAGGTGGAAACCTTCACCACAGCCCGGAAATAAACCAGCTTTCAACAGGCTTCTCTTGATGGTCAGGAGAGGAGTAACAAGTTCATAAACAGCAGTAATAAACACATCATCTTCAACAGCGTTAACACCCCTACCGTGCTTGGGCATAGGATCAATGATAACATTTGGAGTCTCAGGGGCGTCAAATTCAATTTCCTTCGCCTCGAGAAGGTCTTGGACCTTGTTTTTCAAGGTCCAGCATTTGTTGGTATCATGGCTCAAACTTTCCGAATGGTAAGCATAACGAACATTAGGGTTGTAGTGAGGATAGGTAGTGTTGGGATTCTTTGGAGCTTCCCGCAGGGTTACTAGATTGGTCTTTAATAACTGTGGCAAGATTTGAGACAGAGTCATGTTTATCCGGGTAAACTGTCTTACTGGCCTTTCTGTTCTCGATTGATTTTTCCTTTGTTGGGTAGGTTCATACTTAGAGATCATGACAGCCCCTACCACTGGACGGTGTTCAGCTATGTCCTAATTTCTTTGACAGTACACAGCACCAACCTCTTTCTTCCCAGCGAATGGCTTCCTTACAGCACTGGATGACGCATCCTTTTGAATCTTCCCACTCCTGATTCCAGCTTCCACCTGTCCTCTTGTCAGAATCAATTCAGTGAAGTTGGCTGATGAACTTCCAATTAGATGATTGAAAAATGGACCAGATAGGGTCCCCAGAAACATATCCACCAGCTCCCAGATAGGGGAGGCTGGATTCTTCTTGCTAAGTCCCTCCATTTTTGAGCATAGTCCTTAAATCCCTCACTCGAACCCATAGACATATTTTGGAGTTATGTACGGGTGGGAGCAAGGTCTGTGTTGTACTAATACTACTTGTAGAAAGCAGCAGCCAAGTCCACCCAATTATGGATGTTGGCTCCTTCCAGCTGGTAGAACTATTCTAGTTAAGTTTCGGACAGACTATCCTAAAAGAAGTGTACTCATAAGTCCTTGTCAGCAGTGTGAGGCTAGATCTTCCTCACATAAGATTGGGGGTGCATTTTGGGACATGAGACCCCATCATATTTGGCGGACACCGGCACCTTGAACTTTTGCGCGATGACAATCCTAGAGACCAAACCCAGCTCTTCAAAATCCAGACATGGTACCTTCCGGACTTCCATCGCATTCAAATGATCCTCCAGCTGTTTATACTTTTTATCAGCAGGAGGATACTGCTCCTCATCATAGTCAGATTCATAATCAGATTCCTTGGGACTGGAGTCTTCCTCTCTTGTTTCCTCATCTTGATTTTTTCCTCCCCTTTATGAAGTTATCAGTTCAGAGGCTTGCTGCACTGGTCCTCTGATCCTCCTTCCCATATTCACTAACCCAGTTGGCTTCTTTGTCTTCTTCTTCTCTTTAATAAGCAGGGCTTTCAGTTCTTCTTTCCCTTTGGTCAGAGCCATGATCCTTTGTTGAAACTGGGCATTCTGAGTCTGCATATCCTTCACGGTTTGTTCTAGACCCATTACTGAAATAAACATCGAAGAGGATGAGAAACCTGTTGTGAAACCTTCTTATGCAATGATATGTATGATATATGTATGCAATGTTTTCAAGGATTTCTAAGACTCAAATTTTCTTAAACAAAAAGATAGCAAACGTTAATTGCATCAAGAAGTTTTTATTGGTCACAACGATGCCTCTTGGGCTTACAAAGGGAATAAAGTAACAATAAAAATTCCAAAGCAATAGAAAAACTTCAAGCTTCCCATGGACGCATCCTTTTTGGTGCAATGTAGGAATTTATGCTCCTCTCCTTATGAAGTAACCGGGTGAGTTCTAGAACCTTCTTGTTGGCGTAGAATTGGGCTTCAAAAGTATCCCGTTCTTCTTTGAGTTGGATCCAGGATTTCCGTAGCTCCTCAAGGTCAGTTGGCATATCGGGATGAAGAACAACGTAAGGAGTGTCTCCTTCAGCAATTGGCTCCATAATCACAGGTAAGATGGCGGGGTAAGGCATCATAAGACATTGAGCATGAGCTCGCACCCATTTGAGGTATGGCTCAAAAGGGATGGAATTCTTGTACCCCAGTGTCTTGCTCTCAACTCTGTTTATCATGCCCCCAAGCTCAAATGAACCTCTTGCGACAACCCTGAACATCATTCTCATAGTCAAACGTGATTCTTTGGATGAGTGTGTCGTGAGGACCATCCCTTCTAGCATAACCAGACTATCGTAGTTCCAAGAAAGGATTATAAGTGATTCCTCCCCACAACGATCAATGATGGTGACACTCTCCAAGGACCGGGAACACCAATGAATGTCTGAATGTGTAAGGGACATCAGCCTATGAGACCATCTCATACCCTGCTCATTTCTCAGAATAGACTGGGGTAGGTGCGAAATAAACCACCTAGCCAATAGAGGAGTGCAACACAAGAGAGTCCCTCTTCTCTTTATAGTGCGAGCATGCAAAGAGTGTAGAATATCCCCAAGTAACGTAGGTACTGGATTATGAGACAGAAAAATCTTAACTGCATTCACATCTATTAGTTGGTCAGTGTTAGGGAATAGTACCATCCCATAGATGATAAAGACCAACACTTCTTCAAAAGCTTCTAAATCCAGGCTATCCCAAAAATAGTGGGCTTTCTCAAATAGGAACTTAGCTGGAAATCCTTGGACACTTCTTCTGGTTTCCCAATTTGCCACTACGTCATACCGTTGTAAAGACATAGCTTGAGCAATCTCTTTAGGCTTTAGGTTTCTTTCCATACAGTTGAATGGTAGATGATTAAGGATAGGTACCCCAATGACTGAGAAAATTCCTCCATAGTAGGCACTAACTGGTAATCGGGGAAGGTGAAGCAGTGGTGCAACGGGTCAAAGAACTGAAAGAGCACCTTTAACATTTCTTAGCCTGAGGTTGCAGTGACCAAGTTGAGAAGTCGACCATGTTTTTCAGTGAAGGGAGAGCTTTCAGGAATCCTTGATGCTAACTCCTTGAGCTGAGGATGCACTTTCACAAGGTTGATTTGGATAGTGTTCCTGCGAGCGGATGTCATGTCCTACAAAATAAGACAAAGATAAGCCCTAGAAAATCCTTGAAATGGTTAGTATGATATGCCATGTTATAATCTCATGATTATTCTAAGAAATCACATATATATCAAGCAACAAGTAAATCACACCAAGACCTTATGTTAAAGGATTTCATGGGTTTTAAGGTAGTACCCACTTGAAGTTGGATTGGTTCAACCTGTCCTATAAATAGTAATCGGGTCCTAAGGGATCTCAATATCACCTACCTTTCCCACAAGCTTCTCTTGATAGGCGATTGACTCATAGCCAAACAAAACCCAAAAGTCAAGTCTCAATGAGTGTAGCATCGAGTATCTGCCAACTTTGGGAATACACCAAACACAGACATCTCACTACGTCCTAATGGCCAAGTTGTTCATTTAAAGGTTCTAAGGTCAGTTGGCGCTTTATGACACCACGCGGCGGCCCCGTATTCTCCTTGATTAACTCAAAGGCTACCGGTACCAACCAAAGTGTCGCATTAATGTAGCCATCGCTTCAACCGTGTCGGTATACACCATATAGTTTCCATGATCTATTGCTACTTACCTAGAAGGTTTCGCCAAATCCGGGTGTAGGATCTATAGTAACCCCAAACAGATCCCTCAAAAGTAAAGCAAACAAGCAAAAAAGAAATTTAAAGATGAAATAACTCTAAGGTAAACCCCACTTTTATTTAATCCCCGACAGAGTCGCTGGTTCTGTAATACGGTGGCAGAACCGACTGTTTAGTATGCTGGTTTTGTGTTTTTTGTTCGCAAATGTGCGGTAAGCAAGAGTCGTCACCGTCTTTTCTTTTATCCAACAAAGGAAAGGGTGAAAATAATCGAAAAAGAGCTTTTCAAGAGTTTTTGAGTAAGGGGGTAGATTATGGAAAGGGAAGGTGTTAGCACCCTTTCCATCTGTGGTTTTCCATGTTAGAGGTTTGCTCATTTTTAAAATGCTTTTGTGCTTTGTGTTTGAAAATGTTTTGAAAACACCTTAGTGCGGCGAACTTTGTAATGTTTCTCGGGATAGTAGAGAACGTATACAAAGTGTTTGAAAAATGTCTTTTGAAAAAATAGTTTTCTGTGTAAGTGCAAAAAAGTGTTTTTTGAGTAAACTTCTAACAGCTATCTACTTTTATACTTGAAAAGGTAGTTTTTTTCCTCTTTTCCTTTAGACAATGCTTATCCTACTATTAGTGAGTAGGTAGCCCTATCATTGGATGTTGAGGGACAATCCAAGGGACGTTACAGTCACGAAGACAATTATGGATATGCTTTAGCAATTCTGTTTTTAAGGACTAGATCATTTACCGAGAAGGCAATTGTAGGTTCATCGAAGGACTATGATCTTTTGATTTTTACGGGTCTTTGCTAAAGCATTCCTGCCTCATGACTAATTTATTGAAGGCAACCAAAGTGGGCATACCTTAGAGGTGCTTGTGTACAATCGTGTTGTGTTTCCGTTATTTTTTTCTTTTTATTAAGTTTGCTAGCGTTTGATTTCTGTCTTTGTCATACATGTCTAGTTACTAGCAGTTAATGTAAAAAGCAGTCAAATGCAGAATATAAAGGTCATACGCTATTACAATGATTCGGGGAGGGGGATTATTTATATATCCAAAATTGGGGGAATAAAGCAGTAAAGTATAAATGTCCTAATTAAACTATTACATCTGGCAAACAAATATAATAATAGTAAAATATTTAACTAAATATACGCGCACAAAGTAAAAGAAATTTTTTTGTTGTTTTTTTTTTGGTATAAAAGAAAATAAGACCTAAGTCTATTTAATTTTAATTTTAAGAAAAGATGTTAAAATAATTAATGATTAATGAATAAAATTAGTTTAATAAAAAAACTATCCTAATGTTTTTGTGGTTTTTTGATTGATTTTATGCTGATTAAAAAAAAGGAAGTAAAATAGTCAAAACAAAGCAGAAATCGAAGGATCTGGCAGTAAGTCAAAGAGGGAGTAACTCTGAGGGGCTGGATCGAAAGAGACTTGGGCTGTCTTTCGAACCAGCGAATAGGCTTCCTCGAAGATGCATATGGGGGTGCACTTTGGAGTGTTCGATCTGGATATATTATCCTTCGGTCTGGGACCCATGAATCTAGTTCAAAGCCGAGCTGCTTCGAAGCTCTGAGCAAGGTCTTAAGAAGATGTTTCCTGCAAAACGAAACAAACGTTAGAGTCCCAGGGGGATTTACCCCCCTGATTCGAATCTTCTCTCAATTCGACTCCTTTCTTAGTTCGAATCTACTGAGTCTGGGCCTGGGTTCGTTTTGTCCTATGATTCGAAGGAACAACTTAGATCGTGCCCCAGCAATGGCACGACCCCATCTCTGCGCTTTAGCTTACATGCAGCACAATAAGTAATAACAAATATATATATATATATATATATATATATATATATATATATATATATATATATATATATATATATATATATATATATATATATATATATATATATATATATATATATATGCAATGCGTAGTTAAATGTCACGAAGGTGCAATTTTGGTTTTCCAAACCCTTACCAATCGAAGATGATGACCTGTGGCTCTAGGTGTGGAGATGTTTGCTTAGGAGTTGGGGTGAACTCCTGGATGAGGGAACCTACAAAGGGTGCTTCGACTGGGGAGCTTTTGGGTTTTTTTAACAGTGCGTATGTGTGGTTCCTTCGTGTGCAGTATGTATGCGTGTTCGTCTCACTATGTCCTCTATTTCGTTTTCTCTCCTTCTTCCCCTATGTCCTCTATTTCACTTGCCCTCCTTTTTTTTTAATGTGTCCTTGGCCTCATATTTATAGGAGTGTAAGGGGACAAGAGAAATAATGCTGGTAACGGCCATTTGAATGCCATGAATGTAAAACGTAACCTTGGCCAAAGTTAAGGGATCTTGTCCCTTTCTGAATTTGAATGATATCTAACTGGCCTCCGAATGCTCCCTTTTGAATGGGATGGTGGCCTCTTTCGAATGGGCTGGTGGCCTCCTTCAAATGTACCTTTACAAACGTCTTCGAATGGCTCTTCTGAAGCTCCTTTGAATGGATCTGATGAATCTCTTTCAAATAGACTCTTTGCAAGCCTCTTCGAATGGACCTTTGCAAACTTCTTCGAGTGGCTCTTCTGAAGTTCCTTCGAATGGATCTGATGAAACTCTTCGAATGGACTCTTTGCAAGCCTCTTCGAATGCACCTTTTCATGTTCTTCGAATGGAACCTTTGAAAGCTTCTTCGAATGGACCTTGTTGAAATGCCAATCGAAGGGCCTTGTTAAAATGCCAATCGAAAGGCCTTGTTAACAGGTCAGTCGAAAGGCCTTGTTAACAGTTCAATTGAAAGACCTTTGTCTCTATCAATTGAAGGGCGTTATGTGGATGCCAATCGAAAGACATTTTTGGGATGCCAATTGAAAGGCATTTTAGAGAGGCCAATCAAAATGCACTTTGGAGAGGCCAATCGAAAGGCACTTTGGAGAGGCCAATTGAAAGGCACTTTGGACAATTTCAAAAATTTGTTGTTTTTCTTTAAACAAGTGTTTGTAACCACGCATGTAAGAAAAGATATTGTAAAAAATGAGAGGGAAAATTTTGGGGTACAACATAGAGCAAACGGTAACTTATCATGCCAGTCTTTATATGTTATCACCATATTTTGCATAATCTTCTTGATATTTTTATTGGCAGCTTCCACTGCGCCATTCATCTTGGGTTTGTACGGAGAAGAATTGTGATGCTTTATTTTGAACTGAGTGCATAATTCCGTAATTATAGCATTGTTGAGGTTAGTTCCATTTTCGGTGATAATCCTTTTGGGATACCGTAACGACAGATGAGATTATGCTTGATGAATATGGCTACAATGTTCTTGGTAATTGAGTCATATGAAGCAGCTTCGACCCACTTGGTAAAGTAATCAATAGCAACAAGGATGAAACAGTGTCCATTTGAGGCAGTATTTTTGATCTCTCCAATCATGTCAATGCCCCACATTACAAACGGCCATGGAGTAGTCATGACATTTATAGGAATAAGAGGTACATAGACCTTGTCAGCATAGATTTGACACTTATGGCGAGTCCTTTAGTGATGATGACAATCAGTTTCCTTTGTGGACCAATAGTAACCAGCCCTCAGGATTTTCTTGGCCATAGTATATCCACTAGAGTGGGTTCCAAAGAGGCCATCATGCATATCTTCCATAATTTTCTCTGCCTCCTTCTTAACCACACATCGGAGTAGAGTAGAATCATGTTTGCGCTTGTATAGGATTATATTGATTAGAAAGAATTTGGCTGAAAATCTTCGCAAGAATTTCTTATCATTGACGGAAGCCCCTTCAGGATATTCTTGTGCTTCAAGATATCTCCTCACCTCATTGTACCATGGTTTCTCTTCGTCAGTGTCAAGCTCGTAGAAGTGCGCAGGTTCATCAAATCTCTCAATTGTAATCGTAGGAGCTCCATTGTCCCATTTGACCTTGAACATGGAAGACATTGTGGCCAAAGCGTCGGCTAACTAATTTTCCTCCCTAGGGAAATGCTCAAAGGTGATCTCCTCGAAGCATGGAATCAGAGTTAATACAAGCTCCTTGTATGGAATTAGGTTAGGATGATTGGTGTCCTATTATCTCTTTACTTGGCTAATTACCAGAGTGGAGTTTCCAAATACATCCAAATGCTTGATCTTTAAGTCAATGGCAGCCTTTAGACCCAAGATGCATGCTTTTTATTCATCCATATTGTTCGTACAATCGAAGCATAATCTAGCAGTGAAATGAGTGTGGCAACCCTCAGGAGAAATAATCACAGCACCAATTCCATTGCCCAAAGCGTTGGAAGCTCCTTCAAAAACCATACTCCATTGGGATCCTTGTTCAGGTCCGTCATATGGTCCGAGTTTTGCACAGTCGATCACTAGCATGATATTCTCATCCGGGAAGTCAAAGTTCATAGATTGATAGTCATCAACAGCTTGATGAGCCAAATGATCTTCTAATATACTTCCTTTGATGGATTTTTGTGTTGTATATTTAATATTGTATTCAGTCATAATCATTTTCCATCTAGATATCCGTCCGGGGAGAGCAGGCTTCTCGAAGATGTACTTAATAAGGTCCATCCTAAAAATCAATAAAGTGGTGTGAGTCAACATATATTGTCTTAGCCGGAGAGAATCCCATGCCAGAGTGCATCAAGTTTTCTCGAGCAGTGAATATTTGGTTTCACAATCGGTAAACTTTTTTCTCAGGTAGTATATCACATGCTCTTTTCGGCCAGACTCGTCGTGTTGGCCCAACACACACCCCATAAAATTCTCTAGCATAGTCAAGTACATGATCAAAGGTCTTCCTTCAACTGGAGGCATAAGGATATAAGGTCTTGCAAATATTCCTTGATTTTTTCGAAGGCCGCTTAACAGTCATCGTTCCATTTGACTACTTGATATTTCTTCAAGAGTTTAAAGATTGGCTCACAAGTAGCAGTTAAGTGAGAGATGAAGTGAGAAATATAATTAACATGACCCAAGAATCCTCTGACCTCCTTTTTAGAACGGGGTACTGGCATTTCTTAAATGTCTTTTACCTTTGCAGGAACAACTTCTATTCCTTTACCACTAATGATAAAACCTAGAAGCGTTCCAGACCTTACTCTGAACATGCACCTAGGTGACCGAGATGCTCTTCTTCAGTTTGCGATCTCTCAATCATATCATCCACATAGATTTATATTTCATGATGAATCATATCATGAAATAAAGCTACCATAGCTCTTTGATATGTTGCCCCTGCATCTTTAATCCGAACGACATGACTTTGTAGCAAAAGGTGCCCCATTGTGCAACAAAGGTGTTCTTTTCCATGTTTTTGAGAGCCACCTTGATTTAATAGTAGCCAGAAAATCCATACATGAAGGAGAAGACTCTGTGTTGAGTGGTGTTGTCAACCAAGACGTCAATATGTGGTAGAGGGAAATCATCCTTGGGTCTTGCCTTATTCATATCTCTATAATCCACATACATGCGAACCTTTCCATCTTTCTTTGGCACGGGGACCACGTTTGCAACCCATTGAGGATAAGATGTGACAGCCAGAAAACTTGCATCAAACTGCTTCATTACCTCGACTTTTATCTATTCAGACATGCTAGGCCGCATGCGACGAACCTTTTGTTTAATAGGAGGACAATCTTCCTTCGTTGGAAGACGATGAACCATAATATTGGTATCCAGCCCGGGCATATCTTCGTATGACCAAGAAAACACTTTAGTGTATTCATGTAACATCTGAACCAATCTTCTCTTGATACCATATTTTAGGTTGGCGCTGATCTTGACCTCTCTTTTATTTATCTCAGTACCTAAGTTGATAACTTCGACTAGCTCTTCATGGGGTTGAATAGCTTTCTCCTCTTGCATCAGAAGTCTGGATAGTTCCCCTCGTATTTCACAATCTTCCTCTCCTTCGTCTCCAGCTTGGTAAATTGGATGTTTGAAGTCATAACTGGCAATAGTAGAGTCGTTGGCAATGAGATCCAAAGTGGATGAAGATCTGCAAGTGTGTGTGTGTGTGTGTGTGTGTGTGTGTGTGTGTGTGTGTGTGTGCATGTAAGATACATGGCTATTGAGAAAAAATGTAATAAAGGAAAAGAAAGACAATGAACGCAAAAATTTGAATGCCAAAAGGTCCAATGGTTTATATTAAATGATCATATGATAAATGAACATGAACAAAACCCTTAACAAATGGACCATAGTGCCCCGGGCAAGGCACATGGCTTAAAAGTCATTGTTTTGGAAATTAATATTATAGACAGAAGTTTTTGAATTGACATAAAATAGTAAACAGTAATTACTCCTCAATGAAGGAGATGAGAGTGAAATCCTTTTCCTATCAATTGTTGAGCTTTCCTTCGACAGCAGGGTAGATCCAATCTTCAAAAGTATTTTCATCATCAGAGTCTTCCACAGTGTTCACTTTATGATTCCTGATGCAGAGAGGTGGCTTTCCCACGCGAGAAAGCTTGACTTCCTTCTGAGCTTTGATAGTGAAACCCAATCTGAATTTGTCTACTTTAAATGGAATGTTGGGAATTTGGCCCTAGATAGTACAATTTTCGTCTTCGACCACGGCACGGGCATCCTTAAACGACACCATTTTTGGTACAACTTCATCAGATTTTGATATGTCGGAGGATATTTTGGTGGCGGCAATCATAGGAGGAACAATTTCGAAGGCCTGACAGAGTCTCTATGAATTCACCATCCATTTCCATATATTTGAAGGAATTAAGATGGCTCACCATAAATTCTTCTTCGCCGCTAATAGTAACGATCTTCCCTTTGACTGGATACTTTAATTTTTGATGAAGGGTGGATGTTACTGCCCCTGCCCTATGGATCCAAGGGCGTTCAAGCAGACAAGAATAGGAGGGACGTATGTCCATTATGTAAAAGGTAGAATTGAAGATCTATGGGCCAACTTTAATTGGGAGATCCACCTCTCCATCAACCATTCTCTTAGACCCATCGAAAGCCCTTACGACAATATCACTTGGCTTCAGCACCAGTCCTTCACAATCTAGCCAGTCCAAAGCACCTTTGGGTAACACATTTAAAGATGAGCCAGTATCAACTAAAACATGAGCCAGGTTGGTTCCCTTGTATTCAATAGAGATATGTAAGGCTTTGTTGTGGTTCCTTCCCATAGGAGTCAAATCAGCGTCGGAGAACCCTAATCCATTGTCAGTCGTTAAACTTGTTACATAGTTCTTGAACTGGTCAACGGCAGTTTCCTGGGGCACGTAGGCTTTCTTCAAGAACTTGATCAGAGCCTAAGCATGAACGTCCGAACAAAGTAATAATGACAGCATGGAAATTTTGGAGGGGGTTTTCCCCAGCTGCTCCACTATTTTGAAGTCGCTCTTCTTTATGATTTTAAGAATTTCATCCATCTCTTGAGTGGATGGATCCTCAGCATTAGCATCTTTAGTAGGTGCCTCTATCCCAGCAAGCTCACCTTCTTTCTCTTTGCCTCTAGTGTTGGTACTAGACTTATCATTGGTTATGCGGACGGGAGTCGTTGTAGTAGTGGGTGGTGAAATATCAGGGGAAAAATCCTCCCTATTCTTGTCAATTTACTAGAACCTACAATATTGGTGACATCAGCTTCATCTTTGTCGATCCAAGAATCTTGTTTTATCCCATGATAATAAACCTCGGCACCATAGTTCCATGGAACTGCTTTGTCAAAAGAGTAGGGGATAGGCCAAGCGGCAGTGATTATTAAAGAAGCGATGGTTGGTTCATTTGAAATTCTAATAGGACCCTTTGAGGGGATCCTAAAAGGATTATTGGAAATTGTTATTATGGACAGGTCTTCAGTTTGGTTGGTCAAACTCTTGATGGTAGGAATCTTTTCAAACAGAATCTCGCGGCTATCTATCAGGTGTTGCACACCTTCCTTCAACCGCTTGCACCTAGGGAACACCCCAGCTGTCAACAAGTTAACCTTCACAATATTTAACAGAGTTGTTAAATCTTCAATGGAGGAAACAAAAGTAGTACCATCAATTGCATTAACACCTTTGCCATGATTCGGCATTGGTGCGGTTATCACATTTCGAGTAGCGGGTGGATCAAATTCAATTGTCTTATTGTCTATCAAATCTTGAATCTTATTCTTCAGAGCCCAACACTGATCAGTTTCATGCCTAGGACTGTTGGAATGATACGCGCACTTGGCATTCAGATTGTATTTAGGTGATGAAATGTCTGGATTGGATGGTGGATTATGCAATATCACTAAGTTGGCCTTCAACGGATGTTGTAAGGCTTGGGACAGCGACATGCTTATTCTCGTGAACTGTCTTCGAGGAACTTCGGATCATTGCTTGTTGGATCATTGTCTTTGAGAAGATAGAGGGTTGGAGATTAACACAACATTAACAAAGGGTCGGTGGTTCTTCTTGGTATGGGCCTTTTCCCCATATACAGCATTTGCTTCCTTCTTTCCAGTGAAAGGATTTTTTACAGCGTTGGATATGGAAGTAGGTGTCATGGGAATTTTTCTGCTTTTAATGTCGCTTTCTACCCTTTCACCAGTTAGTATCAACTCAGTGAAACCAGACAAAGAACTGCTAATTAATAGGTTGAAAAATGGGCCGGTCAATGTACCCATGAACATGTCAATTAGTTCTCTGTCAGTTAGTGGTGGTTGGACCCTACCAGCAAGATCCCTCCATTTTTGTGCGTACTCCTTGAACCCCTCATTAGTACCTATTGTCATACCTTGAAGTTGGACTCTGGTTGGTGCCAGATCGGCATTATATTGATATTGATGATAAAAATCAATGGCTAGATCTTCCCATGTGTGGATGCGGGAACCCTCCAATTGGTAGAACCATTCTAGTTAAGTCCCAACCAGACTCTCTTCGAAGAAATGGATCCAGAGTTTTTGTCGATAGTGTGTGGTTACATCTTATGCACATAAGACGTTAGATGAAGTTTCGGGCAGGAAACCCCGTCATACTTAGCAAAGACCGATATTTTGAATTTATGGGGAATGACGAACCCAGGTACTAAGCCCAGCTCACTAAAATCCAAACCAGGCACAGCTTGAATTTCAATAGCTTTTATCCTATCCTCTAACTGCTTGTATTTATCCTCGATCGGAGGGTATTGCTCATCAAAATAGTCTTCGTCTTCGGAAGCTTGATTATCGGCACCCCCATCATGGGTGTTCCTTGCCTCCTCGTCTTGATTTTCGTCCTCCTCATACGACTCTTTGATTATATGTACCTGACGAACTGGACCTTTGAATCTCTTACCCATGTTGATGAAGGCCTTCTTTTTAGTCTTCTTTTTAGTTGTTAGCAGTGTTATCATCTCTTGTTGTCCCTTGGCCAGGTTCAGCAAGGTTGCTTGGAACTGGGAATTCTGCGCTTGTAAGTCCTTCACTGTTTATTCGATATCCATCTTACTGAAATAAACAGTAGAAAGATAAGGAAATCTGTTGTGAGAAACTTGTTTATGTTATGATGCATGAAAATGAGTATGCAAATGATTTCAAGGACTTAGGAGATTTAAATTTGTTTTAGACAAAAGGAACAAACATCAATTGAATTAATAAGATCAAATTAAGTACAACATGCCTCTTGGGCTTACATTGAAACAAAATAAACAAAATGAACTAAAATACAATAACAATGGCTCAAATTTCCTATGGATGCATCCTCTTTGGAGCGATATAGGCATTCAGGCTCCTCTCCTCATGAAGTTGTCTCGTGAGTTCCAATGTCTTCTTCTCGCTTGCATAAAACTGGCCTTCGAAGGTGTCTCGCTCCTCCTTTAGTTGAATCCAAGCTCTTTTCAAATCTTCAAGAGAAGTAGGCATATCAGGATAAAGGATAGTATATGGAACACCTCCTTCGGCAACAGGCTCCATGATGATTGGTAAGATGGCAGGGTAAGGCATCACGATACTTTGAGCACGAGTCCGTACCCACTTAAGGTAACGCTCAAGGGGTTGGAATTCTTATGCTCCAATGTCTTACTATCCACTTTGTTTATCATTCTCTAGGCTCATATAAACCTTTGACGATAGCCTCGGTCGTCGCCCTCGTAATGAAATACCAAACCTTGGATGAGTGCATCATGGGGACCATCTCTTCGTGCGTATCCAAACTGTCGTAATGCGAGAGAAGGGTTATAGTTGATACCACCCCTAATTCCTAAGAGTGGGACATTAGGTAATTCCCCACAACGGTCAATGATAGCAATATCCTCCAAGGATCGAGAACACCAATGAATATCAGAATGTGTGAGTGGAATTAACCTTTGAGACCATGTCAAGCCTTGTCATTCTTCAATGTTGATCAAGGTAGGTGCAAAATAAACCACCTAGATAGTAATGGAATGTAACACAAAAGACTACACCTTTTTTTCATGGTGCGGGTGTACAAACAATGTAGAATGTCTCCAAGCAAAGTAGGTATGGGATTACGAGAGAGAAAAACCTTGATGGCACTCACATCTATGAGTTGGTCTGGATTGGGAAATAGAACCAAACCATAGATTAGAAGGGCCAAGACATTCTCAAAAGCTTGAAAATCCATATCTTCCCAAAACAAACAAGCCTTCTCCAACAGAAATTTGGCTAAGAAACCCTTAACTTCACTTCTTGTCTACCAATTTTCCATAATGTTGAATCTCTTCAAATGTAAAGCTTTTGCAATAACTTCGTATTTTGGAGTCTCTTCTAAACCGGTGAATGTCCTTTGATCAACCACAAGCACTCCTAGAAATTGAGAGAATTCTTCTAATGTAGGTACCAATTTGTAGTCGGGAAATATGAAGCAATGGTGCATAGGATCAAAGAATTGGAAAAGCACACACATCATTTCTTCTTGGAAGTTTGAGGTATCCAAGTTGAGAAGTCAACCATATTTCTTGGTGAAGGGAGAATCTCTAGGCACTCTTGATGCTAACTCTTGAAGTTGAGGATGCATTTTTACGAAGTTAATTCGGATGGTATTCCTACGAGTAAAATTCATGACCTACAAAATAGAACAAAGATAAATTCCTAAATCATTGAAATGGTTAGTGAGAATGATTTATGATGTTATGATGTTTATGATGACATGAATAATAATCACAAACAAAGCACACAAAAGCCTTAAGTTTAGGCTTGCATGGGTTTTATAGGTAAGTACCCTCTTGAAGTCTAGTTGGTTCAACCTGTCCTAGAAAGTAATCTGGTTCTAGGGAATCTCAATATCATTGATATTTCTTTATTGGGCATTGTTTTAGCACAATCAATCTTTTATGGCGGCTAAAATATCCCAAAAGTCCGATCTCAATGAGCGTAGTATCGAGTATCAACCAATTTTTAGCTTTCCACCGAAACCGGCTATCTCACTACTTCCTAATGGCCAATTTGTTCAATTAAAGGTTCTAAGGTCAGTTAGTGCTTTATGACACTGCTCAGTGGCCCCGTATTCTCCTTGATTCAACACAAGGGATATTGATACCAACAAATGCGTCACACTAACGTAGCCATTGCTTCAACCATATCGGTTTACGCTGTACAATTTCCACAATCTATTGCTACTTACCTAATGGTGTTCCCCGATCCGACTAGAGGATCAATACAAACCCAAACAAGGACCCATAAATAAAAAGCAAGCAAGTCAAACAATGAAAGCAATTAAATGTGATCTAGCTCTAAGGTAACCCCACTTTTAAGTTATTCCCCAACAGAGTCGCCAGTTCTGTAATACGGTGTGAGAACTGACTTGGTTGTTTTACGTTTGATCGCAATTGTTGCAGATAGCAAGAGTCGCCACCGACTTTTCTTTTATCCAATAAGGAAAGGATGAAAAGAACAGGAAAGGCCTTTGAGATATTTTCTTGAGTTCGGGGGGTAGATTATGAAAAGGGAAGGTGTTAGCATCCTTTTCATCCATATTTATCTATGGGCTCTTAGTCGCTTGCTAGATCACTTGAAAGTGTTTTGTTTGAAAATGTGTTTGTGGTGGATTTTGAAAGTATTTTTGAAAAGCGCCTTCGTTGAGGAAAACTTTGTAATGATTCTCGTCTCTATAAGAATGCATACAAAGTGTTGAACTTTTTGAAAATGTTTTCATGTTTTGAAAGTGTTTGGTGTGTTTGAAAATATGTTTGTTTTGAATATGGATTGTGAGCGAGTAACTAAGAACGTTCTACCTACTCGAAAGTCTTTTTGTTCATTCCTTCCTTTGATATTGCTATCTTACCATTGACTGGTAAGAATCCTTATCTTTGGATGTAAAGGGACGGGCGTGGGTCATCGTATAGTCATGAATATCAATGTTGTGAGATGTCTTAACATTTCTTTTGAGGGACTAAGATCATTTTTAAGGCAACATTCGAAGTGTCATCGAGGGACTATGATCTTGTATTTTTTATTGTTTTTTCTAAGATGTCTCACATGAATATTATGAACATTTTCTTAAGGCAGCAAGTGGAGTTAACCCTAAAGGTGCAAGTGTGCGAAGTGTGCGAAGTGTTTGTTTTTCATGCTTGATTTATCTTGGATTAGTGTTTTCTAAGCATTTATTTTATCTTTCCATACAAACCCTAAGTTACTAGCATTTATATAAAAGCGATAAAATGGGAAAGTAAATTTACTACTATTGTACCCCCAAAATTTTCCCTCTCATTGCACTCAAGACATGCCTCTAGAGATCACCAACTTGCCCAAGGATAACCAAGAATTGACTAGGAAAATTCTTCTCCTAAGGCAATGAACCTTAACTAGGGTTTCAATTTTAAGCAAGGTGTATGAGTCCCAAGGATCCCAAATTCTCTCCATTGTCCTAATATATACTCAAGATTATCCATGCCAAATTTCATACCTTGAACAACAAGTTTGCTTAGTCAACTGCTCAAATGCCTGAAAATCAACTATACTAAGTCAAAAGTCAATTGTGGCCCAAATATAGTCAAACTTTAAGATTTTTGGTCAACATCAACATTTTGAAGTAATATCCATCATTTGATCAAGGTTTGATCATGATTCCTCAAGAAATGCTCCTTACTCATCAAAAGTCAAAAATGGCAAAATAGGGTTTCTATAGGAAAAGTCAACCAAACTTTGACCAGACATAACTTTATCATACTTTATCAGAAAATTTTACACCAAGGCTCATTTTGAAGAGAATCCAATTCCCTACAACTTCTCTTCATCCCTCAAGTTCAAGAAATTCCCCAATCAAAAGATACAAGCTCATACATTATAGGTCCTTTCAAAAAGTCAACAAAAACACCTTTTGGGTTAAAGCTCCTTACATGAGCATGGAATATCCAATTGAGATGAAACCAAAAAGGTTGTTTAAGGACATCCTAAGCTCTCTAAAAATCCCAAGAACATCCTCTTAGGGTTTAAAATGAGAGAGATATGCATTGCTAAAGTTGACCAATTTTTGGAAATGTGCATGAAGCCAATATTGACCAAACTTGAATTCTTTCCAAATGGGCCCATGTTTTCATGCTTAAAACTTGTTCATAACATGGCCCAAGAACTCTGAGCTCACTCATACATTATCCCATTATTTTTATTATTTATTTTGATTTTTTCATTAAAATTCAAATTAAATAAATAAATAAAAGAAATAATGTGAGATATGATTTGAGAATCTTTTTCTCATCAAATAAGGGATGAGATAGGCTGGCATGACCAAGCAAAAACGAGTGAGACAAAAGGAGAAGGAGATTTTTTCTTTTAGCAAGTTTTGAAGAAAATATTTATGCTTTAAAAAAGAATGATTAGAATTGATTCTTTTGGGCTGTGATTAAACCTAATGAGATACACTACATAAGCAGAGGAACCCTAGATCAAAAGAATAGGCGCAACAGCCACAAAAAGAACCATACCAAAGTGCAAAATTTCACAAGAATCGTGAAGGTTGAAAGCATCAATTCCAGTCTTTGTTGATCCAAACAAAGGAGCCATTCTTCCTCCTGAGGTTCCCAAGAGCTTGTTTGAAGGATTATTCAAGCCAGATCGTGCCAAGAAGCTCTCTTTCAAGCATCACAGGTTTGGTATCTTTCGTGAATTTAAACTTTTTGATCTTGCAATATAAATAAATTATTTGTACACACGTGTGTTCATGCTAATATTTATGACTATCTAGAACCATTACATGAGAGATTTAACGCAGGGATGAAGGTTTTCCATTGTTAGGGCAAAGCTTCAGATAAGCTTCGTATCTCAAGATACAGGAACTTTCAGACAAAACAAACCCCACCATTGGGATCGCAAGGTCCTAATTAGTCAAATAGGGTTATTTTTATGCTTGTTTTCATTAGATTTTGTAGGATTGGGTTTTTGTCCAAACGGAGAAGATGCCTGGAACGACCCTCCACAGTGGTTTGACCGGACAAGGACTCTGTGTGGCATATCAGCATGTTTTGATTGGTTTGTTTAAAAATTAGGGCCCCACAAGTGCATGCGTGTTTTTGATGACTCAGTTGTGGCCTTGTTTTCCTTTATAATATTATTATTTTATTATATGTATGAATGAGAAGGAAGTGCATATGGCAAGAGCGAAGGGTTTAAGGAGTTGTACGTGTGAGAGGTCAGGGGTTCAACCCTTGCCTCCTGCATATTATTTTTCTGAATTGTTACTTGCAGATTCAGTGGTTCCACACCCTAGGCGTGCATCATGCACCCTCATGCTCAGCCATAGGATCACTCCTTCTCTAAGATCTAGCGCCCAACAGCGCATCTCCATGATGGACCTCCAAGCTTGCCCCCCACTGGATCCAGCGCAGTTGTGGGCCAACCAAATCTGGGCCTTGGTGGAATTCAACAACATCACCCCTCCAATTGGGTTTCACACCCCTCAGGCCTTTTTTTTAATTTCTTTATGTTTTTTTTTATTTAGTTTATTTATTTTTGTTTATTCTTTTTTTAAAATCATAAAATCATAAAAATCAGGAAAAAATCACAAAAAATAATAGGCTTAAGTTTTTTTTATTTAAATTTTATTTTTGATAAATAAATTACTTTGATTTAATTATTTTGACCTATTTCATTAATTAAAATTAATTAGAGAATTAGGTTAAATTCCAAAAAAAATTCCATAAAATACCAAAAATATTTTTAATGTGCAAATAGATTCTTTTAGGGTTTAGAATTTATTTCAATCTTAATTTCCGTGCGTTATTATTTTTTCATACGATTATTTTTCATCATTTATGCAACTGCGCCCGATTTGTAAAAGCTAAATTAGGGTTTTTATTTCCGCACTTTACTTTTCGTCCATTATTTATGTATCTACACCAAATCCTTGTAATAGCGGTAGGACTTTATTTCTCACTTTATATTTCTTATATGCCTGTATATAAATTGTTAGTAATTAGGCGTGCATGACAAGATTAAATCAATCAATCATTAGATCACTAATCTCAAGACAAATATCTGAAAAAGCACCATTGCACACTTGCACCCTTAGGGTACTCCTCACTTGGTTGCCTTCGGAAATGGTCATGTCCCTCGAACGTAGGGATATCTTAGAAATGACCCTCAATTTAAAAGTCATCATAAAAGACCATAGTCCCTTACTGTCCCTCGAGTTGACTACGAGAAATAATCTTGTCCCTCGGTGTTGCCTATATGATGACAGTCCCTTTGAAATGCTAAGGTATCCTTACATGTTGCCTTCAATGACCATAACGTACCTTTCAATAGTCCCTCAACATCCAACAATAGGGCTACCTACTCACTAATAGTAGGATAGCACTATCTAAAGAGTAGGAGGAAAAGAACATCCTTTTTCGAGTAAGTAGACAGTTCTTAAGTACTTTCTCAAAAACAATTTTTTACACTTACACACTTTCAAACTTCTTTTCAAAAAATGCTTTATCAACACTCTTGAGGACTGATACAAGAGTTATCATAAAGCAAACAAAATCTTTCAAAACACACAAACACAAAAAGTTTTCAAAAAATGAGCAAGTACCTAAAAGCCCGTGGAAAACCACGGATGGAAAGGGTGCTAACACCTTCCCCTTCCATAATCTACCCCCCTTACTCAGAAAATCTCGAAAAAGGTCTTTTTCTGTTCTTTTCACCCTTTCCTTTGTAGGATAAAAGAAAAGTCGTTGGCGACTCTTGCTTACCGCGACATTTGCAAATACAAAATGCAAAACCAGTATAACAGTCGATTCTGCCACCATATCATAGAACTGGAAACTCTGTTGGGGACAATAATAAAGTGGGGTTTACCTTAGGGTCTAGATCATTTTGCTTCTTTGACTGTTTGTTTGCTTTACTTTTAAGGGTATTATTCGGGTTATTATAGATCCTACACCCGGATCTGGGGAAACCTTTTAGGTAAGTAGCAATAGATCGTGGAAATTGTGTGGGGTATATCGACACGGTTGAAGTGATAGCTATGTTGATGCGACACTTTGATTGGTACCGGTAGCCCTTGAGTTACTCAAGGAGAATACGGGGCCGCTGCATAGTGTCATGAAGCGTCAACTGACCTTAGAACCTTTAATTGAACAACTTGGCCATTAGGACGTAGTGAGATGGCCGTAATTGGTGTATTCCCAGAGTCGGCAGATACTCGATGCTACACTCATTGAGATTTGACTCCCGAGTTTTGTTTGGTTGCAAGTTAGTTGCCTATCGAATGAAACTTATGGGAAAGATTAGCGATATTGAGATCCCTTAGAACCCGGTTACTATTTATAAGACAGGTTGGACCAATCCAAACTTCAAGAGGGTATCACCTTAAAAACCATGCAAGCCTTAAACCTAAGGTTCTTTGTGTGATTTGCATGTGCTTGCTATATGTTATTTCTTAGTATAATCATGGCATCATAACATGGCATATCATAACTAATCATTTCAAGGACATGACATCCGCTCGCAGGAACATTATCCAAATCAACCTTGTGAAAGTACTTCCTCAACTCAAGGACTTATCATTAAGGATTCCTGAAAGCTCCCCCTTCACTGAAAAGCATGGTCGACTTCTCAACTTGGTCACTTCAAACCCTGATGAAGAAATGTTAAAGGTACTCTTTTAGTTCTTTGATTTGTTGCACAACTGCTTCACTTTTCCTGATTACCAGTTAGTGCCTACTACGGACGAGCTTTCTCAGTTATTGGGGGTACCTATCCTTAATCAGCTACCATTCAACGATATGGAAAGAGACCCAAAGCCTGAAGAGATTTCTCAAGCTCTGTCTTTACAACAGTCTGATGAAGTGGCAAATTAGGAAACCAGAAGAGCTGTTCAAGGATTTCTAGTTAAGTTTCTATTTGAGAAAGCTCGTTATTTTTGGGATACCCTGGATTTATAAGCTTTTGAAGAAGTGTTGGCCCTTCTCATCTATGGGATGGTACTATTCCCTAATACAGACCACCTCGTAGATATAAATGCGGTTAAGATTTTTCTGTCTCATAATCTGGTACCTACTTTACTTGGGGATATTCTGCACTCTCTGCATACTCGCGCTCTAAAGAGAAGAGGGAGCCTTCTGTGTTGCACTCATCTATTGGCTAGGTGGTTTATTTTGCACCTACCTCAGTCTATTTTGAAGAATGAGTAGGGTGTGAGATGGTCTCATAGGTTGATGTCCCTTACACATTCGAATATTCATTTGTGTTCTCGGTCCTTGGAGAATGTCACCATCATTGATCGCTGTAGGGAATTCCCTAATGTCCCTCTCTTAGGCATTAGGGGAGGAATCACTTATAATCCTAGTTTGGCATTGCGACAGTTTGGTTATGCTAGAAGGGATGGTCCTCACGAAACAGTCGTCCAAGGGATCACATTTGACTATGAGAATGATGTTCAGGGTTATCGTAAGAGGTTCATTCGGGCTTGGGGCATGATAAACGGAGTTGATAGAAAGACACTGGGGCACAAGAATTCCATCCCTCTTAAGCCTTACCTCAAATGGGTGTGAGCTCGTGCTCAATGTCTTATGATGCCTTACCCTGCCATTTTACCTGTGATTATGGAGCCAATTGCTGAGGGAGACACTTCTTACGTCGTTCTTCATCCTGACATGCCAACTGATTTTGAGGAGCTACGGAAATCCTGAATCCAACTCAAAGGATAACGGGATACCTTTGAAACTCAATTCTATGCCAGCGAGAAGAAGGTTTTAGAGCTGGCCCGATTACTTCACGGGGAGAAGAGTATAAACACTTACATTGCACCAAAGAGGATGTGCCTGTGGGAAGCTTGAGTCTTTCTTTGCTTGCAGAGTTTTATTTTTGCTTTGTTCCTTTGTGATCCTAAGAGGAATTATTGTGATCAATAAAACTTCTTAATGCAATTAATGTTTGTCCCCTTCCTGTTGAAGCAAATTTGAGTCTTAGAAATCCTTGAAAACATTGCATACATATATCATACATATCATTGCATAAGCAGGTTTCTCATCTTCTTCATTGTTTATTTTATCAATGGCTCTAGAATAAACAGTGAAAGATCTACATACTCAGAATGCTCAGTTTCAACAAATGATCATGGCTCTGGCCAAGAGGCAAGAGGAACTGAAAGCCCTGATTGTTAAAGAGAAGACTAAGAAGCCAAGGAAGACAGCTGGTGTGGTGAACTTGGGAAGGAGGTTCAAAGGACCGCTAAGGAAAGTTGTAGAGCTGGCATATTCATCAAAAGAAGGAGATAATCAAGAAGGGGAGACAAGAGAGGAAGACCCCAGTCCAAGGGAATCTGATAATGAGACTGACTACAATGAAGAGTAGTACCCTCCAGCCGATGAAAAATACAAACAGCTGGAAGAACGTCTGAGTGCAATGGAAATTCAGAAGGTGCCTGGGCTGGATTTTGAAGAGTTGGGTTTGGTTTTTGGGGTTGTCATCCCACAGAAGTTCAAGGTGTCGGTGTTCGCCAAGTATGATGGAGTTTCATGTCCCAAGATGAACCTCCTATCTTATGTGAGTAAGATCCAGCCTCACACTGTTGACAAGGACTTATGGGTCCACTTCTTTCAAGATAGTCTATCTGGAACTCAATTAGAGTGGTTCTACCAGCTGGAAAGGACTAACATTCATAATTAGGAAGACCTGGCTACTGCTTTTTACAAGCAGTATCAATATAACATAAAACTTGCTCCCACCCATACACAACTCTAGAGTATGTCTATGGGTTCGAGCGAGGGCTTTAAAGACTATGCTCAGAAGTGGAGGGACTTAGCAGGAAGAGTCCAAACCCCCTGTCTGAAAGGGAGCTAGTGGATATGTTTCTGGGTACCCTGTTTGGTCCGTTTTTCAATCACCTGATTGGAAGCTCCTCAGTTGGCTTTACTGAATTGATTCTGACAGGAGAAAGAGTGGAAGCTGGAATTAGGAGTGGTAAGATTAAAAAGGATGCATCCTCCAGTACAGTAAGGAAGCCATTTTCTAGGAAGAAGGATGTCAGTGCCACTTATAGCCAAAGGAATCAGGATAGAACTGAACACCGTCCAGCGATGGGCTGTTATGATCTCTAAACCTACACATACTCAACAACGAAACAATCAGCCTAGAGTAGAAAGGCCGGTAAGACAGTTTACCTGAATAAACATGACTCTATCTCACGTCTTGCCACATTTGTTGAAATCTAATCTGGTGACTTTGCGGGAAGCTCCGAAGAATCCCAACACCGCATCTCCCGGCTACAATCCAAATGCTCATTGTGCCTACCATTCAGAAAGTCCAGGTCATTATACAAACGACTGGTGGGCTTTGAAAAACAAGGTGCGAGACCTTCTCGAGGCGAAGGAAATTGAATTTTACGCCCCTGAGATCCCAAATATTATCACTGCTCCTATGCCCAAGCACGATTGTGGTGTTAACACTATTGAAGATGATGTGTTTTTTACTTCTGTTGAGGAACTTGTTACTCCCCTCATGACCATTTAGTGGAACTTGTTGAAAACCAATTTATTTCCGGGTTGTGGCGAAGGTTGCCACTTATGTTTATATCTACCTGTGATCGGTGGGAATGAGAACTGACTGTTTTGGAATGCTGGTTCGCGTTTGCGTTTGTTTTTGCAAAATGTTGCGGTAAGCAAGAGTCGCCACCGTCTTTTATTTTATCCAACAAGGAAAGGACAAAAGCACAGAAAAATTCCTTTTTGAGATGTTTCTCGGGTTCGGGAGGTAGATTATAGAAAGGGAAGGTGTTAGCACCCTTTCTATCTGTGGTTATCCACGGGCTCTTAGATACTTTCTCATAGTGTTTTCAAAAGTTTGCTTTTCTTTGTGTTTGTGGGTTTGAAAGAGTTTTTATTTTGAAAGGGGTGTAAGTGCGAAAAGTTTTTGTTTTGTTTTAAAAGGAGCAAGTACTTAAGAACCATCTACCTACTCAAAAAGTAATTAAACTATGCAAATGTCCTTTAGACAATGCTATCCCACTATTGAGGAGTAGGTAGCATCGTCGTTGGAGTTTTCGGGTCAATTCGATTAAGGGACGTGTGGTCACTAAAGCAACGTTAAGACACCTTAGCGGTAACCCTAATGTCTTAGATCATTTTTCTGAGGCAACCGTTTTGAGGCAACTATGATCTTTGGACAAGAGGGCGACCTCTAAAACTTCCTATACTCAATGACCACGTTCGAGGCAACCAAGTGAGGTGTACCCTAAGAGTGCGCATGTGCGAGTGTGTTATTTTTCAGTTATTTTTATCTGTACATGTCATGGGTGAGCTATGTTGATTTTAGGTTAAAGATTGATCTTGTCATGCATTGCCTATTTATCAAACATCTAACAGTTAATATTGTGCGGAAATTAAATTGTGGGAAATTAAATCTAAGCTATTACAAGGCGTCGGGTATTTACATCGCCAAAGACAAACCCTTTAATTTAAATTGCGGAAAGTAAATAAAAGCGATAAATAATTAAAAGTCATATTGAAACTATTACATACTGGAAGCAATTACAATATTGGATAAAAATAAGACGCATGCGAGAAAATTAAATCGACGTATTTTTAGGGTTTTGACCCTTTTGAAAGAAAGCATGTTTTTTTGTTATTTTTGAATTAAAAATTAAACCTAAGTTAATTAATTAATAAAATGAAAAAAATATTTTTGGATTTTTAATATTTAAGGAAATAAAATAAAAATGATTAAAATTATTAAAAACCTAATTCTACATTAATTTTAATTTATTGCAAAAATGTTAAAGTTATACCTAATTAAAAAAAAAACTAAGTCAATTAAATTATTTATTTACAAAAATAATGAAATTAATAAAAATAATATTTTTTATGTTTTCTGATTTTATTAGGAAAATTATTAATTAGTGATAATAAGATAATTAGTTAAAATAATAAGACAAATAAATAAATATAATAGAAAGTAAAAGAAATAGAACCAAAGGGGTGTTGGGCCCAGAAAGGAGGTGTGATTTGCAATTTCCAGGCCCAAAAACGTCCAAGCCTGTTTGACTTTTCCCATCCAATGCATGCCTTTGACTAGGGAGTATGATGAGCTTGCAATCTGGACCCTTGGATTTGGCCTGGAGGCCATCTGGAGTCTGGATCCATGAGGCATATGGTGGACCACGCTTATGATGCTGCATGAGAATACCTGAAGAAAAATTAAACAAATGTTTTGGGGGACCTGAGATTCGAACCCAGGTCCCAAGGGACTTTGTGATAGCGCGCTTACCAACCCAACCATTGTGCTTGTTTGTTAATGAAATACATAACAAATATTATATTGAAAACATAACGCTATGCCTGGAAATAAATAAAAAAATGGCGCAAGTTTTGAATAGACCAATGGGAAGAAGACACGTCTTCGTCTTCCCCATAAATCTCTAGTTTGTTTCCTGCGGATTTGATTCCGTATCAAAATCAGTGGCATCATCCTAACATGAGTTACAGGCCATATAAATGCAAATGGACACCATCACTGCATTCGTCTCTCTTCCCTGATCATCTCTATGCCCATTATTAGTCCTAATTTAACCTGCATCAAAAATTCCTAAAAACAAAACAAGAAAACCCTAGGTTCGGGCATTACAATACAGGCTCTGAAAACAAAATTAAACAATGCAGAATGCTTAGAAATTATGCAAGGATCATAAATGTATCAAAAAAATGGCAAAAAGATGCAAGATAACTGATTCACGATCCCATGTACAGGGCCATGTTCGTGAACACTTACATCGCGTTGTAGGGAGGGAGAAGTCCTGGTTTTGATTGCTTTTGCTCCACTGGATGTCAGGCAAGGGAGTAGCGTTGAGATCTTGGGTTGAATCGTGCTCTAACCAAGGTTTTGATCTCACACTTTTGCAAGATTTTTTCAATTCTTGTATGGCCGTTTCTGCAGTGCTTTGCTCGTGTTCTTGTTATTACTGGCTTGTGTGTGTATAAGGGTGTGAATTAGGTCAAGAGTTGGGCTTTCAATCCATGTGCATTCAAGGTTTGGGATTTGATATGATCACCATTGATAAACTTTCCAAAATTGTACCAAATATGATTTTTTGTGCATAATAAGACTTGATACAAATTTGATTGAGTGTATCTTGACAATGAAGACCTGTAATGATCAAAAAAATCTCATTCCATTAATTTTTGGATTTTATTTGAATTAATATGGATTTAAAATGAATTAAATCAATAAAAATTAAATGAAATAGAAAAATAAATGATTGGTCATGAAATTGAAGATGGGACACGTGTGTGGTGTGATAAGACCAAATCAAGTGGAAAAAAGTGGGCCCTTTTGTCAAAAATTGGAGTTTGGAGGATAGTTGACTTTTGGCAATTTTGGAAAAATGCCCAACTTCAACAATGTATAACTTATTCAATTTTGAACTTTTGGAAGTGTTCTTGGAAGTTTTAGAAACCTTGAGATGTCCTCTAACCAACCCTTTTGGTCGCATCTCAATTTGATCTTCCATGCTCAAGTTATAAAATTTGGCAAAAAAGGTGTTTTTGTTGATTTTCAAAAATGACCTATAATGTCCAAATTTGTAACTTTTTGTGAGTGCATTTCTTGATCTTGGGGTGTGAATATGGATTGTAGTAAATTTCCTCCTATTCAAAATGAGCTTTGTATGGGTCATTTCTCATAAAGTATGAGAAAGTTATGCTTTGTCAAAGTTGAGTTGACTTTTCCTACAAAACCCTAATTTAGCAACTTTTGAATCTTGATGAATCTTGAGCAATACTTGATGAATCATGATCAACCATTGATCAATTGATGAATTATCCTTCAAAATGAGAATGTTGACAAAAAATCTTGAGGTTTGACTATATTTGGGTCACAGTTGAGTTTTGCCCTAGCACAGTCGATTTTTGGACTTCTTGAGCAATTGACTGACCAAACTTTCTCTGCAAGGCTTGAAATTTGACATGGATGAACTTGATAACATGTTAGGACATTGGGGAGAATTTGAGACCATTTTGATATGAGGACCTTGATGCAACACAAAACCCTAATTTTGACTTGACTGCCTTAGGAGGTGATTTGACTGTCTAACTCTTGAGCCATCTTGAACAACTTGGAGATGATTCTTGACATGTCTTGAGAAATATGGGAGGGAAAATTTTGGGGTACAATAGTTTCCCCTATTCAATCTTCTTAAACCTGAGGATATAGATTGGCGTTCGGTCCTTTCGTGATCCGAAGGTGGAAGATGATTGAACACTAGAGTGTCCAGAAATTTGCACTCGCATGAAGTAGTATTTGTCTTGTGATGTCGGGAATGGGCTTACAGATGCCATCTAGAGATTTATGATGGGAGATGGGCTTAAAGATGCCATTCGAAGGAGTGTCGATCGCGTAAGAGATTCCTTAGCGAGAGCTTGTATACCTGTTGTTGAGGGAGATTCCGCTGGGGAATGTTGTTCTTTGTATTTGGAGAAATAGAACTTTAGGAGCTTCGGTCGTCTGTTATTCTACTGAGGAATCATCTCTGTTGAAGAGGTGAGAGTGAACTACTATCTGGTTGCAACCCAGGCTTCATAGTGATAAGGCCGGCTGCTATTTGGTCGTAATCCAGGCTTTACAGTGACTTACTGGGGAGATGAGATTAAACTTGCTATCCGGTCGTAATCCAGGCTTTGCAATACCTCACTTCTTATCTGGTCGAAATCCAGGCTTCAGAACAAATTAAGTGGTTATCCGGTTACATCCGGGCTTCAACTTGAATTCAGGGTGCACTAATATCCGGCTTACTCCGGGCTTCTTAGTAACTGTCCATGTAAACTGCTATTTGGTCGAAATCCAAGCTTCACAGTCCCTTGTACCTCTATCTGGTCGTAATCTAGGCTTCGCGATGTGTTATACCATTATCTGGTCGAATCCAGGCTTCATGGTGTCGCGTACTGCTATCTGGTCGAATCCAATCTTCACAATACCTCACTTCTTATCTGGTCGAAATCCAGGCTTCAGAACAAATCAAGTGGTTATCTGGTCGCATCCGGTCTTCCCTCTGACTGTTGGGTTTACTAGTATCTGGTCGAATCTGGGCTTCATAGTAACTGGCTGGGTAAACTGCTATTTGGTCGGAATCCAAGCTTCACAGTGTCCCTTAACGCTATCTGGTCGTAATCCAGGCTTCACGATGTATCATACCACTATCTGGTCGAAATCCAGGCTTCGTAGTACTCTTGGTTGCTATCTGGTCGTAATCCAGTCTTCACAACACCTCACTTCTTATATGGTCGAACTCCAGGCTTCAGAACAAATCAAGTGGTTATCCGGTCGCCTCCGGGCTTCAACTTGAATTTAGGGCACACTAATATCCGGCCGACTCCGGGCTTCTTAGTAACTGTCCATGTAAACTGCTATTTGGTCGGAATCCAAGCTTCACAGTGTCCCTTAACGCTATCTGGTCGTAATCTAGGCTTCACGATGTATCATACCACTATCTGGTTGAAATCCAGGCTTCGTAGTACTCTTGGTTTCTATCTGGTCGTAATCCAGTCTTCACAACATCTTCTACCATTATCTGGTCGTAATCCAGGCTTCATGGTCTTGTATTGCTTTCTGGTCGTAATCCAGGATTTACAATAACTTGCTGAGCTGTTATCTGGTCGTGATCTAGGATTCACGGCTCGTGTTTATGATATACCACTATCTGGCCGAATCCAGGCTTCATGGTGCTTACTGAGCTTCTATCCGGTCGTAATCCGGGCTTCACGGCTCACTGGGGAATAAACTATTATCCGGTCGTTCTCCGGGCTTCATAGCTTACTTTTGAGAGATATCACTATATGGTTGTAATCCAGGCTTCGTGGTAGTCTGATATTGTTATCCGGTCATAATCCGGGCTTCACAATATGCTGTAGAAATCAAGATACTCTCCTGGTCATACCCGGGCTTCATAACTTGAATTTTGATTGTATCTTTCCTGAAATGGAAAGGTTAGCTGTATGTAATGCATGATATGTATCAGGCAATGATGTTCTCAAAATAAATGAGATTGTATGGTATGATGCGTATATGCATGTATCATGATGTATGGACATGTAATGTTTTAGCTGGGGAAAATAAATCCCGGAGCCGCTGGAGAATAGAGTTGAATTCTTTGTTTCCGCTGGGGATGGTGAACGAAGGTGATTGTGAGAATAAGCCTGCAGGAGAAAAGAACTCCATTGGGGAATAAACTGATGAAGAGATTACTCTGAGGGGAATTACTCTGTGGGGAAGAGATGCTCTGTTGAGGATTTTAACGATAAACTCCGCTGGGAATTCCGCTGATAAACTTTGTTGGGGATTTCAATGATGAACTCCGTTGAGGATAAACTCCGTTGGGGATGAATTACCGTTGCTGGTGATACTGAATCTGTTGAGGATTGAATTCCTGTTCGGGGAAAGAAAGAACTTCGCTGGGGATGGTCTTTCAGTTGCAACTTGCTGAGGATAACCCAATTAGACTCTTGTGGGGATAACCCTCTGAATTTGGATGGGGAGATTTATTTGCGCTCTGCAGGGGACAAGCTTCCAGAAGCTACTGGGGATGATGATTCAATTCCGTTGGGAAAGCTTTTTTAGACTGCGCTGGGGAAATGGCTCCACTGGGGGTATCTTGTATTCCACCGGGGAACATTCTTACACTCCGTTGAGGAATATTAAGGCTGTCGGGGATACTCTTATACTTGCTGAGGAATATCTTTATACTCCGCTAGGGAAGATTAAAACCTTCTGGGGATACCCAACCTTTTTAGGGCTGATGGTAGGCTAACTCTGCTTGGGGAGAGTATTGCTGATTTATTCATAGTTGCAAGTCTCAGCTGGGAAAGCTACCATCACTGTCTTGCTCTGCGGGGAGCCATATTCTTCAGCTGAACCTACCTTGGTACCTGGTGGACAAAGCAACTACACAGTTCTGATAATTCTTATGCCCCTGTTTCTGCTATTACCAGTAATTCATCCTTTGTTTCGCATGTAAATATTTATGAGCAGCAATTAATGTCAAATGCATATATCAAAAATGAACATTGGACGTTCTTTGCAAAACAAAACAGATAAAGGAAAAACAGTTCGAAATTTCTTTGAAAACGAATTTGTATTGATTTTGAAGTTTGCCTGTAAATAGGCGTTTTTGTACAAGAGGCTGACGTCCTAGTAAGAGAACACCGCCGAACAAATAGAATTTGAACAATTTGTGAAAAGAAAAAAAAACAGTTATGTGAACAATACCACTGGGTTCCAACTCTGCTATTGCCCTTATGTCCTCGAGCATCTCATCACTTTGCTATTGGTGGAAGATGAATCAGATTGGTTAGTGTCGCTGAGCTTGATAGTCGATATCGAAGTCTGGATGCAAGATGATCCAATGAGACATAGTGTTACGCTTTAATCCCTAATTTTTGCCTTGACCGCCCTTTCGGGTTTTCAGTCCATCGGGATACCCATTTTTGCCCAAGCCGCCTTTTCAGGTTTTCGACTTTCCGGGTGTACAGATTTTTTTTTTATTTTCATCCCTTATTTTTGCCCGAACCCTTTTGGTTTGCCGGGAAGCCCTTATTTTTTCCTAGGCCAATCAACCTAGTGGGTCTTTGATCATGCGTAGTATCTTTTCATTATGTCTGCATTGACGGGGTGAGGAAGATCGTCACCATCCATGGTGGTTAGAATCATAGCTCCTCCTGAGAAAATGTTCTTAACCACAAATGGCCCTTCGTAAGTAGGGGTCCATTTGCCCCTGGGATCACCTTGAGGTAGAATAATGCGCTTGATTACCAGGTCCCCAACTTGATACTCTTGTCGTCTAACTTTCTTGTTGAATGCCTTGATCATCCGTTTTTGATACGTCTAACCATGACAAATAGCAGTAAGTCTATTTTCGTCGATTAGGTTCAGTTGATTAAGCCGGGTCTGAATCCAGTCATCTTCACTCAAACCTGCATCCTTCATGATTCGAAGAGAGGGTATCTGAACTTCAATAGGCAAGACTGCCTCCATGCCATATACCAAGGAATAGGGTGTTGCCCCTGTTGACGTCTGTGCTGAGGTACGGTACCCATGAAGAGAAAATGGTAACATCTCGTTCTAGTCTTTGTATGTCACTGTCATCTTCTGCACAATCTTCTTAATGTTCTTATTAGCCGCTTCAACAGCCCCATTCATCTTCGGCCGGTAGGGAGAAGAGTTGTGATGCTGTATCTTGAATTGTTCGCAGAGCTCAGTGATCATCTTGTTGTTGAGATTGGTACCATTGTCCATAATGATCCTCTCTGGTACACCGTATCGAGAGATCAGGTTATGCCGAATGAACCGTGCCACGACATTCTTGGTTACCGTAGCAAAGGAAGCTGCTTCAACCCACTTTGTAAAGTAATCGATCGCTACCAGGATGAAACGATGTCCGTTGGATGTCGTAGGTCTGATCTTGCAGATCATATCAATGCCCCACATTACAAAGGCCAAGGTGCCGTCAAGACATTCAGGGGAACTGGAGGTATGTGCACTTTATCAGCATAGATTTGGAACTTGTGACATGTCCGGGAATGCTGATAACAATCGGCTTCCATTGTGGACCAATAATATCCTGCCCGGAGGATTTTCTTTGCCATGGTATGTCCACTGGAATGGGTTCCGAAGGTACCTTCATGTAACTCCGCCATGATCCTTTCTGCTTCATTCTTATCCACACAACGCAGTAAGGTTGAATCATGGTTACGCTTGTAAAGAATGCCATTGCTGATGAAGAACTTTGCCGCAAACCTTCTCAGAAACTTCTTGTCATTAACAGATGCACCCTCAGGGTATTCCTGAGCTTCAAGATACCTCCTCACCTCATGATACCAGGGCTTTTCTGTTACTTCTTCAGTCTCAAGATTGCAGCAATGTGCAGGTTCATCCAATCTTTCAATGATGATCCGGGGAGCCTCGTTGTCCCAATTGACTTTGAACATAGAAGACATTATAGCCAGCGCGTCCGCCAACTGATTCTCCTCTCTAGGGAAGTGTTCAAAGGTTATCTCCTCAAAATGGGGAAGCAATGTCAACACATACTCCTTGTAAGGAATAAGATTTGGGTGTTTCATATCCCACTCGCCTTTGATCTGACTGATCACGAGAGTGGAATATCCAAAGACACTCAAGAAATTAATCCTTAGGTCAATTGCTGCTCGAAGACCCATAATGCATGATTCATACTCCGCATGTTGTTGGTACAGTTGAAACATAGTCGGGCGGTAAATGGAGTATGAGAGCCTTTAGGAGATATGATCACGGAGCCAATGCCATTACCCAAAGCGTTCGAAGCTCCATCAAAGTACATAGACCATCGGGATCCCTCCTTAGGTCCTTCATCCGGTCCAGGTGTCTCACAATCAGTTATCAACATGATATTCTCGTCTGGGAATTCAAAGTTCATAGACTGGTAATCATCCACTGCCTGATGTACCAAATGGTCTGCCAATACACTTCCCTTGATTGCTTTCTGGGCCGTCTACTGGATGTCATACTCAGTCAAGATCATCTGCCATCTTGCTATTCTTCTGGACAAGGTAGGCTTTTCGAAGATATACTTGATTGGATCCATCTTTGAAATCAACGGAGTAGTGTGATTCAGCATATACTGTCTCAGCCGGCGAGCAGCCCATGCCAAAGCGCAGCAAGTTTTCACAAGCAGTGAGTATCGGGTCTCACAGTCGGTAAACTTTTTTCTAAGGTAATAAATAGCATGCTCTTTTCGGCCAGACTCATCATGCTGCCCCAGCACACACCCCATTGAGTTGTCAAGTACTGTCAAGTATAAGATCAGAGGTCTCCCTTCAACTGGTGGCATCAGGATGGGCGGCTCTTGGAGATACTCTTTGATCCTTTCGAAAGCGGCCTGACATTCATCGTTCCAACATACTACCTGATCTTTCTTCAGTAACTTAAAGATTGGTTCACAAGTAGCAGTTAGGTGTGAGATGAATCGGGCAAGTAGTCCAGTCGTCCTAGAAAGCCTCTGACCTCTTTCTCTGTCTTGGGAGCTGGCATCTCTTGTATGGCTTTCACTTTTTCCGGATCCACTTGAATGCCTTTGTCGCTCACGATGAAACCTAATAGCTTACCAGATCTTACCTCGAAGGTGCACTTGTTCGGGTTCAATCTCAGCTTGTACAACTTCAGCCTGTCAAACAGCTTCTGCAGATGGTCAAGGTGTTCTTCCTTAGTCTGGGACCTTGCAATCATATCGTCGACGTATACTTCAATCTCATGATGGATCATGTCATGAAACAAAGCAATCATGGCACGCTGATATGTTGCCCCAGCATTCTTTAGTCCAAAAGGCATGACCTTGTAGCAAAAGGTACCCCACTGAGTAACAAAGGTTGTCTTCTCCATGTCTTCGGGAGCCATTTTGATCTGGTTATAACCGGAGAAGCCATCCATGAAGGAGAAGACCTTGTGTTGGGCGGTGTTGTTAACCAGAACGTCAATATGAAGTAGAGGGAAGTCATCCTTGGGACTGGCCCTGTTCAGATCCCTGTAGTCAACACACATTTGGACCTTACCATCTTTCTTCGGCACTGGAACCACATTAGCAACCCACTGAGGGTAAGAAGTCATTGCTAGAAAACCGGCATCAAACTATTTCATAACTTCAGCCTTGATTTTCTCAGACATCTCTGGGCGCATACGGCAAACCTTTTGTTTTACTGGAGGACAGTCTTCCTTGGTAGGCAGGCGATGAACCACAATATCAGTATCCAACCCCGACATATCTTCGTAAGACCAGGCAAAGATCTCAACATAGTCATGCAGCATTTGAATCAACCGTTGTTTCACACTAAGCTCCAGATTTGCACCGATCTTAACTTCCTTCTTGTCTGTCTCAGTACCCAGATTCACTGTTTCCACTGGCTCTTCATGTGGCTGAATGGCCCTCTCTTCCTGGAGTAGCAGTCTTGCAAGTTCACCAGTCACTTCAGAATCATCTTCACCCTCGTCTTCGTCTAAGTTGATCGGATTTTCGAAGTCATAATCGGTAGTAGCAGAGTCGTTACCAGTAGGATCCAGAGTGGATGTGGACCTGTATATGTGAGTGTGTAAAATAACTGTTTTGCAATATATAATAAATAAAGACAAGGAGCGCAAGATTTGAAATGCAAGAATGTCCAATGCTTTTATTAATGATATATGAAAATGACACCCAAAAGCCCTCACAAACGAAGCCACGGTGCCCTGGGTAAGACACCGGGCCATAAAGTTTCAAAACATTGTCTATTACAAATTCAAAACAAAAAGTTTCATTACTGGGTAACAAAAGTAATAGGGATGAAGTCCTTTGTTGTCCAGTTGCTTGGTCCACCATTGGTCATAGGATAGATCCAGCTGTCGAATTCAGACTCTTCTTCATCATCTTCAATGGCATTCACTCCCGAGTTGCTGATGAACACAGGAGGTCTTCCAATCCTTGCACTTCAAACATCCCTTTGAGCTTCTGCAGTGAAACCCAAACCAAACTTGTTAGTATTCTGTGTAAAATCAGGGAGTCGGCCCCAATTTGCACACTCACCCTTCTCAATAACAGCCCGGGCATCTTTTAAGGAAGCCATCTTCATAGGAGAATCCTCAACCACAGTCTCAGCTGATGCCAGTGTCTGGGGAACCTCTTCAAAGTGATGAAATGGGGTCTCAATGAACTCCCCATCCATCTCTATGTACCTGAACGAGTTGAGGTGACTGACCATGTACTCTTCCTCCCCTTGTACTGTCACAATCTTCTCTTTTACTGGGTACTTCAACTTCTGGTGGAGCGTTGAGGTTACGGCCCCAGCTTTATGGATCCATGGACGACCCAACAAACAAGAGTAGGATGGCCGAATGTCCATCACATAGAACGTAGAATTGAAGACCTGAGAACCAACTTTAATTGGAATATCCATTTCACTGTGCACCATCCTTTTAGACCCATCAAAGGCCCTGACAACGATGTTACTTGGTTTTAGATCTAACCCTTCGCAATCCAACCGGTCTAGAGCTTTTTTGGGCAAGACGTTAAATGAGGAACCAGTATCAACCAATACATGTGCAAGAGTAGTGCCCCTGCATTCAATGGAGACATGCAGAGCATCATTATGATTTTTCCCCTTGGAAGTCAAATCGGCGTCAGAGAAACCCAAACCATTATCAGTAGTTAAATTGGCCACACAATCGGTAAACTGATCAGTTGATGTCTCTTGTGGCACGTGGGCAGTCTTCAGGAAGGTAATCAGAGCCTTGGCATGAGCCTCTGAGCACAGCAATAGTGACAACATAGAAATCTTGGATGGGGTTTGCCCCAGTTGCTCAACTACGTTATAATCACTCTTCTTAATAATCTTCAGAATCTCTTCCATCTCCTGTTTGGAAGCTTCAACAGTAATTGCCTTTGGTGCCTCCATCTGGGCAGGCACATCAGTGGTGATCCCTTTGCCCCGAGCGTCAGATGACTCGGCGACAGGGGTAAGAATAGGAACTTGATCAGGAATAGTAGCAGGTACATTGGCACTTGTAATAACAACAGGTCTTCGGACAGTTGGTGGAGCAATATCAGGTGAGAAAAGTCTTCTGCTGCGGGTGACTTTAGCAGGTCCAGTAATGTTGTTGACGTCAGTATCAGCATCCAGCTCTTACTTAACTCCATGAAAATAAACATCAGCCCTATAGTGCCAAGGGACAACTTTATCAGAGGTATAGGGGATGGGCCCCGAAACAGTGATGATCACAGGTGCGATCTTCGGAACAGATATAATTCTAACAGGCTTCCTCGAGGGAGCCTTGGAAGAATTGTCGAAAATGGTAATGATGGCAACTTCTTCAGTAGGAATAGGAGGAACAACAGTCTTCTCAAACAGGATCTCCTTACTGTCCATCAGGTTTTGGATACCTGACTTCAGGAATGGGCAACTGGTAGGTAAAACATAACACATATGGCAACCTTCATTACAGCCCGAAAATAAACCAGCTAGCAATAGGTTCTTCTTGACAGTCATCAGAGGGGTAATAATGTCATCCACAGAAACTACAAATAAGCCTTCCTCTACAGCGTTCACTCCATGTTTGGGCATGGGAGCAGTCACAACATTAGGCCTTTCGGGCGCCTCGAACTCAATCTCCTTTGCATCAATTATGTCTTGTATCTTACTTTTCAGACTCTAACAATCATCTATATTATGCCCCGGGATATCAGAGTGAAAAGCACAACGGGCGTTAGGGTTATACCTTGGTGACGTTGTATTTGAATTCTTTGGGGGTTCCCTTAGAGTCACCAGATTACTCTTTAGCAACTATGGCAGAATCTGAGATAAGGTCATGCTGAGACGAGTGAATTTCTTCTTAGGTCTCTCGTCCTTTTGTTGATTGTTGTACTAAGGAGCACCAGCAGGTTTTGAAATAACGACCGCATTGACAGCTTGGCGGTGTTTAGGTCTATTTTGTCTTCTTGCACTGTAGACAGCACTGGACTCTTTCTTAAACGGCTTCTTCTCAGTGCTCGATGAGGCACCCTTCTGTATCTTCCCAGCCTTAATACCAGCCTCAATCCTCTCAGCAGTTAAAATAAGATCTGTAAACCCAGCTGAAGAGCTTCCAATCATATGGTTAAAGAATGGACCAAACAGGGTCCCCAGAAACATGTCAACAAGCTCACGATCAACCAAAGGTGGTTGCACCCTTCCGGCAAGGTCTCTCCCCTTCTGAGCATAATCTTTGAATCCTTCACCCGTTCCCATTGACATACCCTGGAGTTGGGTACGCGTAGGAGCAAGGTAGGAGTTGTACTGATATTGCATGTAGAATGCAGTAGCCAAATCTTCCCAGCTGCAGATACTGGCTCCATCCAACTGATAGAACCACTCAAGCTGAGTCCCTGAGAGACTGTCTTAAAATAAATGGATCCATAGGTTCCTATCAGCAGTGTAAGGCTGGATCTTCCTCACATATGACCGAAGGTGCAGCTTCGGGTAGGAAACTCTGTCATACTTAGCAAAGGTTGGTGCCTTGAATTTGTGGGGAATCACTACCCCAGATGATAGACCCAGATCACCGAAGTCCAGACCAGGCACCTTCTGAATTTCCATAGCGCTCAACCGGTCTTCCAGTTGTTTGTACTTATCCTCAGCAGGAGGTTACTGTTCTTCATCGTAGTCTGTCTCATTGTCGAAGACCACAGGGCTAGGAGCCCACCTTTCTTGTGGACTATCTTTCCCTCCAGATGAGGTGGTCAAATCAACTTCATCCCGTAGCCTGTTTCCAAACCTAGGACCAGTGTTGAACAAGACTGTCCTCTTCTTCTTCTTCTTTTTCTCCTTCAGAATCAGGGTCTTCAGGTCCTGCTGACCCTTAGCTAGACTCATGAACATCTCTTGAAATTGGGCATTCAGGGCCTGGAGGGCCTTGATAACTTGCTCAGTTGAAGGTTCAGTAGACATGATGATTGCTGAAATAAACAGCGAAGAAGATAAGAGACCTGTAAAGGGTACCTGTTTATGAAGTGCATGGGATGAAATGCGTATGATTTATGATTTCAAAGACAATTGATAGATTCAAATTTGCAAACCATAAAGGAGACACACTTTATTAGATAACTTTGTAATTCAAATTGTTCAACAACTTGCCCTTAAGGCATTACAAGAATGGAAATACTGAAAAGTAAATAAAAACTGGAAAGGAAATCATCAAAGGCCTATCAATGCTCCCATGGTCTCTTCTTCTCAGTGCGGACATAGTCGTTGAGAATCCGCTTGTTCTCTAACTGCCTAGTCAGCTTCTGGATCTTTGGCTCTTGCTCATTGAACTTATCTCGGTAAGAATCCCGTTCATCCCTCAACTGCATCCAAGACCTCTTCAGTGCCCCAATGTCAGTGGGCATATAAGGATGAAGGATGGTTGGAAGAACCCCTTCTTCATTAGCAACTTCAAGAGTGACAGGCCGGACAGCTTCATATGGCATACCTAGCTTCTGGGCACGGATGCAGACCCAATATGAGATATGGCTCCATTGGCAGAGAAGTCTTTGGACCCAACTCATGTGGATCAGATAGGTGAACTCTGTCCCAAGCCCTTATGAATCTACGACGTTGCTCATCGCTATCCCCTTGAAAATCAAAGATGATATGAGGGATTAGCATCTCATGAGGTCCTTATCTTCTGGCTCTTCCAAACTGACAGAGAGCTAAGCATTGGTTGTAAGAAATTCCTCCATGGGTTCCTATCAATGGAACATTAGGATACTCTCCACAGCGATCAATGACAGTCACTGCATCCATACCTTTGAGAGTCCAAATAATGTCATTATGAGAAAGAGACATCACCCTATAAGCCCAACCCATTCCTTCTTTGTTCTTCAGTACTGACTTAGGGAGGTGCGAAATAAACCACCTCGACAATAAAGGAGCACAACACATCAAGGTTCCCCGCTTTCGGACAGTACGAGCATAGAGCTGATGAAGAATGTCACCCAAGAGAGTGGGTACAGGGTTCTGAGAGATGAAGATCTTTATGGCATTAATATCAACAAAAGTATCAGGATTCGGAAACAATACCAAGCCATATATCAGGAGAGCCAGAATATCCTCGAACGCTTTAAAGTCTAGGCTATCCCAGAAGTAGTTAGCCTTGCCAACCAAGAACTTAGTCAGAAAACCCTTAGCTCCACTTCTAGTCTCCCAATTAGCCATTACCTCCTCTTTGGTCAAATGAAGGGCTGCAGCAATCTCTTCAGGCTTAAGAGTCTTTTCCCAACCAGTAAACTGGGTCTGCTCCAGAACAGAGATACCGAGCAGCTCAGAGAACTCTTCTAGGGTAAGAACCAGTTGGAAGTCCTGGAAAGTAAAACAATGGTACAGAGGATCATAGAATTGGCCCAGGATACTCATCATCTGCTCGTCCAATTTAGAGGTGACCAAACTGAGAAGAGAACCATGCCTCTTGATGAAGGAAGTAGTGTCAGGCATCTTGGCAACCAACTCTTTAAGCAAGGTAGGGACTTGGACAAAGTTGATCCGGATGGTATTCTTACGCATAGGCATCATGATGACCTACAAAATAGAGCAAAAATGAAACCCTCCTGTCTTTGAAATAGGTTAGTCCTTATGCGAGATGTATGCATTGTTATGATGTCATGATGTCATGATAAAGGCACACCACAAGTATCCACAAAAAGCAAACATGGCAAAGGCACACAAGTCACACTGAAGAGCCCTTAGATTTCAGGCTGGCATGGAGCTTAGGTACTACCCTCTTTCAGTTTAGTTGGTTTAAACATGTCCTAAAAATAGTAATCGGGTTCTAGAGGATCTCAATATCACTGACTACCCTCAATCGGTCATAATTCCAGTTTAGCAACCTTTTCTTGCGGCCGGAATCATCGCGAGAGTTTAGTCTCAATGAGTGTAGCATACTGCTACTGTTCTATGGCCAAGTTGGTCAATTTAAGGTTCTAAGGTCAGTTGGTGCTTAATGACCCCTTAGAAGACCCATATTCTCCTCGTTCCAACACAAGGGATATCGGTACAGACTAAAGTGCCACACCAATGTAGCTACTGCTTCAACCGTGTCGGTCTACGTCGGACAGTTCCCTCACAGTTTATTGCTACTTACCTAAAGGGTTCCCCCAGATCCGGGTTAGGATCTATAGAACTCCGATACAAGCCTACAAATGTAAATCATACAAAGCATACAACTGAAAACAACAGTGATCTCATCCTAAGGTACACCCCACTTATTTTTCCCCAGCAGAGTCGCCAGTTCTGTGATCGGTGGGAATGAGAACTGACTGTTTTGGAATGCTGGTTCGCGTTTGCGTTTGTTTTTGCAAAATGTTGCGGTAAGCAAGAGTCGCCACCGTCTTTTATTTTATCCAACAAGGAAAGGACAAAAGCACAGAAAAATTCCTTTTTGAGATGTTTCTCGGGTTCGGGAGGTAGATTATAGAAAGGGAAGGTGTTAGCACCCTTTCTATCCGTGGTTATCCACGGGCTCTTAGGTACTTTCTCATAGTGTTTTCAAAAGTTTGCTTTTCTTTGTGTTTGTGGGTTTGAAAGAGTTTTTATTTTAAAAGGGGTGTAAGTGCGAAAAGTTTTTGTTTTGTTTTAAAAGGAGCAAGTACTTAAGAACCATCTACCTACTCAAAAAGGAACTAAACTATGCAAATATCCTTTAGACAATGCTATCCCACTATTGAGGAGTAGGTAGCATCGTCGTTGGAGTTTTTGGGTCAATTCGATTAAGGGACGTGTGGTCACTAAAGCAACGTTAGGACGCCTTAGCGGTAACCCTAATGTCTTAGATCATTTTTCTGAGGCAACCATTTCGAGGCAACTATGATCTTTGGACAAGAGGGCGACCTCTAAAACTTCCTATACTCAATGACCACGTTCGAGGCAACCAAGTGAGGTGTACCCTAAGAGTGCGCATGTGCGAGTGTGTTATTTTTCAGTTATTTTTATCTGTACATGTCATGGGTGAGCTATGTTGATTTTAGGTTAAAGATTGATCTTGTCATGCATTGCCTATTTATCAAACATCTAACAGTTAATATTGTGCAGAAATTAAATTGCGGGAAATTAAATCTAAGCTATTACAAGGCGTCGGTATTTACATCGCCAAAGACAAACCCTTTAATTTAAATTGCGGAAAGTAAATAAAAGCAATAAATAATTAAAAGTCCTATTGAAACTATTACATACTGGAAGCTATTACAATATTGGATAAAGATAAGACGCGTGCGAGAAAATTAAATCGGCGTATTTTTAGGGTTTTGACCCTTTTGAAAGAAAGCATGTTTTTTTGTTATTTTTGAATTAAAAATTAAACCTAAGTTAATTAATTAATAAAATGAAAAAAAATATTTTTGGATTTTTAATATTTAAGGAAACCTAAAATTATTAAAAACCTAATTCTACATTAATTTTAATTTATTGCAAAAATGTTAAAGTTATACCTAATTAAAAAAAACTAAATCAATTAAATTATTTATTTACAAAAATAATGAAATTAATAAAAATAATATTTTTTATGTTCTCTGATTTTATTAGGAAAATTATTAATTAGTGATAATAAGATAATTAGTTAAAATAATAAGACAAATAAATAAATATAATAGAAAGTAAAAGAAATAGAACCAAAGGGGTGTTGGGCCCAGAAAGGATGTATGATTTGCAATTTCCAGGCCCAAAAACGTCCAAGCCTGTTTGACTTTTCCCATCCAATGCGTGCCTTTGACTAGGGAGTATGATGAGCTTGCAATCTGGACCCTTGGATTTGGCCTGGAGGCCATCTGGCGTCTGGATCCACGAGGCATATGGTGGACCACGCTTATGATGCTGCATGAGAATACCTGAAGAAAAATTAAACAAATGTTTTGGGGGACCTGGGATTCGAATCCAGGTCCCAAGGGACTTTGTGATAGCACGCTTACCAACCCAACCATTGTGCTTGTTTGTTAATGAAATACATAACAAATATTATATTGAAAACATAACGCTATGCTTGGAAATAAAAAAAAAATGGCGCAAGTTTTGAATAGACCAATGGGAAGAAGACACGTCTTCGTCTTCCCCATAAATCTCTGGTTTGTTTCCTGCGGATTTGATTCCGTATCAAAATCAGTGGCATCATCCTAACATGAGTTACAGTCCATATAAATGTAAATGGAGACCATCACTGCATTCGTCTCTCTTCCCTGATCATCTCTATGCCAATTATTAGTCCTAATTTAACCTGCATCAAAAATGCCTAAAAAAAAAACAAGAAAACCCTAGGTTCGGGCATTACAATACAGGCTCTGAAAACAAAATTAAACAATGCAGAATGCTTACAAATTATGCAAGGATCACAAATATATCAAAAAAATGGAAAAAATATGCAAGATAACTGATTCACGATCCCATGTACAGGGCCATGTTCGTGAACACTTACAGCGCGTTGTAGGGAGGGAGAAGGCCTGGTTTTGATTGCTTTGGCTCCACTGGATGTCAGGCAAGGGAGTAGCGTTGAGATCTTGGGTTGAATCGTGCTCTAACCAAGGTTTTGATCTCACACTTTTGCAAGCTTTTTTCAATTCTTGTATGGCCGTTTCTGTAGTGATTTGCTCGTGTTCTTGTTATGCTTGGCTTGTGTGTGTATAAGGGAGTGAATTAGGTCAAGAGTTGGGCTTTCAATCCATGTGCATTCAAGGTTTGGGATTTGATATGATCACCATTGATAAACTTTCCAAAATTGTACCAAATCTGATTTTTTGTGCATAATAAGACTTGATACGAATTTGATTGAGTGTATCCTGACAATGAAGACCTGTAATGATCAAAAAAATCTCATTCCATTAATTTTTGGATTTTATTTGAATTAATATTGATTTAAAATGAATTAAATCAATAAAAATTAAATGAAATAGAAAAATAAATGATTGGTCATGAAATTGAAGATGGGACACGTGTGTGGTGTGATAAGACCAAATCAAGTGGAAAAAAGTGGGCCCTTTTGTCAAAAATTGGTGTTTGGAGGATAGTTGACTTTTGGCAATTTTGGAAAAATACACAACTTCAATAATGCATAACTTCTTCAATTTGGAACTTTTGAAAGTGTTCTTGGACTTTTTAGAAACCTTGAGATGTACCCTAACCAACCCTTTTGGTCTCATCTCAATTTGATCTTCCATGCTCAAGTTATAATCTTTGGAAAAAAAGGTGTTTTTGTTGACTTTCAAAAATGATCTATAATGTCCAAATTTGTAACTTTTTGTGAGTGAATTTCTTGATCTTGGTGTGTGAATATGGATTGTAGGAAATTTCCTCCTATTCAAAATGAGCTTTGTATGGGTCATTTCTCATAAAGTATGAGAAAGTTATGCTTGGTCAAAGTTGAGTTGACTTTTCCTACAAAACCCTAATTTAGCAACTTTTGAATTTTGATGAATCTTGAGCAATCCTTGATGAATCATGATCAACCCTTGATAAATTGATGAATTATCCTTCAAAATGAGAATGTTGACAAAAAATCTTGAGGTTTGACTATATTTGGGTCACAGTTGACTTTTGCCCTAGCACAGTCGATTTTTGGACTTCTTGAGCAATTGACTGACCAAACTTTCTCTGCAAGGCTTGAAATTTGACATGGATGAACTTGATAACATGTTAGGACATTGGGGAGAATTTGAGACCATTTTTATATGAGGACCTTGATGCAACACAAAACCCTAATTTTGACTTGACTGCTTTAGGAGGTGATTTGACTGTCTAACTCTTGAGCCATCTTGAACAACTTGGAGATGATTCTTGACATGTCTTGAGAAATATGGGAGGGGAAATTTTGGGGTACAACAGTTTCCCCTATTCAATCTTCTTAAACCTGAGGATATAGATTGGGGCTCGGGCCTTTCGTGATCCGAAGGTGGAAGATGATTGAACACTAGAGTGCCCAGAAATTTGCACTCGCATGAAGTAGTATTTGTCTTGTGATGTCGGGAATGGGCTTACAGATGCCATCTAGAGATTTATGATGGGAGATGGGCTTAAAGATGCCATTCGAAGGAGTGTCGATCGCGTAAGAGATTCCTTAGCGAGAACTTGTATATCTGTTGTTGAGGGAGATTCCGCTGGGGAATGTTGTTCTTTGTCTTTGGAGAAATAGAACTTTAGGAGCTTCGGTCGTCCATTATTCTACTGAGGAATCATCTCTTTTGAATAGGTGAGAGTGAACTACTATCTGGTCACAACCCAGGCTTCATAGTGATAAGGTCGACTGCTATCTGGTCCTAATCCAGGCTTTACAGTGACTTACTGGGGAGATGAGATTAAACTTGCTATCCGGTTGTAATCCAGGATTTGCAATACCTCACTTCTTATCTGGTCGAAATCCAGGCTTCTGAATAAATCAAGTGGTTATCCGGTCACATCCGGGCTTCAACTTGAATTTAGGGCACACTAATATCCGGCCGACTTCGGGCTTCTTAGTAATTGTCCATGTAAACTGCTATTTGGTCGTAATCCAAGCTTCACAGTGCCTTGTACCGCTATTTGGTCGTAATCCAGGCTTCACGATGTGTTATACCATTATCGGGTCAAATCCAGGATTCATGGTGTCGCGTACTGCTATCTGGTCGAATCCAATCTTCACAATACCTCACTTCTTATCTGGTCGAAATCCAGGCTTCAGAACAAATCAATTGGTTATTCGGTCGCATCCGGGCTTCCCTTTGACTGTTGGGTTTACTAGTATCCGGTCGAACCTGGGCTTCATAGTAACTGGTTGGGTAAACTGCTATGGCCATGTGTCTTACCCGGGGCACAATGGTTTATTTGTGAGGGTAATCATGTTTCAATTTCATATGGCATTAATAAAGCATTGGACGTTTATGCATACAAATTTTGCGCTCTTTGTTTTTCTTTTATGATTTTACTTTGTCTATATAGCTATGCTCTTACACACACGCACGTATCAAACTGCAGATCCATATCCACTATGGATCCCATTGATAACAATTCTGCTATTTCTGGTTATGACTTTGAAAATCCGATCAACCAAGCCGAGGACGAAGGTGAGGAAGATTAGCAGGTACCCAGAGAACGCGCTAGACTACTACAACAGGAAGAAAGGGCTATACAGCCCCATGAAGAGCCGGTTGAGACAATAAACTTGGGCACTGAGGAGGATAGAAAAGATGTCAAGATAGGTGCTAATCTGGAGCTTAGTGTCTGTAGAAGTAGAAATGTTAAAGACTAAATCATTGAATTGACTAGACTTATACAGATCAAAATAAAAATCGCCACCGCGCTTTATTATTTCCAAAGGAATGGGAAAAGAGCGAATAACCCAAAAGATGGGGAAATATTCAAGGTAAGGAGGTTGGTTATGCAAAGGGAAGGTATTAGCACCCTAAACATATACGGTACTCCGCAGGAACCTCTTTGAAAAATCTGTATATTTTGGCTATAAAATATTGTATAAAAAATCAATGGTGGAGGTGAGAAAAGAAGTATTTTTTATGATTTTTACACCTTCCGCGGTTGCGAACATTTAGTGCTTACGTACCACCTTCTGTGCAATAGGGGATCAGGGTACACGTAGTTCCTCTTAAAAAAAATTAAAACACAAGTGTGTTGGTTAAATTTATGAGATAAGACATCATCGTCATTGTCCGTGTGGAAAACATACTTACTCCCCACAATCATGAGAAAGGAGAATTTGCATCACATCAAAGTGTAGGATATGGCTTGGATTTTAAAATAAACAATGCTTCACTCAACACCCAAGTGGAAAATATCTCACTTCACTACATATTGTAGAAGTATAGTTGTTTGCATCTCTACAAGGATTGACAAGAGTCCAATCATTTGAGAAAAGTTTTTTTAAAGTAAAAAGCCAAAATTGAAAAATGGTTTGAAATGAGATCGATTAACTTTTAGCCTTCTCAAAAAAATGTCAAGGTATTATTTAATTTGATTGAAGTTTATATATGAAAAGGTTTTGAAAATGCATGGACCTAGGTCCAAGTTTATTATGAAAATGGTTCAAGTTTCAAAACAATAAGAGTTTTCAAAAGGAGGGAGAATATTTTTGAAATTAAAGAAGATGGGAGGAGAACCATCTAACCAACAAGAAGCCAATACTTGATATTATGAGTCTAGATATAATTCCCATTCTTTGGATTGAAACCAAACAAGCAAAGATATTAGACCTCTTGAGAGAACCAAACTTCAAGTATATTAAGTCTTCACAAAAATTGGGCAGAGTAACGGCTGTATATGGGTGAATTCCATATTACGAACAAAGTATGTAATCACAATAACCTGCACATAAATAAATAACTGAATGTCTTGAGGTAAACCTCAAGAACTCCAGACAAAATATCAATTAAAGTCACAAGGTCTTCATCATAGGCCAAAGTTTCTAATCCTAAGTCCAAGAATTTCAATGTTCCATAATACCAAGGATAGTAACCAAATAGTCCAAGTATCATTAAAGCTTTTTATGGTTCATGTTGATTATTAGGTGTCTTAAAAAAGAAAGGCTCAAGTGAGCAAAATAAAATGACAAGAATATAAATGCTCAAATTAGTAAAGATGAAAAATAGGATGAAATGTAATGCTTAAAGTAAATGGTACACAAAGCATAAAAAAATAAAAGCATAAAGTAAAATCAATTGTTAATAATTAGTGATTAGTTGGATGACCATCTTGAAACTTGCATTTGGAACTCATTAGAGGATTGGTAGAACCAAAGCCTCCACACAACAAGTTGCATTTGCTTTTTTATCCATTATATCATCCATTTGGAATTGTCACCAATACTCTTTAATGATCAATGATGTTTAAGTGATCCGCGTTGACCAAAAGTGTTGTAGATCAATTAGATGATTGGTAGAACCAAAGCCTCCACACAATTAATCTCAAAGTTATTGGATCAAAGAGATCAAATTAACATACTTGGGCTTGTAATCATAGGCTTAGGCCATGAATAATCATTTATTCGAATCGGGATAAAATTTAGTTATATGTTAAGCAATCGTAAGTGGACTTATATAGAAGTCGCACCTATTTTGAGGCCGGTCAATAGCAATCTATTCACCATTTGTTTTGAGATATGATATAGAGATCATGCTCCAATAACACTTAGTGCAATAAGAAAGAGATGAGATGAAGAGGGGTGGGAAAGAATACAAACCACATTTGAATTAAATTTTAATCAAATTATTATTAAAATTATTCTTCCATTTTTATGGAGTTAGACTCAACACCATGGATCCAATGATGTTAATAAAATTCATAATCAAAAATTCAACCCAAGATCATCTAAAAAATAATCACAAAATAATATTGCATTTAATATACACATTAAAAAGGTTTTAAAAATGTTTTAAAATAAAAATAAAAGAGAAAAATATCAACTATGTTCAAATTAATCAAGAAATAAAAAGTAAAACCATAGAAAAATCAGAAAGGGACTCAAATATTTTTATAGAATTTTTGATGATTTTTTAAAGTCAGAAACTATTTTCTAAAATTAAAAGAAATGAGTAAAATAAACCAAAAATGATAAAAAATAACAAATTCAGAAATAAAAAATAAATGAGGTCACCAATATTTGTCACAATATCATTGAATCATTCCATAATTTTTTCAGAATTTAAAAAATGCGTAAAAGTATTTTTAAACATTTAAAACAATTCAAATAAAGGGAAATTTATAAAAAATAACAAAACACAAAATAAAATTGTCAAAAAATAAAAATCAGGAAGAGAAAAATCAAAAATATTTTTCATAATTTTTTCAGATTTTTTGGACTAAAAATGAATTTTCTATGATTTTTTGAAATTTAAAACAATTAAAATAAAAATCAGAAAATAAAATATCAAACCATAAAAATATGGGCCATTTGATCAATGTCAAAACGCATTAGTAAACAAATCAAGTGGATCTGGCGTGTTGTGTATGTCATAGACTTTAGTGAATAAAGCATTGAATCATTAATTAAATCAGATTTCAAAAAAATAAGTGACGAGCCCTCATTGGTTGGAAGATGACACGTTGGTCATCTTTAACCTCCAGCCAATGTGAATTGTAGGTCTCTCAAACTGTAAAATCAGAAGCTCAGACCTATGTCATTCGTTTCGTCTCTTCAAGACTAAGACAATCACACCTTCGCGACAAATTTATATAAACTGTAGCTTAAGAAATTTGGAAGAAAAGTTTTGAAAAGGGATTTGAAATTTCATGGTCAAAACGTGTTTCCAGATAAAAGTAAGTGTTGCGACTAGCACCAGCGCAATGAGAGTTTCATAATGATATCAAAGTTTTGAAGAATTGATGGAGAAATCTACCTATTGAAGTTGATTTGCAGAGCTCTGAAACTGGACTTCTATGGAGCAATGTAAGGCACGATTCTTGAAGGTAATTGTATGGTTAGCTTCAGGGAGGATCAAGAAAGGTGAATTGATAGAAAAATTGGATTGAAAAAGGCTTGAACACTGTTTTCAAAGTTACAGAAAATTGAGTTATGGAGCAAGTTAGACAGGGTGATTCTGGCTATTCAAGCTTGAGGAAATGAATGAGGGATGACCCTCTATTTATAGGGAATTAAATGGAATGTCCAAGTGTGTGAAATGATGAAGTTTGAAAGGAAATCGTGTGAAGTTGCCAACAAGAAAAGTGTGACTTCTAATTTTGATCAAAACTCATCTAAAACGCGCATTTTTCTATGCTAATCACTTCTGGAAGTTCACTAAACATGTTTAGAAGCAAAAACGCGTTGAAACAAACTGTTTAGAAGCTAAATCAATGGTTTCAAATTCTGACTTTTGAAGAAACTTCAGTTTCAAGTTACCAAGTTCAAATCAATGGCATTCTCAGCTCAAGCGGTCTTAAGGCATGATTCTTGATGCTTTAGAAAGATGCGGTTACAAGCTTTGCAATGGGAAAATAATGGAATCAAATGGATGCTTGAGCTGAAATTTGCATTGAGTCAAAGTTGGGGAAAAAAGGTTGACTTTCCATACTTAGAAATATTTCAAATTTTTCTTCAAAAGTGACCTATAACGTTTTGCATCTAAACATGGCATTTAACTTGGAATTTCCTCTTTACCAAAAAAAGATGGCATGAAATTGACCTCTTGAATGACATTTTGAAAATTGAACCATTCAAAATCTCCTAAAATTGAGAGAGTTGTGAATTGTTGAAGTTGGCAAAAAAATCATGAAATGACCTATAATCTTTTGTATCCTTAGGGCATTTTCCATCCATTTTGTCACTTTGCATATAAAATAAGGAATAAATTTCAAATCCTCAAGATAATTATGGTAAAAGAGTGGGCTTAAGGTGATAAGAATTGACCAAGTTATGATCATTTGAAGTCACACATGGGAATTTGAGGGTTCATCTGGAGGACTTGTAAACTTTCTTCATCATAAAGTTTCTTCCACATGAAAACTCCTTGAAACTTTTGAAGTGATTTATTAATAGCCTTTTAAAGAGAAGGATGTTTTCGTAATCACTCAAAAATACCAAAAGATGGGCACGATATACTTCTTTGAAGTTAAAAACCCTAGCTCCTAAATCAAGAAAATGCTTTGAGGAACTTTGACAATTTTAAACATCCTTCTTGTACCAACACTTTTGCTTTGTAAATAGAAGTTGTTGAGGATGATAATGAGAAATCATAGCAACCAAAAACACTTCCATATCTTCAGAATTGAGAGAAATATGCACTTGTGACAAATGGCAACAAGACCTTGTCCAACCATAACAACTTCTTCAATCAACCCCTTGTACTTTTGAGTCAATCTTGATAACTTTGAAATATGGTGAACCAAAATAAACCTTTCCATGCCATTTCTTCAAAAACAACTTCAATGGTGAGGTTTTAATTTCTCAATCTTTATTGACTAGGTCATAGAAATAAACTCATGAACCCATGGATCAACTTGCTAAGCCACATTGCCTTTACCTACATTGTTAACAAGTAAGACAAACCAACATTGCATTTTATTAGTTAAAAGGAAACTCAAAACAAAACATGAATGATCACAAAAGAAAAACAAGTCAAGGTGCTTGGTGATTCCTCAAAGAGCAAAGCTAAAGATAGGGAGGAGAACCAAAAACCCTAATGTGATCTTGTTGTGATTGAATCAATATGGTATGATGAAGGGATCTTAGGGGCAAAAATTAGGGTAAAACAGCTGCCCTTATTTAAGTTTCTTCTATCCAGAGATACGAAGGTTAAAAATCTTCGTGTCAGCGCGAACGAAGATACTTAAATATAAAACAAACCCTATTTTTGGCCCTAAGATGCCATGCAATGCTTATGAGTATGAATGCATATGAATAATCTCAAAGAGACGGAAAAAACCACTGGGGATGTAACAAAGGAAATAAAGAAACATGAGAGAAACCCGACCAGGAAAATAAATCATTGGTGGGTCAAAAGACTCGAATCATAGAGGATGATAAAAAGTCAAAGGATACACTAACTTCTATTGAAAGCGAAACTAACAACGTTCACTAGAGGTAGAGAGAAAGAATCATCGATATTCACTGACGATAAACTACCAACTTTCACTGAAGGTAGAAGGAAAAGAAATAATCACTAACTTTCACTGATGGTGATCTACCAACTTTCACTGAAGGTAGAGAGAAAATATATCATAACATTGCCATTCACTGACGATGAACTACCAACGTTCATTGAGGGTAGAAAAAAAGATAACAATCACCAACTTCCACTGATGGTGACCTACCAACTTTCACTGAAGGTAAAGAGAAAATATATCATAGCACCGACGTTCACTGGCGATGAACTACCAACATTCACTGAGGGTAGCAAAAAGATAATAATCACCAACTTTCACTGATGGTGACCTACCAAATTTCATTGAAGGTAGAGAGAAAATATATCATAGAAGCTCCGTTCACTGACGATGAACTACCAACGTTCACTGAGGGTAGCAAAAAGATGACAATCACCAACTTTCACTGATGGTGACCTACCAACTTTCACTGAAGGTAGAGAGAAAATATATCATAGCACTGACGATGAACTACCAACATTCACTGAGGGTAGAAAAAAGATAACAATCGCCAACTTTCACTGATGGTGATCTACCAACTTTCACTGAAGGTAGAGAGAAAATATACCATAGCACCGCCGTTCACTGATGATGAACTACCAACATTCACTGAGGGTAGCAAAAAGATAATAATTACCAACTTTCACTGATGGTGACCTACCCACTTTCACTGAAGGTAGAGAGAAAATATATCATAGCACCGCCGTTCACTGACGATGAACTACCAACATTCACTGAGGGTAGCAAAAAGATAACAAGTTTTTTCAACATTCTGGCGTTTCACCTAGAACGGGCCTCAACTTCCTCTTTAACCAAGGCATCCTGCCTGGAAAGGGTAATAAGTTGTCTCAAATAAAGAGACTACCACTTGTAAAGATCTCACAATGAACTGTTTCTGTGATATTGAAAGACTTGCCATCCATGGGAGTAATTTAACAATGAACTGCAAACTATCCACTCATAGAGAAGATGGCAAAAAGGTAACGTCGACTTTTACAAGGAAGTATAAGTTGCTCAAATAAAGAGACCTGTTACTCGCTGTTATAAGAAGGATTGTGAAAATGACTTTCTGGGGAAAGTAATGTGACCTCCTGGGGAAAGAACCCTGACTTCCCGGGGAAATGCCAATATACTCCTGCTGAGGAGATAAAGTTTTCCCGCGCAAAATAAATGCACATTCTCAAACCAAAACTCGAAGCTTGCAGAAATCCAAAGTAATAATATTGCTGAGGATCCATGATTCAAACCAGAAATAAACTGGAATGAAATTGTCTTCCAAAATACATTCTTTGAGAAATAAACACAAGAGGGAAACCCAAACCGACCTGACAAAGAGTTGTGTAAGAAGGCTAAAGCAAAAATCTTCCACGAGGGATAACTTAGTGGAGAAATTGAAAGAATATACTTTTTTTGCTTATGGCTGACACTCTTTTAGAGAGAGGATAACACAACTTTGCAAAACAGGGTAATATGTTAACAAGATATTAATGGATATGAATGAGCAATTATTTTCTAAGCTTAGCCATGCATGATGTATGCATGAATGTATGAGTGTTATCATGCATATGCTGACAAGACAGACACATAATACTGGGGATAAACAAACAAAAATAACTCGGGTGCACACAACACTCGGCTAAATCACATCCAAGGCGATCATTCCAAAAGAAAATAAGCACCAACTAAGGAAACAAAATCCTACTATATGGCTTAACTTCACTGGGGATAAACATAACATAGTGACAAAACAGTGCAGATATAGGGCTATAACATCCTTCTCCAGGCTTTACCATGGAATAGCACTCAGACTTTAACGGGGAAATAAATTTTTTCATGTGTAGCACTTCTACTGAGGATTGCAAAACTGATTTCAAATAAGGCAGATGGAAACCAAATTGTCAAAACATCTACTGGGGAATTCAGGCTGACTTCACTGGAGAAATATCATACAGATTTCACTAAAGGAGATAATGCCTCATCATTGAGACATCAACTGGGGACATCATCGAGGGAAAACCAAGATACGTTCTTCACTGGGAAAATCGAAGATATGTTCTTCTTTGAGAGTAATTATTGCACCAACTTCTCTGGGAAGAAATGACTTCTATCAAATAAGTGAGGCCTTCACTGGAAAATCTTGGATTGGGTCTTCATATCATGAAAACTTATTCCACAAAATATGCCCTGGGATAGCCTTCTTGGGAAATAACTACTGACAAAACTGCCAATTACTACCAAAAATAACAACATTCTGCAAATGGTTTGATCTTAGCATACCAAGGGATAAGACCTTTCGTCATATGAGAGAAAACTTTGCTGGGGAATCTGGGATAGAGGCAGTGAAAACGACCTGAGAAAACTTTTTTGGGGAAAACAAAACTTCCCAAAATTACTGGAGTTCGTCCATTCCTGGGATCACCACTTTTATTTTCTTCTTGAATCACAAAATCTAAAGTAAAAGTAAGTTGTAAATTCTTTTTGAAAAACAATTTTTGTTATTTAATCTTTTCGCTTTGAAAATTATTATGAATAATAAACAGAGTTTTTGTAAGCTGAATAAAATAAGATATACAAAGAATTGGATAAAAGCACAAATTTTATTGATAGAATGGTCGTCTGCGAATGGCGAGACTCCGTGGATAATTACAAAGTTTGGAAAATGGTAATATATAAGGGAAAATATACATTGAAATACAGTGACCATTATTCCCTCTAACAACTTTGAAATTCTGAGTAGCAGCTTCCGTTGAAGTATGGTGAGAATCCAAGAAGATTATTGCTTCAATAATCAAGTCTTGTCTGATGTAGTTACTTTCCAAGAAAGTCCCTAACTTTTACCTAAGCTGCCCTTGCGGGTTTTCAACTCAGCGGGAAATTTTATTCTGTTTATGTCTCTAATTTTTTCCTAAGCCGCCCTTTCCGATTTTCGTCCTACCGAGACGCTCTTTTTTGCCTAAGCCGCCCTTTCGGGTTTTCAACTTAGTGAGTTATTCTTTTATTTCTTTAGGGGAAGTATTTCTTTACTGCATCAGCATTCATGGGACGTGGGAACTCCTCGCCATCCATAGTTTCAAGAATTAATGCACAGCCAGAGAAGGCTTTCTTGACAACATATCGGCCTTTAAAATTGGGAGTCCACTTGCCCCTAGAATCAGTGTTAAAAGACATGATCTTCCTGAGCACGAGGTCGCCTTCTCTAAATTCACGAGGTTTGACCTTCTTATCAAAAGCTTTCTTCATTCTCTTCTGATATAACTGCCCATGACACAAAGTCGTCATTCTCTTCTCTTCGATCAAATTTAATTGGTTAAACTTGTTCCGAACCCATTCAACCTCTGACAACTTGGTTTCCATTATCACACACAAAGAGGGAATCCCAACCTCGATTGGGAGTACCGCTTTCATTCCATACATAAGGGAGAACGGGGTTGCTCCTGTTGAAGTGCGGACAGATGTCCAATATCCATGTAAAGCAAAAGGGAGCATTTCATGCCAATCTTTATAAGTAACAACCATCTTTTGGATGATCTTCTTGATATTCTTATTAGCAGCTTCAACAGCCTCATTCATCTTAGGCTTGTATGGAGATGAGTTGTGATGGAAAATCTTGAATTCTTCACAAAGTTCTGTCATTATCTTGTTGTTCAGATTCGAGCCATTGTTGGTGATAATTCTGCTTGGCACACCATACCGACATATAACATTATTCTTAATGAAGCGCACAACCACCTGCTTGGTAACATTAGCATATGAAGAAGCTTCCACCCATTTGGTGAAGTAATCAATTGCTACCAAAATAAAACGGTGTCCATTCGAAGCTTTGGGTTCTATCATTCCAATCATGTCAATACCCCACATAGAGAAAGGTCACGGGAAAGAAATAGCATTGATAAGCTTCGGAGGCACATGAATCTTGTCAGTATAAATCTGGCATTTATGGCATTTCTTTGCAAATTTGTAACAGTCAAGTTCCATTGTCAGCCAATAGTAACCTGCCCTTAGAATTTTTTTAGCCATCGAATTTCCATTGGAACGAGTGCCAAATAAACCTTCATGAACCTCATGCATCAACATATCTGCTTCGTGTCTATCCACACATCTGAGCAGGACCATGTCATAATTTCTCTTGTACAACACGTTTTAACTGAGGAAGAAACTGCCAGTCAATCTTCTCAATGTCTTTCTATCTTTATTCGAAGCACCACTTGGGTATTCCTGAGTCTAAAGGAAATGCTTGATATCATAATACCAAGGTTTCTCATTTGTTACCTCTTATGTTGTAAACACATGAGCGGGCCTATCCAATTGCCAAAATATAATTCGAGGTATATCATTCCAAGTATTCACTAGATACATAGAAGTCAGATTTGCCAGAGCATCCTCCATTTGATTTTCATCTCTAGGGATGTGATGGAATTCAACTTTATTAAAGAAGGGTAACAATCTTCTAGCATAATCTTTGTAAGGGATCAAGCCGGGGTGACGAGTATCCAACTCTCCTTTAATCTGATTTATTACCAAAGCTGAATCACTAAACACATCTAGAATTTTAATTATGAGATCAATAGCTTCCTCGATACCCATGATGTAAGCCTCGTATTCTACCAAATTATTAGTACAATCAAACTTCAACCTTGCAGTGAATGGAATGTGCGATCCATGTGGAGTGACAATCACAGCACCAATCCCTTTATCATAGGCATTCACAGCTCCATCAAATATCATACTCCAACGAGATTCAGGATCAGGACCTTCCTCAGGCAATGGTTCATCACAATCTTTTACTTTTAGAAACATCACATCCTCATCGGGGAAATCATACTTCACGGACTGATAATCATCGACTGGTTGGTGAGCCAGATAATCTGCCAACACACTTATTTTAATATCTTTTTGAGTGCGGTATTCGATATCATATTTAGATAACAGCATCTGCCAGCGGGTAATTCTCCCAGTAAGAGCAGGATTTTCAAAAATGTACTTGATTGGATCCATTTTGGAGATCAACCAAGTAGTGTGATTCAACATATATTGCTGCAAACGTTTTTCCGCCCAAGCCAGAGCGCATCATGCCTTTTCCAGCATGGAATATACAGCGATTCACAATCAGTAAACTTTTTACTGAGATAATAAATGGCATACTCTTTCTTCCTTGTTTCATCTTGTTGTCCCAGAATACAGCCCATGAAATTATTTAACACTGTCAGATGCATAATCAATGGTCTTCCTTCAACATGAGGGAGTAATATAGGAGGTCCAAGAAGATATTCTTTAATACTTTCAAATGCACTTTGGCAGTCATCTGTCTATACACAACCTTGATCTTTCTTTAACAACTTAAAGATCAGTTCACACGTTGCAATCATATGGGAAATGAATCTGGAAATATAATTCAAACGCACGAGGAACCCTCTGACTTGCTTTTCAGTTCTCGGTGCTGGAATTTCTTGAATTGCTTTGACTTTATCAGGGTTAACTTTAATCCCTCTCTGGATAACAATGAAACCCAACAATTTCCATGACCGAACACCGAAGGTACATTTATTTGGATTCAAGCGGAGACAATACTTCCTCAAACGCTGAAACAACTTTAATAAATCTTCTACATGCCCTTCTTCAGTCTGGGATTTAGCAATCATATCATCAACATATACCTCAATTTCCTTGTGCATCAGATCATGGAATAGGGTTGTCATATCCCTCTGGTACGTTGCACCAGCGTTCTTCAACCCGAAAGGCATCACTCTGTAACAGAATGTTCCCTAGGATGTGACAAATGTTGTTTTTTCCATGTCCTCAGGAGCCATCCTTATTTGATTATACCCGGAAAATCCATCCATGAACGAGAAAACTTTGAATTTTGTTGTGCTATCCACTAACATATCAATGTGTGGCAATGGTAAATCATCTTTTAGACTAGCTTTATTTAGATCTCTGTAATCTACGCAGATGCGGACTTTTCCGTCTTTCTTTGGTACTGGGACAATATTGGCAACCCACTAAGGATACACTGATGTCACAAGAAAACCGGAATTAATCTGGTTTAGAACTTCTTATTTGATCTTCACTGCCATATCTGGGTGAGTTCTTTGCAACTTCTGTTTGATTGGCGGACACTCTGGCTTCAGTGGAAAATGATGCTCTACAATATCTGTATCTAGACCAGGCATATCTTGATAAGACCAAGCAAAAATATTCACATACTCTTTCAACATCTCAATCAACCTGCTTTTCACATCAAGATGCAACAATGCTCCAATCTTGACTTCTTTCGGATCTTCTTCTGAACCCAAATTGATTACTTCCAATGGCTCTTTATATGGCTGAATGGCATTCTCCTCACGCTCCAGCAACCTTGAGACCTCTTCTGGAATCTCATCATAGTATTCTTCTTTGGTCCCATACACAGGACATTTAAAGTTGGGAGAGGGTGTAGGGTCATTGTATTCAACAGGTTTTTTAATTAATCTGCACATATGCTTTATGATTTCTTTTAGAAACTGACACATATAAAAAGTGATCGTGCAGATTGTATTTCAGTTATTATTTATTTTGAATGATTTTTCTGATTACCATTTTCCAAGAAAAACCAGAAAATAAAGACGCAATTTGGGAAACAAAGACAAATTTTATTATTGATTTAAAAATCACAACAAACACATAAGCCCGTACAATATTAATACTTTCACCTTGGGCAGAGTGAAAGCTTTTCAAAAAGATTAACACAAACAAATTACTTTGAAACATGTATGCAAGAGGGAAAATCAATGGTGATCCAGTTCTGAACCCTAGCTCCGTGCGTCACATAATTTGGCATTTCTGGCTCTGCTTCATCTTCCACAATGGCATTAATCCCGGAAACAGTTTGATGAAGATAACCCCCGCTACAAAAGATGTCTTGATACTTGCCTGCAGCAGCCTTTGGCTTCATGCTCTTACCCTCATCATTCTTCACAGAGAACCCCAAGCCAGCTCTATTCTTGTTCACATGTGGGTCAACAATCCGTCCCCATACATCGCTATGGCCATTATGCACAACCTGTTGCGCATCCTTAAATGAAGCTATAGAGTTCTCATTTCCTCTTATGTTATCGATGGATAAAGCTTGGAATTGGGTTCCAACAGCAACTTCATCCGCCTCCACAACACTAAAAGAGGACAAATGAGATATCAATAACGCATATTCTCCATTTATGATTACCACTTTTCCTTCACGTACAAACTTCGGCTTCTGGTGTATAGTCGAAGTGACAGCCCATGCCTCATGTATCCAAGGCCGTCCCAGCAAGCAGCTATAAGCGGGTACAATATCCATGACCTGGAAAGTAATCTGAAACAAATACGGGCCTATATGAATAGGCAAGTCCACTTCACCAATAACATATTTCCTTGATCCGTCAAACGCTTTCACAATAATGCCACTTGGGCGCATGGGCGTTCCTTGATATTTCAACTTCATAAGGGTGCTCCTCGGTATAACGTTCAATATGGATCCATTATCAATTAGCATATTGGATAATGAATCACTCTTGCAGTTCATAGAGATATGGAGGGCCAGGTTGTGATTCCTCCCTTCATCGGGCAATTCATCATCGCAGAAACTCAGGTTATTACATGATGTAATATTCCCCACTACACTACTGAATTGGTCTACAGGCATGTCACTTTCCACGAAAGCTTGGTCCAATACCCTCATCAAAGATTCTCTGTGAGCAGAGGAGTTCATCAGTAAAGCCAAGATAGATATTTTTGAAGGATTCTGCAGTAGCTAACCTACAATTCTATAGTCGCTCATCTTAATTATCTTCAAAATATCATCCACCTCTTTTTTTAGTGTAGTTCCACTAGATTTACCCACTGCCTTCTTAGGTTAAACATTTTCAACAATTTTCTTTCCAGTACTAACATCTCCACGAACAACCGGTGCAAATATGCGACCACTGCGGGTCACTGTACTAGTCTCTGCAATATTTCCAAATTAGGCATTGGCTGGATGGGAATTTCCACACCATCCTCTAAGATTATAGCATTATATTTGTAGGGTGCAGCATTATTTGACTTGTAGGGGACAGGACCCGGCAAACTAATTACCAATGGAGTAATAGCTGGCTTGTTATGATATTCAACTTTAAAATGGGTAGGCGCACCAAAACAAGGCACAATAACATTTACTCCCTCTTCAACACAATCAGTCATTATAGAGTCATCTCTGGAAAACATATCTTCATCTGAGGAGAAGAAATCATCTGCAGAGGCATACTCATCATATGACTCTTCTTTAGCCAAACAAACCTCAATCATATCCACTTTATGGTAGTCACCCCTTTAACCTGTAACTTTGATAGTTCCATTGTCTAACAACAACTGAATATCATTCCTAACAATTGAACATCCTCGGGAGTCTCAGCAGAAAATTCGGCAAGATCCATACTGATGTTCCACCTAACCAGCTGTTGTACCCCAAAATTTGCCCTCCCATATTCTTCAAAATTTGCAAAGAGCATGCTTCAAAATCTCCCAAGGGTTGCACAGTTCAATGGCCTCCTAACAGTCAAAATTAGGGTTTTGGTTCTGGCAAAGAAATTGAAGTTTCCAAGGGTCCAAACAAGTCCCACATGCCTATAAACATTGTCAAGCATCCTTATGCCAAGTTTCAAGATTTACAGCACAAAATTGCACAGTCAAAAACCCTAATTGCTCAACAGTCAACTGTAGGGGCAAAATGGTCATTTGACATTCAAAAGTCAAAAATTTTGGTCAACATCTCATTTTGAAGCCACAAACATCATTTGATCAATTCTTGATCATGATTCTCAAGGCATGGCTCAAAAAGTCTCAAGATGCAAAAGTTTCTATTTTTGGACAGTTGGAAAAGTCAACTGCAAATTGACCAGGGCATAACTTCCACATGGTTTATCAGAAAAATTCCATCCAAAGCTCATTTTGAAGAGAATGACATTTCCTACAACTCATCTTCACACTTCAAGTCCAAGAAATGCTCTCACAAAAAGTTATCAATCTCAACATTATAGGTCATTTTCAAAAGTCAACAAAAAGGCACTTTAAGTCAAAGACCATAACTTGAGATTGGTAAATCAAAATGGCATGGGACCAAAGGCATTGGTTAGAGGACTTCAATACCTTTCCAAAATGTCCAAGAACATGATCAAATCTTAAAAATTGAGCAAGATATGCCTTGTGGAAGTTGGGAAATTTTTGGGAATTTTGAAAAGTCAACTTTGCTTCAAATGCCTCAAAATTGCTAATGGGCCACAATTTCTTCCAAGAATCATCACCCAAAAGCTATGCACGACCCATTGACCCAAAGGGGAGTTATTTTCTTATTTTTTATTAATTAATTGAGTTTATTATCCTATTAATTCATTTAATTAAAATAAAATATGACAAAAATAGCAAATCACACATTTCAAATCTTTTTATGCAGCATTTCCACTCATCATTCACTCAATATTTCGTGCATACTCAAAAAGGAAAGAATCTTCAATGATTGGCATCAAAAAGGAATGAAAAAGATTGAAAAATATTATAGAAAATCACAAATTTGAAAAGCATTTAAACATGGATTTTGGACTTGTTTTGTGAACCTAATTCACTCCACATATAAACAAGAACATAACCCTAATCAGAAGAACAAGCAAGCTGCGCCCAAACTCAAAGAACACTTTGCACTTTTCTCTCAAAAATTTCAAAACTGAAAACACACATAGAGCACGTTTCAAAGCAAAAGAATTATTCCATTGCATTCCTGACACACCCAGGAAGCTATTCCAATCAAAATCAACCCCCCACGCGCAAAGAATTGGTATATTGAAGTCTCACTTTCCCTAAAATTATTCATGATCGTGTTTCACATTCCACGCATGATTTATGATTTTTAATGACTGATTTGTACTAATATGCATGCTCTGAATCTAATGGTGTTATCTAATTGAACTAACGTTGTCTGTATGAGAAGTTGCCATGGAAGCTTTTTAGGGTTTCAAAGCTCTAATTTTGGGGTTTCACACATAAGGAAAAATTGGCCATCCTAACCAGTACCATTGAACTCAGAAACTCCAGACGAACTTAACCATATCATCGCGCTCAATTTATGATAAGGCCTGCTCTAATCGCTATTTTTGTATATTATGGTTAGTGGGGGTTTAAAACCCCCGCTACTTGTTTGATATTTTTGCAGAAAAGAAGAAGATGATGCTTGCGTGTCTGGACGTGACTGAGAGATTCAAATCTTCGCGCTAATTTTTTTGTTTTACATCAATAGCATTTGTTTTCATATTTATTGATCAGGTTCCATTAAGTAAACAAAGAAACGCACTGGCTGGGTTGGTGAATGATGTGTCCTTCAAGCATTGGGACCTGGGTTCGATTCCCAGGTCCCCCATATTCTTCATAATTTTGTTCATAATGCGTTCAGGTACAATTCCCTGCCCAGGGTCCATCATACACCCAACACCTTGGCACGCCACATGTCACCAGGGGTCAATCCAAAGGTCAGGATCTGAAGTCTACCATATGCATTAGTCAGCTGTTCCACACACGCGCCAGAAAAGTCAACCAGGCCTGATTCAGTGGGCCAAGAATGCTCTAAACAAACCTCCATAATTGGGTCAACACCCCCTATGTTTGTATTTCTTTCTCTCATTCTTTTTATCTTTTTTTTTATTTGTTTTAATTTAATGATTTTCTTTTAATTCATAAAATAAATTTTATAACACAAAAATACAAAAAAATCAGAAAAGTCAAAAATAAAAATATATTTATTTATTATTTAATGCATTAATGTTTTTTTTGTAAATAAATTTAATAATCAATTTAGTTTTAATTTAGGGTTTAAATTTTAATTGGTTTTCTAAATAACTAAAAAAGGTAGAAATTAGGTTTTAGATTTTTATTCTTTTTCTCAATAAAATAATTTCATCTTATTCTTATTATTAATAATTAATTATTTTGTAAATAAACTTGTCATTAAATAATTAGGTTAAATTAGGTCAAACTTGAACATTTTTTTTTAATAAATTAAAAACAATTTAGAACTAGGGTTTTATTTAACTTTTAATTCCAATTTAATTCTCTTTAATTTCATAAATACAAAAAACATAAAAAATAAGTTCTTTTCTTTATTCCATAATTTAATTAATTTGTAATTTTAATTTAATTTCCTTAAAGGGTCCAACGCCCTCGCACTCTCGATTTTTATTTCTTTTCGCACGTTTACTTTTATTTCCTTCTTTTAAATATAATGTATTTTCCCCGAAGCTTTGTAATAGATAATTAGGACATTTATTTCCCGTACTTTTATTCAAACCGGGTCTTGGTTTAATTTGGCGATGTAGACCCGCGCCTTGTAATAGCGTAGGACCTTTATTCTTCCGTATTTTAATTTCCGCACCTTTAAACTGTTAATCACATGAAAGAATGAATGCCCAAATAAAATCAAAGCGTAGCTCACCCAATGCATGATCAAGATAAAATATAACTGAAAATGACACACAATTCACACACCACTCTTAGGGTACGCCTCACTGTTGCCTTGCCCCTCGAAACATGGTCGTCGAGTAGAGGATGTTTTAGTAAGTCCTCATGTCCATGAACATGGCATGGGGGTAGCTTCTAAGGTGTCCTCCTATTACTCTGGTGACCACACTGTCCCTAATCCTCGAATTGACCCGAACACCTCCAACGGTGGTGCTACCTACCTCTCAATGGTGGGATGGCGCTACCTCAAGGACATTTACACAGACTAATTCCTTAGGGTAGGTAGATGACTCGTAGATACTTGCTCTAATTCAAAACAAATCAAAAACTCCTTTTCACACCGACACTTTGCAAAAAGCTTTCAAAACAACTTTTCAAACACTCTTGAGGACTGATACAAGAGTCGATCTGAAACTTTCAAAGAAACTTTTTTCAAACCCACTCACCTTGAAAAGAAAACAAACATTTTGAAAACACAAATGAGCAAGTATCTAAGAGCCCATGGATAACCATGGATAGAAAGGGTGCTAACACCTTCCCTTTCTATAAATCTACCTCCCGAACCGAGAACTAATCTCAATAAGGAATTTTTCTGTGCTTTTGTCCTTTCCATGTTGGAGAAAATAAAAGACGGTGGCGACTCTTGCTTCCGCGACATTTCGCGAACCAGCGTTAAACAGTCAGTTCCAGATCCACCGATCACACCAGCCATGTGGCAGAAAGTAGCATGCAATTGTACAAGATCCTCATTCATATGTTCCACATCAAAGATTATGAACTCTCCAGGACATCTAAAAACCATGTTTACTTCCTCCTCATACTCTTCCCTAGGCCTGATTATGTGGATGAGGCCCACATCCATCATCTCTTGCAAATCAGCCTTTATCTTGTCACAACCCTGTATATTCGTACTGCAAATAGCACAAACAACATGGTCATGCGTATAGTAGCTAAATTCACAGAGGTCTATATGAATTTTCACCAAATCTCCTTTAACCAGATTAACATAAAAAAATCCGGAAGTCACCTGGACAACCGGCCACCATGTTCACAGCATTTGCTCTCCCATGCTTTGGTCGAGGATTATCTTTCACATTAGGGTCCACATCCTTGAAAGATAGAATACCGGACTTCACCAATTTCTGTACCTCAGTCTTCAAAGGGTATCAATTCTCAATATTATGCCCTGGTGCTCCCTGATGAAAAGCACATGTTTGGTCTACCTTGTAATACCAAGGCAATGGTGATGGTACAACGGGAGGTGGTCGGGTCTGAACCAACTTCTTCTGAATTAATTTCGGGAGTAATTCTATATAACTCATAGGGATAGGATCATAACTCTCCCTTCTCTGATTATACCCTTGATTCCGCTGCTGGGATGGCCTCCGATAAGAAACGGTAGTTGGAGCTACACCAACAACCGAAGTAACTGAGGCGACTTACTGATGACGTTGATAATTTCTTCTAGGAGTGTTAACCCTCCTCTATTGTATAACAACATTTGTATCTCCTTCCTTATTTTTGGAAAACCAATAGGGTGGCTTCTTCGTATTTCCATAACTTTCACCCTTTGTTAAACGGCCCTCTCTTATAACCTCTTCTAAGCGGATACCCATGCCTACCATTTCAGTAAAGTCACTTGGCTCACTTGCTACCATCCTCTCATAGTAGAAAGCACCTAGAGTCTTCAAGAAAATTTTAGTCATCTCCTTCTCTTCCATGGGAGGAATCACTTGGGCGGCTATCTCATGCCATCTTTGTGCATATTCTTTGAATGATTCCCTGTCTTTCTGGACCATGGCCCTGAGTTGATCACGGTCAGGTGCCATGTCCATGTTGTATTTGTATTGTCGGATAAATGCTTCTCCCAATTCATTAAAAGTATCGATATTGACGTTATCCAAAATCATATACCATTTCAGTGCAGCACCAGTCATACTATCCTAAAAAAAGTGAATCAACAGACGTTGATCATTAATGTGGGTAGACATTCTCCTTACATACATCACAAGATGAGCACGAGGAAAAGTGTTTCCCTTGTACTTCTCGAATTCTAGGACTTTAAACTTCGCAGGTATCTTAACATTCGGGACCAAGCACAAATCATTCATATTCTGCCCGAACAATTCTTTCCCTTGAGGGCCTTCATCTCCCTCTGCATCTTGTCAAACTGTTCTTAAAAATCATCCATTCTATCATTGAGACCTAAGTCTTCACTTGGCGTAGGAAAAGAACGACACATATCATCATTAATAATTGGAACCATATTCACTGAAGGAGGTACAGCAGGAGAAACGTGCACCACAGGAGGTGCAGGAGTAACAGTAGTCTGAACAACTGGAGCTTCTTGAGGACCAAGATTGAAACCTTCATGTGAGAAGTTCTCTGGAATTCCCCATGGATAACCTTAGGGCATGCAATTCTGAACAACAGCTGGAGTAGCATACACAGGAACATCCAGAGCTTCAGTAGTAACCCTTGTTGGTTGAGGTTGAACACTCGGTGGCTGATTCTGAGTAACCACCAGAGATTCCATCAGAGCAGTAAGATTGGCCATGCCGGCCTTCAAAGCAGAAACTTCCTCGTGCAGCTCGCGATTCTCTTGTTCTAAGTTGTCCATCTTCCTTTTGAAGTTAGCTCGAGTGTTGTAGTGGTGAGACAGCTTACTGAACGAAGTAAAGAAGCTTGGTAAGACACCTAGATATGCAAAGATATGCAAGAAATATGTGCAATATGATGCATGATGTACAATGCACATGATTTATTTTAATATTTCAAGGGACTTAAGGATCTATAGACACATTGCAAATATCAAAGTAATAACATATTTGAAATACTGAAAAAAATTTATTATAATAAATTCAAAATGAATTACAAGTCTCAATGATCCCAAGTACAAGATGAAAATAAAGTCTAAAACCCTAAGAAGTAAAGCTGACGGAGATCACTCTATACGCTGGCGCTTCCCTATAAGCCTGGCAATTTGAGCCTTCAACATCTAATTTTCTTTTGCGTATCTGGTGGTAACCTCCTTCTAATCATCTGAATCCTGAAGTGAGCAACTAGTATCTGACTGGGGCTTAGGAGAAAATAAATCCCCTTGCCTCTCCATCATCTCTATAGCCCGACTCTCAAGAATCCCAATCAAGTCGTCTTTCTCCTTCAACTTTGCTCTATAGGAAATCTCTAAATTTTGGCACTTATTCTTCCAATCATCCTTTTCCTGCTGCATCCTGACCAAAGCAAGTTGTAGCTCTTTTATATCATCCAATAAGGGAGGTGTGGTCTTCATAAATAGATCAGGCATAGGTGCTTCCTGGGAATACGGCATCTTTAACTGGATAGCTCTCATTTTGACCCACTAAAGATAAGGCTCTAAAGAAATAGCCCCCCTAGGTCCCAAATCTTTCCTACTCTTCCTGTGAATGTGACGCCAGGCCTTCGCAATCTCCTCCCTAGCTTCCTTATGGTCTTCTCCTTCCTTCAGAAAGAAACTACTCAAATGAATACTATTTGGTTTATCCCTCATCAGATAACCAAGTTGTCATCGTGCAAGAACAGGGTTGTAGTTAATTCCTCCCTTTGTACCAAGAAGAGGTACATTGGGGAAACTGCCACAACTGTCGACAATCTTTACATCTTGGTAATCCCGATGATACCAATCAATATACGAGTGAGTAAGTTCCATGATCTTAGGAGCCCAACGGGGTTCCTTCCTGACATCCCAAAAAGCATCAGACTGAGGCATATGAGAAATAAACCACTGGTACAATAGAGGCGTGCAACAGATAATCATCCCCCCATGATAAAAATTCCGAAGATGAATAGAGTAATAAGCATCACCCAACAATGTAGGAACTAGGTTTCCAATCATGAAGATCCTGATAGCATTAACGTCAACAAACTTGTCCACATTAGGAAATAAGAAAAACCCGTAAGCAAGTAGAGCAAAGATGGCCTCAAAAGCGACTGTACTCTTCATCCTGGCAAAGTAACGAGCTCTATCCAATAAGAACTGAGCTGGTAATCCTATAATACCTCCTTTAGTAATAATATGGGCTTCAACCTCAGACTTCCCCAGATGAATCAAAGCAGTAATCTCATGTGATCTTGGCCCACCCTCTAAACTAGTAAAAGGAACATGATCGATAATAGGTAAATCCAATAGATAAGAATACTCCTCTAATGTAGGCATCAACTGATAGTCAGGGAAAGTAAAGAAATGATATATCGGATCATAGAACTGGACCAAGGTTGAGAGAATACCCTCCTTCATCTTAAGCTTCATGAGAGGAATAATGGATCCATACTTCTTCCGAAAATCTATAGAACACTCAATCTCAGGAATTAGACTGATCAACTCATCTATCCTGGGATCTTGGAATATGTATTTTCCGGTGTTTATTTTCCAGAATCCATGGCCAAAAGGTACCTGACATATTCACAAATGGTCAACTTTTTAAGTCCCTTGAAATGATTTTTTTTTCAAAAAATACTTATGAGTGCATGGATGCATGATGTAACAATCACACACAAGATCACAAACATAAGGTTCATAGGTTCAACGTCACGAGCATGAGGTCGAAGGTACTACCCATAAGGTAAGGTCTAAAAGTTATCACCTTCCGAACAAGGTTCTAGAGGTTCCCAGAGTCTACATCCTTCCTTCTGATATTACCAACTTCCCGATTAACTCAGTAATTAGTAATATTCTCAAGAAAAAATCGTCCGAGCATAGTATCGTGTGATAACTATTTCCGGATTACTCCATCATAGCTTCCGTACTACACCTAAAAGGCCAAGATGGGTTAGGTATTCTATGGCCCTCAGCTTCAGCAGGCTCCCAGGTCAAAAGCAGCACGTCTTCTTGATTACTCGGTAAACGACACTACAGTCAAAGGGGCCTCCACCGAGTGGGGGATATCATGCCTCATTTTTTGGGATTACTCCCTCAAAGTTAACATGACTATACTGCCATCCTATCTTAAATTTTTCCCAAGTACGGGTATAAGACTTATAAGTAATCACCAAGCATCCTGAAAACCAGGAAAATCCAGACAAACATATATACAACATATAACACATAAACAACAATAGCACATATACAGTTATAAATAAAGATAGGTTTAACCCACTTAGGGATGGACCAGCAAGAAGTTAATATGTCCCCAGTGAAGTCTCCATTTTATTTGTAGCGGTAGAAATGTTAAAGACTAAATCATTGGATTGACTAGACTTATACAGATCAAAATAAAAATCGCCACCACGCTTTATTGTTTCCAAAGGAATGGGAAAAGAGCGAATAACCCAAAAGAGGGGGAAAGATTCAAGGTAAGGGGTTGGTTATGCAAAGGGAATGTATTAGCACCCTAAACATCTACGGTACTCTGCAGGAACCTCTTTGAAAAATCTGTATATTTTGGCTATAAAATATTGTATTAAAAAATAGATGGTGGAGGTGAGAAAAGAAGTATTTTTTTATGATTTTTGCACCTGCCGCGGTTGCGAACCTTTAGTGCCTACGTACCATCTTCCGTGCATTAGGGGATCAGGGTACACGTAGCTCCTCTTAAAAAAATTTAAAACACAAGTGTGTTGGTTAATTTATGAGATAAGACATCATCGTCATTGTCCGTGTGGAAAACATACTTACTCCCCACAATCATGAGAAAGGATAATTTGCATCACATCAAAGTGGAGGATATGGCTTGGATTTTAAAATCAATAATGCCTCACTCAACACCCGAGTGGAAAATATCTCACTTCACTACATATTGTAGAAGTATAGTTATTTGCATCACTACAAGGATTGACAAGAGTCCAATCTTTTGAGAAAAGTTTTTTTAAAGTAAAAAGCCAAAATTAAAAAATGGTTTGAAATAAGATCGATTGACTTTTAGCCTTCTCGAAAAAATGTCAAGCTATTATTTAAGTTGATTGAAGTTTATTTATGAAAAGGTTTTGAAAATTCATGGACCTAGGTCCAAGTTTATTATGAAAATAGTTCAAGTTTCAAAACAAGAAGAGTTTTCAAAAGGAGGGAGAATATTTTTGAAATTAAAGAAGATGGGAGGAGAAGAAGAGACTATCCTAAGGCATAAGGTGAAAGTTAGGAAGAAGAACCATCTAACTAACAAGAAGCCAATAGTTGATATTATGAGTCAAGATAGAATTTCCATTCTTTGGATTGAAACCAAACAAGCAAAGATACTAGACCTTTTGAGAGAACCAAACTTCAAGTATATGAAGTCTTCACAAAAATTGAGCAGAGTAACGGCTGTATACGGGTGAATTCTAGATTACAAACAAAGTATGTAATCACAATAACCTGTACACAAACAAACAACCCTATGCCTTGAGGTAAACCTTAAGAACTTCAGACAAAATATCAATTAAAGTCACAAGGTCTTCATCATAGGCCAAAGTTTATAATCCTAAGTCCAAGAAGTCCAATGTTTTATCATGCCAAGGATAGTAACCAAATAGTCCAAGTATCATTAAAGCCTTTTATGGTTCATGTTGATTATTAGGTGTCTTAAAAAAAGGCTCAAGTGAGCAAAATAAAATGACAAGAATATAAATGATCAAATGAGCAAAGATGAAAAGTAGGATGAAATGTAATGCTTAAAGTAAATGGTACATAAAGCATAACAAAATAAAAGCATAAAGTAAAATAAATTGTTAATAATTAGTGGTTAGTTGGATGACCATCTTGAAACTTGTATTTGGAACTCATTAGAGGAATGGTAGAACCAAAGCCTCCACACAACAAGTTGCATTTGTTTTTTGTCAAGTATATCATCCATTTGGAATTCTCACCAATACTCTTTAATGATCAATGATGTTTAAGTGATCCGTTTTGAACAAAAGTGTTGTAGATCCATTAGAGGATTGGTAGAACCAAAGCCTCCACACAATGAATCTCAAAGTTATTGGATCAAAGAGATCAAATTAACATACTTGGGCTTGCAAATATAGGTTTGGGCCACGGATGATCATTTATTCGAATCAAGACAAAATTTAACGCTATGTTAAGCAATCATAAGTGGACTTATATAGAAGTCGCACCTATTTTGAGACCGGACAATAGCAATCTATGCACCATTTATTTTGAGACATGATATAAAGATCATGCTTCAATAAAACTTAGTACAATAAGAAAGGGATGAGATGAAGAGGGGTGGGAAAGAATACAAACCACATTTGAATTAAATTTTAATCAAATTATTATTAAAATCATTCATCCATTTTTATGGAGTTAGACTCAACACCATGGATCCAATGATGTTAATAAAATTCATAATAAAAAATTCAACTCAAGATCATCCAGAAAATAATCACAAAATAATACTGCATTTAATATACACATTAAAAAGGTTTTTAAAATGTTTTAAAATAGAAATAAAAGAGAAAAATATCAACTATTTTCAAATTAATCAAATAATAAAAAGTAAAACCGTAGAAAAATCATAAAGCGACTCAAATATTTTTATAGAATTTTTGGTGATTTTTTAAAGTCATAAACTATTTTCTAAAATTAAAAGAAATGAGTAAAATAAACCAAAAATGATAAAAATTAACAAAGTCAGAAATAAAAAATAAATAAGGTCACCAATATTTGTCACGATATCATTGGATCATTCCATAATTTTTTCAGAATTTAAAAAATGTATAAATGTATTTTTAAGCATTTAAAATAATTCAAATAAAGGGAAAATTTATAAAAAAAAATAACAAAACATAAAATAAAATTGTGAAAAAATAAAAATCAGAAAGATAAAAATCAAAAATATTTTTTATAATTTTTTTCAGATTTTTTGGACTAAAAATGAATTTTCTATGATTTTTTTAAATTTAAAACAATTAAAATAAAAATCAGAATATAAAATATCAAACCAAAAAAATATGGGTCATCTGATCAATGTCAAAACGCGTTAGTAAACAGATCAAGTGGACCTGGCGCGTTGTGCATGTTATGGACTTTAGTGAATAAAGCACTGAATCATTAATAAAAATCATATTTTAAAAAAAACAAGTGGTGCACCCTCATTGGTTGGAAGATGACACATTGGTCATCTTCAACCTCCAGCAAACGTGAATTGCGGGTCTCTCAAACTGTATAATCAGAAGCTCATACCTATGTTATTCGCTTCGTCTCTTCAAGACGAAGACAACCACACATTCTCGACAAATTTATATAAACTATAGCTCAAGTAATTTGGAAGGAAATTTTTGAAAAGGGATTTGAAATTTCATGGTCAAAACGTATTTCCAGATAAAATTAGGTGTTGCAACTAGCACCAGGGCAATGAGATCTTCACAATAATATCAAAGTTTTGAAGAATTGATGGAGAAATCTACCTATTGAAGTTGAGTTGCAGAGCTCTGAAACTGGACTTCTAAGGAGCAATATAGGGCATGATTCTTGAAGGTAATTGTATGGTTAGCTTCAAGGAGGATCAAGGAAGGTTAATTGATAGAAAAATTGGATTGAAAAAGGCTTGAACACTGATTTCGAAGTTGCAGAAAATTGAGTTATGGAGAAAGTTTGGCAGGGTGATTCTGGTTATTCAAGCTTGAGGAAATGAATGAGGGATGACCCTCTATTTATAGGGAATCAAATGGAATGTCCAAGCGTGTGAAATGATGAAGTTTGGAGGAAAATCGTGTGCAGTTGCCAACAAGAAAAGTGTGACTTCTAATTTTTATCAAAACTCATCCAAAACACGCGTTTTTCTATTCTAATCACTTCTGGAAGTTCACTAAACATGTTTAGAAGCAAAAATGCGCTAAAACAAAGTGTTTAGAAGCTAAATCAATAATTTCAAATTCAGACTTTTGAAGAAACTTCAGTTTCAAGTTACCAAGTTCAAATCAATGGCATTCTCAACTCAAAGGGTCTTAAGGCATGATTCTTGATGCTTAGAAAGATGAGGTTACAAGATTTGCAATGGGAAAATAATGGAATCAAATGGATGCTTGAGCTGAAAGTTGCATTGAGTCAAAGTTGGGGAAAAAAAGGTTGACTTTCCATACTTAGAAATATTTAAAAAATTTCTTCAAAAGTGACCTATAATGTTTTGCATCCAAACATGGCCTTCCACTTGGAATTTACTCTTGACCAAAAAAATATGGCATGAAATAGACCTCTTGAATGACATTTTGAAAATTGAACCATTCAAAATCTCCAAAAGTTGAGAGTGTTATGAATTGTTGAAGTTGGCAAAATATCATGAAATGACCTATAATCTTTTGTATCCTTAGGGCATCTTCCATCCATTTTCTCACTTTTCATATAAAAGAAGGAATAAAGTTCAAATCCTCAAGATGATTATGGAAAATGAGTGGCCTTAAGGTGATAGAAATTGACCAAGTTATGATCATTTGAAGTCACACATGGGAATTTGAGGGTTCATCTAGAGGACTTGTGATCTTTCTTCATCATCAAGTTTCTTCCACATGAAAACTCCTTGAAACTTTTGAAGTGATTTGTTAATAACCTTTTGAAGAGAAGGATGTTTTTGGGATCACTCAAAAATTCCAAAAGATGACCAATATATACTTCTCTGAAGTTCAAAACCCTAGCTCCTAAATCAAGAAAATGCTTTGAGGAACTTTGATAATTTTAAACAACCTTCTTGTACCAAAACTTTTGCTTTGTAAATAGAAGTTGTTGAGGATGATAATGAGAACTCATAGAAACTAAAACCACTTCGATATCTTGAGAATTGAGATAAATATGCACTTGTGACCAATGGGAATAAGACCTTGTCCAACCATAACAACTTCTTCAATCAATCCCTTGTACTTTTGAATCAATCTTGATAACTTTGAAATTTGGTGAACCAAAATAAACCTTGCCATGCCATTTCTTCCAAAACAACTTCAATGGTGAGGTTTGAATTTCTCAATCTTTATTGACTAGGTCATGGAAATAAACTCATGAACCCATGGATCAACTTGCTAAGCCACAATTCCTTTACCTACATTATTGACAAGTAAGACAAACCAACATTGCATTTTATTAATTAAGAGGATAAATCAAGACAAAAATATTCATGATCATAAAAGAAAAAATTCAAGGTGCTTGGTGATTCCTCAAAGAGAAAAGCTAAAGATACAGAGGAGAACCAAAAACACTAATGTGATCTTGTTGTGATTGAATCAATACGGTATGATGAAGGGATCTTAGGGGGAAAATTGGTGTACAACAGTGTCAAATAGCGGTTGATACATATGTTGCATGATTATGTTGAGATCTTTTCCTGGCCATATGAAGACATGTCGGGACTGGACACGAATATTGTGGTTCACCGTCTGCCAACTAAAGAAGATTACCCTCCGGTAAAGCAGAAGTTTCGTCGTATGCACCCTGAAATGTCAGAGAAGATCAAAGCAGGGGTTATGAAGCAGTTCAATGTTGGATTCTTAGCTGTCACCTCTTATCCCCAATGGGTAGCTAACGTAGTCCCGGTGCCTAAAAAGGATGGCAAGGTGCAGATGTGTATGGACTACAAAGATTTGAACAGGTCAATCCCCAAGGATGACTTCCCGCTTCCCCACATTGACGTTCTGGTTGACAACACCGTGCATCACAAGATATTTTCCTTCATGGATGGTTTCTCCGACTACAATCAGATCAAGATGGAACCCAAAGATATGGAGAAGACAACCTTCATCACACAATGGGGAACTTTCTGCTACAAAGTGATGCCGTTTGGATTAAAGAACGTTGGGGAAACATATCAGCGAGCTATGGTAGCTTTGTTTCATGATATGATTCACCATGAGATAGAGGTCTATATTGATGACATGATAGCCATGTCTCAAACTGAAGAAGATCACCTTGATCATCTACAAAATCTGGGGTTAAACTCGAACAAGTGCATCTTCGGGGTAAGGTCTGGTAAACTCCTAGGTTTCATTGTCAATGACAAAGGTATTCAGGTAGACCCTGCAAAGGTGAAGGCTATACAAGATATGTCGGTTCCTCGCACTGAGAACGAGGTTAGAGGTTTCTTGGTACGCCTAAATTACATTTCCAGATTCATTTCCCATTTAATTTCCACTTGTGAGCCAATCTTCAAACTCCTGAAGAAAGATCAAGTGGTAAAATGGAATGACGAATGTCAGTCTGCCTTTGAAAGAATCTAAGAATACCTTCAATAGCCTCCAATTCTGATGCCTCCGATTGAAGGAAGACCTTTGATAATGTACTTAACAGTGTTAGATAATTCAATGGGGTGTGTGATGGGGCAGCATGGTGAGTCTGGTCAAAAAGAGCACGCGACATACTACCTTAGCAAAAAGTTTACCGACTGTGAAATAAGATACTCACTGCTCGAGAAAACTTGCTACACTTTGGCATGGGCTGCTCGCCTACTAAGACAGTATATGTTGACCCACACTACTTTGTTGAGATCTAAGATGGATTTGATCAAGTACATCTTAGAGAAGCCCGCTCTCTCCAGAAGAAGAGCAAGATGGCAAATGATCTTGACCGAATACGATATCCAATACACAGCCCAGAAAGCAATCAAGGTAAGTGTACTAGCTGGTCATTTGGCTCATCAGGTTGTGGATGACTACCAGTCCATGAACTTTGAATTCTTGGATGAGAATATTATGTTAGTGACTGATTATGAAGAACCTGGACCGAATGAAGGACCTGAGGAAGGATCCCGATGGACTATGGTTTTTGATGGAGCTTCCAACGCACTCGACAATGGCATCCGTGCTATAATCATATCTGATGAGGGCTATCATACTCCTTTCACCGCCAGATTATGTTTCAACTGTACCAATAATATGGCGGAGAATGAAGCATGCATCATAGGTCTCAAAGCCGCTATTGACCTAAGGATCAAGTTCTTGAGCATTTTCGGGGATTCAGCCTTGGTAATAAGTCAAATCAAAGGAGAGTGGGACACAAAGCACCCGAATCTCATCCCTTACAAAGAAAGTGTGTTGACATTGCTTCCACACTTTGAAGAGGTCACCTTTAAACATTTTCCACGAGAAGAGAATCAGTTAGAGGGTATGCTAGCTACTATGTCATCTATGTTCAAGGTCAAGTGGGACAACGAGGCTCCTCGAATCACTATTGAGAGGTTGGATGAACCAGCATACTACTATGAGATTGACGCTAAAGAAGTAGCAGACAAACCTTGGTTTCATGAAATGAAGAGGTATCTCGAGGCTCAAGAATATCCTGAGGGAGCATCTGTCAATGATAAGAAGTTTCTTAGAAGGTTCTCCGCAAAGTTCTTCCTCGGTAATGGAATCCTCTACAAGATCAACCATGACTCTACTTTAATTCGGTGTGTAGACAAGAGCGAGGCAGAGAGGATTATGAGAGATTTACACGAAGGTACCTTTGGAACCCACTCTAGTGGATACACCATGGCTAAAAAGATCATACGGGAAGGATACTATTGGTCCACTATGGAAGCAGACTATTATTAGCATTCCTGAACTTGTCATAAATGCCAGATCTATGCTGATAAAGTACATGTACCTCCGGTTCCCTTGAACGTCTTGACGGCTCCCTGGCCCTTTTCAATATGGGGCATTGACATGATCGGAGAGATTAGACCTACCGCTTCCAATGGACATCGCTTCATCCTAGTGGCCATTGATTACTTCACGAAGTGGGTTGAGGCATCCTCTTTTGCTACTATTACTAAGAATGTCGTGGAGCGGTTTATCAAGCATAACCCGATTTGTTGATATGGTGTTCCAGAGAGAATCATCACAGACAATGGTACAAATATCAACAATACGATGATCATCGACCTCTGTAAACAATTCAAGATCCAGCATCATAATTCTTCCCCTTATTGGCCGAAGATGAATGGCGTTGTTGAAGTTGCTAACAAGAATATTAAGAAAATCATATAGAAGATGGCGGTGACATACAGAGACTTGCATAAGATGTTACCATTTTCTCTTCATGGTTACCGCACCTCAGCACGTACGTCAACATGGGTAACACCTTATTCTCTTGTATATGGTATGGAGGTTGTCCTACCTATTGAGATCTAGATCCCTTCTTTGAGGATTATGAAGGATGCGGGCTTGAACGAAGACGATTGGATCCAGACTCGACTTGATCAACTGAATTTGATTGATGAGAAAAGGCTTATTGTTGTCTGTCATGGTCAAATGTATCAAAAATGGATGATCAAGGATTTCAACAAAAAGGTCAAACGTCAAGTATATCAAGTGGGTGATCTAGTAATCAAGCGCATCATACTGCCACAAGGTGATCCCAGGGGAAAATGGACTCCCACGTACGAAGGGCCATTTATAATCAAAAACATTTTTTCCGGTGGAGCCATGATTCTAACCACCATGGATAGTAACGACCTTCCTCACCTTGTTAATGCGAACATAGTGAAAAGATACTACGCATAAATAAAGTCCCGCTAGGTTGACTGGCCTAGGCAAAAATAAGGGCATCCCGGCGAACCAAAAGGGTTCGGGTAAAAATTAGGGATAAATACGGAAAAAAATTGTACACCCGGCAAGTCGAAAACCTGAAAGGGCGACTTTGGAAAAAAGGGGTATCCCGGTGGACTGAAAACCCGAAAGGGCAGTCCAGGCAAAAATTAGGGATTTGAGGCGTATCACTATGTCCCATTGGATGACCTTGCGACCAGACTTCAGTATCAACCATCAAGCTCAAACGGTACTGATGAATCCAGTCGGCTTCGGACAAGTAGCAAAGTCATGAGATGCTCAAGGACATAGGGGCAATATAAGAATTGAAACTCAATGGGATTGTTACACATAGTTGTTTTCTCTTTGTACACTATTTTGTGTAATTTTCATTTCTTACGACAGCGTTCTCCTACTAGAATGTCAGTCTCTTTGTACAAAAAATGCTTGTTATAGGCGAACTTCAAAAATTAATACAAATCACTTCTTCGAAAGTACAAAACTATTTGTTTTTCTTTTTCTGTTTTGTTTTGCAAAAACGTCCAATGATTATTTTTGACATATGAATTTAAATATGATTATTTTTTACAAATACTTGCATAAGAAACAAAAAGACGGTTGCCAATGGTTTTAAGAAATAGGGCAAAGTCTAAAAAAGCCATTTGTAGTCCCGACAGTTACTCTTTCCAGCAGGTACAGGGGCAGAGATATTTTGAGATGAAGTCACCGTTACATACATTCCTAGTGATGTCTATGTTCCCCACAGAGTAGAAAAAACCAAAGTTTTGATCTCTCCTTCCCCAAGAAGGAATTATCTCCTCCAGCAATGTTCCTTCAGAGAGCTGAAATCTATTTTCCCCAGCCGATCTTGATAATCTTAAATAGTTTATAAAACCTCCTCCCTGGTAGAGTTTATTTCTCTAACAACGGAGGTTTATTCCCAACATAATTTATTTCTCTACATCGGCAAAATCTTCCAACAAAGCATCCTCCCTCCACAGATTTATTCTCAAGCAGAGTCAATCCCCGGCAGAATATCCTCAAACAGAAAGAGGAAATCCCCAGCAAATCATATCCATTCATCATTCTCAGTGGAAATGAAGGATTCAACCTCTCAATACTCTTCAGCAGCAGTTCGAGATTTATTTTCCCAAACTAAGAAATGTTGCAATAGCATCCCATATTCATACATCATGGCATTCGCATGCACATCGCATACATCATATTCTCTTTTTTTTAGAACATCATCACAATGCATTTCATACATCATGACATTGCATATGACTAACTCTTTACCATTTTCTGGAAAGATAAAATCAATAAACATTGTTGACTACTTACGTGACCTGGTAGTCTTCTCAAAAGCCACGTCTGATGAAGGGTTAATTCAGCATGTTCCTCATAAAGATGTCCTTACAAAGACCTTCTCTGGTTCAGTCAGATCGACACTAAGATCTCTCTGATTTCTATTCCAGTTGAAGATAATCCAAGAATTTTGTCTGGTTCGGTTGAATCGATACTAAGATTCTTCTGATTTCCATTCCAGTCAAAGTTAATTAAAGACCTTCTTTGGTTTAGTTGATCGACACTAAGATCTATCTGATTTCTATTCCAGTTGAAGATATTCCAAGACTTTTTTCTGGTTCAGTTGAATCGATACTAAGATTCTTCTGATTTCCATTCCAGTCAAAGTTAATTAAAGACCTTCTCTGGTTCAGTCAGATCGACACTAAGATCTCTCTGATTTCTATTCCAGTTGAAGATAATCCAAGACTTTTGTCTGGTTCAGTTGAATTGATACTAAGATTCTTCTGATTTCCATTCCAGTCAAAGTTAATTAAATACCTTCTCTGGTTCAGTCAGATCGACACTAAGATCTCTCTGATTTCTATTCCAGTTAAAGATATTCCAAGACTTTTGTCTGGTTCAGTCAAATCGATACTAAGATTCTACTGATTTCCATTCCAGTCAAAGTTAATTAAATACCTTCTCTGGTTCAGTCAGATCGACACTAAGATGTCTATGATTTCTATTCCAGTTGAAGATATTCCAAGACTTTTATCTGGTTCAGTCGAATTGATACTAAGATTCTTCTAATTTCCATTCCAGTAAAATATAATTAAAGACCTTCTCTGGTTCAGTCAGATTGACACTAAGATCTCTCTGATTTCTAGTCCAGTTGAAGATATTCCAAGACTTTTGTCTGGTTCAGTTGAATCGATACTAAGATTCTTCTTATTTCCATTCCAGTCAAAGTTAATTAAAGGCCTTCTCTGGTTCAGTCATATCGACACTAAGATCTCTCTGATTTCTATTCTAGTTAAAGATGTTCCAAGACTTTTATCTGGTTCAGTTGAATCGATCCTAAGATTCTTCTGATTTTCATTCCAATCATAGTTAATTAAAGACCTTCTATGGTTCAGTCAGATCGATGCTAAGATCTTTCTAATTTCTATTCCAGTTGAAGATATTCCAAGACTCTTGTCTGGTTCAGTTGAATCGATACTAAGATTCTTCTGATTCCCATTCCAGTCAAAGTTAATTAAAGACCTTTCTCTGTTTCAGTCAAATCGACACTAAGATTTTTCTGATTTCTATTCCAGTTAAAGAAACTGAAGCCTGGATCCCGACCAGATAACAGTTTAATCTCATTCCCCCAGTAAGTCGCTCTGAAGCCTGGAATACGACCAGATAGGAGTCATCTTTATTATCATCAGCAAGTCACTGTGAAGCCTGGATCCTGACCAGATAGTAGTTCACTTTCGTCTCTTCAATCAAGAGATGACTCCATAATAAAGTAATGGACAACTGAAGCTCCTAAGCTCTTTTTCTTAAGACAAAGTCCAACATTCCTCAACGGAGTCCTCCTCAACAACAGGCATAGGAATTCCTACAAAGGAATATCTCATGAAATCAACATTACCCTGGATGGCATCTCTAAGCCCATCTCCGAAGACCCATCGTCATATTCTCTAGATGGCATCTTTAAGCCCATATCCGATGATCTTCCGTTATCTTCTCCAAATGGAATCTGTAAGCCCATTCCCGATATTATCTACACAGTCCAGTATCATTTCAGACGAGTGCAAATTTCTAAGCACTCTAGTGTTCAATTATCTTCCAGCTTCAGATCACGAAAGGCAGACCAGCCAATCTACATCCTCAGGTTTAAGAAGATTGAACAGGGGAAGCTGTTGTACCCCAAAATTTTCCCTCTCATTCCACTCAAGACATTCCTCTAGAGATCCCCAACTTTCCCAAGGATGACCAAGAATTGACTAGGCAAATTCTTCTCCTAAGGCAATGAGCCTCAACTAGGGTTTCAATTTTAAGCAAGATGTGTGAGTCCCAAGGATCCCAAATTATCTCCATTGTCCTAATATGTCCTCAAGATCATCCATGCCAAATTTCATACCTTGAACAACAAGTTTGCTCAGTCAACTGCTCAAATGCTTGAAAATCAATTGTCCTAGGTCAAACGTCAACTATGGCCCAAATGCAGTCAAACTTCAAGATTTTTGGTCAACACCAAAATTTTGAAGTAATATTTATCATTTGATCAAGGGTTGATCGTGATTCCTCAAGAAATGCTCCTTACTCATCAAAAGTCAAAAATGGCAAATTAGGGTTTCTATAGGAAAAGTCAACCAAACTTTAACTAGGCATAACTTTCTCATACTTTATGAGAAATTTTTCCAACAAGGCTCATTTTGAAGAGAATCCAATTCCCTACAACTTATCTTCATCCCTAAAATTCAATAAATTCCACAATCAAAAGATACAAGCTCATACATTATAGGTCCTTTCAAAAAGTCAATAAAAACACCTTTTGGGTCAAACCTCCTTACATGAACATGGAAGATCCAATTGAGATGAAACCAAAAAGGTTGTTTAGAGGACATCCTAAGCTCTCTAAGAAGTCCAAGAACACCCTCTTAGGGTTAAAAATGAGAGAGGTATGCATTGCTAACGTTGACCAATTTTTGGAAATATGCATGAACCCAATATTGACCAATCTTGAATTCTTTCCAAATGGGCCCATGTTTTCATGCTTAAAACTTGTTCTTAACATGGCCCATGACCTATGAGCTCACTCATACATTATCCCGTTATTCTTATTATTTATTTTGATTTTTTAATTAAAATTCAAATTAAATAAATAAATAAAAGAAATAATGTGAGATATGATTTGAGAATCTTTTTATCATCAAATAAGGGATGAGATAGGCTGGCATGATCAAGCAGAAACGCGTGAGACAAAAGGAGAAGGAGATTTTTTGTTTTAGCAAGTTTTAAAGAAAATCTCTATGCTTTAAAAAATAATGATTAGAATTGATTCTTTTGGGTTGTGATTAAACCTAATGAGATACACTACATAAGCAGAGGAACCCTAGATCAAAAGAATAGGCGCAACAGCCACAAAAAGAACCATACTAAAGTGTAAAATTTTACAAGAACCATGAAGGTTGAAAGCATCAATTCCATCCTTTATTGATCCAAACAAAGGAGCCATTCTTCCTCCTGAGGTTCCCATGAGTTTGTTTGAACCATTATTCAAGCCAGATCGTTCCAAGGAGCTCTCTTTCAAGCATCACTGGTTTGGTATACTTTCGTGAATACAAACTTTTTGATCTTACAATATAAATGAATTATTTGTACACACATGTGTTCATGCTAATATTTGTGACTATTTAGAACCATTACATGATAGATTTAACGCAGGGATGAAGGTTTGCCATTGTTAGGGAAAAGCTTCATCCAAGCTTTGTATCTCAAGATACATGAACTTTTAGACAAAACAAACCCCACCATTGGAATCGCAAAGTCCTAATTAGTCCAGTAGGGTTATTTTTATGCTTTTTTTCATGAGATTTCATAGAATTGGGTTTTTGTCCAAACGGAGAAGATGACCGGAACCACCCTCCACAGTGGTTTGACCGACCAAGGACTTTGTGTGGCATATCAGCATGTTTTGATTGGTTTGTTTAAAAATCAGGGCCCCACAAGTACGCGTGTGTTTTTGATGACCCATCCATGGCCTTGTTTTCCTTTATAGTATTATTATGTTATTATATGTATGAATGAGCAGGTAGCACAGATGGCAAGAGCGAATGGTTTAAGGCGTTGTACGTGTGGGAGGTCAGGGGTTCAACCCTTGCCTCCTGCATATTATTTTTCTGAATTGTTACTTGTAGATTCAGTGGTTCCACACCCCAGGGGCGCATCAAGCACCCTCATTCTCAGCCATATGATCACTCCTTCTCCAAGATCTAGCGCCCAGTAGCGCATCTCCATGATGGACCTCCAAGCTTTCCTCCTACTGGATCCAGCCAGTTGTGGGCCAACCAGATCTGGGCCTTGGTGGAATTCAACAGCATCACCCCTCCAATTGGGTTTCACACCCCCTCAGGCCTTTTTTTTAATTTCTTTATGTTTTTTTATTTAGTTTATTTATTTTAGTTTATTCTTTTTTTAAAATCATAAAAATCAGGAAAAAATCACAAAAAACAATAGGCTTAGGTTTTTTTAAATTTAATTTAATTTTTGATAAATAAATTACTTTGATTAAATTATTTTGACTTATTTCATTAATTAAAATTAATTAGAGAATTAGGTTAAATTCCAAAAAAAATCCATAAAATACCAAAAATATTTTTAATGTGCAAATAGATTATTTTAGGGTTTAGAATTTATTTCAATCTTAATTTCCGCGCGTTATTATTTTTCCATACGATTATTTTTTATCATTTATGTAACTGTGCCCGGTTTGTAATAGCTAAATTAGGGTTTTTATTTCCGCACTTTACTTTTCGTCCATTATTTATGTATCTACACCAAAGCCTTGTAATAGCGGTAGGACTTTATTTCTCGCTTTATATTTCTTATATGCCTGTATATAAATTGTTAGTAATTAGGCGTGCATGACAAGATTAAATCAATCAATCATTAGATCACTAATCTCAAGACAAATATCTGAAAAAATCTCCATTACACACTTGCACCTTTAGGGTACTCCTCACTTGGTTGCCTTCAAAAATGGTCATGTCCCTCGAACGTAGGGATATATTAGAAATGACCCTCAGTTTAAAAGTCATCATAAAAGATCATAGTCCCTTACTGTCCCTCGAGTTTCCTACGAGAAATGATATTGTCCCTCGATGTTGCCTATATGATCACAGTCCATTCAAAATGCTAAGGTATCCTTACATGTTGCCTTCAATGACCATAACGTCCCTTTTGATAGTCCCTCAACATCCAACGATGGGGCTACCTACACACTAATAGTAGGATAGCACTATCTAAAGTGTAGGAGGAAAAGAAAATTCTTTTTCGAGTGGGTAGACAGTTCTTAAGTACTTGCTCAAAAACAATTTTTTTCACTTATACACTTTCAAACTTCTTTTCAAAAAATGCTTTATCAACACTCTTGAGGACTGATACAAGAGTTATCATAAAGCAAACAAAATCTTTCAAAACACACAAACACAAATAGTTTTCAAAAAATGAGCAAGTACCTAAGAGCCCGTGGAAAACCACAGATGAAATGGGTGCTAACACCTTCCCCTTCCATAATCTACCCCCCTTAGTCAGAAAATCTCGAAAAAGGTATTTTTCTGTTCTTTTCACCCTTTCCTTTGTAGGATAAAAGAAAAGTCGGTGGTGACTCTTTCTTACCGCGACATTTGCAAATACAAAATGCAAAACCAGTATAACAGTCGGTTCTGCCACTATATCACAACTACACTATTACATCATTTGGGGATGGGGTGTACAAATTTACAAATGGGGATTGCAAAAAATTAAATTCTAATTATCTATTACAACCATATTGAAACTTGAATAATTTATAAGGAATATAATGTACAAGACAAAGTGGGAAAAGGAATAGATTTGTTTTATTTTTGTTAAGGAAATTTAATTAAGTTAAAGAAAAGAAAATAAATAGGAAAATGTCTTTTGGTCTTTTTCATTGCAAGAAGTTAAATAAAATAAACTAAATAATTTAAATTTATTTTTGGTGTTTTTTTTGGAGAAAACAGTTTTTTGTGTGTTTTAAAACAGTTTTTGTGTAGAAAACTGTTTGTGTTTTAAAACAGTTTTTGTGTTGAAAAACAGTTTTTATGTTTATAACAATTTTTATGTTGAAAACAGTTTTTGTGTTTTAAACAATTTTTATGTTTGGGCTCAGGTGTGCTTCCTGCAAACAAAACAAAGTGAGAAGATATGAAAAATGTACAAAAGGTCTCGCTGGGGCTTGAACCTAGGACCTTACACAGAAATGCCTTTTGCGTGCTGTTTGTACCACTGGGGTGGTCTGTTTCATCCCTTAGTTATACAGTTTGCACTAAATATAAAATGAATTCAGTTCTGAATGTTTAAACATGGCTTCATCTTATTCCTTCGAGCGCAAGGATACATAACTCTAATGTTAATCTTCGAAAAGCTTCATTCCTCAGCCAATCGGAAGATGTAAAAACCTACCTAAAATTTGAATACAAATCTAACAACATAATTTCAACAGTCATGGGTCAAAGGTTAGCATGAAATACCAAAACTAAGACCTAATTATTCAGAGAAGAAATTTTTAATGTGCAAGCAATGACAATTGAAACTATGGACATGGTCAGCTTCCTAGACATGATATCTACATTTTTCCTTCACAAAGTATATACAAATGATGTTTGAATGAAGAGTTCTAAGTTTTAGAAAACTTACCTCTTGGAGTGATACTTGAGGGATTTCGACAGAACCTCCAGGAATAGTTTGATGATGGACTAAGCTTGCTTCAACCTCCCTGAAGCTATTTCAATTACTTCTTTGCTTTTAAAGTTACTGAATCGAAGGTTGGTATATGGAAGTTAGGAGTGAATTGAAAGGCTCACTAACTTCCTTGAGTGGGTTTTTTTAGGGCTTTGGGAGTGTTCCAAGGCTGGTATATGGAATCTAGGGGAGTGATTCAAAAGACTGATATATGGAGGCTAGGGAGTGAATCGAAAGACTAGCTAACATATGAAGGGATTTGAGATTTTTTTGTATGAAGTCAGGATATGCCCAGTTTTATGCTTGTGTGCAGGTTTTGAGTTTTGGAGTTTTTGAGAGTTTGAGAGTGTTTGAGGATTTTTTCAATTCAACAAGAGTCTCTTCCTTTTGATTTGCAAATGGTCTCTATATTTATAGAGAAAAGGTTAGAGATGTTTTACACAAGGGATCTCTCTGTTGTAGGGTTTTGACTAGGTGACTTTCTTTTTTTTTGAAGAAAAGTGGAAAACAAGTTTCAAGGTGTTGTACAAGCATGATCTGAAGTTGTTGGGGGCCTTAGACCTGTTGCTTCTAGTTTATAGGGGATATGTGCGTAGAAGGGACAAGTGCAAGGCTCAATATAAAAACTTTTCTAAAAATGGCAATGATAACTTTATGCCATTAAAGGAAAATTGGTTTGGACAATACTTTAAACACTTGGGTAAGAGCTTAATTAATTGCGTAAACAATTAATTATGGAGTGAGATACAAGTTTGAGGCTTAAAAAGAAAGATCATGTAGCATTGCCTATGGATTCTATTTTCAACTTGATTCTTTGAATCGAATACTCCACCCTTCCACAACTTTCGACCAGACTCATCAAAGAAATATCCGTTTCCACCAATTGTGTGTCCTTTGAATGGACCAACTGTGTGTTCTTTGAATAGGGCACCAATGTATGTTCTTCGAATGGGCCATCAGATGTATGTTCTTCGAATTGACCAGCATTCATATGAATGTACCACTTTGAGCATGCAAGATGATCTCTTTGTCATTGTCAAAACGAAAGAAATTCTAGATTTCTTTCCTACTTCACAAAGTTTTTCAGGCATCTTGAGACTTGGAAAAGCATATATTGAGTAATCAGTTGAAAGTTAAAAATGTCCAAACTTCAAATTCCACAACCAACTATCCTTGTGGTTCGAAGTAAGTATGAAGATAGACTTGTTTTGTAGGTCGAAGCAAGTTGAGAGGTGGATTGAAGCAGGTTAAAGGAAGGAAACCAATGCCCCAATCGAAGCTTGTGGATTAAACTTGATCGAAGGAGGCCAAATGCCCAATCGAAGCTTGTGAACCAAGCTTGCATCGAAGGAGGCCAAATTCCCAATTGAAGCTTGTGAAGCAAAGCTTGCTCAAAGGAGGTCAAATGCCCAATTGAAGCCTCTAAACCAAGCCTGCTCGAAGGAAGCCAAATGCCCAATCAAAGCTTATGAATCAAGGCAAACTTGCTCTTCTTTGATTTGATGCTTGAGAGCCCAATATGATCCATGGAAACTACATGGAGCATTAAAAGTACAATTATACTTGTGCAAATTCAAACTCTAGTTTTGAGTCATCAGTATTGAGGAAGTATCTTGAGCTGATCAAATCTTGTGCAGTCTTGACCCAATATAAATCTTGTGAGAAAATTCTTTAGAAATGAGAGGGAAAATGTTATGGTACAACACTAATGTTACCTAATTTTATGTTGTTTCCTGCACTTTATATTGTCACTCTAATTGTGTGTTTGAGTATTTTACATCATGGTGCAACTTCTATTTCATCAAGAGTTGAGTAATATTGTTTCAATCTCTCTTTGAAAGTAAGATTTGACTTAATGCATGTTACTAGTTTACTTCCAAAAATGCTTGACATTTTCTCAAATGATGAAACAATGAATGTTCATTTCCAAAATTTTCTTATGGAAAACCATTGTGTGTTCTTGATACATACGCTTATAATGACTTCATGTATAAATTTTTTCACATTTGTATAATTTTGTTCTTATTATGAAAGCATGCACGTTTGTTTATTCTTATCTCTCGCACTTGGGCTTTAGTTATTTGTATGCATGATTTTTGCAATATTTTCTTCTTGTTGTCTTGGTTATATGGCATGAAAAACGTTTTCATTTCAGTTTAGTAGCGACATATTCTTGTTGCTATGGTTGCTATGCTAGGCACATGCGTGTGCGACATTGGGAGTCCCACTATGAAGCGTTACATGACCGTGACGCTATAAAAATAACTTGATAATATTGTTATTTCCTACTTGTTTATTTTATATGCATTGCATTACATTTGTTTTAATGTTTTTTGTCCGTTATTTAAATTTCACATCATTATATATATATATATATATATATATATATATATATATATATATATATATATATATATATATATATATATATATATATATATATATATATATATATATATATATATATATATATATATTATATATATATATATATATATATTATATATATATATATATATATATATATATGGGGATATGTGATTATTGCTCTTCTATGCAAAATAGCCTCTGATTGATATATTAGTATTGTTATGGAACTATGATACTTCTCATGGTTTGCTATCTTTCTTTTGATGTTGTCAAAGGGGGAGAAGCATATGTGAGTCGAATTAAGGAAGCACAAAGTCAAGGGGAGCCTTCTAATACAAGAAATGAATCGTTGCAAGTTTTTCCATCATTAAAAAGGGGGAGTATGTTAGTACAACTTCATCATCAAATGTTTTGCATGATGTCAAAACTGGGAAAAACTAGCACTTTTGTATATTGGACGATATCCTTATGTCTTGTGGCACTCGTCTGCATTAGAGGTCTTAGGAGTCATTAAAAAGCATTTTGAAATTGATCAAAGTCATTAAAAACAAGTTCTGCGTAATTTTCTACTACATGTATCGACACATCCGCTTTCATGTTGACACATGTAACTCATTTTTTGAAGCTTGTAGCCTATGTAAGTCGACACAGGCATTGCATAGGTCGACACATACTGAAGCATTTTTGAAATGCGGAATTCTTATTTTATGTGTCTACACTTTTTTTTTCAGGTCGACACATTTGCTAACATTTTAAATCCTATAGCCTTTGTTTTAGTTCGGTCGATACATAGGCATATACAGGTCGACACATATAGCATAAAAATTAAGTATGTATCGACATATACGATATATAGACTGACACAAACTGATCGTTGGTCAATTTTTTTAAAATATTTTTAATTTTGAGTTTATCCTTTTTGCCCTAAAAGTTCCAAAACTATAAAATATCCATTCATGCAACATTCATAACTTGGTGATACCATAAAATTAGCCTACGTTTCTCTTAATCTTCAACCTCTAACTTATTCATACACATTGCCATTGCAACTTAATGATGTTCCATTGGGGTGCCATCTAGATGAGGTTTGATAGCGTCCAATTAGGTATTGATTTGAGCTTTGTAGGGTTTTTCATCCGGAAAAAAACCGTTGGTTTATCCTCAAAGATCATTGGTTGATTTGGGGGTTTTGTACAAGATGTTCAAGAGGTAATTGTGGCGTGAAGTCCTTTGGAGATAAAGAATGCAAGGGATCCTTAGAGATAAAGAACACAAAGGAAGTAGCGAGAGAACGACGAATTACAATTGAAGTCTTATGTTGCAATAGTTTGAAATTGACGGTTCACGAAAGCTTTAGAGATAAAGAACACAAAGGAGTAGCAAGATTCAGATAGTCAATTTACATCTATTATGTCTTGGTCTTTATCAAGATCAAAAGAGGAGAAGAGGTTGAATCAACAACAAGCATTAGGTTTTATGGAGTTGCTCTTGAACACTTGTCTTGTATCAACATTTTGCATAGTAAGAATAATCATAATTTCATTGGAATTAGACGCAGGCGTACCACACGGGAGGACGACAGTGGGGAACAATGAAAACAAATTCCTTGTGTCTCTTTTATGTTTGTTTTTACTTGTTTTTATTGTCATCAATCAATTTGTCAAATAGCATTGTGTTAATTGAATCGTAAGAAATTTTTCGAACTGTTTTTTATTCTAAATCAAGTGTTGATATAGTTTATAATCACTTTTAATTATAAATGGTTTTTTCTATCAACACAATTCAAGGAAAAAGTATGAAAATTCACTTGCACACCAAGTGTTTGATAAATTGATTCAATATGTTCTTTAATATTTCTGTTGGAAATAGCTTTACTACTAACTTGCAATAAATGTTAAATAAGTTGTAAAGTGATTCAAGTATATGGATTCAAGTGTTATCCTTATTCCATATTGATTTTTTTATTTATTTGCATATCTGACTTTCCAATAACGTTCGTAAAGACGACATTTTGAAAAAGCTTCCGCATTACTCTTTGATAAAACAACTTTTTCAAAACTGTCATACCCTAATTTTTTACCTAAGATCTTACCTTCCATCTACATCACTGCATAGCAAGTGTTCACGAGTGGTTTGATCTATTTTTGCCAATTCTTGAGTCAGATTTCACAAATTCATAACTTCTTCAAATTTCAATATTTTTGAGTGGCTCTTTTTAAATATGATTCTCCTTGACGTCATCTACAACTTTTCTTAACAAGTCAAGAGCCGATTATGCTTGAAAAGCCACGAAAAATTAGGAAAAGTTAGAAGTCATTTTGTAAATTTGGTGAAATTTGATCTCAATTATTTTATTTAAAAAATACCCAAAAATATATATATATATATATATATATATATATATATATATATATATATATATATATATATATATATATAATATATATATATATATATATATATATATAATATATATATATATATATATATATACTATATATATATATTATATATATATATATATATATATATATATATATATATATATATATATATATATATATATATATATATATATATATATATATATATATATATATATATTTAGCATCATTTAATTTGCAAACTTTTTTCTTTTAATTCAATTTTTTTTCATGTTTTCTTTTAATTTAGTTTTAATTTGGCATAGTTTAACATGTGTATAAAATATTTTAATGTCTCTTTTACTTTATTTATATTTCTCGCTTTACATTTCTTATATGCCTGTACATAAATTGTTAGTAATTAGGCGTGCATGACAAGATTAAATCAATTAATCATTAGATCACTAATCTCAAGACAAATATCTGAAAAAGAACCATTACACACTTGCACCCTTAGGGTACTCCTCACTTGGTTGCCTTCGAAAATGGTCATGTCCCTCGAACGTAGGATATCTTAGCAATGACCCTCAGTTTAAAAGTCATCATAAAGATCATAGTCCCTTACTGTCCCTCGAGTTGCCTACGAGAAATGATATTGTCCCTCGATGTTGCCTATATGATGACAGTCCTTCAAAATTCTAAGGTATCCATACATGTTGTCTTCAATGACCATAACTTCCCTTTTGATAGCCTCTCAACATCCAACGATATGGCTACCTACTCATTAATAGTAGGATAGCAATATCTAAAGGGTAGGAGGAAAAGAACATTCTTTTTCGAGTGGGTAGACAGTTCTTAAGTACTTGCTCAAAAACAATTTTTACACTTACACACTTTCAAACTTCTTTTCAAAAATGTTTTATCAACACTCTTGAGGACTGATACAAGAGTTATCATAAAGCAAATAAAAATATTTCAAAACACACAAACACAAATAGTTTTCAAAAATGAGCAAGTACCTAAGAGCCCGTGAAAAACCACAAATGAAAAGGGTGCTAACACCTTCCCCTTCCATAACCTACCCCCCTTACTCAAAAAATCTCGAAAAAGGTATTTTCTGTTCTTTTCACCCTTTCCTTTGTAGGATAAAAGAAAATTCGGTGACGACTCTTTCTTACCGCGACATTTGCGAATACAAAATGTAAAATCAGTATAATAGTTGGTCTGCCACCGTATCACAACTACACTATTACATCATTTGGGGATGGGGTGTACAAATTTACAAATGGGATTGCAAGAAATTAAATCCTAATTATCTATTACAACCATATTGAAACTTGAATAATTTATAAGGAATATAATGTACAAGACAAAATGAATAGATTTGTTTTGTTTTTGTTAAGGAAATTTAATTCAGTTAAAGAAAAGAAAATAAATAGGAAAATATCTTTTGGTCTTTTTCATTGTAAGAAGTTAAATAAAATAAACTAAATAATTTAAATATATTTTTGGTGTTTTTTTGTTGAAAACCGTTTTTTTTTTTTTGTGTTTTAAAACAATTTTTGTGTAGAAAACTGTTTGTGTTTTAAAACAGTTTTTGTGTTGAAAAACAGTTTTTGTGTTTTAAACAGTTTTTATGTTTGGGCCCAAGTGTGCTTCCTGCAAACTAAACAAAGTGAGAAGATATGAAAAATGTACAAAAGGTCTCGCTGGGGCTTGAACCCAGGACCTTACACAGAAATGCCTTTCACGTGCTGTTTGTACCACTGGGGTGGTCTGTTTCATTCGTTAGTTATACAATTTGCACTAAATATAAAATGAATTCAGTTCTGAATGTTTAAACATGGCTTCATCTTATTCCTTCGAGCGCAGGGATACATAACTCTAATGTTAATCTTCGAAAAGCTTCATTCCTCAGCCAATCGAAAGATGTAAAAACTTGCCTAAAATTTGAATACAAATCTAACAACACAATTTCAACAGTCATGGGTCAAAGGTTAGCATGAAATACCAAAACTAAGACCTAATTGTTCAAAGATGAACTTTTTAATGTGCAAGCAATGACAATTGAAACTATGGACATGGTCAGCTTCCTAAACATGATATCTACATTTTTCCTTCACAAAGTATATACAAATGATGTTTGAATGAAGAGTTCTAAGTTTTAGAAAACTTACCTCTTGGAGTGATACTTGAGGGATTTCGACATAACCTCCAGGAATAGTTTGATGATGGACTAAGTCTGCTTCAACCTCCCTCAAGTTATTTCATTTACTTCTTTGCTTTGAAAGTTATTGAATCGAAGGTTGGTATATAGAAGTTAGGAGTGAATTGAAAGGCTCACTAACTTCCTTGAGTGTGTTTTTTTAAGGCTTTGGGAGTGTTCCAAGGCTGGTATATGGAAGCTAGGGGTGTGAATCGAAAGACTGGTATGTGGAGGCTAGGGAGTGAATCGAAAGACTAGCTAACATATGAAGGGATTTGAGATTTTTTGTGTGAAGTCAGGATATGCCCAGTTTTATGCTTGTGTGCAGGTTTTGAGTTTTTGAGAGTTTGAGAGTGTTTGAGGATTTTTTCAATACAACAAGAGTCTCTTCCATTTTTATTTGCAAATGGTCTCTATATTTATAGAGAAAAGGTTAGAGATGTTTTACACAAGGGATCTCTCTATTATAGGGTTTTGACTAGGTGGACTTTCTTTTTTTGAAGAAAAGTGGAAAACAATTTTCAAGGTGTTGTACAAGCATGGTCTGAAGTTGTTGGGTGCCTTAGACCTGTTGCTTCTAGTTTATAGGGGATATGTGCGTAGAAGGGACAAGCGCAAGGCTCAATACAGAAAACTTTTCTAAAAATGGCAATGATAACTTTATGCCATTAAAGGAAAATTGGTTTAGACAACACTTTAAACACTTGGGTAAGAGCTTAATTAATTGTGTAAACAATTAATTATGGAGTGAGATACAAGTTTGAGGCTTAAAAATAAAGATCGTGTAGCATTGCCTATAGATTATGTTTTCAACTTGATTCTTTGAATCGAATACTCCACCCTTCCACAAATTTTGACCAGACTCATCAAAGCAATATTCGTTTTCACCAATTGTGTGTCCTTTGAATGGACCAACTGTGTGTTCTTCGAATAGGCCACCAATGTATGTTCTTCGAATGGGCCATCAGATGTATGTTCTTCGAATTGACCAGCATTCATCTGAATGTACCACTTTGAGCATGCAAGATGATCTATTTGTCATAGTCAAAATGAAAGAAATTCTAGATTTCTTTCCTACTTCATAAAGTTTTTCAGGCATCTCAAGACTTGGAAAACCATATATTGAGTAATCAGTTGAAAGTTCAAATGTCCAAACTTCAAATTCCACAACCAACTATCCTTGTGGTTCGAAGTAAGTATGAAGATAGACTTTCTTTGTGGGTCGAAGCAAGTTGAGAGGTGGATTGAAGCAGGTTGAAGGAAGGAAACTAATGCCCCAATCAAAGCTTATGGATTAAACTTGATCGAAGGAGGCCAAATGCCTAATCGAAGCTTGTGAACCAAGCTTTCATCGAAGGAGGCCAAATTCCCAATTGAAGCTTGTGAACCAAAGCTTGCTCGAAGGAGGCCAAATGCCCAATTGAAGCCTCTAAACCAAGCCTACTCGGAGGAAGCCAGATGCCCAATCAAAGCTTATGAATCAAGGCAAACTTGCTCTTCTTTGATTTGATACTTGAGAGCCCAATATGATCCATGGAAACTACATGGAGTATTAAAAGTCCAATTGTACTTGTGCAAATTCAAACTCTAGTTTTGAGTCATCAGTGTTGAGGAAGTATCTTGAGTTGATCAAATCTTATGCAGTCTTGACCCAATATAAATCTTGTGAGAAAATTCTTGAGAAATGAGAGGGCAAATTTTAGGGTACAACACTAATGTTACCTAATTTTATGTTGTTTCATGCACTTTATATTGTCACACTAATTGTGTGTTTGAGTATTTCACATCATGGTGCAACTTATATTTCATCAAGAGTGGAGTAATATTGTTTCAATTTCTCTTTGAAAGTAAGATTTGACTTAATGCATGTTACTAGTTTACTTCCAAAAATGCTTGACATTTTCTCAAATGATAAAACAATGAATGTTCATTTCCAAAATTTTCTTATGGAAAACCATTGTGTGTTCTTGATCCATACGCTTATAATGACTTCATGTATTAATTCTTTCACATTTGTATAATGTTGTTCTTATTATGCAAGCATGCACGTTTTTTTATTCTTTATCTCTCGCACTTGGGCTTGAGTTATTTGTATGCATGATTTTTGCAATATTTTATTCTTGTTGTCTTGGTTATATGGCATGAAAAACGTTTTCATTTCAGTTTAGTAGCGACATGTTCTTGTTGCTATGCTAGGCACATGCGTGTGCGACATTGGGAGTCCCACTATGAAGTGTTACATGACCGTGACGCTATAAAAATAACTTGATAATATTGTTATTTCCCACTTGTTTATTTTATATGCATTGCATTACATTTGTTTTAATTTTTTTGTCCGTTATTTAAAATTTCACATCATTATATATATATATATATATATATATATATATATATATATATATATATATATATATATATATATATATATATATATATATATATATATATATATATATATATATATATATATATATATATATATATATATATATATATATATATATATATATATATATATATATATATATATATATATATATATATATATATATATATATATATATATATATATATATATATATATATATATGGGGATATGTGATTATTGTTCTTCTATGCAAAATAGCCTCTGATTGATATATTAGTATTGTTATGGAACTATGATACTTCTCATGGTTTGCTATCTTTCTTTTTGATGTTGTCAAAGGGGGAGAAGCATATGTGATACGAATTAGGGAAGCACAAAGTCAATGGGAGCCTTCTAATACAAGAAATGAATCGTCACAAGTCTTGCCATCATTAAAAAGGGGGAGTATGTGTGTACAACTTAGTCATCAAATGTTTTGCATGATGTCAAAACTGGGAAAAACTAGCACTTTTGTATATTGGACGATATCCTTATGTCTTGTGGCACTCGTCTGCATTAGAGGTCTTAGGTATCATTAAAAAGCATTTTGAAATTGATCAAAGTCATTAAAAACAAGTTTCTGTGTAATTTTCTACTACATGTGTCGACACATTCGCTTTTCAAGTTGACACATGTAACTCATTTTTGAAGCTTGTAGCCTATGTAAGTCTTAGGTCAACACATGCATTGCATAGGTCGATACATACTGAAGCATTTTTGAAATTGCAGAAATTCTTATTTTATGTGTCTACACTTTTTTTTCAGGTCGACACATTTGCTAACATTTTAAAGCTTGTAACCTTTGTTTCAGTTTGGTCGACACATAGGCCTATCATGGGCGGATCCATGTTTAGGCTAGGTGTGGCTATAGCCACACCAGATTTTTTTTTCTAATATTAATATATATTTAATTAATTAATTAATTTTAATATTTAATATTATATAACTCTTCAACTCACTTTTATCTCTTAATTTTCTCTCTCTTTTATTTCTTTCTCTCTCACACAGCAAACCCTTTCTCTTCTTCTCAAACCCCACCAACTTCTATATTTGTCTCTTTCTCTCATTAATCCAATAACCCCACCATTTTGCATTGTTTATGGGTGATTGAAAATCAAAGGTAAACTAACTACTTCAAAATTTTCTTATTCTTTTGTTCTATTTGAGTTGAACCCTAAAACCCCAATTTGTTTTAAAAAAGTAAATTTTCAATTTCTCATAAATATTTTCTTTACAATAAATTGTTCTTATTATTTTCTTTATAGAGTGAATAGCTAATTTTAATGGTTTCATTGTTCTCTTTATAGGATGAAGAAATTTTTTCCTGTGCTTTCTAGAGACAAAGCTACTTCTTCGGTAAATCTAGAAGCATCGGAAACTCAACATCCAAGTGAGAGTATTAAAGTTGTCGATTATGAATTGTTGGAAACCTATCCAGGAATTAGGCCTCCAATTTCAAGCTATCATCCTGACATCCAAAATGAGGTAAGGAAAGCTTATTTAAAAATAGGTCGTCATAAACCTCCTTACAATTTTGTTTACCCTTGGTCTGTTCAAGGTAATCAAAGACGTAGATTTTGCAAAAATTGGTTTGATTTGTATGATTGGATTGATTATAGTGAATCTAAGGACCTGGCATTTTGCTTGCCATGTTTTTTGTTTAAGAATGTCTCTAAATACGGGGGAGATCACTTTGTGACAGAGGGGTTTGGTGATTGGAAGAATTCTCACAGATTGGCTAATCATGGAACTTCTTCCAATAGCCATATTGATTGTGTGCATATGAGTTACGCTCTCATGAACCCAAACCAAAGTATTAAGGCTGCATTTATTAATCAAACTAAACAAATGAATTCTGAATATCGTGTTCGTGTAAACACATCTCTTATAGCTACTAAGTTTCTTTTGAGGTGTGGCATGCCATTTAGAGGGAGTGACGAGTCCTTTAACTCTTTATTTAAGGGGCCATTTCTTGAGTTGGTGGACACTCTAAAGGAAATTAACCCAGAGATAGCTAAGGTAATAAATTGTGCTCCAGGAAATAACTTTATGACTGCCCCTAAGATTCAAAAGGATCTTGCTGCTGCTTGTGCAAGTGAAATAACTAAACAAATTGTATGTGATATTGCGGATGATGTGTTTTGTGTTTTGATTGATGAATCCGGTGACGTTGCTGGTAAAGAACAAATGGTTGTTGTTATTCGCTATGTTAATAGTGATGGTTTGGTAAAAGAAAGGTTTCTTGGGATTGTTAGTGTTAAAGAAACAAGTGCTAAGTCACTTAAGGAGGCACTTGAGAAGTTGTTGTCTATTAATGGCTTGAGTTTATCTAGCATAAGGGGGCAAGGATATGATGGAGCTAGCAATATGCGAGGTAAGTTTGGTGGTTTGAGAACTTTAATTCAAAATGAAAATCCATCAGCTTATTATGTGCATTGTTTTGCCCATCAACTTCAATTATCACTTGTTGCATGTGCTAAGACTCACAAAGATGTTAGTGGTTTTTTCGGTAAGGTCAATATGCTTGTTAATTTCATACGGTCTTCTAACAAGAGACAAGAATTGCTTCGGGACAAACAAGTATCTCAATTTGCTAAATTGATTGAAGAGGGTGAGATAGAGACTGGTAGTGGATTAAATCAAGAATCGTCTATTGCTAGAGCGGGTGACACTCGTTGGGGTTCCCACTTTAGGACTCTCACTAGTTTGATGACTTTATATGGTGCCATTATTGAGGTACTTGAAGAAGTCGGGAAAGATACGTCATTTGAAAAATATGGTGAAACTATGCTTTTGCTAGATGTGCTTCAGTCCTTTGATTTTATTTTCATGTTATACATGATGGTTGAGATTTTAGGATTTACAAATGATTTAAGTGTAGTGCTACAAAAGCGTGATCAAGATCTTTTGAATGCTTTATCACTTGTCAAAGCCACCAAACAGGAATTACAAGAAATGAGAAATGATGGATGGGAAGAACTTATATCTAAGGTTATGGAAATTTGCAATAAGCATGATATTGATGTGCCTGATTTGGATGCAGCGTACGTGCAAGGGAAGAAACCTAGACGATATGCTATCACTTCTAGTGTTTCTAATTTGCATCATTATAAGCATGATTGTTTATGTAGTGTTTTAGATTTGCAGTTGCATGAGCTCAATGCTAGGTTTGATGAAGATATTACTGAACTTTTACAATGTGTTTCATGTTTGAGTCCCTCATCATCATTTGAATCTTTTGATGTGAAAAAATTATTGAGGATGGTTGAACTTTATCCAAATGATTTTGTAGATGTGCCGGAAGTGGCGGTACGACATCAGCTTCAGAATTATGTTAGAAATGTTCGATGTGATCCAAAATTTGCAAATTTAAACGGACTTTCAGATCTTTGTGCAAAACTTGTGGAAACAAAAAAATGCAACACTTTTGATATAGTTTATAAGCTTCTGAAGTTGGCTTTAGTCTTGCCAGTAGCAACTGCGAGCGTGGAACGTGTTTTTTCAGCTATGAAGTTTGTGAAGAGTCAGCTATGTAACAAAATGGGTGATCAATGGTTAAATGATCGTCTTGTAACTTTTATAGAAAGAGATGTTCTTGGAACAATTAACAATGATGTTATTTTAGCTCATTTTCAAGAAATTGATACTAGACGGTTTTCATTGTAAATACACTTCATCAAACAATATTATTTTTTATTTTCAATATATTTTAGTCGATAATTTCTTTGATGTTTAGCCACACCAATATATAAAGTCTGGATCCGCCCCTGAGGCCTATACAGGTCGACACATATAGCATAAAAATTAAGTATGTGTCGACATATATGATATATAGACTGACACATACTGATTGTTTAGTCATTTTTTTAAAATCTTTTTAATTTTGAGTTTATCCTTATTGCCCTAAAAGTTCCAAAACTATAAAATATTCATTCATGCATCATTCATAACTTGGTGATACCATAAAATTAGCCTACATTTCTCTTCATCTTCAACCTCTAACTTATTCATACACACTGGCATTGCAACTTAATGATGTTCCATTGGGGTGCCATATAGATGAGGTTTGATAGCGTCCAATTAGGTATTGAGTTGAGCTTTGTAGGGGTCTTCATTCGGGAAAAACCTCTGGTTTATCCTCAAAGATCATTGGTTGATTTGAGGGTTTTTGTGCAAGATGTTCAAGAGGTAATTGTGGCGTGAAGTCCTTTGGAGATAAAGAATTCAAGGGATCCTTTAGAGATAAAGAACACAAAGGAAGTAGCGAGAGAACGACGAATTACAATTGAAGTCTTATGTTGCAATAGTTTGAAATTGACGGTGCACGAAAGCTTTAGAGATAAAGAACACAAAGGAGTAGCAAGATCCAGATAGTCAATTTGCATCTATTATGTCTTGGTCTTTCTCAAGATCAAAAGAGAAGAAGAGGTTGAATCAACAACAAGTATTAGGTTTTATGGAGTTGCTCTTGAACACTTCTCTTGTATCAACATTTTGCATAGTAAGAATAATCATAATTTCATAGGAATTAGATGCAGACGTACCCACACGGGAGGACGACAGTGGGGAACAATGAAAACAGATTCCTTTTGTCTCTTTTATGTTTGCTTTTACTTGTTTTTATTGTCATCAATCAATTTGTCAAATAGCATTGCGTTAATTGAATTGTAAGAAATTTTCCGAACTGTTTTTTATTCTAAATCAAGTGTTGATATAGTTTATAATCACTTTTGATTATAAATGGTTTTTTGTATCAACACAACTCAAGGAAAAAGTATGAAAATTCACTTGCACACCAAGTGTTTGATAAATTGATTCAATATGTTATTTTAATATTTCCGTTGGAAATAGCTTTACTACTAACTTGAAATAAATGTCAAATAAGTTGTAAAGTGATTCAAGTATATTGATTCAAGTGTTATCCTTATTCCATATTGATTTTTTTTAATTTGTATATTCGACTTTCCAATAACGTTCGTAAAGACAACATTTTGAAAAAGCTTCCGCATTACTCTTTGATAAAATAACTCTTTCAAAACTGTCATACCCTAATTTTTTACCTAAGATCTTACCTTCCATCTACATCACTGCATAGCAAGTGTTCACGAGTGGTTTGATCTATTTTTGTCAATTCTTGAGTCAGATTTCACAAATTCATAACTTCTTTAAATTTCAATATTTTTGAGTGGCTCCTTTTAAATATGATTCTCCTTGACATCATCTATAATTTTTCTTAACAAGTCAAGAGCCGATTATGCTTGAAAAACCACGAAAAATTAGGAAAAGTTAGAAGTCGTTTTGTAAATTTGGTGAAATTTGATCTCAATTATTTTATTTTAAAAAATCCCCAAAAAAAATATATTTAGCATCATTTTAATTTGCAATTTTTTTTCTTTTAATTCTATTTTTTTTCATGTTTTCTTTTAATTTAGTTTTAATTTGACATAGTTTAACATGTGTATAAAATATTTTAATGTCTCTTTTACTTTATTTTGTATTTTTAGTTTAATCTTTTTATTGTCACTTACCTTTTATCATTATAATTATCATTGTTGTTAAAATAAAAATTAAAAACATTTTTTTATTGTCACTTTTATTTGTAATTTTATTGTAGTTTATTCTTTTTAAAAACTAACAATTTTTATGTTTTGATATTATTGCTATTATTATTTGTCCTTTTATTTTATTTTATTATAAAAATGTAGAGAAAAAAAAGAAAGGATGCATTTTGTGACCACATTCTCATATAGCAAGTCTTTCACGATTTTGATAAAGAAATGCATCATTTCAGCAAAATGGATCATGCAAAATCCTGCTGCAAGGAAAGTGAAGAAAAACAGATTATCAAGATAGCACAAAGAAACTTAACTAACAAGGGTCCTAATTCAAAATTCCCTCTTAAAATTACAAGTTACTCACTATATAACGGTGCTTTCAAGTCATATTAAAGGGGGGGAAACTAGAAGTGAAAAAAATAAAAAGACGGAGAAGAGAAAAATATAAAGAAACTGCCAAAATTATTACTGGATCTTCTCTTTTAAGTCTTAACACCACCCACCTTTTCTCTTATTTTTCCGGCACCATTATCATCAACAATAACTCAAAAAATTAGCAAAAAAAGAAAAGAAAAATGGGAAGAAGAAGAAGAAGATGCAAAGTAAACCATCATGAACATACCGACACCAAACACTCACAACAACAACCTTCCACCGCATAGATCCGCCACCATTTATGATACTCCTTTTTCATTCATATTTTATTTTAATATTCTGAATCATAGCTTTGAATGAGTGTTTGTTTTTTTTACTGTGTTGTTTAAAGAATATTGAAGAGGAAATATATGTTATCATTGTTGTTGAATTTCTTTGATGGAGTTTGGTTTTTGGTACCTTCTTGTTGCCATTTGTCGTTGATGTTGTTATTGTAACGTGAGCAAGAACAAAATTGGAATTGAGAGTACAGAGTCATGAGAATCGATTAGGAAATAAAGAGAGAGGGTGTTGGAATAGATCGAGTGAGAAGTATTGTTGTTGTTGTCGTCTTGTGTTTGTTGTGCTTCCATAGCTTAAATCTGAGAATAAACATAGAGTGAGTGTACGATGAGAGAGATAGGAAAGAAACCAAGAAATTTAAAATAAAAAAAATTATCATGAAAGCAGAGAGAACATACGAGGCAAAACTCCATTTGAGAGAGAGAGAGAGCATACACTTTTTTTTTTTTTTTGCTTCACGTGTTCTTTTACTACTTATATTATATTTTTGATTGTTTTTTTATTATCATTATTACCTCTCATTTAATTAATGATATTTTCTTATTGGGTGGTCAAAGATGACTCCTATTATCTTGGACTTTCAACTAATTCCATTAATTTAAAAAAGTAATAAAAAAAATTAGGGTTAAATTCCGTCTAACCCAAGGGAGTTTTAATTTATCTTTTAGTTCGAGATTCCATTTGAAATGCAGACATGGCTTGTGTTTGTTTTTTAACTAGACTTCGAACAAAATAATAGTGACATGAAATTGCTGACTGGGCTTATAATGCAATCAAAGAACAACAACCTAATGTATCACTACAGGAAGAACAACAACCTTTATTTATTTACTTCTGAAACCTAAGTTGGAAAGCCCATATATATAAACGAGTCTTTGCTTCACAATACATCTCACAAATCAAATCAACCTTTTTCTCTGGCGTGTCGTTTCTCTATCACCAAACTCGTTCCTTCTCTCGTTGTGAATGGAGATATCATAGAAATAAACTCAGAGAAAATTGAGAGAAGGCAATGGATAATTGCAGAGAGATCGATAGAAAGATGAAGATGAAGAGGAGATGAATGGTGGGTGAGGAAGAATTCTTGAAACTGGAAAAAAGAAAATATGGTGCGTGAAGGTGGACTGAGTAAAGATGAAGAGGTTATATAGAGATGTGAGTTGTCAATTCAGTTAGGACTTGAGTAGTTTGAGTCGTTGGTTAAAACATTTATGGCAGTTTGAAACTTTGTTAGTAGTTAGGTGATTGTAAAAAATGAAATGTTGAATGTGGTTAACTTTTTGAAATGCCCATATGGAAATTGAATTAAATTTGAATAGCATGAATGCTAAAATGGATATGAATTAGAAGTGACACGTATAATTGTTGTAGGCTTTGAGGACTAAGTTTCCCTTCAGAATATTTTGATGAAATCTTCTGCTTTCAACGACGAGATTTGACGAATGTAAACCATCCAGCACCTATGAGTACAAGAGTGATGATTTTAGCACTTGCCATTTATGATTACACTCAAAGGAAACCTCGATTTTAATCTTAAGTTCAGCAATAATCGGAGATACTGAATCAGAAATCCACTTTCCCTGCTGAGAAATATTGGCCACTGTTGAGGTATGTTTTTTTTGTTTTTCCATTAAGAAGGTGTGAGGTCTTCGAAGTGTATGTATAGATGGATGACTAGTTAATAAAAATGAACATGATTTACCTCTGAATATTGCGTGCATGTATTTTCTATTTTGCTTCAGGACAGTTTTGTATTGCACTTGATGTCGATTTCTGGACTTTTAAATGTTGTTTTCTTTTGGAGTGATTTTGTATGAATAAATGCTCTTAGTATAGCCCCAGCTAGATGTTTATGATGAGTTGCTTTTTTTTTTTTTGCATATTATTTTCATTTGCTTGAATGGTAACTATATGGAACAAGATTAATGCTCCTATTACAATGTTGTTGATGCGAGTATTGCAACGACATATCATGCAATGTGGTTGGTTGCAATATATTTGGTTCATGGCATATGCAGTTGGATTTAATAGCATGTCTGTAGGTTTCAACTGGTAGTATGTTATCTACTGAAATATTGATGGAAGTATTGTTTTGCAAGCCTTGATTGCTGATAAGTTGTTTTGGTTTAACTTCGGTAATGGTATTATGTTGAAATTTCTATGTCGAACTGATGTGACGTGTTGTATAATTCTTACAGGTTTGGAGTGGTATGAAGCATGGAGATTTTGAACAACATAATGGTGAAGAAGATGAGACAAATTAGTTGACTTTATTATTAATTAATTTTTGGATAAACATGTTCAACAAATAATAATTGGCCGAGTGGTTAGAAGAATGTTAGAACACTTAAGTGTTCATGGGTTTGAATCCCATTAAACTTCAAAATTTGAGGATATTTCTTTGTTTGCATTATAAATCCAGCTAAAAAATTATTCAAGAGTGAATTAAGGGGAGGTTACAGTTAACTCCCTATTCTTTCTTCATTTTATTTTTAATTAGTTTGTTCTTTTATAAAAAATACATTGGGCTAATGGGTTTAGTCTATTTCTTTTGTATATCATCCCTTAAGCCTATTTTCTTTACTTTCTTTTCATTTATTTTTTATTTTTTATTTTTTTATAAAATTGTTTTATCTTATTTTGTTAGTTGTTAACGATGATCACTTTTTGTTAATCATTTTTATTTTATTTTAATTATTTTATTTTATTTTGCTATTTATTAATGATGATAATTACTCTTAGTTAATTGTTTTTATTTCTTGTTAATTGTTTTGTTTTACTTTTGTTAATTGTTATTTATAGATTAATTTTGTTAAATAATTTTACTTAATCTAATTAATATGGATCAATTAGTTTTATTAAATATTTTTGATTAACTTAATTACTTTTGTGTGTTAACCATTTATTTGTTTAATCATCTTTCAATTATTTGATTTTACTTTGCTATTTGTCGATAAATGTTATGTATATGGTCTTTGTGTTTTAATCTAAGGGAATGGATTGTATTTGTTGACTATTCTATCATATTTTAATCTTGACTTATATGTTTGCTTCTTGTATGTTTGTTTTTCCTTTTATCATCCTTGTTTTGTGTTTGATCCTAAAACTCCAATATTTTTGTAAACAAACCCTTTTAACAAAAAACACAGATATAATAAGAGGTTCTTATAGAGTACTATAGATATATAGGGCGCTAACACCTTTCTTTTGTAAAACCAACCTGTGATACAGTGAGAGAACTGACTTGGGTGTTTTGCGTTTTATCGCAAATGTTGCAGTTTAGCAAGAGTCGCCACCAACTTTTCTTTTATCTAAAAGGAAAGGTGAAAAAGCACAAGAAAGACCTTTGAGATTATTTCTTGAGTTCGGGGGGTAGATTATGAAAAGGGAATGTATTAACACCCTTTTTATTTATGGTTTTCCATGGGCTCTTAGTTACTTGCTAGATCACTTGCGTTTGTTTGAAATTGTGCTTTGTGTGGTTTTTGAAAGTATTTTTGAAAATAGGTCATTGTTTAGGCAAACTTTGCAATGATTATCGTTCGTAAGAATGTATATAAAGTGTTTGATCTTTTGAAAATGTTTTCAAGTTTTGAAAGATGTTTTGAAAGTGTTGGTGTTTGTTTTGAAAATAGCAAGAATGTTTTTGTTTTGAAATGAAGCAAGTAATTAGGAACAATCTAACTACTCAAAAGTCTTTCATGTTTATTTTCTTTTTCCTTTGACATTGTTATCTTACCATTGATTTGGTAAGTAACCCTATCTTTAGATGTAAAAGGGACGGGAGTGGCTCATCGTATAACCATGATTAACAATGTTGCAAGGTATCTTAGCATTTTTTCTTTAGGGGCTAAGACCATTTTGAAAGGTAACTTTTGATAGCGTCATCAAGGGACTATGATCTTATTTTGCTTGTCTTTGCTAAGATACCTCACATGCGTAATATGATCATTTTTGTAAAGCAACCAAGTGGATTTTACCCTAGGGGTGCTTGTGTGCAAGTGTATTGATTTTCATGCTTGGTTTATATTTGATTAGGGTTTGCTAATTGATTGATTTTAGCCTTTCCATACAAAATCCTAATTACTAGCATTTGTATATAAAGCGATAAATTGCGGAATTTAAAATTATTATGCTATTACAGTACTTATGGGAGGGGGTGTAAAAATTTACAAATGGGGATTTCAAGAAAATTAAAACTAATTATCTATTACAACTATATTGAATATTGTACAAAATTGAAAATAAAATGCAAGAATATAAATGGAAAAAGAAATGATTTTTGTTATTTGTATGAAAGGGGTTTTAATCTAATTAAGAGAGATGATTAATGAAAAATTAAAAAAAAAATTAAACTTAAATTAATTAAGAAGGAAATTAAGTTAGAAAATGTTTTTTAGGGTTTTTTGTGAAAAGGTTTTAAATTGATAATAAAAATATGAAAAAATTAATTAAAAAAGAAACCTAAGTTCTAAATTAATGTTGAATAAAAAGAAAATAAAATAATAATTAAGTCTAAGTCTAAATATTAATTATTTAAAAAAATAAATTGATTTGTTTAAGAAAATGTTTTTAGTCTTTTTGTTTTATAAAGAAAAATAAAAGTTATATAAGCATTTTTTAAATATGCAAATAAATAAATATAATATTTTTTTGGATTTTTTTATTGATAAAAAACATGATAATAATAATAAGAATAATAATAATAATAATAATAATAAAAATATTAAAGAAGAAAAGAAAATAAATAAAAAAACAAAAATAAGAAAAAGAAAATAATAAAAGAAAATTGGGCCAGGGGGTATAATAATGAAAGAGGGAGTATGAAACAAGCAAAATGTCAGGCCCAATAGCAGGGAGCCCAGCGCCTATATTTGTGATCCAGTAGGGGAGGCTTGTGAGGGAGCATCATGGTCATGGCTTGTGGTGCATTGGATTTGGCCTGATGATGATCAAATGGTTGAGAAATGAGGCACACCACACACGCTAGGGGGCTGCTTGCACTGAATCTGTGAAAATAAAACAAGAAAAAATAAAAGGGTATCACTGGGGCTCGAACCCAAGTCCCTATATTCACAGGAACGCGCTTCTACCACTGGGGTGGCTATACATCCGTTTATTAATGCAAAACCATAAATATATATTTGAAACACATTCCTAGGCTTGTATCTTCTTCAACCTCGGGCCAGACCATTCAACACATTTTTGAAATTGCTATCTCTCTCATTTCTCAACCAGTTTCAAAAGTACAAACATGAAAGTTGCTGGAAATTTCATCACGAATCCAACCATGTAAATAACTTAAGCTAACAGTCAAAGATGAGTGAGAATTTCTATGGCCCTAATTTAAAACCTAAAAATTTCATAAACTTCAACTCTAAAATTCTCTAAGCTCAGGCCATATAAATGCAAACTATGGATATGTACAGCTTCGTGGAAATGATATCTACATTTTATTTTCACAAATCAGAATCAAATGATGCTTGTATGAAGAGATAGAAGTTTGAAAACTTACCTCTTGCAGCTGGAGTCGTGTATGGAGTTTGAGCAACCTTTGTGATGGCCTGATGATTTCTGTAGCTTGCCTGGACCTCCTTGAGTGTGTTCCAACTCCTACTTTGTTTTGAGGACGACTGAAACTCCCAACTCAAGTCAAGTTGCAAGCTTCGATTTTGGAAATGGTGGATAGAAATGGAGGAGTTACAGTCAGGAAACAGGGGCCTGGATCACTTTGATATGATGTATATTAAGTGTTTGGATGGTTAAAACTCAATACGCACGAGTGGATTTGGAGATGGCTATGTGAGATTCAAAACTGTCAAGTTATGGCAGATTCTGAGTTGCATAGTTCTTGGGAGTGTTTTGGGGTCTTAGAAATCATATGTTATGTTGCAATAGACTTGTGTATATGTATGGAAAAGGTTAGAGATCAAATGCACTCAAGGTTTCTGAGTTATAGCCTTTTGGCTCTATAACTTTCTTTTGAAGAAAAGTGAGAAGACAAATCTCAAAGTGTTGTGCAAGCATGTTCTGAGTTCCAAGAGGCTTTAGACACATTTATTTTGGTTTATAGGGGTTGTGTGTGCAGAAAGAACAAGTGTAAAGCTCAAGAAGTTGACAATTGCAAAAGTGATGCTTTATCAAAATGTAAATGGCAACTTTGTGCCATAAATGGAAATGTAACTTGGATAAAGGCTCAATTGCTTGGATTAAAGCTCTAACAGTTGTGTAAACATTTAATTATGGAGTGACAAACAAGTTTGAGGCCTGCAAAGCAAATATTATGCAGCCTAGGCTTAGATTTGAATTTTTATTCATCATGAAATGGCTTGTAATTCAAGTTTAAAAACTCTAACTTCCTCTCTTCGATTCTCCCTGCTCAAGAATGAACTCAAGGAGTTCTTTGACATTTTGGAAAGCTTGCAATGTCATCTGCAAACCCTCTTTGAATCACTTTTGAAAATTCCCCTTGGAACTAAATGAAAAAGTGCCATAAATCATGACTTTATGAATTAATAACTTGAGACCCAAGCATTTTTAGAAGAAGTTGTGTAAAGCAATGTTGTAGATATCATGGAGATCTATAACTTTCATGTTGAAAGTTTCTTTTGAATCATCTTGCATCATGGTGAAAAATTTGTTCAAAGTTGTGAAAAAACATGAAGTTTTAAACACTTAAAAAAATTTCTAAGTTAGAAAACTTTGACTTTTCAAAATGAAATCTTGACTTTTTTTATTTCTTGATGAATAAGTTTCATATTTTGACATGTTTTGATGAATTGTGATCTTTGACATTGGATTTTGACCAAAAAGTCAAAGTTTGACTTTTTAGTGTACAGTTGACTTTTGATCAGTTGACTGAAAATTCACTATCAATCCAATTGATCTTGAGCAATGTTTTGGGTCATGCCATTAGGTCAAAATGATGAAATTGAAATCTTGAGATCATGCTTAAAACCAATTGTTGTACCCCAAAATTTGCCCTCTCATATTTCTCAAAACATTGCAAGAAAAATCTTCAAGTTGCCCAAGGTTGCTCAAGAGTTGGTCAGACAAGCTCTCTCCTAAGGCAGTCTACCCCAAATTAGGGTTTTGTGTTGCATCAAGATCATTGATTCCAATTGACCCCAAGTGCTCACCAATGTCCTAATATGTTCTCAATATCATCCATGTCAAATTTCAAGCCTTGCAGAGGAAGTTTGCGCAGTCAATTGCCCAAAGGTCCAAAAATCGACTATGCTAGGGCAAAAGTCAACTGTGACCTACATACAGTCAAACTTCAAGTTTTTTTGTCAACATATTCATTTTGAAGGATATTTCATCATTTTATCAAGGGTTGATCATGATTCATCAAAGATTTCTCAAAATTCATCAAGATTCAAAAGTTGCTAAATTAGGGTTTTTTAGGAAAAGTCAACTCCACTTTGACCAAGCATAACTTTCTCATACTTTATGATAAATGAACCATCCAAAGCTAATTTTGAATAGGATGCAATTCCCTACAATCCATATTCATACCCCAAGATCAAATTAGGCACTCATAAGAAGCTATGAATTTGGACATTATAGGTCATTTTAAAAAGTCAACAAAAACACCTTTTTTGTCTAAGCTTATAACTTGAGCATGGATTATCAAAATGCAATGATACCAAAAGTGTTGATTAGAGGACATCTCAAGCTTTCTAAAAAGTCCAAGAACACATCCAAAAGTTCAAAATTGAAGAAGTTATGCATTCTTGAAGTTGGACCTTTTTGCAAAATTGCCAAAAGTCAACTATCCCAAAAACTTCAAATTTTGCCAAATGGGCCCATTCTTTTTCACTTGTTTTGAGTTTGCCCTATTTCCCACGTGCTCTAGCTTTGTCCATGTGTCCATATCTTATTTTTATTATTTAATTTGATTTTTATTTGAATTAATTCATTTTAAATCAAATAAAATCACATAAAATCAAAGATATTGATAACCTAAGATTTTTTAATGATTTCAGGGTCCAATGGACAGCTAGTACCTCATCAAACTCGTATCAAATGAATTATGTGCAAAAAAGATTGAAATCAAGCAAATTTGGAAAGTTTTAATGGAGGAATCAAATTAAATTCAAGGGCATTGATAGAGCAAGATTTAAACAACAAATGTTACCCTAATGTATTGCATATTACATAAGGAAGCTAAAGGGACGAGAATCAGGGTTAGAGATCAAGTGTGGAGGCAGAACCAACTTTGCAAAAATCACAAAAAAAGCTTGAGATCGAAATCAAGGTTGGAGACATTTTCAAGAGTTGAGACGTATCCCAATCGCTTCCTGGAAACGCTCACAAGCTAACCCAATCCAAACAAGGTGTTTCCAGACCTCTTAGTGCACTGTAAGTCCTTCGTAACATAGCTACATTCTTGATTTCGATTCGCATTATTCTGGCATCTATTGAGTGAAATAATTGCATATTTGTGATCACAATAACATTTGCAAGCTTTTGGTATTAACGAATTTCATTTATCTGATCTGTAATAAGAACCACCATAGTTAGGGTTTCTTGGATGTTTTTGGGAGTTTTCGTTTCAGGTAAAATTGAGCTACATGATGGACATGGTTGCGTCCAGGGGGTTGAGACGAATTCAACCCTGGCCTTAGAAATTATTTTCAAAGCCTGAGGAGGATTTTGGAATGATGCTGCGTTTTTAGTTGCGGATAAAAATCCGCAGGTAAATTTACAGGATTTTTGAGGAAGAGGATGATGCGTTGTCACCCTCCTGTTGGTTTGTTTGAAATTCGCGCCAAATTCCACTAACGCATTTGTTTGTTTTATATTATTGTCATGTTGTATTTTGTTAACAACAAAGCAGTGTAGCCCAGTTGGTCACCATGTGCACATTCAAGGCATTAGTGGCTGGAGGTCAGGGGTTCAATCCCTGCCTCCAGCAATTTGCATTTTTCCAATATTTTTCAGGAAATTATGTGCATGCTCAGGCTTGATGTCTACCATATTCCCTCACCATCAAAGCGCCAGATGGCCAAATGGCCAGATCTGGTGGTCAAGATTTAAGAGTACACCATGAGCCAGGTCAACACGCGTGTACTGGATCAGAAAAAGTCAATTGGGTCAGCTTCTAATGGGCCTACAAAATTGCTTTCAACACCCTCCAAATCTCAGGCCCATTCTTTACTTCCTCTCATACTTTTTTTATTTTATTTAATTTTGTTTAATTAGTTACTAACCATTAATTAATTTTTCTTTTTATTAAAAAATCACAAAAATATCATTTTGTCCAATTAAAATTTAGAACTTTATTTTCCTTTAATAAATTTTAATTAATTAATTAGGTTTTTTTAATTAGAAAAATTTAATTTATTTTTTGTAAATATTTAAAATTAATTAGAATTAATTAGGTTTTAACTACTAATTTAATTATTTTAATTTCTTTTAAAAGGGTCAAAACCCTAATTGTGCATCCGGTTTAATTTCGCACCGCGATTTACTTTTTATCCATATTAATGTATCTGCTTCCGGTATGTAATAGATAATTAGGACATTTAATTATTTTTACCGCTTTATTTTATTTTCAAAGGGTTGCTTTTGGCGATGTAAATACCCGACGCCTTGTAATTTAATTTCCACACCTTTAATTTCTGCAAATTACAACTGTTAGATGTTTGATAATAGGGTTTGCATGACAAGACTGAACGCCTAAACTAAAATCAAATTAGATCACCTTTAACATGTGCAAAGATAAAAATAAACTGAAAACGACACACTCGCACATGCGCACTCTTAGGGTACACCCCACTTGGTTGCCTTCATACACGGTCATTGAGTATAGGTCACTTTAGAGGTCGTCCTCTTGTCTAAAAGATCATAGTCGCCTCGAAACGGTTGCCTCGGATATTGTTGCCTCAAACAAATGATCTAAGACTTTAGGGTTACCGCTAAGGCGTCCTAACATTGATTTAGTGACCGTATGTCCCTCATTCGAATTGACCCTCAAACTCCAACGACGGTGCTACCTACTCATTAATAGTGGGATAGCATTGTCTAAAGGAAATTAATATAGAACGATTCCTTTTTCGAGTAGGTAGATAGTTCTTAGATACTTGCTCTTTCAAAACAAAACTCTTCACACTTACACTTTTCGAATAAAGTTTTTTTCAAAACACTTCATTACACTCTTGTGGACAGAAGCAAGAGTTAAATCGAAGTTTCAAACAAAACTTTTCAAAACCCACAAGCACAAAGAAAACAATTTTGAAAACAATTGAGCAAGTACCTAAGAGCCCGTAGATAACTACGGATAAAAAGGGTGCTAATACCTTCCCTTTCTATAATCTACCCCCCGAACCCGAGAAATATCTCGAAAAAGGAATTTTTCTGTGCTTTTTTCCTTTCCTTGTTGGATAAAATAAAATTCGGTGGCGACTCTTGCTTACCGTGACATTTTGCGAAAACAAACACAAAACGCAAACCCGCATTCCAAAAAAAACAATCAGTTCTTCCCACCATATCATAGAACTGGCGACTCTGTTGGGGACTTATAAGTAGGGTGTACCTTAGGAATAGTTCATCATATTGTTTTCAATTGTTTGACTTGTATGATTTATCTTTGTGGGCTTGACTCGTAGTTACTATAGATCCTAACCCGGATCTTGGGGACACCCTTTAGGTAAGTAGCAATAAATTGTGAGGGAACTGTACGGCGTAGACCGATACGGTTGAAGCAGTAGCTACATTGGTGTGGCACTTTAGTATGTACCGATATCCCCTGTGGCGCAACGAGGAGAATATGGGTCTTCTAAGGGGTTATTAAGCACCAACTGACCTTAGAACCTGTAATTGACCAACTTGGCTATAGAACAGTAGCAGTATGCTACACTCATTGAGACCAAACTCTCGCGATGATTCCGGCCGCAAGAAAAGGTTGCTAAACTGGAATTATGACCGATCGAGGGTGGTCAATGATATTGAGATCCTCTAGAACCCGGTTACTATTTCTAGGACAGGTTTGAACCAACTGAACTGAAAGAGGGTAATACCTAAACTCCTTACCAGCCTGAAATCTAAGGGCTATCTGTGTGACTTGTTTTCCCTCACCATGTTTGCTATCTATGAATACTTGTGGTGTGTTTCTATCATGACCTCATGCATCATGACATTGCATGCATACTGCATTGGAATAACCATTTCAAAGACCAATGGGATTCATCTTTGTTCTGTTTTGTAGGTCATGACATCTATGCGTAGAAACACTATTCGGATCAACTTTGTCCAGATTCCCACTCAGCTTAAGGAATTGGTTGTAAAGGTTCCAGATACTTCTTCATTTATCAGAAGACATGGGCACCTCCTTGGGTTGGTCACCTCCAAGATGGATGAACAGATGATGAGTGTCTTAGTCCAGTTCTTTGATCCATTGTACCACTGTTTCACTTTTCCGGACTACCAGTTGGTCCCTACCTTGGAAGAGTTCTTTGATCTACTTGGTATTTCGATTCTAGAGCAGACCCCACTTACAGGTTGGGAGAAAGTCCTTAGGCCGGAAGAAATTGCTTCAGCCCTTCATCTGACAAAGGCTGAGGTAGTGTCTAATTGGGAAACTCGGAGTGGGACAAAAGGCTTCTTGACTAAGTTCTTGGTTGGTCGGGCTAATCAGTTCTGGGACAGTTTAGACTTTCAGGCGTTCGAAGACATTCTGGCTCTTCTTATTTATGTTCTGGTTTTATTTCCCAACTCAGATTCTTTTGTTGACGTGAATGCGGCGAAGATTTTCATGTCCCGTAATCCAGTGCTCACTCTCTTGGGTGATATCCTTCACACTCTCTATGCTCGTACTGCTCGGAAACGGGGAACCCTTATGTGTTGTGCATCATTGCTGGCGAGGTGGTTTATTTATCACCTCCCCAAATCAGTTTTGAAGAACAAGGAAGGCATGGGTTGAGCCCACAGGATTATGTCCCTTTCTCACACAGACATCATTTAGACTAATAAGGACATGGAAGACGTAGCTATTATTGATCACTGTGGGGAATACTCCAATGTTCCACTGCTAGGAATCAATGGAGGGATCACCTATAATCCATGTTTGGCCTTACGTCAATTTGGGCGAGCTAGGAGGGAAGGACCTCATGAGTTGCTGATGCCAAGCATTGTCTGACTTCCAAGGGGATAGTGATGAGCATCGCCGCAGGTTCATACGGGCTTGGGATAGGGTACACAGGTCTGATCCACACGAGTTAGGTGTGAAGACTTCTCTTCCAATGGAACCATATCTCCAGTGGGTTCGTACACATCCTCAGAAGCTGGGAATACCGTACGAAGAGGTCTTGCCTATGATAGTTGAGCTTGCTGATGAAGAAGGGGTTCCTCCTACCATCCTCCATCCTCACATGCCTACTGACATTGGGGCATTAAAGAGGTCTTGGATGCAGCTGAGAGAAAAGCGGGATACTTATAGATAAAAGTATCATGAGCAGGAGTGGAAGATTCTAAAGCTTACAAGACAGCTGGAGAATGAGAAGGTCCTCAACGACTATGTCAGCACAGGAGGAAAACGACCATGGGAGCGCTGATGTCTTTTGTTATTTTTAGCTTTGATTTACTTTTTAGTTTATATTTTTGTAACGCCTTAAAGGCATTTGTTGAACATTGAATTCAAGTTTTTATCTAATAAAAGTGTGTTTCGTTTTGGTTTACGAATTTGAATCTCTAAGGTCTTTGAAATCATATCATACACATATCATTCCCATGCACCTCATAACAGGTACCCTTACAGGTTTTCTCATCTTCTTCGTTGTTTATTTCAGCACATCATGTCTTCTGAAACATCAATTGATCAAGCTATCAAGGCTCTGCAAGCTCAGAACGCCTAGTTTCAAGAAATGTTCATGAACTTGGCTAAGGGCCAGCAAGATCTGAAGACCCTTATCTTGAAAGATAAGAAGAAGAAGAAGAAGAAGACGGTCTTCCTGAATATGGGTCGTAGGTTCGGGAACAATTTGCAGGATGTTGACTTATCTCACTCATCTAGAGGGGGAGAGAACCAAGAAGAAAGGAGGGTTCCTAGCCCTATGGTATCTGATCATGAGACTGACTTTGACGAAGACCAGTATCCTCCTGCTGAGGATAGGTATAAGCAACTAGAAGATCGGTTAAGCGCGATGGAGATCCAGAAGGTACCTGGATTGGACTTTGGTGATTTGGGTTTGTCATCTGGGGTGGTGATTCCCCATAAGTTTAAAGCATCGATCTTTGCTAAATACGACGGGTCTCCTGCCCAAAGCTACACCTCCGTTGGTATGTTAGAAAGATCCAGCCATACACTGCTGATAAGAACCTCTGGATCCACTTCTTCCAAGATAGTCTCACAGGGACTCAACTTGAATGGTTTTACCAGCTGGAAGGAGCTAGTATCCATAATTGGGAAGATCTTGCTGCTTCTTTTTACAAGCAGTACCAATACAATGCCGACCTCGCCCCCACGTGTACCCAACTTCAGGGTATGTCTATGGGTGCGAGCGAAAGTTTCAAAGACTACGCTCAGAAGTGGAGGGACCTTGCTGGAAGAGTACAACCCCCGCTGGCTGACAGGGAGTTAGTAGATATGTTTCTGGGGACCTTGTCTGGTCCGTATTTCAACCATCTGATTGGAAGTTCATCGTCAAGTTTTACTGAGTTGATAATGATTGGGGAAAGAGTTGAAGTCAGTATTAAGAGCGGCAAGATACAGAAGGGTGCTTCATCAAGTACCGAAAAGAAGCCTTTTAAGAAGGAAGAACAACCTAATGTATCACTACAGGAAGAACAACAACCTTTATTTATTTACTTCTGAAACCTAAGTTGGAAAGCCCATATATACAAACGAGTCTTTGCTTCACAATACATCTCACAAATCAAACCAACCTTTTTCTCTGGCGTGTCGTTTCTCTATCACCAAACTCGTTCCTTCTCTCGTTGCGAATGGAGATATCATAGAAATAAACTCAGAGAAAATTGAGAGAAGGCAATGGATAATTGCAGAGAGATCGATAGAAAGATGAAGATGAAGAGGAGATGAATGGTGGGTGAGGAAGAATTCTTGAAACTGGAAAAAAGAAAATATGGTGCGTGAAGGTGGACTGAGTAAAGATGAAGAGGTTATATAGAGATTTGAATTGTCAATTCAATTAGGACTTGAGTAGTTTGAGTCGTTGGTTAAAACATTTATGGCAGTTTGAAACTTTGTTAGTAGTTAGGTGATTGTAAAAAATGAAATGTTGAATGTGGTTAACTTTTTGAAATGCCCATATGGAAATTGAATTAAATTTGAATAGCATGAATGCTAAAATGGATATGAATTAGAAGTGACACGTCTAATTGTTGTAGGCTTTGAGGACTAAGTTTCCCTTCAGAATATTTTGATGAAATCTTCTGCTTTCAACGACGAGATTTGACGAATGTAAACCACCCAGCACCTAGGAGTACAAGAGTGATGATTTTAGCACTTGCCATTTATGATTACACTCAAAGGAAACCTTGATTTTAATCTTAATTTCAGCAATAGTCGGAGATACTGAATCAGAAATCCACTTTCCCTGCTGAGAAATATTGGCCACTGTTGAGGTATGTTTTTTTTGTTTTTCCATTATGAAGGTGTTAGGTCTTCGAAGTGTATGTATAGATGGGTGACTAGTTAATAAAAATGAATATGATTTACCTCTGAATATTGCGTGCATGTATTTTCTATTTTGCTTCAGGACAGTTTTGTATTGCACTTGATGTCGATTTCTTGACTTTTAAATGTTGTTTTCTTTTGGAGTGATTTTGTATGAATAAATGCTCTTAGTATAGCGCCGCCTGGATGTTTATGATGAGTTGCTTTTTGTTTTGCGTATTATTTGCATTTGCTTGAATGGTAACTATATGGAAGAGGCTTAATGCTCCTATGACAATGTTGTTGATGCAAGTATTGCAACGACATATCATGCAATGTGGTTGGTTGCAATATATTTGGTTCATGGCATATGAAGTTGGATTTAATATCATGTTTGTAGGTGTCAACTGGGAGTATGTTATCTACTGAAATATTGATGGAAGTATTGTTTTACAAGCCTGGATTGCTGATGAGTTGTTTTGGTTTAACTTTGGGCATGGTATTGTGTTGAAATTTCTGTGTTGAACTGATATGGGGTGCTGTATAATTCTTGCAGGTTTGGAGTGGTATGAAGCATGGAGATTTTGAACAGCATAATGGTGAAGAAGATGAAGCAAATTAGCTGACTTTATTATTAATTAATTTTGGGGTAAACATATTCAACAAACAATAGCGGGTAGAGTGGTTGGAAGAATGTTAGAACACCCAAATATTTATGGGTTCAAATCTTATGGAACTTCAAAACAGTCACAAGTCATGTCTGCACTTCAAATGAAATTTTGGAAAGGTTTTTTGTTTTGAAATCTATGTTTATTGAGGAGCAAAAAGATTTTTTTTTAAAAGAAGGTAAATCAAAACTCGCTACTATTACTATTACAGGGGTAGAAGGCATTTAACCTAAAAAACTATTCAAGAGTGAATTAAGGAGAGGTTACGGTTAACTCCCTATTCTTTCTCTTTACCCTTTATTCTTTCTTCATTTTATTTTTAATTAGTTTGTTCTTTTAAAAAAAACATTGGGCTAATGGGTTTATTCTATTTCTTTAGTATATCATCCCTTAAGCCCATTTTCTTTACTTTCTTTTTATTTATTTTTTAATTTTTTATAAAATTGTTTTATCTTATTTTGTTAGTTGTTAATGATGATCACTTTTTGTTATTCATTTTTATTTTCTTTTAATTATTTTATCTTATTTTGCTATTTGTTAATCATGATAATTACTCTTAGTTAATTGTTTTTATTTCTTCTTAATTGTTTTGTTTTACTTTTGTTAATTATAGATTAATTTTGTTAAATGATTTTACTTAATCTAACTAATATGGATCAATTAGTTTTATTAAATATTTTCAATTAACTTAATTAATTTTGTGTGTTAACCATTTATTTGTTTAATCATCTTTCAATTATTTGATTTTACTTTGCTATTTGTTGATAAATGTTATGTATATGGTCTTTGTGTTTTAATTCAAGAGAATAGATTGCATTTGTTGACTATTCTGTCATATTTTAATCTTGACTTATATGTTTGCTTCTTGTATGTTTGTTTTTTCCTTTTATCATCCTTGTTTTGTGTTTGATCCTAAAACCTCAATATTTTGTAAACAAACCCTTTTAACCAAAAACAAAGATATAATAAGAGGTTCCTATAGATTACTATAGATATATAGGTTATTAACACCTTCTCTTTGTATAACTAACCCTCATACCTTAGATCTCTTTAAATGCATTATTTTTTAGTGTTGTTTTTACTTTGCATGTTTTTGGGTTTTATTTCGCTCTTTTCTCATTCTTTTGGAAATAATAAAGCGCAGTGGCGACTTCATTGTATGAGTCAAGTCAATCAATGACTTGGTCTCAAAATTTTCATCACTATAATAATGGCGACGCCAATGGGGACAAATATCTAAGTGGGTTAAATCTAACTTGTTATATTTGTGTTTATCTTATTATTATTTGTTTATTGTTTTGTGTGGATTTCCTTGATTCTTTGGGTATTTGGTGGTCTTTGCAAGGACAAGTCTTACATCCATACTAAGTACACTTAAGATAGGATTGATGGTATAATGACTTCAACTTATATGGATAAAGTCCTTAGTAAGTTGATTTGAAAACCCTCGGCCAGTGGAGGCCCATTTGGGGTAGTATATGTTGAACAAGCAAGTTATGAAAACATTACTACTTTTGACCTGGAAGCCCAAGAAGTTGAGAGATGTAGAACTCTTAACCCACCTTGGCCTTTTAGATGTAGTGCGAAGATTATCCAAGAGACAATTCTGGTATAGTTATTACGCGATATTGCATTCAGACGAGTTTTTCCTACGAATGTTATTAATTACCGAGTAAATTAGGATGTTGGTAATATCTAAAGGAAGAGCGTAGATTCTGTGATTTCTTAGAACCTTTATCCACGGGTGATATAAACCCTTAGTCCATACCTTGTGGGTCGGTTCTTATTTCGATTACCTTTGACTCCATGCTCGTGATGTTGAACCTTTGAACTATATTTGTGATCTTAGTTGTGGTTGTTGCATAACCATGCACTCATGCATCCATGAAACTCTTTTTCACTTGGTTTTTAAGGAATTTAGAGGTCTTTCTCTGTAAACATCATAAATTTCATCAAACTCAATGGATCTTGGGTGTTAATATGGTGAAAATCCTAATCCACCAAAATGGATCATTGATTTTGATGATAACTTGATCAATGTTTTTTAGGATTTTCTATCTTCATGCTTTGATATTTATAATATAATATCTTGAGTTCCCTAAAAGTCAAATAAAAAACTAACATTTGCATAATTCACGCATATATCTAGGTTTTCTAGGATCTCATTTCCAACAGTCTCTTTCTTCCAATTATCTATAAATCTTCGAGCTATTTTCTCAACATAACTACGGGGCTAGAGCTAACATTAGAAAAAGAATGGCAGAACAAGAACAACATGACATGGAAGTCGGAATGAAATTCATGAGTTGAAGTTGGGCATGACCAAACTCACTGAGATGATGCAAGTTTTGATTGTTAGAGGAGAACCACCTCAGAGGACTGTCATCTATGAGGTTGAAACTATTGTTCTTAATCCTCCGATAATCCAACAACTAGCCACTATATGGCCAGATTTTAGTATGCCTCAGAACTATTCTCCACCTTTTGTCACTACTTCAATGGTTGGCCAATCATCCCGACCAGTGTTTCAGGCTCCAGTTTTCACTGAACCACAACCAATCGTTCATACTACTTCTTGTCAACATGGGGTATATCCTGTTACACAAGGAACTTATGTGAATCCTCTCTTTGAGTATCATTCTGTTGCTAGTCAAGAAGATCATGTTGATTTTGAAGAGGTCAGGGAATAGTTTCAAACTTTAGAGAAGAGAATGAGGGCCATAGAAGGCAATGAGTTCTTCAGTGTTGATAGTGGCAACATGTGCTTAGTTTATGACCTTGTGATGCTTGCCAAGTTTAAGACTCCAGATTTTGAAAATTACAGAGGGAACACATGTCCAAGAATTCATTTGATCATGTACTTCAGAAAGTTGGCTGCCTATACCAACAATCAGAAGTTTCTCATCCATTACTTTCAAGACAACGTGAGTGGTGTTTCACTCAAGTGGTATATGGGATTGGAAATGAGTTATATCCAATGCTTCCAGGACTTAGCTGATGCCTTTATGAAGCAATACAAGTACAACCTTGACATGGAACTTGATCATCGTCAACTATAGAGCATGTTTCAAAACGAAAGAGAATCCTTCAAAGAGTATGCTCAATGTTGGAGGGAAATAACTTCTCAAGTTGAACCACCTATAGCTGAGAAAGAGTTGACTAGCATGTTTATGGATACCTAGTCTCATTTCTTTTGGGAAAACATGATCGGTAATGTCTCTTCCAGCTTTACAGATCTAGTTATTATTGGGAAAAGACTTGAAGAAGGTTTGAAGAAAGGTAATATTATCAAGGTTGAATCTTCTGATGCTAGGAAATATTATGGGAGTTTCCACAAGAAAGGGGAAAATGAAACCAATGTTGTCTATAGTCAGAAGAGAGGACTTTGTCAGGGTATTCAGTTTATTGAACCCTTTGTTCCAGTTGTTGCCCTTGTTGCCAATGCCCAACAAGCTCAAGCTCCTCAACATCGGTTTGGTGGATGAAATCAGATTCGCAATAGGGTTGACTTTGAACTTGTTCCCATGACTTATTATGAGTTGTATCCATCTTTGGTCTAGAAAGGGTTGATTACAACTAGGGCTATGCCTCCTCCTCCATATCCTCTCCCAGAAGGTTTCAAATATGATCTCCATTGTCCTTTCCATCAAGGTGCAGCATGCCATGATTTGGAAAGATGTTTCTCTCTGAAGGCAAGAGTTCAAGAGTTGGTTAGGTTGAAGATCCTTTCTTTCAAAGATACCAATCCCAATGTTATCAACAACCCTTTGTTGTGCCATGCTAAGTGAAGCTTCAGTTGGTTCAAGTCGATTTCCCATCAGCAAGTGTTTCAACAAGGACAATCCATCTTGCTTTTGATTATTGCACTAGACCTTGTTTCATTTCTGTTTGTACTTTCCATTTGACTATGTTGAATTGTTTGCCTTTTAAATTGTATGTTCTTTGTTTAGTCAATTTTAATGAAATGAGCACTTTACATCTTTGAATCAATTTATGGTTTCAATTAATGTTTTTATATATCCCTTGTTTTATTAAACTTTTGATTAAGAAAAGATTGGAGGGAGTATGATGAAAACAAAATACTCAAATTGATGAATGGTATGCGTTCAAATAAAACTCTGCTGACGATGTAAGACATTATTTCAATTCCCAAACAATGGAGAAATAAGGAAGTTAATCCCTTGTCAACCCCTTTGAGCCTAGAAGTTGGAGTTTCTTTCTGTATGAAAAAACACGCAATCTTAACCTATGGATGGGTAGTTCTCAATTAATTTGGACATGCAACCAAATACAATAGAATCATTCAAGACATCTTTCAATAAAGGTTGAAACTACAAACTTTCGTTTGCACCCATCAAGGAAGTGTCGAAGATGTCTTCCAAATCAAACAATGATGGTTCTCGATAACCATTAAGCAAGGTAGTCATTATCTCTTCAAGAAAAAAATGAAATGAAAAGTCAAAGAAAAGCCCGCTAAGCCAAAACCTGTTAAGGGGACTTAGGAAAAATTGGGGCTTCCTTCTGACTGTAAATTCAAAATGAAGCAGTTCAGGCAAAAGTTAGGGATAATAAAAATCAAGATAAGTCACTAAGATAGAAGTGACTGCCATCTCTAGAATCCCTTGGCTTTTGAGCCATCATACCAGAGTTGCAATTCTAAAATCTCTTGAAACCTGAATGCATGAGTTGATTTAACTGAATGTATGACTGAAGAACATCACGAAGAAAAGGGTGGATACGAATATACTTTGAGCCTATATCCTTTGATTTTAAAACTATGAACCAGACCATGTTACAACCCTCGAAAGACCTAACTGAAGTTAAGTTACTTTTGAAAGCATACTACAACAAGGTTGCGTCAACTAACTCCCAAGTTTCCACTAATCTTTTTGCTCTTGGCATTATGCTATTGCTTTATCTTTTACTTTAAACCAATGTGCTTTAACCAATGACACCAGTTTATCTTTTACTTTAAATGTTTAAACCACTATGTTTTTTCTAGTGAAATCTTTTCTCTTTCATCAATGGTATCTTTCCAATAGTGATTTTGATTTTAATCTTTTGCATGAGCTTTGCATTAAAATTACCATTTTTGAATGAAAAATTTTATTTGCAAACATGTTTTTCTCATCAAGGAATTTTCAAGCTGTCAAGAAACTTGGTCTATATTTTAATCAGGGACAAGTGTCTTCTGATTCTTATTGGAGCTTATTCCAGGATTTTGTTTATCAGTGACTGTTTCTCTTACAAGTTTATCAAAATTTCTTCTTTAAGGTTCATTCTGGGGAAAGTATGTCAGGTATACATCAATGAAGTGTCATTTTACATCAATCGGTTGGGTTTGGAGTCATATTTTTCAGTAATCCCCAAGCAGCTTTGCAATCCTTCATCCAAGGATACTTTTCTTCATTACAGTTCACAGATATAATGGAATTTTTTTCAAAGCATATTCTGATTTCAGGCTCGGCAATGTTCCCTGGGTTGATGAATCAAAGTCCAATCTTTCACCACAAAAGAGTCTAACCCAATTGTGTTAGCATCAACATTGCATAGATTATTCATATATCATGTATAAAAAATTCATATACCATGCATTCTCATGTGCATTTTCCCAGGTCTTGTTATTTTCAGCATCTTACCTTGTGGTATAAATCCAACTTACTTGGTATTCATGGAAACTTTTTTTATCCTTGCAATTCTTATATGTTTATTGTTGTGTTATTTTTCCAAACCCTGTTCTTGTAACACCTCGAATTCTACCCGGTAATTATAACGAAAAATCAGAGTATTTAAAATTTCCAACACATTTGGGATATCACAATTCAACATGTTGCAACACATAAACAGATACATAACACTTTAGTTTTCGGAGGATCATATAACAACTTGCATCAACTTTTAAAATGAAACCACTTCTTATATTAATAACGCGGCAGAATCATAATTACAACTTTAAGTAGCATCATATGTTTCGTTCAACTAAAACAACTTGAGGAACAACATATTATTTCATATAATTCAACTTAGGATTCGACAACTAAAACAATTTCAACAAGTAAACAACTATTCGATCATTTCCCCCCGAGTGCTACATATCAGAGCGACCAACCGACTTTGAACTAATAAGGCTAAGCAAATCTTCATTCTTTAATACCTGCACATTACCAACAGAGGGCAACATTCAAACAGTAAGGGGTGATATTCTTAAATCGTATAAGCGAGCGCATGATAAATCATATATTAGAACCAGGTCATGCAAACATCACCACTTTACAACAACAATCGCAATAGGATATCATTAAAATGCAACAATTAATTCATTAACGCAACAACTCAATTGTACATCTTATAATGCGACTCAATGTTATGCAAATGCATGTGGTACCATTGGAGCAGAACTCCCAACATAGAAAATCTGACAATAAATAGAGGCATTAACAAGGCATAAGCCTTCAATTTAATATTTTGCCAATCCAGGCCAACTTAATAATGTAAATGTATGTGACTTAATGAATGCAATAATCACATACAACACAACAATGTATTCGAAAACATTAGCATAAGCCTACAACTTAATTAACTTATCAATCACAACATATTCAACAATTACAATGTATTCAACAACGTTGGTGTAAGCCTACAACTTAATCAACTTATCAATCACAACATATTCAACAACAACAATATATTCAACAACATTGGCATAAGCCTACAACTTAATCAACTTATCAATCACAATATATTCAACAACAATAATATATTCAACAACGTTGGCATAAGCCTACAATTTAGTACGTCACAACAACAATATCATATCTGCAATTAGTAATGTGACAACAACATAATTTATTCAATAATAATTTATTCACAACAATAACCAACAACACAATCCCATATATCTGAACCATTCAACTTAGTTCGACTTCACCTGTAAATCAACTTGATTCTACATAATTCTAACAAAATAAATCAACTAAAAATACCCACATGTATATATGACTTATTTTTACAATTTCAACTAATTCCAGTTAACCAATTTTTACCGCCCAAATCTACAATTCGGATAATCGGTATTGTTTTATACATATGTTATTACTACTATTTATTTATACTGCTACTAATTAATTTATTCTACTAAATTATGCTACCTCTGCTATTTATCTCACTGCCATTATTGGTCTCTGCCAAAACTACTTGTTCGTTATCCACAACTTCTACCAATAACTCTCTACTAAATTATTACATTTTCCACTAATATACTACTTTGTTAAATTATTTATTATCAACTCTGCAACTAAAACCATCACTACTATTTTAAATTCTACATCTACTACTAACATAATTCTACTAATTATTAAGCATGCTACTTTATTCTACTGTTCCTCTACATTTACCACTTATTATTATTTCTGCTATTATCCTCTATCACATAAAACAACTCTACAAAAATATGCTACTTCTATTAATGTTCCTTCTGCTGTAACATGCTACTGATAAGAATAGCTAATTTGTTCCCAACTACTTTTTCTATTAATAAACTCTATACTGACAACATATAAAAATTATACAACATAGTTCCACAGAAATAGAACATAACAAGTGCCTTGCCTAAAGGTGTGCCGCACGGCACACCCTCCCACTCCCTCAAAGTGCCGATCGGCACCTCCCTCCATAAACCAGCTGCCGTTCGGCAGCATCTAACCAGCAACAAGTTGTCGTTCGACATCATTCCAGACGCAGTTTCCCTTCTCTATTTTCTTCTTCTTTCGTCCACTCGGTACTGTTTTAATGGATTTTCTGCTACTGTCTGCTATTCCAAATCCAGTCCAGACAAGTATATAACACAGTAATACACTAATTCCTTGAAAATTCTTTAATCACATCAATTATTAATAATGTTTATCACAACAACATAAACCAACACAAATCAAAAGACAGAATTAATCCCACAACTAATTCCCACATACAAAATATCATATACCCCTTTATAGGATAAGAAACCCCACCCTTACCTGGTTGATTTGAAGACAAATTGAAAAGCTCCAACTTAATTTCTGGAAACCAGCCTTAGCAGCAGCTTCTGTGTTCTTCTCCTCTTCTCACAAAACCCTATTTCTTCTTCCTCTTCTTATTTTTGTTTTCTGATAACACTACCTCTTTTTTTTTCTCCTTATATTTCTAATAAAATACTATTATTATTATATATCCTTTAGTAAACTCAAATGGGCCTAATAAATATACCCCCTTAGTACTACACAACACCACTAAATAAAGCCCAACATCAATTCTAAACGTATTAATAAAATGATACTTCAACTTAATTCTACCAATTTAATCTGATTAATTAATATTTCAACTTAATAATAATAATTCCGACTTGACGATAAAAATCAATTAATATAAAATATTCAAAATAATATTAAATTAAATAAATAATTAAATACCGGGGTGTTACAACTCTCCCCCACTTAAGATATTTTCGTCCTCGAAAATCTACTTGATACAACCATCCTCAACTTTGTTTCCAACCTTTCGGCAACACTCTGACATAACAACTCCCACAGTAGAAATGTAACAACCATAACTCGCTTATACTTGGATATACCACGTCACTTCTTAACAACTTTCCCAACACCAAAACGTGTATACAACTTTATTCTCATACATATTTGTATGTCAACTATAAACAAAATATCAACAACTCTATTCACCATTATAGTGACATCAACATAGTTAACAAAATTAACTTCGTCATATTATAGGATATTATTCATCACTTACGGTAACCAACAATAACATCTCAATAATGATAACAAAATCATTACAATATCAACTTAACTGTATAACTCAGCGAGCATACCCATGGCTCACCATCAACCAACAATCCACAATAATCTTCTTATAAAATTCGTAGATATTTACTAGCAAACATAGTACCTTGACACATCATCCCTATATCAACAATCCACCAAATAAAACATGTAGACCAAGACATATCATTCCCATAGGCTCCTGATGTTTTAATCCTTCACCTCTAACAAGTCGTACACGCATAGCAATTGCGCCACATCACGCCTCAGCTGCACAACTCTGATAATCCACCTTAAGTCACCGTCCTCATTAAAATTTCCATCAACTGTATGATTTACATGTTTTAGTTTCATACGTTCTTAACATCCACCATAAAGCCACTGTTCACTTGATAATCTCAATCCTTCACTTCGCGATGTTAACTCGCATATAACTTGCCACTCTGACTTGTTCAACACGTCTCAATCCTTTCTTAGCAATTCCTCTGTTATTTCACACAACCTGGTGAGCAATTATCCTCACGATATAACATCTATAACTTTACACACCATTAAAATAGAACATCAAATTTATACCATCTAACATGGTCTCGTCTACTATCAACAAGAGATTAAGGGTGATCAGTCCCTCAATTTGTCAATAGATAGCCGACAATCATAATAGAGTATAAACTATCGTTACTAACTATAATAGTGTTCCTTTAGAACTTGCACTCAAGTCACCTAAAGCAGCATAATCCAATCATTTCCAATGAGGTTTACAAATACTCCCACAAATTCCCTTTCATTCCAATCACACTCTCAACATTACCATCTCATCTAACAATATTTCATATATATATATATATATATATATATATATATATATATATATATATATATATATATATATATATATATATATATATATATATATATATATATATATATATATATATATATCTACACCTCAAACAACTATGGTAGTAATCATCTAAGCTCAACAAGCTACTAACCTATATAACAGACTTCGTCGTTTTCCAACTTAGAACTGCATCCACCTTGAATGGATCTACATACACTTTCAATTGGAAATAAAGTTACTCAAGAGAACTCTTCTCCCAAAACTATAACATACATCAAGACAACTTAGCATAAATCTTCCTCCTTTTCGACACCGTAAATTCCACACAACTTCGCACTATCGTCTTTCGTTCTAATTAATAACACCAAAGCTTTCCAAATGATACCTTTTATTTCACAAATTACTTTAAATAAATCTTCCAATTACTTTGATAATTCACCCAACTCGGATGCTGACGTCTCGTACAACACTGAAGAACAAGTCTAGTCCCAAAGACAAACTTAACAACAAACTGCACTTACTTCCAATATCATCACATGATAAATGAATCTATTATAGCTACTGGAACCATTTTAAAAATGAATCTCATTTCGTTAGCTTTCCAACACTTCAAATGGAACTCAAATCGGATGCTCAGAACTCTAGTTATGAATTTTCAAAGTCCCATAAAATTCTGTAGTTCTCTGCGATTCGCTTACGGAAATTCCACTCCGAAACTCATTTGTCTTCAACTTAGACATATTCCAAACAACTCTTAACATATATTGTGCTCCCAAACTTCTTATAACTCGAGAGATGCATTCATTTGCCAAAGTTCAGGTTCTAAAACACCAGGACAATAATTCCTTCCACAACACTACTCACTTCTTCAAGTTTCGGCTCAGACTCGCGATCCACAACTACTCATCAATGTTAACTACTTCCGACAACCACTTATGTAATCCCAACATAAAAGTTACCGCAACTTTATTACTCCATCATTGTTCAAACATCGATATCTTACACTTGCTTCGTAAATCAACAATTCTTACATTGTCGTCGTCGGCAGTACACCGAACTAACACCTTTCAATTGAACATATCTGAGAAGCAAAGCTTCTCCCCCACTTATATTCAACCAACTTCTTACATACAACTCGATTAGAAAAACAACAAGCACCGACAGTGTTTCACACACTTGTCACACACTAAGGAATAAATGACATTAGACAACTTGGTCAAACGGACCGACCTGCTCTTATATCACTATTGTAACATCCCAAATTCAACTCGTAGTTATAAAGAAAAATCAGAGTATTTAAAATTTCCAACACATTTGGGATATCACAATTCAACATGTTGCAACACATAAACAAATACATAACACTTTAGTTTTCGGAGGATCATATAACAACTTGCATCATCTTTTAAAACGAAACCACTTCTTATATTAATAACGCGACAGAATCATAATTACAACTTCAAGTAGCATCATATGTTTCGTTCAACTAAAACAACTTGAGGGACAACATATTATTTCATATAATTAAACTTAAGATTCGACAACTAAAACAATTTCAACAAGTAAATAACTATTCGATCATTTCCCCCCGAGTGCTACGTATCAGAGAGACCAACCGACTTTGAACTAATAAGGCTAAGTGTTGTACCCCAAAATTTGCCCTCCCTTTTTTTCACAAGAAATTATAGCCCAAGGGTTTTTCTCTGATTTTTAAGATCGGCTCGAGAATCGGTCAAACAGACTATCCTTTATCAATTAATCCAGAATTAGGGTTTCCACTGATTTGTTGAGATTAGCTCAGGAATTGATCAAGACAGATCCTTCTTTGGCAGTAATCCAGGATTAGGGTTTGCACTCGCATTTCTCAGAAGAAACTGAATCCTCAGAAATTCAGTTGACTGTTACATCATTTTTATGCTTGTTCAAGATTACTATTTATTTCTCAAAACCTAAATATTTGGGATAAGAACTGAGACTTTTGTTTGGAACTTTGAGGCATTGGTTTGATCAGTGGAGTGAAAGGTTTATGGAATGCTCGTTTGTTTAACTGTATAATGCATATGTTAATCGAAATACCAGGCGTATTGTGATTAATGCAAGGTTGCGAGACGGTAAAGTTTGTTGATTATTTATTTCATCTGGATTAAAGTTATTGGGATACATTTCCAGTTATTTTAATTTAAGAGTCTTAAATAAATTAAATAGACAATACAAGGAAAAGTTGGAAGATATTTGACAAAGACTTTATTTATTTATTTATTTCAAATGTTGTTACAAATTTTATTCGAATATTGTAAATTTACAATTTACAGTATTTACAATAATATTTGTTTACAATAAATGAAAAAAAATATAATGAATCTAAGCCTAATCTTTTGAGATCTTCTACTTCTACTGCTTCACCTATCATCCAACTGGTACTTACCTGCAAAAGACAGAAGAAAAAGAAATCAGTGCAATTAACTGAAAAGAATTTTCAAGTAGATAAATAAAAAAAATCATCATTAAAGCTTGTTGGCCGGAATCAGAATGCTATTGGATTCATCATGTTTTTACTTGTTCTCTTTGCAAATCACAAGAAGATTTCTCTTCTTGGTTCACAAAGAGAAAAGTAAAAATAATTTGCAAGCATACAATTAATTTAAAATGCAAAGATATAAGGCAGCAAGGCAAAGCAAACTGAAATCCAAACTGCATTAGTCAACCAAGTCAGCATGAGCAAGCATGGCAAGCTAACTACAAATGCAAACTGAATGTCAAACTAAGTTGCAAGGCTGTCAAGGCAGAAAAGCTGTCAAAGAAAGCATACAAGCAACCAAGTACATAAAGCAGAAAGTTGCAAAGTTGTCAAAGAAAGCATACAATGCAGGAAATATGGAAACAAGTACACAATGCAGAGATAAACCAAGTTACAAGCAAGCAGGCTTGTCAATTTCATCATCATTTTCTGGCCCAACAAGCTTTTCAGAATAATATAATAAGCAATTAAAAGGGCTTTTATGGAGAGAGAAAGAGAGAACCAGAAAAGGTTTGCAGTTTTGGAAAAAGCAGGCTATTGTTCAAGACAATAAGAGAATACAAAAGATATAAAAGAGCAAGACTGTATAGCAGTCCAGCAGAGGAGATATAGAGCAAAAACTGCTAAACCTCCAAAAAATACACAACAGACCAGCAAGCCTGCCTCCAACTGAACCTGCAAAAACTGCAAGCTTAAACTCATCAGCCTGCATACCAAAGTTCAAAAAACTGCATAATCTCCAAAACTCCAAACTTACAAGCCAAATAACCACAAAACAGAATAAAGGCTAAAGCTTGAAAAACTCAAGCAAGCCTGCCTCACAGAACAGCAAGCCTGCCTTCTCAATACTACCAATACTGCAAGTTACAAACATGCGTCTCAAACACCCAAGCCTGCCTTACAAACACAACAAACCTGTGAAAACTGCATAACCTGCTTACTAAAATCTAAAATCCAAACAAGTTCAAAACCTGCCTGTACTAAACACTAAAACTGCTTTCAAAACCAAAAAAACTGTAAGCAACAAAACTGACAGGCTTGGTTCAAAGGCCACAAACTGCAATTTAGCAAAACTGCAATTTACTCACAAGCCTACAAACCTGTAAACTCACAAATCTGCAAAAAAATGCAGCTCAAGCCACAAGCTGCAAAATCAGTTCACATCATCCTCAACCATAAACTATGAATGTTCAGAAAGAGGAAGACAATAACACCAAGATATAGTAGTTTCAGAAAATGCTTTCATCCTTAACAAGAAGAAGGGAAGAGAAGCAAAGGAGCAAAAGTCTCAGAATATACATTCATCATCAACGGAAATCAAGCTCAGTTCAAAACAAGAAGTTCTCAGAATAGGTTTTCATCATCAAACATTCAGTAATCATCAAAACCAAATCAACAACAAGCAAATCTCAGAAAATCATCATCATTGACAAAACCCAAGAAAGAAAGAGTTTTAGAAGTAAAAGAAACAAGTTTTCAGAAATATTCATCATCATCAAACGTTCAAAGAGACAATCTCAGGGTATCTTCATCATCAAATCATCAAGGTCAATAAAGAAAGAGAGAGAATCAACAAAAAGCAAACAACAACGAGGTTTTGAGAAATATTCATCATCATCAAACATTCAAAAGGAAGTACATAGATAACGGAAAGGCGAGCTAGCGACTTTTGTCATCATCTTCTCCACCTCCGGCCACCAAGAGCGCTGCCGTTCCAACCCTCCATCCATTCTCCAGAAACGAAGCACCAAGGTATTAGTTTCCTTTCCCTCAATTTTTCTACATCTCACGCATGAAGCATCAAAAAAATCAAAACATGCAAACAATAAAACGTACAAGAATCACACAAACGTAAACTGTAAAAACGCGTCTAGAACGAAAAAAGACACCTTTTAAATCACCGCCTTGCACCGTCGTGGAGAGGAGAGGATGGAGGCAACACTCTGGCATCTTGGAGGAAAGAGAAAGATCAGAATCCCTTGATTTGAGAAAGGCGAAGAGAATGAAGAAGATGAGAGGAGGCGCCGTTGTACCAAAACTGTAAACCCTAGATTCTGAATGCACTAAACATTAACCCTAACAAAATTTATCAATATTCCTAATGGGCCTTCTCCCAACAGCCTAAGCCCAAGCATTTTCCAGCGTGAACACCCCCCTTTTTCTCTCTAGACCTTATTTCTCTCCTTTCCTTGTCTTGGGCTTGCTCCTTCACAAGCTCATAAGGCCCATCATCATTTTTTTACTCCATTTAGTTGAACTAATACCTTTTTTATCAATATTATTTTCATTCTTTTACAATATAATTCGTTTTCTCTTATTGTTAAAAAATATATTAAATTTTTTGTATAAAATTTTCTTAATAGTTTTCCTTATTATTTATTACATTTAATAACACAAAAGTACATAAATAATAAAACTTTAACTTAAATAATTTTTCTTTTCTTTAAAAAAAACTCTTTATTTACATAATCAATAAAAAACACAAAAAATAATAAATACTTAATTTTCCTTAAGTTAAATTTTATTTGTTTCATTTGTAAATAAATACATACATCTCACAATACTTTTGATTCTCTTTATTTTTATGTTTTGTTACAATTTGTCATGATTTTTACATTGAATTGCGACAGTTCAATTTGGTTGTAATATATACTTGGACATTGTTATTCTGATAAGACTCATCCCCATTTGTAAATAATTTGTACCCCCATCTCCGGATACTGTTTTGTAATAATTTAGACTTTAAATTCCCGCAATTTATCGCTTTCAATATACTGTATAGTAATTAGGGTTTGTATGCAAAGATTCAAAATTAATCGCTAGATGACCTAATACAAGATAAAATGCATGAAAATTAATACACAATTCACACTTGCACCTCTAGGGTAACCTCGCTTGTTGCCTCGGAAAATGCAATCATGTCCCTCGAATACAAGACACTCTAGCAAATGTCCCTTCGATAAACAAAGATCGTAGTCCCTCGATGACCCTCGATGTTGCCTTTGATATAACGATCTCGTCCCTTACAAAATTGCTAGAGCGTATCAATGATTGTATGCGATGACCCGCGCCTGTCCCGTTTAACATCCTAACACAAGGTTGTTCACCAAATACAATGGTGAAACAACACTATTAAAAGGGTTAAAAACATAAGAAATATCTTTGAGTATAATAGGGTAGACAACTCTTAGTTACTTGATCAAAAATCTTGCAAAACATCCTTGCCATTTTCAAACACACTTCACAACACAATTTCAAAACAATTTCAAAACAACTTTCAAAACATTGAAATATCTTTTCAAAAAGACACACACCTTTGTATATATTCTAACAAGAATCATTACAAAGGTTTCCTAGACAAGGCATCTTTTTCAAAGCATTTTCAAAACCACACACACAAAGCACCATTTCAAACAATTGAAAAGCAAAGGCAAGTGATCTAAAACAAGTAACTAAGAGCCCATGGATAACCATGGAGGAAAAGGGTGCTAGCACCTTCCCTTTTCATAATCTACCCCCCAAGAAAACATCTCAAAGGTATTTCCTGTGCTTTTTGACCTTTCCTTTGGATAAAATAAAAAGTCGGTGGCGACTCTTGCTAAACCGAACAAGTGCGAAAACAAACGCAAAACCTCAAGTCAGTTCTCCCACCGTATCACAGAACTGGCGACTCTGCTGGGGAAAATTTCTAAAAGTGGGTTACCTTAGGGTTCTAGATCACCTTTGCATGCTTATCTTGTTTTCCTTGATTGCTTTACTTTTTGGGTTCCTTGTTTGGGTTTATTTTAAATCCTACACCCGGATTTGGGGACACATTTTAGGTAAGTAGCAATAAATTGTGAGGGAACTGTGCGGGGTATACCGACATGGTTGAAGTAGTAGCTACGTTAGTGTGACATATTTGTGGGTACCAGTAGCCTTTGAGTTAATAAAAGAGAATATGGGGCCGCTGAGTGATGTCATGAAGCATTAACGAACTCTTAGAACCTTACTTGACCATCTTGGCCTTTTTAGGGGTAGTGAGATGACCGACTTTGGTGCAGTCCGAAGCTGGTAGATACTCGATGCTACACTCATTGGGGGTTGTTTTCTTGGAATATTTTGGTCGCCAGTTAAGTGGCTAAACCAAAATAATGAACACAGAAAATAATCCAATGATATTGAGCTCCTTAGAACCCGGTTTCTATTTTAGGACAGGTTGAGCCAATTAACTTCAAGAGGGTACTTACCTATAAACCCCATGCAAGCCTAAACCTAAGGACTTGTCTGCTTTGTGTGAATATGATTGCCTGTATATACACTTACTTACTTTTGCATACATGTACATAACATCATAACATCATACCATAGCATTTTCAATGACCATTTCAAGGATCTCGAGGGTCTTTTGATGCAGGGTCACGTTGAACCAGACATCTACCAAAGGGCAAGAGGATTTTTCTCTAAACAAACACCGTCAAAGATCAAGTGCAACAACTTGAATCAGGGGCTATGACCCACTTGACATGGTGAGCTTGATTCTCGTGGAAAGACGCCCACCGATACAAGGATCTCCAATCAAAGATGTTGACCGAAGTTCAACCCCTAACATTTTCTTGTGTTTACCCCGAGAGATCCTTGAAAACATGCATCCACATATCATGCATTGTATCATAACAGGTTTTCCTTTTTAGGTTTCCTTATTCTCCTACTGTTTATTTCAGTAGAGATGGCTCTAGAAAGGACTGTCGAAGATATCCAGGCTCAAAATGCTCAACTTCAAGAAATGTTCTTAAATCTGTCCCAGGGACAAGAAGAAGTGAAAGCTCTCCTCAAAAGGGGCATAGTCCTAGTAAATCCAGGCGGCGTCAGGAATGATCAGTTGGAAGAACTACATATTGAGATGGCAACAATGAAGATCTAGATGATGGGACAACTGGTGGGCCATATGGCTCTCATTCAAGACCTGGATCAAAGACAAGAAGAGCTCAGGGTCCTCGTCCACAAACTGCTTCAAGATAACCAAGTGGGGCAAACAACTAGGGTTGAAGATCAAGCCATAATTCAACCTACTTTGAGACAAGAAGACAAGGGAAAATCTCCTCAACTTGCTTCAGGGTCACAAGCCCAACAACAACCTCGCCAGCGTCAACGGGGTAATCGGTGTAAGCAAAATACGTCTGGAAGACAGTTCACTGAGACCGACATACCACCATCTCTAATACTAGAACGCTTGTTGGAGGTCAATCTGACTGCTTTAAAGGATCCTATTCGGAAGCCCAATACCCCTGCTCCTAGCTATCACCCCGATGCATTTTGTGTATACCACTCCTATAGTCCTGGACATGACACCGACGACTGTTGGGCTTTGAAAAAAAAATTCAAGATTTGATTGACAATGGAGTGTTGAAATTCATGCCGGATGGCGAGATGAAAATCTTCCGCTGAGGGTTCTCCACCTGAAATGACAAGTTCGAACTAAGTGACTTTTGTTTCATTTGAATTTTCAAGTTGTAATTTCTTTTGTTATTCAAACAATTATCTATTGATGTCAAACTCTGCTTCATTAATGCATTGCATATGTTTGTCTTGAATTCATCCATTCGTTTTCACTATTCTTGAATTATGCTTCCTACTTTCTCTATGATATTTAACTCTTGATAAAAGTTACAAGCCTTTAGAGGGAGGATGACGAAACAATACCATAATCTCATACAGTATGCTTTTTGATAGACCTTGTTGACGATGTACAGGCGTTTATTTCAAATCCTAAACACTGGAGTTATAAGGAAGATAATCCCTAGTCAACCCTTTCGAGCCAAAGAAGTAGAAGTTTTCTGTTTTAAACACAAATTGAAACCTTTAAACCTGGGGCAGGGTAGTCTCTCAATTAATTCAAAAAAAAAAGCGCATTGAATTCGCAAACTCTCAGTTCGTAATACAACGAATGACATCAAAAAACATTCCTTTGGAACTAAAAGGCAAGTGATGGTTCCTTATCTCATTAGGCAGTCATTATCTCTCAAAGAGAAAAAGCCCACTGAGCCAAAACCTATGAAGGAGGCTTAAGAAAGATGGGGCACCCCGCTGACTGTAATCTCGAAAACAGGAACAGTCAGGCAAAAATTAGGGATAACAAATCAAAAAGAAAGAGGTCATTACAAATCCTCAACAACATGAAAAATGTTGCAAAAAATGATGACTACCTTCCAAAATTCAATTTGTGAGAACCATCACTAAAACGTCATTCCCAACTCGAATAGAGTTCGACGCACAATTAACTGAGTATAGGATTGAAGGACATCACGAAGAGCGGGTGGGTACAAATATACTTTGAGCCTTTATCCTTTGTTTCTTAAACCGTGAACGAAGCCACGTTACAACCCTTCAAAATTCCTAATTGAAGCATGGGTTAGTTCGAAAGCATACTGTTACAAAAGGTATCCTGACTCCTGTAAGGCTTTGCCCTAAATCTTGTGTTGAATTTGTCTTATAAAAAGTTTTCTGCTAAAAAACGCATTTTTCAAAACTTCGAGACAAGCATAAACGTTGCATTATTTGAATATCGTTGTTTGCACATGGTTATTTATTTGACAGCGAAGAAATTCATACAGTGAATGTTCGGAGGAACCAAAGCTCTCTCAGTGAGTAAAATCACTTCAAGTGGGATGACACTCCTGTTGCAAAAATCTCCCATCAACAAAAGGGGATTTGATATGGTATTGTCTGGTAAACCCGGGGCAGTCCAGTCAAGATTTCAACAAATATTTCAAAGTCCAGTGAACCTGGGGCAATCCAGTCAAGATTTCAAGAAATCTCTCAATTGCAGAATAACCTAGGGCAAGTCTCCCTCACCATCACTTGGGGCATTTAAACTTCAATCTCATCAAAGGGTTACGAACAGTCCAAGTTTCCTGGCAGTGCCACAAACATCTGATACTAGGGGAAGTGACGAATCTCTCTGAAACCTTTCTGAAAAGTAATTCAAGCATCCTCGAGAAGTTCATCACCTCTCTAGCAGACCAGCAGTCATGGGTTTATTTCCCCAACATTTGTCAAGGATTTATTCTCCAAAACAAATTACATTTCAAATTGATCGGTCGTCATCAAAAATTCCTTCATCACCTGTTGGAATCCACGGTTGTTAAAAATTTCCTTCATCACCTGTTGGAAGTTACGGTCGTCATCAAAAATGTCCTTCATCACCTGTTGGAAGTTACGGTCGTCATCAAAAATTCCTTCATCACCTGTTGGAATCCACGGTCGTTAAAAATTTCCTTCATAACCTGTTGGAAGTTACGGTTGTCATCAAAAATTTCCTTCATCACCTGTTGGAAGTTACGGTCGTCATAAAAAATTTCCTTCATCACCTGTTGGAAGTTACGGTCGTCATCAAAAATTTCCTTCATCACCTGTTGGAAGTTACGGTCATCATAAAAAATTCCTTCATCACCTGTTGGAAGTTACGGTCGTCATCAAAAATTTCCTTCATCACCTGTTGGAAGTTACGGTCATCATAAAAAATTCCTTCATCACCTGTTGGAAGTTACGGTCGTCATCAAAAATTTCCTTCATCACCTGTTGGAAGTTACGGTCGTCATCAAAAATTTCCTTCATCACCTATTGGAAGTTACGGTCGTCATCAAAAATTCCTTCATCACCTGTTGGAATCCACGGTCGTTAAAATTCCTTCATCACCTGTTGGAATCCACGGTCGTTAAAAATTTCCTTCATCACCTATTGGAAGTTACGGTCGTCCTCAAAAATTTTATTCATCACCTGTTGGAAGTTTTGATCGTCATCAAAAATTCCTTCATCACCTGTTAGAATCCACGGTCGTTAAAAATTTCCTTCATCACCTGTTGGAAGTTACGGCCGTCATCAAAAATTTCCTTCATCACCTGTTGGAAGTTACGGTCGTCATCAAAAATTCCTTCATCACCTGTTGGAATTCACGGTCGTTAAAAATTTCCTTCATGACCTGTTGGAAGTTACGGTCGTCATCAAAGATTCATTCATCACCTGTTGGAAGTTACAGCCACCAACAGAATAATGGACAACTGAAGCTCCTAAAAATTTGTTTCTCTCAAATAATGAAGATTCTCATCCTTAAGACCTCAGAAGATTGGTATACTCCCAAGCTCCTGATACCATTAACAGAATGAAGATTCTCATCCTTAAAACCCCAGTAGGTTGGCATACACCCAACCTTCTGACCCAAGCTCCTGATATTCCCGACAGAATGAAGATTCTCATTCTCAAAGTGATATAACATCTGAATTTCTGATATTCCCAACAGAATGAAGATTCTCATTCTTAAAGTGGCATACAACCTAAACCTGAACTTCTTCCAGACATGAATAAGCTTTTCCCAGAGTCCTGAGTTTTTACTCTCCAACAGGATAGCTACTTTTCAACAGTATGGCTATTCCCCACAGAATTCGTATTTCCCAAGCAGAATGAAGACTCTCATTCTCAATTCCTCACAGAGTTTTTCAGATATTCCCCGACGAAGATCTCCTCAAAGCAGGAATCCCCAGTAGATTGGCGTACAACCCAAACTCCTGATTTCCCCAACAGTGGTCCCATGACTTCTCATTTTCAACGATCAAAGGATTTTCAATCCCTGGCGGAAGTCAAGGGTTTATTTTCCCCGACAGCGGTCAAAGATTTCATTATCTCCAGTTATCAAGGATTTATTTTCCTCAGCAAGACAGCTACTCAGCTTACATGTACATCCATTACATTCATATATCATAAACATTGATGAAATACAGTTCATTGCATCCTACATATCATGCAACATAACTTTATGTTTTAGCTAACATTTTATCCTTTTCAGGATAAGATTAAAAGGCTATCGTTAACAATTATTCAGATACAGTCTCAGATATACTCCAGACACGGAAGTCATTTTGTCACTTATTCAGATCCCAGTTATAGTCTCAGATATACTCCAGACACGAAAGTCATTCTGCTACTCATACATATCTCAACTCCAGTTACAGTCTCAGATATACTCCAGACACGGAAGTCATTCTGTTACTTATTCAGATCCCAGTTATAGTCTCAGATATACTCCAGACACGAAAGTCATTCTGCTACTCATACAGACCTCAACTTTTGAAAACAGTTTACGGATGCATCCCAACATGGATGCTAATTGTTGTACCCCAAAATTTGCCCTCGCATTTTTCTCAAGAAATCTCAGCTTCAGGCGTTTCCTGATTTTTCAAACTGGCTCAAGAATCGGACAAACGGACTTTTCTTGACAGTCAAGCAAAATTAGGGTTTTTATTGATTTTTTAGGGCTCTGGATTGTTTTGCACAATTGGCTTAGGGTTGTGGTTGATTCTGGCGCATTTTGATCAGGCGAACGTTATTTGGCATTTAATCAGGAATTAAGGTTTTATGGGCATATTCTCAGAAAGGTTAAAATTCCACAGTACTTTGCAAGTTACTCCGAGGTTTAGGTTGAATTCGCATTGTTTTGACTTAATTAGTAAAAGAGGCAGTTGGGTTGAATTCATGTTGTTCTGTTTGAGCCAGTCAAAAGAAATATGCAGTTTGGAATTACAGTACTTGGCAAAGAATCAGTGAAAAAAGGAATGCGCTTGATCAGTTTATTTTGGTTAACTGCTGCTTTGCTTTGGATATTGGAAAGGACAGGTTTAATTGATCAACGTGCTAAAGTATTGTTTATTTAAATGATTTATTATTCTAAATTAAGTAATTGAAATTTATTTTTTCAATTATTTTAATTCAAAGAGTTTTAAATAAATAAATAAACAATAAAGAAAGATAATTAGAATTAGTTGGATAATAAAGATTTTTATTGATATTTGAATTATTTGTACAAATATTGTTTATAATTTAAATTACAAACAATAGTTTACATTAATTTAAATATTAAATAAAAAGAAAGCTATCCTATTTATTTCTAATTCTTCATTCTTCACTTCGCTCCGGTGCTCCATTTTTCATCTGCAAAAGAAAAGAGAGAAAAGTCAAAAAGCAGTTAAATTGAAAAAAAAACAGATAAAATTTACAATCATCATTAAGGGTCACTGATTGGGATCAGTTAACCCTCTCTGCAAATCACGGGATTTCTCCCGGTTCACAAAGAGGGAAGAATTTTATCATGAATGCAAAATGTCAAAATGCATAATTTTAAAATATCAAACTGCATGGTTCAGAAGCAAGTTCAAACTAAACTGAAAATCCAATTCCAACTTTCTATCAAAGATCAAAAAGTGCAATTTACTGTCAAAGTACAAAGTCCACTCAAGGCTGTCAATAAAAAGATTTGACAAAGATATGAAAAGTTCACAAAGTGTAGCAAGCTGTCAAAGAAAGATAAAGATGCAGAGGAAATCTTATATGCAAGCAAGTTCTCTTTTATCATCATTTCCCATCAGATAGCCCTTTCAGAAAAAATAGTACAGAAAAGAATCATATTATAATATCCAACTGTACAAAGAGAAAGAAAGAAGAGAGATAGAGGCAGGTTTTCAGGCTTAGGCAGGATAGGCAGGATAGATAAGAAGAAAAGATATACAAAAGAAAGAACAACACAGTTCAGAGGATAGAAGAAAAAATATACAAAACTGCTAAGCAAGCACCAAACTGCTAAGCAAGCATAACTTGCTACCAAGTCCTAACCAGAACCTGTATTAGCTAAGCATTCAACCTGCCCAGTTCAAATCTGAATAACCATAACGCATAACCTGCAGTGGCTAGAACCTGCATGATCCAAGCCTAAACAGAACCTGTACCTTTAAGCCTTAAGAACCTGATAAGCTCAAAGCCAGAAGAGATACAAAAATCCCCCAGCATAACTTGCCAAGGCCTCAAAGATATCACCCTGCATAGGCAAACTATACCACATACTGAAGCAAACCAGCAGAGCCTGTACCTGTCTCAAAAAACCAAAAGCCTCATCCAGGCCAAAAACCAGTACAAACTCCCACAAACATCTTACCTGTTAAAACACTTCCAAACACATAACCATACAAAACCTGCAAATGGCCTAAAGACTCATTACCAGCTATAACCATAAACCAAGCATCATACCTGTCAAAAAGCCTCGAAGACCCAACCTGTCCAGTTTAAAACCTTAAACCATTCAATCCAAACATCAAGGCCCTCAGAGGAAATGCTCATCATTGGGCAATAAATAACACATTCAAAGGCAAAATGGGCGATAGAGAAGAGGAAAGAAGTGAACTCAGAAACCCTTCACCATAAACAAATATTCAGAAACACATTTTCAACATATATCAAGCAAGCGTTTAAAGCAACCAGCAGTTCAAAGGCAAAGAGAAGAGATAAAGAAGTGAATCTTTTCAAGAGGGTTTTTCAGGTCAAATCATCATGAAACCCAATAAGCAGGCAAAGTAGGTAAAGAGATACAAAGATACCAGGGTCTCAAAGCAAGCTAGCGTCTTCACAATCGCGTCCTCCCCTTCGCCAGCAAGCCTCCATAACATCCTTCGTTCCTCCTCCACAAAAGGTAGTTTTCGTTACTCCTCATTCTTTCCCTTTTTTCTCAGCAATAATCATACCAAAAAACAAAGTCAGAATCATACCCAAATCACAACATGCAACAAAAATCGTAAAAAGAAACTAATATACCACAAGAAACGGACCCGTACCTCTACGCCATTTCCTTGAAACTCAGCGAAGGAGAAGAGGGATGCTGATGGCTGGGCAAAGGGAAGAATAGATATCCATCACTCAGAGAAGAACGAACGGAGAAGACAACGAACCCCATGAATGCGCCGCTCACAAACCCTAACGCTTTCGTCTCAACTGAACAAACAAATCTCAAACCCTAAAAATCATTTCAAGCAATGGGCCTGACCCGTTCTTAATTTTCTCTGAAGCCCACTAAAATGCTTCTTTCTTTTTAACAAAACATTAATATTAATTCTTCTTATTTCTTTCCCTTTTCTTTACAAAATCATACTACATAAAAAAGACATTTTTAATATATATTGAAATATTAAACACCTACATAATTAAGATACATTTTTGTCATATATTAAAAATTGAAAATACTTTCTTTTTTTATTTATTTATTCTTTTAATTAAAATGTTGGTACATAAGTAATAAAGATGCATTTTTTTATTATCATATAATTGAAAATACTTTTTTTTCACTTTGTCTCTTGATATTTATTTGAATATACCTTTTTATAATAAATAAAGATACATTTGTACATAATAGATAAATACTTTTTTTTTTATTAAACTCTTAAACATTTAATACTTTTTTTGTATATAATAAACAATGGTACATTTTTATACATACTATAATTTAATTAAAACCTGAACATACAATTAAAACATTTTCTTTTGTACATATTAAAAGAAATACAAAATCAATAATTAAATAAACGCTTAATTATTCTTTAGGTTAAATAAATACCCTAAGTACGCATTAAATTCACATTCCGCACCTGTAAATAATCTCATACTCATATATATGTACACTTACACAAATACATTCACATTGCCCTATACACATTTGTTTATCTTATATTTGTATATTCGATATTTACATTTTATCGCAAATTCGATTTGGTTGTAACTTATTGGATACTATAAGTCTCATCCCCTTTTGTACATTTATACCCCCACTCCCGGATACTATTTTGTAATAACGTAGATTTTACATTTTCGCAATTTACAGTTTTCCAATTATACCATGGTTAGACCTAGGGTTTGCATGTACATAAAATCAAACGCTAGATAACCTAATACAAGACAAATACATGAAATCAATACACAATCACACTTGCACCCTCTAGGGTAATCCCACATGTTGCCTTCCAAAATGGGCCATGCTTGCACGTCGAGTTTCTTTGGCAAAACAAAATCAAATGATCATAAGTCTCTCAAAATGTTGCCTAAACGGAATGATCATAGTCCCTTCGAAGCAAATTGCCAAAGACACTTGGCACCATTGCATTCATGGTCCATACGACGACCCGCGCCCGTCCCGAATAAACTTCCTAAACGCAAGATTGTCCACCAATTTCAATGGTGGAACAAAATTGTTAAAAGGGGTTAAAACATAACAAAAACCTTTGAGTACAATAGGGTAGACAAAACTCTTAGTTACTTGAGATCGACTTGCAAAAACACTTGCCTTCTTTTCAAAAACCACTATCCACAACACTTTCAAACAAACTCTTAAAACATTTTGAAACATCTCTTCGAAAAGATACACGCCTTTGTAAAATATTCGAGTAAAGAATTGTTACAAGGTTAGCCTAAAACAAGGCATCTTCTTCCAAAACATTTTCAAAAGCACTCACACACACACCATTTTCAAGCAATCGAAAATCAAGGCAAGTGATCTAAAAAACCAAGTAACTAAGAGCCCATGGATAACCATGGATGAAAAGGGTGCTAATACCTTCCCTTTTCATAATCTACCCCCCGAACCCACGAAATATCTCAAAAGGTTTTTGCTGTGATTTTTTAACCTTTCCTTTAGGATAAAATAAAAAGTCGGTGGCGACTCTTGCTCAACCGCACAAGTGCGAATACGAACGCAAAACCATAGTCAGTTCTCCCACCGTATCACAGAACTGGCGACTCTGCTGGGGATATGGATTTTAAAGTGGGGTTACCTTAGGGTTTATATCACCTTTACTTTCATGATTTGATTGACTTGATTGCTTTATCTTTTGGGTTTGTTGTAAATCCTACGCCCGGATTTGGGGCACCTTCTTAGGTAAATAGCAAAAAACTGTGAGGGAACTGTGCGGGGTATACCGACATGGTTGAAGCAGTAAGCTATGTTGGTGTGACATATTTGTGAGTACCGGTAACCCTTGAGTAGTCAAGGAGAGTACGGGGCCGCTGTGTGATGTCGTGAAGCACTAACGAACTCTTAGAACCTTAATTGACCATCTTAGCCTTTTTAGGGGTAGTGAGATGACCGACTTTGGTGCAGTCCGAAGTTGGTAGATACTCGATACTACACTCTTTTGAGGATTGTTTTCTTGGAATATTTTGGTCGCCAGTAAGTGGCTAAACCGAAACAATGAACACAGAAAACAATCCAATGATATTGAGCTCCTTAGAACCCGGTTTCTATTTTAGGACAGGATGAGCCAACTAACTTCAAGAGGGTAGTACCTGAACCTCATGCAAGCCTAAACCTAAGGACTTGTTTTGCTTTGTGTGAATATGTTTGCCTGTATATACACTCACTTGCTTTTCGCATACATGTACATAACATCATGATATCATACCATAGCATTTTCAATAACCATTTCAAGGATCTCGAGGGTTCTTTTGACGCAGGGTTACGTTGAACCAGACGTCTATCAAGGGGCAAGGGGTTTCTCCTCTAACCAATGCCAACCAAGGTTCAAGTGCAACAACTTGAATCAGTGGCTATGACCCACTCGACATGGTGAGCTTGATTCTCGTGGAAAGACATCCACCAATACAAAGTTCTCCAAACAAAGATCAAATACAACAACTTGAATCAGTGGCTATGACCCACTCGACATGGTGAGCTTGATTCTCGTGGAAGGACGTCCACCGGTGCAGAGATCTCCGATCCAAGAGAAAAGTTCAACCTCTAACATTTTCTTGTGTTTACCCCAAGAGATCCTTGAAAGCATGCATCCACATATCATGCATTGCATTTTGACAGCCTTTCCTTTTTCAGGTTTCCTTACTCTCCTGCTGTTTATTTCAGCAAGAGATGGCTCTAGAAAGGTCTGTCAAAGACATCCAAGACCAGACTGCTCAACTGCAGGAGATGTTCCTGAACTTGTCTCTGGGGCAAGAAGAGATGAAAGCTCTCCTCACCAAGGGCTCGGAGAATTCCAACAATGCCAGGAGTGATCAGCTTGCGGAGCTGCAGTTTGATCTGACAACACTGAGGACTCAAGTGATGGGACAGTTGGTGGGCCAGATGGCTCTCATCCAAGACCTATCCCAAAGACAAGAGGAACTCAGAGTTCTTGTCCGCCAACTGCTTCCAAACAACCAACTGGGGCAAACATCTGAGGTCGAAGAGCAAGTCACCGCTCAGCCTCCATCAACTCAAGAAGACAAGGGGAAAGCTCCTTTGCTTGCTTCAGGGTCACAAACCCATCCACAACCTCGCCAGCATCAACGGGGTAATCGGCGTAAGCAAGAAAAGTCGGGAAGACAGTTTACGGAGACTGAAATACCATCATTTTTCATACTGAAGCGTCTGATGGAGGTCAATTTGCTTACCTTGAAGGACCCTCCTCAGAAGCCCAATATCTCCTCTCCTCACTATAATCCCGACGCATTCTGTGTTTACCACTCCTACAGCCCGGGACACGACACCAACGACTGTTGGGCCTTGAAGAACAAGATTCAAGATCTCATTGACATTGGGGTGCTGGAATTCATGCCAGACGGCGAGATGAAAATCTTCCGTTAAAGGGTCCTCCACTTGAAGTGAAGAAGCTCGAGCTGAAAGACTTTTGCTTCTTTTGAATTTTCAAAGTTGTAATTTCTTTTGCTGTCAAACAATTATTTGTTGATGTTAAACTCTGTTTTCACTAATGCATTGCATATGTTTGTCTTGAATTCATCCATTCGTTTCACTACTCTTATGCTTTTCTTTATGATATTCGACTCTTGATAAAAAGCTGTAAGCCTTTAGAGGGAGGATGACGAAACAATACCGTGATCTTATACAGTATACTTTTGAATAGACCTTGCTGATGATGTACAGGCATTTCTTTCAATTCCCAAACACTGGAGTTATAAGGAAGTTAATCCCTAGTCAACCCCTTCGAGCCAAAGAAGTAGGAGTTTTCTGTTCTAAACAATCAAAACCCTTGATATAAACCTGGGGCAGGGTAGTCTCTCAGTTAATTCAAAAGAAAATGCGCATTGAAGTCGCAAACTCTCAGTTCGTAATACAACGAACGACGTCAAAAAAAAAAAGCATTCCTTTGGAATCAAAAAACAAGGGTGGTTCCCTATCACATAGACAGTCAATCTCTCAAAAGAGAAAAGCCCGCCGAGCCAAAACCTATAAAGGAGGCTTAAGAAAGCTGGGGCATCCCGCTGACAATAATCCCGAAAAACGGTAACAGTCAGGAAAAAGTTAGGGATAACAAATCAAAATCAAAATAGTGAGGTCATTACAAAATCCTCATCAACATGAAAAATGTTGAAAAAGAAAAGAAGGAGATGACGACTGTCTCCCCAAATTCAACTGGTGAACCATCGCCCAAAAGTCATTCCAAACTCAAAACAGAGTGTGACGCACAATTAACTGAGCTTAGGTTGAAGAACATCACGAAGAGCGGGTGGGTACAAATATACTTTGAGCCTTTATCCTTTGTTTCTTAAACCGTGAACCAGGCCACGTTACAACCCATCAAAAGTCCTAATTGAAGCATGGGTTAGTTCGAAAGCATACTGTTACAAAAGGTATCCTGACTCCTGTAGGGCTTTGCTCTAAATCTTGTGTTGATCTGTCTTGTGAAAAGTTTTCTGCTAAAAAATGCATTTTTCAAAACTTCGAGACAAATATAAACTTTGCATTATTCGAATATCACTGTCTGCATTTGACCCTTTTGTTTGACAGCGAAGAAATTCATACAGCGAATGTTCGGAGGAACGAAAACTCTCTCAGTAGGTCAAAATCATTTCAAGGGGATGACACTTCCATCAACAAGGGGCATGACATATCACAATTCAATTAACCTGGGGCCGTCCAGTCAAGGTCCAACAGATCTCTCAAAGTTCAGTTAACCTGGGGCAGTCCAGTCAAGATTTCAAGAAATATCTCAATGTGCAGGGTAATCTGATTCAAGACTCCTTCACCACCACTTGGGGCATTCGAATGTCAAAAGTGTTCAACAAGTCAAATACAACAATTCCAGATTCGACTCCTGTATCCAGCCAGGGCATGTCTGTTGACCACATTTCCAGACTCGATTCCTGTATCTAGCCAGGGCACGTCTGAAGAGTTTGAAGATTCGATTCCTGTATCCAGCCAGGGCATATCTATCAACTATTACAATTCCAGATTCGACTCTTGTATCTAGCCAGGGCATATCTGTTGACCACCTTTCCTGACTCAATTCCTGTATCTAGCCAGGGCATGTCTGAAGAGTTTGAAGATTCGATTCCTGTATCCAGCCAGGGCATATCTGTCAACTATCACCTTTCTAGATTCGATTCCTGTATCCAGCCAGGACATGTCTGAAGAATTCCAGATCAACACCTGTAACAACCCAGGAAAACATCTGTGAACGACCGATTGTAGACCAACACCTGTAATAAGCCAGGAATTTATCTACATCACCACTTGGGGCATTCGAATGTCAAAAGTGTTCAAAACCGATGTAGTTTTACGCAAGCTCATCATTAGGAAACCCTACACCGGTTCCTCTTCAAGACGTCTGAAAACAGTTTATGGATTCTTCCCAACAACGGATGTTAATCTATCAACTTGTTCAGATGCAACCTTTGAAATTAGTTTACGGACGCTTCCCAACAACGGACGCGGCTCTATTGCTGATTCAATCTCAAGATTTTTGAAAACAGTTCACGGGTTCTCCAAGTAAACAAATGTTAACCTATCACTTGTTCAGATTCTTCTTCAAGACTTCTGAAAACAGTTTATGGATTCTTCCCAAGTAACGGATGTTAATCTATCAACTTGTTCAGATGCAACCTTTGAAATTAATTTACGGACGCTTCCCAACAACGGATGCGGCTCTATTGCTTATTCAATCTCAAGATTTCTGAAAACAGTTCACGGGTTCTCCAAGTAAACGGATGTTAACCTATCACTTGTTCAGATTCTTCTTCGAGACTTCTGAAAACAATTTATGGATTCTTCCCAAGTAACGGATGTTAATCTATCAACTTGTTCAGATGCAACCTTTGAAAACAATTTACGGACGCTTCCCAACAACGGATGCGGCTCTATTGCTTATTCAATCTCAAGATTTCTGAAAACAGTTCACGGGTTCTCCAAGTAAACGGATGTTAACCTATCACTTGTTCAGATTCTTCTTCGAGACTTCTGAAAACAGTTTATGGATTCTTCCCAAGTAACGGATGTTAATCTATCAACTTGTTCAGATGCAACCTTTGAAAACAATTTACGGACGCTTCCCAACAACGGATGCGGCTCTATTGCTTATTCAATCTCAAGATTTCTGAAAACAGTTCACAGGTGCTCCAAGTAACGGAGGTTAACCTATCGCTTGCTCAGATTCTTCCAGAGGCTAACTCCACTCAGAGTCAAGTTTCATTATCCCCAGTGAAGCTAAAACTTCAAATTATCATTATCCCCAGCAGAGCCAGACCATTGAACCTTCTCCCCACAGAGTTTTAGAGAGGGCAAATCTTGAGTTCCCCAGTGAAGTCGCCAGAGTTACTTCCCACCAAGCTGAAGATTCTCAATTTGGCCTCCCCAGCATGAGTCTACTAATTTGGAATTCCCCAGTAGAGGTCATCAGGAATGCTCTTCCCCAGCAGCAGCCAAGGATTTATTTTCCCAGGCAGCAATCAAGATGCTTTCATCTTCAGCCATCTCGGATTCATTTATCTTCAGCAAGATAGCTCATCAGCTTACATGCGCATTCATCACATTCATGTCATAAACATTGATGTCACATACGTTGCATCATGCATCATAACATTGCATACAACTAACCCTTTACCTTTTCAGGTAAGAGCAGTCGACAGACACAGATCATCTCCCAAGATTCATCCAGAAATAGTTCAGATGTGACCCGGACACGGCGACATTCTGATACTTATTCCAGATTCATTCAGACGCATCATCAGGAAACCCTACACTGGTTCCTCTTCAACTTCAAGACTTCTGAAAAACAATTTACGGATTCTTCCCTACAACGGATGTCAATCTACCAACTTGTTCAGACTCTTCTCAAAACAGTTTACAGATTCTTCCCTACAACGGATGTCAATCTACCAACTGGTTCAGACTCTTCTCAACTTTTGAAAACAGTTTACGGACGCTTCCCAACAACGGACGTTGCTCTATTGCTTATTCAATCCCAACTCCTGAAAATAGTTTACGGATTCTCCAGACATGGACGTCAATCTGTTGCTTGTTCGGACCCCTAATTCAGAGATGTTCCGAAACATGGATGCCCTTCTGATACTTTTCCACTCGCCATTGACATACAGTTCAACATGTCCAGATGGCATCTATAAGCCCATCCTCCTACCAGCAGTCACCGGATGGCATCTTTAAGCCCATTCTCAGATGGCATCTTTAAGCCCATTCACCTCTACCATCATATCGCCGAGTGCAAATTTTCTGGGCACTTTAGTGTCCAATCTTCTTTTACCTTCAAGTCACGAAAGGCAAAATTGCCAATCTAACTCTTCAGGTCCAAGAAGATTGAACAGGGGCAACTGTTGTACCCCAAAATTTGCCCTCGCATTTTTCTCAAGAAATCTCAGCTTCAGGCGTTTCCTGATTTTTCAAACTGGCTCAAGAATCGGACAAACGGACTTTTCTTGACAGTCAAGAAAAATTAGGGTTTTTATTGATTTTTTAGGGCTCTGGATTGTTTCGCACAATTGGCTTAGGGTTGTGGTTGATTCTGGCGCATTTTGATCAGGCGAACGTTATTTGGCATTTAATCAGGAATTAAGGTTTTATGGGCATATTCTCAGAAAGGTTAAAATTCCACAGTACTTTGCAAGTTACTCCGAGGTTTAGGTTGAATTCGCATTGTTTTGACTTAATTAGTAAAAGAGGCAGTTGGGTTGAATTCATGTTGTTCTGTTTGAGCCAGTCAAAAGAAATATGCAGTTTGGAATTACAGTACTTGGCAAAGAATCAGTGAAAAAAGGAATGCGCTTGATCAGTTTATTTTGGTTAACTGCTGCTTTGCTTTGGATATTGGAAAGGACAGGTTTAATTGATCAACGTGCTAAAGTATTGTTTATTTAAATTATTTATTATTCTAAATTAAGTAATTGAAATTTATTTTTTCAATTATTTTAATTCAAAGAGTTTTAAATAAATAAATAAACAATAAAGAAAGAGAATTAGAATTAGTTGGATAATAAAGATTTTTATTGATATTTGAATTATTTGTACAAATATTGTTTATAATTTAAATTACAAACAATAGTTTACATTAATTTAAATATTAAATAAAAAGAAAGCTATCCTATTTATTTCTAATTCTTCATTCTTCACTTCGCTCCGGTGCTCCATTTTTCATCTGCAAAAGAAAAGAGAGAAAAGTCAAAAAGCAGTTAAATTGAAAAAAAAACAGATAAAATTTACAATCATCATTAAGGGCCACTGATTGGGATCAGTTAACCCTCTCTGCAAATCACGGGATTTCTCCCGGTTCACAAAGAGGGAAGAATTTTATCATGAATGCAAAATGTCAAAATGCATAATTTTAAAATATCAAACTGCATGGTTCAGAAGCAAGTTCAAACTAAACTGAAAATCCAATTCCAACTTTCTATCAAAGATCAAAAAGTGCAATTTACTGTCAAAGTACAAAGTCCACTCAAGGCTGTCAATAAAAAGATTTGACAAAGATATGAAAAGTTCACAAAGTGTAGCAAGCTGTCAAAGAAAGATAAAGATGCAGAGGAAATCTTATATGCAAGCAAGTTCTCTTTTATCATCATTTCCCATCAGATAGCCCTTTCAGAAAAAATAGTACAGAAAAGAATCATATTATAATATCCAACTGTACAAAGAGAAAGAAAGAAGAGAGATAGAGGCAGGTTTTCAGGCTTAGGCAGGATAGGCAGGATAGATAAGAAGAAAAGATATACAAAAGAAAGAACAACACAGTTCAGAGGATAGAAGAAAAAATATACAAAACTGCTAAGCAAGCACCAAACTGCTAAGCAAGCATAACTTGCTACCAAGTCCTAACCAGAACCTGTATTAGCTAAGCATTCAACCTGCCCAGTTCAAATCTGAATAACCATAACGCATAACCTGCAGTGGCTAGAACCTGCATGATCCAAGCCTAAACAGAACCTGTACCTTTAAGCCTTAAGAACCTGATAAGCTCAAAGCCAGAAGAGATACAAAAATCCCCCAGCATAACTTGCCAAGGCCTCAAAGATATCACCCTGCATAGGCAAACTATACCACATACTGAAGCAAACCAGCAGAGCCTGTACCTGTCTCAAAAAACCAAAAGCCTCATCCAGGCCAAAAACCAGTACAAACTCCCACAAACATCTTACCTGTTAAAACACTTCCAAACACATAACCATACAAAACCTGCAAATGGCCTAAAGACTCATTACCAGCTATAACCATAAACCAAGCATCATACCTGTCAAAAAGCCTCGAAGACCCAACCTGTCCAGTTTAAAACCTTAAACCATTCAATCCAAACATCAAGGCCCTCAGAGGAAATGCTCATCATTGGGCAATAAATAACACATTCAAAGGCAAAATGGGCGATAGAGAAGAGGAAAGAAGTGAACTCAGAAACCCTTCACCATAAACAAATATTCAGAAACACATTTTCAACATATATCAAGCAAGCGTTTAAAGCAACCAGCAGTTCAAAGGCAAAGAGAAGAGATAAAGAAGTGAATCTTTTCAAGAGGGTTTTTCAGGTCAAATCATCATGAAACCCAATAAGCAGGCAAAGTAGGTAAAGAGATACAAAGATACCAGGGTCTCAAAGCAAGCTAGCGTCTTCACAATCGCATCCTCCCCTTCGCCAGCAAGCCTCCATAACATCCTTCGTTCCTCCTCCACAAAAGGTAGTTTTCGTTACTCCTCATTCTTTCCCTTTTTTCTCAGCAATAATCATACCAAAAAACAAAGTCAGAATCATACCCAAATCACAACATGCAACAAAAATCGTAAAAAGAAACTAATATACCACAAGAAACGGACCCGTACCTCTACGCCATTTCCTTGAAACTCAGCGAAGGAGAAGAGGGATGCTGATGGTTGGGCAAAGGGAAGAATAGATATCCATCACTCAGAGAAGAACGAACGGAGAAGACAACGAACCCCATGAACGCGCCGCTCACAAACCCTAACGCTTTCGTCTCAACTGAACAAACAAATCTCAAACCCTAAAAATCATTTCAAGCAATGGGCCTGACCCGTTCTTAATTTTCTCTGAAGCCCACTAAAATGCTTCTTTCTTTTTAACAAAACATTAATATTAATTCTTCTTATTTCTTTCCCTTTTCTTTACAAAATCATACTACATAAAAAAGACATTTTTAATATATATTGAAATATTAAACACCTACATAATTAAGATACATTTTTGTCATATATTAAAAATTGAAAATACTTTCTTTTTTTATTTATTTATTCTTTTAATTAAAATGTTGGTACATAAGTAATAAAGATGCATTTTTTTTATCATATAATTGAAAATACTTTTTTTTCACTTTGTCTCTTGATATTTATTTGAATATACCTTTTTATAATAAATAAAGATACATTTGTACATAATAGATAAATACATTTTTTTTTATTAAACTCTTAAACATTTAATACTTTTTTTGTATATAATAAACAACAGTACATTTTTATACATACTATAATTTAATTAAAACCTGAACATACAATTAAAATATTTTCTTTTGTACATATTAAAAGAAATACAAAATCAATAATTAAATAAACGCTTAATTATTCTTTAGGTTAAATAAATACCCTAAGTACGCATTAAATTCACATTCCGCACCTGTAAATAATCTCATACTCATATATATGTACACTTACACAAATACATTCACATTGCCCTATACACATTTGTTTATCTTATATTTGTATATTCGATATTTACATTTTATCGCAAATTCGATTTGGTTGTAACTTATTGGATACTATAAGTCTCATCCCCTTTTGTACATTTATACCCCCACTCCCGGATACTATTTTGTAATAACGTAGATTTTACATTTTCGCAATTTACAGTTTTCCAATTATACCATGGTTAGACCTAGGGTTTGCATGTACATAAAATCAAACGCTAGATAACCTAATACAAGACAAATACATGAAATCAATACACAATCACACTTGCACCCTCTAGGGTAATCCCACATGTTGCCTTCCAAAATGGGCCATGCTTGCACGTCGAGTTTCTTTGGCAAAACAAAATCAAATGATCATAAGTCTCTCAAAATGTTGCCTAAACGGAATGATCATAGTCCCTTCGAAGCAAATTGCCAAAGACACTTGGCACCATTGCATTCATGGTCCATACGACGACCCGCGCCCGTCCCGAATAAACTTCCTAAACGCAAGATTGTCCACCAATTTCAATGGTGGAACAAAATTGTTAAAAGGGGTTAAAACATAACAAAAACCTTTGAGTACAATAGGGTAGACAAAACTCTTAGTTACTTGAGATCGACTTGCAAAAACACTTGCCTTCTTTTCAAAAACCACAATTCACAACACTTTCAAACAAACTCTCAAAACATTTTGAAACATCTCTTCGAAAAGATACACGCCTTTGTAAAATATTCGAGTAAAGAATTGTTACAAGATTAGCCTAAAACAAGGCATCTTCTTCCAAAACATTTTCAAAAGCACTCACACACACACACACCATTTTCAAGCAATCGAAAATCAAGGCAAGTGACCTAAAAAACCAAGTAACTAAGAGCCCATGGATAACCATGGATGAAAAGGGTGCTAATACCTTCCCTTTTCATAATCTACCCCCCGAACCCACGAAATATCTCAAAAGGTTTTTGCTGTGCTTTTTTAACCTTTCCTTTAGGATAAAATAAAAAGTCGGTGGCGACTCTTGCTCAACCGCACAAGTGCGAATGCGAACGCAAAACCATAGTCAGTTCTCCCACCGTATCACACTAATCTATTGTTTATTCAACTTCAAGACTTCTGAAAACAGTTTATGGATTCTCCAAACACGGATGTTAATCTATCGCTTGTTCAGATTCAACTTTTGAAAACAGTTTACGGATGCTTCCCAACATGGATTCTAATCTATTGCCTATTCAACTTCAAGACTTCTGAAAACAGTTTACGGATTCTCCAAACATGGATGTTAATCTATCGCTTGTTCAGACTCAACTTTTGAAAACAGTTTACGGATGCTTCCCAACATGGATGTCAATCTATTGCTTATTCAGACCCCCAGCTCAGAGACGTTCCAAACAAGGATACCTTTCTGATACTCACCCACTCACCTACAACATACAAATCCAACAAACATTCTTGGATGGCATCTTTAAGCCCATCTCCGACAAGATTCTGTCACATTTCCAAATGGCATATTTAAGCCCATTCCCCCAACTATGCTTTGACGAGTGCAAATTTTTGGGCACTCTAGTGTCCAATCATCTTCTACCTTCGAGTCACGAATGGAAAAATTACCAATCTAACTCTTCAGGTTCAAGAAGATTGAACAGGGGCAACTGTTGTACCCCAAAATTTGCCCTCCCTTTTTTTCACAAGAAATTACAACCCAAGGGTTTTTCTCTGATTTTTAAGATCGGCTCGAGAATCGGTCAAACAGACTCTCCTTTATCAATTAATCCAGAATTAGGGTTTCCACTGATTTTGTTGAGATTGGCTCAGGAATTGATCAAGACAGATCCTTCTTTGGCAGTAATCCAGGATTAGGGTTTGCACTCGCATTTCTCAGAAGAAACTGAATCCTCAGAAATTCAGTTGACTGTTACATCATTTTTACGCTTGTTCAAGATTATTGGTTATTTCTCAAAACCTAAATATCTGGGATAAGAACTGAGACTTTTTTTTGAAACTTTGAGGCATTGGTTTGATCATTGGAGTGAAAGGTTTATGGAATGCTCGTTTGTTTAACTGTACAACGCATATGTTAATCGGAATACCAGGCGTATTGTGATTGCAAGGTTGCGAGACGGTAAAGTTTGTTGATTATTTATTTCATCTGGATTAAAGTTATTGGGATACATTTCCAGTTATTTTAATTTAAGAGTCTTAAATAAATTAAATAGACAATACAAGGAAAAGTTGGAAGATATTTGACAAAGACTTTTTTTATTTATTTATTTCAAATGTTGTTACAAACTTTATTCGAATATTGTAAATTTACAATTTATAGTATTTACAATAATATTTGTTTACAATAAATGAAAAAAAATATAATGAATCTAAGCCTAATCTTTTGAGATCTTCTACTTCTACTGCTTCACCTATCATCCAACTGGTACTTACCTGCAAAAGACAGAAGAAAAAGAAATCAGTGCAATTAACTGAAAATAATTTTCAAGCAGATAAATAAATAAAAAATCATCATTAAAGCTTGTTGGCCGGAATCAGAATGCTATTGGATTCATCATGTTTTTACTTGTTCTCTTTGCAAATCACAAGAAGATTTCTCTTCTTGGTTCACAAAGAGAAAAGTAAAAATAATTTGCAAGCATACAATTAATTCAAAATGCAAAGATATAAGGCAGCAAGGCAAAGCAAACTGAAATCCAAACTGCATTAGTCAACCAAGTCAGCATTAGCAAGCATGGCAAGCTAACTACAAATGCAAACTGAATGTCAAACTAAGTTGCAAGGCTGTCAAGGCAGAAAAGCTGTCAAAGAAAGCATACAAGCAACCAAGTACATAAAGCAGAAAGTTGTAAAGCTGTCAAAGAAAGCATACAATGCAGGAAATATGGAAACAAGTACACAATGCAGAGATAAACCAAGTTACAAGCAAGCAGGCTTGTCAATTTCATCATCATTTTCTGGCCCAACAAGCTTTTCAGAATAATATAATACGCAATTTAAAGTGCTTTTATGGAGAGAGAAAGAGAGAACCAGAAAAGGTTTACAATTTTGGCAAAAGCAGGCTATTGTTCAAGTAAATAAGAGAACACAAAAGATATAAAAGAGCAAGACTGTATAGCAGTCCAGCAGAGGAGATATAGAGCAAAAACTGCTAAACCTCCAAAAAATACACAACAGACCAGCAAGCCTGCCTCCAACTGAACCTGCAAAAACTGCAAGCTTAAACTCATCAGCCTGCATACCAAAGTTCAAAAACCTGCATAATCTCCAAAACTCCAAACTTACAAGCCAAATAACCACAAAATAGAATAAAGGCTAAAGCTTGAAAAACTCAAGCAAGCCTGCCTCACAAAACAGCAAGCCTGCCTTCTCAATACAACCAATACTGCAAGTTACAAACTTGCGTCTCAAACACCCAAGCCTGCCTTACAAACACAGCAAACCTGTGAAAACTACATAACCTGCTTACTAAAAGCTAAAATCCAAACAAGTTCAAAACCTGCCTGTACTAAACACTAAAACTGCTTTCAAAACCAAAAAAACTTACAGGCCTGGTTCAAAGGCCACAAACTGCAATTTAGCAAAACTGCAATTTACTCACAAGCCTACAAACCTGTAAACTTACAAATCTGCAAAAAAATGCAGCTCAAGCCACAAGCTGCAAAATCAGTTCACATCATCCTCAACCATAAACTATGAATGTTCAGAAAGAGGAAGACAATAACACCAAGATATAGTAGTTTCAGAAAATGCTTTCATCCTTAACAAGAAGAAGGGAAGAGAAGCAAAGGAGAAAAAGTCTCAGAATATACATTCATCATCAATGGAAATCAAGCTCAGTTCAAAACAAGAAGTTCTCAGAATAGGTTTTCATCATCAAACATTAAGTAATCAACAAAACCAAATCAACAACAAGCAAATCTCAGAAAATCATCATCATTGACAAAACCAAAGAAAGAAAGAGTTTTAGAAGTAAAAGTAACAAGTATTCAGAAATATTCATCATCATCAAACATTCAAAGAGACAAATCTCAGGGTATCTTCATCATCAAATAATCAAGGTCAATAAAGAAAGAGAGAGAATCAACAAAAATCAAACAACAAATAGGTTTTCATAAATATTCATCATCATCAAACATTCAAAAGGAAGTACAGAGATACCGGAAAGGCGAGCTAGCGACTTTTGTCATCATCTTCTCCACCTCCGGCCACCAAGAGCGCCGCCGTTCCAACCCTCCATCCATTCTCCAGAAATGAATCACCAAGGTATTAGTTTCCTTTCCCTCAATTTTTCTACATCTCACGCATGAAGCATCAAAAAAATCAAAACATGCAAACAATAAAACGTACAAGAATCACACAAACGTAAATCTAAAAAAGCGTCTAGAACGAAAAAAGACACCTTTTAAATCACCGCCTTGCACCGTCGTGGAGAGGAGAGGATGGAGGAAACGCTCTGGCATCTTGGAGGAAAGAGAAAGATCAGAAGCCCTTGATTTGAGAAAGGCGAAGAGAATGAAGAAGATGAGAGGAGGCGCCGCTGTACCAAAACTGTAAACCCTAGATTCTGAATGCAGTAAACATTAACCCTAACAAAATTTGTCAATATTCCTAATGGGCCTTCTCCCAACAGCCTAAGCCCAAGCATTTTCCAGCGTGAACACCCCCCTTTTTCTCTCTAGACCTTATTTCTCTCCTTTCCTTGTCTTGGGCCTGCTCCTTCACAAGCTCATAAGGCCCATCATCATTTTTTTACTCCATTTAGTTGAACTAATACCTTTTTTATCAATATTATTTTCATTCTTTTACAATATAATTCTTTTTCTCTTATTGTTAAAAAATATATTAAATTTTTTGTATAAAATTTTCTTAATAGTTTTCCTTATTATTTATTACATTTAATAACACAAAAGTACATAAATAATAAAACTTTAACTTAAATAATTTTTCTTTTCTTTAAAAAAAAACTCTTTATTTACATAATCAATAAAAAACACAAAAAATAATAAATACTTAATTTTCCTTAAGTTAAATTTTATTTGTTTCATTTGTAAATAAATACATACATCTCACAATACTTTTGATTCTCTTTATTTTTATGTTTTGTTACAATTTGTCATGATTTTTACATTGAATTGCGACAGTTCAATTTGGTTGTAATATATACTTGGACATTGTTATTCTGATAAGAATCATCCCCATTTGTAAATAATTTGTACCCCCATCCCCGGGTATTGTTTTGTAATAATTTAGACTTTAAATTCCTGCAATTTATCGCTTTCAATATACTGATAGTAATTAGGGTTTGTATGCGAAGATTCAAAATTAATCGCTAGATGACCTAATACAAGATAAAATGCATGAAAATCAATACACAATTCACACTTGCACCTCTAGGGTAACCTCGCTTGTTGCCTCAAAAAATGCAATCATGTCCCTCGAATACAAGACACTCTAGCAAATGTCCCTTCGATAAACAAAGATCGTAGTCCCTCGATGACCCTCGATGTTGCCTTTGATAAAACGATCTCGTCCCTTACAAAATTGCTAGAGCGTCTCAATGATTGTATGCGATGACCCGCGCCTGTCCCGTTTAACATCCTAACACAAGGTTGTTCACCAAATATAATGGTGAAACAACACTGTTAAAAGGGTTAAAAACATAAGAAAGATCTTTGAGTACAATAGGGTAGACAACTCTTAGTTACTTGATCAAAAATCTTGCAAAACATCCTTGCCATTTTCAAACACACTTCACAACACAATTTCAAAACAATTTCAAAACAACTTTCAAAACATTGAAATATCTTTTCAAAAAGACACACACCTTTGTATATATTCGAACAAGAATCATTACAAAGGTTGCCTAGACAAGGCATCTTTTTCAAAGCATTTGCAAAACCACACACACAAAGCACCATTTCAAATAATTGAAAAGCAAAGGCAAGTGATCTAAAACAAGTAACTAAGAGCCCATGGATAACCATGGAGGAAAAGGGTTCTAGCACCTTCCCTTTTCATAATCTACCCCCCGAACCCAAGAAAACATCTCAAAGGTCTTTCCTGTGCTTTTTGACCTTTCCTTTGGATAAAATAAAAAGTCGGTGGCGACTCTTGCTAAACCGAACAAGTGCGAAAACAAACGCAAAACCTCAAGTCAGTTCTCCCACCGTATCACACTAAGCAAATCTTCATTCTTTAATACATGCACGTTACCAATAGAGGACAACATTCAAACAGTAAGGGGTGAGATTCTTAAATCGTATAATCGAGCGCATGATAAATCATATATTAGAACCAGGCCGTGCAAACATCACCACTTTACAACAACAATCGCAACAGGATATCATCAAAATGCAACAATTAATTCATCAACACAACAACTCAATTGTACAGCTTAGAATGCGACTCAATGTTATGCAAATGCATGTGGTACCATTGGAGCATAACTCCCAACTTAGAAAATCTGCAAATAAATAGAGGCATCAACAAGGCATAAGCCTTCAACTTAATATTTTGCCAATCCAGGGCAACGTGGTGCCAATCCAGGCCAACTTAATAATGCAAATGTATGTGACTTAATGAATGCAATAATCACATACAACACAACAATGTATTCGACAACGTTGGCATAAGCCTACAACTTAATCAACTTATCAATCACAACATATTCAACAACAATAATGTATTTAACAACGTTGGCGTAAGCCTACAACTTAATCAACTTATCAATCACAACATATTCAACAACAACAATATATTCAACAATGTTGACATAAACCTACAACTTAATCAACTTATCAATCACAACATATTCAACAACTACAATATATTCAACAACGTTGGCATAAACCTACAATTTAGTACGTCACAACAACAATATCATATCAGCAATTAGTAATATGACAACAACATAATTTATTCGATAATAACTTATTCACAGCAATAACCAACAACACAATCTCATATATCGGAACCATTCAACTTAATTCGACTTCACCTGCAAATCAACTTGATTCTACATAATTCTAACAAAACAAATCAACTAAAAATACCCACATGTATATATGACTTATTCCGACAATTTCAACTAATTCCGGTTAACCAATTTTTACCGCCCAAATCTACAATTCGGATAATCGGTATTGTTTTATACATATGTTATTACTACTATTTATTTATACTGCTACTAATCAATTTATTCTACTATATTACGCTACCTCTGCTATTTATCTCACTGCCATTATGGGTCTCTGCCAAAACTACTTGTTCGTTATCCACAACTTCTACCGATAACTCTCTGCTAAATTATTATATTTGCCACTAATATACTACTTTGTTAAATTATTTATTACCAACTCTGCAACTAAAACCATCACTATTATTTTAAATTCTACATCTACTACTAACATAATTCTACTAAGTATTAACTCTGCTACTTTATTCTACTGTTCCTCTACATTTACCACTTATTATTATTTCTGCTATTATCCTCTATCACATAAAACAACTTTACAAAAATATGTTAATTCTATTAATGTTCCTTCTGCTATAACATGCTACTGATAAGAATAGTTAATGTGTTCCCAACTGCTTTTTCTATTAATAAACTCTATACTGACACCATATAAAACTTATACAACATAGTGCCACAAAAACAGAACAGAACAAGTGCCCTGCCTAAAGGTGTGCCGCACGGCACACCCTCCCACTCCCTCAAAGTGCCGATCGGCACCTCCCTCCATAAACCAGTTGTCGTTCGGCAACATCCAATCAGCAACAAGCTGCCGTTCGACCGCATTCCAGATGCAGTTTCCCTTCTCCATTTTCTTCTTCTTTCGTCCACTCGGTACTGTTTTAATGGATTTTCTTCTACTGTCTACTATTCCAAATCCAGTCCAGACAAGTATATAATACAGTAATACACTAATTCCTTGAAAATTCTTTAATCACATGAATTATTAATAATGTTTATCACAACAACATAAACCAACACAAATCAACAGACAATTATAATCCCACAATTAATTCCCACATACAAAATATCATATATCCCTTTATAGGATAAGAACCCCACCCTTACCTGGTTGATTTGAAGACAAATCGAAAAGCTCCAACTTAATTTCTGGAAACCAGCCTTAGCAACAACTTCCTTATTCTTCTCCTCTTCTCACAAAACCCTATTTCTTCTTCCTCTTCTTATTTTTGTTTTCTGATAACACTACCTCTTTTTTTCTCCTTATATTTCTAATAAAATACTATTATTATTATATAACCTTTAGTAAACTCAAATGGGCCTAATAAATATACCCCCCTTAGTACTACACAACACCACTAAATAAAGCCCAACATCAATTCTAAACTTATAAATAAAATGATACTTCAACTTAATCCTACCAATTTAATCTGATTAATTAATATTCCAACTTAATAAAAATAATTCCGACTTGACGATAAAATTCAATTAATATATAATATTCAAAATAATATTCAATTAAATAAATAATTAAATATCGGAGTGTTACAGTTCTTTTCTATCCTCCTTCCAAATTCATTCATGTTTTACTCTTGTATGTCTTTGGGAAGATTTTCAGAGTTCAATCATATTTTATTCTTGATTGCTCTTTAATGTTGTTCAATCATGTTTTACTCCAATTTTCTTTTGATGTTATTCAATCATGCTTTACTCTTGATTGACCTTTGATGTTATTCAATCATATTTTACTTTTGATTAACCTTTGATGTTATTTAATCATGCTTTACTCTTGATTATCCATTGATGTTGTTCAATCATGTTTTACTCTGATTGTCTGTTGATATTGTTCAATCATGTTTTACCCTTGATTGACCTCTGGTGGTTTTCATTCATGTTTTACTCTTCAATGTCTTTGATACTTGCTTCTCAAAGTTCAATCATATTTTACTCTGATTGACCTTTGATGTTATTCAATTATGCTTTACTCTAATTTGACCTATGATGTTATTCAATCATGTTTTACTCTTGATTGACCTTTGATGTTACTCAATCATGCTTTACTTTTGATTAACCTTTGATGTTATTCAATAATGTTTTACTCTTGATTGACCTTTAATGTTATTCAATCATGCTTTACTCTTGATTAACCTTTAATGTTATTCAAACATACTTTACTCTTGATTGACGTTTGTTTCTTATCTTCCAAATTCGTTCGAGTTTTACTCCCGAATGCTTTTGATGTTATTTCCAGTTTCATCCATTGTTTCTTTTGGGTGTCTCTATTGATTTGTTTTCCTTTCCAGTTTCATTCATGCTTTATCTTAGATGATTTTACTAAGAGTTCCAAAAATCTTTCTTTCTGAATATCTCTGTTGATTGTGGAGTCCAGTTTTATTCCTGGATGACTCGTATCTTTTCCCCAGTAGAGTTTTAATATTTTCTCATTGGATTTGGATTATTTTCCCCAGTGGACTTAGATATCTCTTTGTTTGTTTCCTTGCCCTAGTTTGGTCTTTTCTTAATATTCCCTTGTGAAATTCCTTTATCCTTTTTCTGTGGTTGGTCCCCATATCTCTTTTATCTGCCCTTATGCATATCATATCATATTCAATTTGTGGTATCTTAGGGTCAAAAAATTGGGTTTTCTGTTATATTTAAGTATCTTCATATCTCAGATGGAAGAAACTTAATAGAGACATCTGCCATACCCTAATTTTTGACCTAAGATCCCACCTTCCATCTACATCACTGCATGGTAAGTGTTCATGAGTGGTTTGACCTATTTTTCCCAATTCTTGAGTCAGATTTTAAAAAATTCATAACTTCTTCAAATTTTAATATTTTTTAGTGGTTCATTTTGCATATGATTCTCCTTGACGTCATCTATAACTTTTCTTAACAAGTCAAAAACTGATTATGCTTGAAAAGCCATGAAATATTAAGAAAAATTAAAAGTCGTTTTATGAATTTGGTGAAATTTAATTTCGATTATTTTATTTAAAAAATCACAAAAAAAAATATTTAGCATCATTTTATTTGAAAATTTATTTTCTTTTGATTAAAAAAATATATGTAGTTTTTTTATCAAAGTTTTTTATTTATTATAATCTGACATAGTATAGCATGTGTACAAAATATTTAATATCTTTTACTTTATTTTGTATTTTTAGTTTAATCCTTTTATTGTTACTTATCTTTTATAATTATAATTATCGTTATTGTTAAAATAAAAATTAAAACCATTTTTTTTATTGTCACTTTTTATTTGTAGTTTTATTCTAGTTTATTCTTTTTAAAAACTAACAATTTTTCTGTTTTAATATTATTGTTATTATTATATGTCCTTGTTTTTGTTTTATTGTAAAAAAAAAAGAAAGAAAAAAAGAAAGGATGCATTTTGGGACCACGTTGTCATATAGCAAGTCTTTCACGATTTTGGCAAAAGAAATACATCATTTAACCAAAATGCATCATGCAAAATCTTGCTGCAAGAAAAGTGAAGAAAAATAGATTATCAAGATAGCACAAAGAAACTTAGCTAACAAGTGTCCTAATTCAAAATTTCCTCTTAAAATTACAAGTTCTTCACCTATATAACAGTGTTTTCAAGTCATAGCAAAGGGAGAAAAACTAGAAGTGAAAAAATAAAAAGACGGAGAAGAGAAAAATATAAAGAAACTGCCAAAATTATTACTCAATCTTCTCTTTTAAGTCTTAACACCACCTATGCACCTTTTCTCTTATTTTCCAGCACCATTATCATCAACAACAACTCAAAAAGTTAACAGAAAAAACAAAAAAAAAAAACGGTAAGAAGAAGAAGATGCAAAGCAAACCATCCTGAACATACCAACACCAAACGCTCACAACAACCTTCCACCGCATAGATCCGCCACCATTTACGGTTCACTCCCCATTCTTTCTCTCCACACTTTATTCTTTTTTCATTATATTTTTAATTAATTTTTTTAAATTAGTTTGTTCTTTTTTTTTTTTTTTTATATAAAATATTGGGCTAATGGGTTTACTCCATTTCTTTAGTATATCATCCCTTAAGGCCATTTTCTTTACTTTCTTTTTATTTTTCTTATTTTTTTTATAGAAATTTATCTTATTTTATTAGTTAATGGTGACCACTTTTTGTTAATCTTTTTTATTTTACTTTATTTATTTTATCTTATTTTTCTATTTGTTAATGATGATAATTACTCTTAGTTAATTGTTTTTATTTTTTGTTAATTATTTTGTTTTATTTTTGTTTATTGTTAATTATAGATTAATTTTGTTAAATGATTTTACTTAATCTAACTAATGTTGATCAATTATTTTTATTAAATATTTTTGATTAACTTAATTAATTTTGTGTGTTAACCATTTAATTGTTTAATCATCTTTCAATTATTTGATTTTACTTTGTTATTTATTGATAAATTGTATGTCTATGGTCTTTGTATTTTAATCCAAGAGAACGGATTGCATTTGTTAACTATTTTTGTCATGTTTTAATTTTGACTTGTATGTTTGTTTTTTCCTTTTATCATCTTTGTTTTGTGCTTTATCCTAAAACCCCAATCTTTTTGCAAGCAAACCCTTTTAATCAAAAACACAGATATAATGAGAGGTTCCTTTAGAGTACTATAGATACATAGGATGCTAACACCTTTCCTTTGTATAACCAATTCTCATACCTTAGATATCTTTAAATGCATTATTTTTCTATACTTTTAGTGTTGCTTTTACTTTGCATGTATTTGGGTTTTATTTCGCTCACTTCCCATTCTCTTGTAAATAATAAAGCGCGATGACGACTTGATTGTATGAGTCAAGTCAATCAATGACTTGGTCTCAAAATTTTCATCGCTACAAAAAACCATAATTTTTCTGGATATTTTTTGAAAGGGGTATCTATTCAACCCCATCTAGATGCGTTATTGTCGTCTAAAATCTATTACAAAAGGGTATAACTTTATTGCGTCTATTACTGAAGGCGTTCCTTGTTTGAATACATCAACAAAGGGGACGATGAAGTGTAAAATGGCCAAGTTAATGAAAATTAATAAGAAAGAAGAAACACATGTTAAAGAGAAACCATATAGGCCCATCCTCAAGTTTAAGAACAACGAGAATGTGGGAGGAATTCACACTAAGATCTTCTCTTTAGTCATAACAGTGACCATGTTCTGATCGTAATCTTAAAATGGCATGGTGATCCACCCTTGGGGCTTTGTGGAGCTTATGGTCACATTTAGGAAAGAAAAGACACCAAATAATAGATCCACTTTTTTATGGTCCCATTCAAAAGTGTATATAATTGCATTTTAGGGAAACCCTTTGCTACAACTCAGACATTGTAGCTTCCCACATTCACCTAAGGATAGAATAATATAATATCTATGATGAACTAGTTACAATATTTTCCGACCTATCAGGAGCCCAAAGAATACATAAAGCTCAGCAATACAACAGATCGTACCTGATCAGAAGGGATTGTTAAAGCCCACAAGCTTCAAGTCGAGCAGTAGTTGAATGTGAAATGGGAGGGTACCTACAAGACACTCTGACACCAAAGTGAGGTTCAGACCAAGTGTAAGCAAGTATGAGAGTATGAGTGAGTGAATGAATACCTGACCCTCTCAAGTGAGAGGGTATTTATAGCCCCCGGCGCTGGGCCAAGATCTTCAGTGATGGGCCACGATGAGGCCCAACAACGAAGACTGCCAGGGTTTATGGAGTCCAGCACATGGCCTCCTCCATGGTCAACTGCCCCGAGAAAATATGAGTTGGACCCGTTATTCTCGGAGGGCATGGTGATGATGATATGGACACATAAGCCACGTTCTCCTAACGGACACGTGGAGAAAGGCCCAACCGTCCTCAGTTTAGGCTGCATGCTTTTGGGCCTTTGGTAAAGGTGTTGGATTGGGTCCCCCCAATGGTAGGGCAAGTGCCAGCCCAGTCCAGAACAGGAGCCCCTTAAGTTATTTCTCTTAGGTGAAAGGGTGATGACTTAAGTTCAGCTCAACTTTCGGGGAAACATTGCTCAAGAGGGGAAATTTCCAACCTCCATCAGGGATGGCCTGTTGACTCGTGTCGAGGATTTAGATAAGACGCGTGCGATATGGTCGACCAGGTCAGTGGGTGGTCCATTGGTCGACTTTGGTTCTGATATTATCGGTTTGGTTCGTGTAGGGGATATAATCTTAGGATGTGAGGAGTTTCACCAAGTAATCTTCTTCGATGTGCCCACTTTTAAGGTGTTGCTATGATGTCGAGCATTTACGCCGCCTTTGGGAGTGAAACGAAATAAATGTGCCCGTATGCAAGGCTTTGTCATGATGTCACACGTTTGCCCGCCCCTGGGTTGAAAACGTCATCGAAGTGCCCATATACAAGGTTTTGTAGTGATGTCGGGCAAGAGTTATTTTTCAAGAGTAGACATGTGGTTTTGCATGAGACTACTGTGGGGAACGTGTCCTATTGTCAACCCCACATGGCAGTTGTTTGGGGTGCCGTCTTTTCATAGGGAGGTCGAAAATCCTCAAGTAATAATGACTTTTCGCGTGATGCCTCGTGAGGTGTGAACCATCTATAAAAAGTGGAATCCAGAGGCTCATTTGTCATTATCAAGCTCACTTCTCCTCTCTTCTACGTTTGTTCGTGGACCTGATCTGTTATAACACCACCATAGACGTCTTCAAAGATAATCTTCTTCCAAGTAATTTATATCTTCTTGGTAATGCTTTTTCTTAGAATTTTTAGATTAAACACTTGGGTTTTATCATGAACGGATGAATCCTTGGATGAATATTCATGGATTCTGAAGTGAATCTTCATGGATGTTCATCAAAGATCAAGGTTGTGGATGAAGATTCATAGGTCCAATTTCATAGACTCGTGTTGGGGTCCAGGGAGGATTTGGGCGATTTTTCCTGTTCAACCAAATGTCCCCGTGTAGGGCGTGGTTCATTTCGGTGTTGGTTGTCGAGGGCTTGGGTCGAGGTCCATTCCTTGGTGCATTCATCGCCCTTTCACTTGATTTATGGTGGAAGGGTGAATTTTGATGTCGAACTCACTATTTTCCCCTGCTTTTCAGGTATGATGGCACACCAAGTCGAGAAAGACGATGTGCCTGCCACTCACGAGAATGATACTATTGTTGCCGAGGACCCTTTGGCTTGGGTCGCACCCGAGCCTTGGAACAAAAAGTCGTGTTTTTTGCAGGATGCTTCTAACGCGTTCAACGTCCCCGAGGTTCGAGCAGAGGGTGCTCCGGCCAATTGGGCTCTTCAAATCCCTCACCAAAATAGAAGAGGATATGCTCAGCATACCCGGGTAAATGCTTTCTTATGTATGAGTTTGCTTTTAAGGAATCGGAGATGCGTTTGCCATTTAACGACTTCCAGGTGGGGTTTTTCCAATGGTTACAACTGGCACCTTCCCAGCTTCATCCAAATGCGCTCGCATCCATGCATGTATTCGAGCTTGTATGCCAATACCTTCAAATAGGCACCACATTTCCCCTCTTCTTCCACATCTTTCACTTGCGCTGGCACCTTCCCAACCTTGGTGTCGTTTAAATAGCTCAGAAAACTTTTCCGTCCGTATCTTGATTCCATTCGCCACTTTAAAGAGAGGTACTTCATCGTGAATCCTCTTACAGATATGGTCGTGGCTTCCTTGTATGATCGCTCGGAAGAAATTGAGGGGGTCATACAGTAGTGCGGATGACGGCTAGGTTTCCCCTTTAGTGGTAGTGGAAACACTTCGAGCAGAAGCCCGGATATTATGCGGTGAAACCCAAGGACTTGGACACCCAGGATCAGCTTTCCTATGACAAGTTGGTGGCTTATGTCAAGAGTTTATCACCGGTGAAGTGTGTGGACATGGACAACAACTTTCTTTTTGATGATAAAGGGGAGTATCTCCTCATTCACAGACTGATAAATACAAAAGTGCTTCTTGAGTGCTCTTCAGACAAGGAGGCTATGAGACTTTTAGGTAGGGGATATGCCCGTGATTTTATTTTTGTATGTTTGTCTTGTGATTGACAGTTAATTTTTTGATTGCATATCTGATGGCATTCCTCTCTGAATGTTTACTCAAGTTGAGGCCCAAGAATGCCTCCACTTCGGGGCCTAAGAATCGTGTTGCTCAACTTCAGGAGTAGGCCAAAACTTTTGCTCGTCTGAGTGGTTCACCCTCCTCTTCGGGGGCTCGGGCTCCCCCTCCCAAACAACTGATAAAAAGGAAGCGTGTGGAGGACCCCGTGTCTGTAGCGCCCATCGAAGGTGGCAAGGGAGACGAGGTAGTTTACGTGTTGCCTCCATGTTATCTCAACCAGGGTATTTTCATGGGAGAGATTTCTCTAGGTCTTCATGAGGAGGAAAGGAAAGCAATCTTGTCTAAGGATAAAGAGACTCAACCGAAGAACCTTTAGAACGACATGGTCACCTTGATGAGGGTTCTTGAGACGGTTTTGACGCTGAACAATGAGGCCACGGGCTCCCAGGATGCTCTTGACAAAGATTATGCCCGATCCAGAAGCTGTAGGGAATAAATGAAAAGTTGAAGGGTGACATCCTCAACCACGATACAAAGTACGAAGCGCAAGTCCAACTCCTTAAAGATCTGAATGAGTTGTGGTCTTAACTAGAGGTTGTGACTAAGGAGAACGAGAGACTGGCCACCAGAGTAAAAGAGTTGGAGGGGATTGTGGCACCTGTCGATGAAGATACTGATGCGAATAAAGCCCTCATGATTGTAGCGGTAGAAATGTTTAAGACTAAGCCATTGGATTGACTAGACTTATACAGATCAAAATAGAAATCGCCACCGCGCTTTATTGTTTCCAAAGGAATGGAAAAAGAGCGAATAACCCAAAAAAAGAGGGGGGAAGATTCAAGGTAAGGGGGTTGGTTATACAAAGGGAAGGTATTAACACCCTAAATATCTACGGTACTCCGCAGGAACCTCTTTGTAAAATCTGTATATTTTGGCTATAAAGTGTTGTATAAAAATAGATGGTGGAGGTGAGAAAAGAAATATTTTTTATGATTTTTGCACCCGCCGCGGTTGTGAACCTTTAGTGCCTACGTACCACCTTCTGTGCAATAGGGGATCAGGGTACACATAGTTCCTCTTAAAAGATTTTAAAACAAACATGTGTTGGTTAATTTTATGAGATAAGACATCATTGTCATTGTCCGTGTGGAAAACATACTTACTACCCACAATCATGAGAAAGGAGAATTTGCATCATCTCAAAGTGGAGGATATGGCTTGGATTTCAAAATCAACAACGCCTCACTCAACACCCAAGTGGAAAATATCCCTCTTTACTACATATTGTAGAAGTATAGTTGTTTACATCACTACAAAGATTGACAAGAGTCTAATCTTTTGAGAAAAGTTTAAGATTAAAGCCAGGATGGCAAAATGGTTTGAATGAGATTGATTGATTTTTAGTCTTCTCACAAAAAATGTTAAGGTATTATTAATATTGATTGAAGTTTATTTGTGAAAAAGTTTTGGAAAATGCATGGACCTAAGTCTAAGTTTATTATGAAAGTGGTTCAAGTTTAAAAGCAAGAAGAGTTTTCAAAAGGAGGAAGAATATTTTTGAAATTAAAGAAGATGGGAGGAGAAGAAGGGACTATCCTAAAGCATAAGGTAAAAGCTAGGGATAAGAACCATCTAACCAACAAAAAGCCAACACTTGACATTATGAATCAAGATAGAATTCCCATTCTTTGGATTGAAACCAAGCAAGCAAAGATACTAGACCTATTGAGAGAACCAAACTTTGAGTGTATTAAGTCTTCACAAAAATTGGGCAGAGTAACGGATGTATACGAGTGAATTCCAGATTACAAACAAAGTATGTAATTCCAATAACCTGCACACAAAACAAACAAACAACCCAATGTCTTAAGGTAAACCTCAAGAACTCCAGACAAAATATCAATTAAGGTCACAAGGTCTCCAACATAGGCCAAGGTTTCTAATCCTAAGTCCAAGAAGTCCAATACTCCATAATGCCAAGGATAGTAACCAAATAGTCCCAGTACCATTAAATTTTTTTTAGGGTTTATGTTGATTATTAGGTGTCTTAGAAGGAAAGAGAAAAGGCTCAAGTGAGCAAATATGAAGATAGCATGAAATATAAATGCTAAAAGTAAATGGTGTATAAAGCATAAAAAATAAAGTGCATAAAGTAAAAACAAAAGGGTAAAATTAATTATTAATGATTAGTGGTTAGTTGGATGATCATCTTGAAACTTGCATTTGGAACTCATTAGAGGATTGGTAGAACCAAAGCCTCCACACAACAAGTTGCATTTTCTTTTTGTCAAGTACATCACCCATTTGGAATCCTCACAAGTGCCATTTAATTATCAATGATGTTTAAGTGATCTGCGTTGACCAAAAGTGTTGTAGATCTATTAGAGGATTGGTAGAACCAAAGCCTCCACATAATGAATCTCAAGGTTATTGGATCAAAGAGATCAAATTAACATACTTGGGCTTGCAAACATAGGTTTGGGCCACGAATGATCATTTATTCGAATCAAGACAAAATTTAGCGCTATGTTAAGCAATCGTAAGTGGACTTATATAGAAGTCACACCTATTTTGAGGCTGGTCAACAGCAATCTATACACCATTTTTTTGAGTCATGATATAGAGATCATACTCCAATGACACTTAGTGCAATAAGAAATGGATGAGATGGAGAGGTGTGGGGAAGAATATACAAACCATATTTGAATTTTAATCAAACTATTATTAAAATCATTCATCCATTTTTGTGGAGTTAGACTCAACACAATGGATCCAATGATGTTAATAAAGCTCATGATCAAAATTCAACCCAAGTTCAACCAGAAAATAATCACAAAGTAATATTGCATTTAATATATACATTAAAAAAAGTTTAAAAAAAGTTTTAAAATAGAAATAAGAAAAATATCAACTATAATTAAATTAATCAAGAAAAATTAAGTAAGGCCATAGAAAAATCAGAAAAGAACTCAAATATTTTTTAATTTTTTTTAGCAATTTTTAAAAGTCAAAAACTATTTTAAAACTAATTAAAATTGTTCAAACAAATATAAAATAGATCAAAAATAGTTAACAGCAATATAAAATTCCATAAAATTTTCAAAAAGTCAGAAATATGTAAAATGGTATTTATGAATTTTTTTAGAATTAAAAAATGTCAGAAAGTATTTTTAAAGTAATTAAAAGAAAGCAAATAATGCAAAAAATATAAAAAATATCAATTGCCAAAATAAAAATATGAAAAAATATTCATGAGATCAGAAATAATTCAAAATATTTTTGTGAATTTTTTCATAATTTTTGGATAAAAAATAAAAGAGTTGTGAATTTTTGAAAATTAAATCAATTAAAATGTAAAAATCAGAAAATAAAATAAAACGAGAAAGATATGGGCCATCAGATTATAGTCAAAACGCGTTAGTAAGCTAATCCAATGGGCCAAACGTGATGTGCTTGATATGGACCTTAGTGGGATGCGCAGGGAATCAGAAAAAAGGCAACCAATGAAATTAAAACGCTTGGCACGCTATCATTGGCTGAGACGAGACATGTCATCGTCTTCAATCTCCAGCCACCCTGCAATGGAGATTTTGTGAGACCCTTCAAACAGTAAAATTAGGATCCCAAACCAGTATCATTGGATTCATCTCTTCAAGACGATCCTAACACCACCATCGCGCCAAATTTATATAAAGTATACAAAGAGATATGAATCAAAAACCCAGAAAATAGCGAGCACCTTCTATTTGAGATTTCTCTTTCAATTATCAATGGATTTAAAAATTGTAAGAAGCACTAGAATCAGGAGAAGGAGTAGAATAGGCTAGTGCTTTATTTGGATCCAAATGATGGAGAATTCTACCTTTTTGAAGTTCAAGAAAGAAGCTCTGAAACTGGACTTTTGCAGCTTGGATTATAGCTCGTTTTGCTTAGTTTGAATGGAGAGTTTGTATGATGCTTAAGGAAGATGAATGTGCAAAGAATTTTGGAGGAAAAGGCTGGAATCTCAGAAACTAATTTCCAAAATTTCAAGCTCGTGTGAGGTTTTGACAGAGTGTTTTTGGCTCTCAAAGCTTGAGGAAATGAATGGGGGATGACTCTCTATTTATAGGGAATCAAATGGAATGTTCAAGCGTGTGAAATGATTAAGTTTGGAGGGAAATCGTGTGAACCTGATGCATAAGCAAAGTGTGATCTGATTTCCATCAAAACTCATCCAATCCTTGCATTTTAAGGCTCTAATCTACTTTGGCAACCGATGCCTTGTATTTGCAAGTGTATGAATCGCGTCAGAGTAATATAAAAGATTATCGATCCATATAGACCAATCGTTAATCTATCGTTTCCTATTGTTACAGTGTTTAGCTAAGTCAATATTAAACAGGGAATTGAGCATACAAGAAAGTAAAGTGCAGCGAAATAAACTTCAGATGTAAAAGCAGGGTCGAATGTAATTCACATAGTCAGATGATATTCCTAATGCTTCGGAATAGAACTACTTATAGGGCAATATTTTCTACTAAAGAAAAGAACTAATTTAACAGGAACTGCCGCTTTCGCGTAATCAGAACCGACTTTACTCTCTAATCATACCTTCTTATCGTCACTTATAAAAAGGCGCGCATTGCGTTAAAGTAATAAACCAATTTTTAAGAAATAAAGTACTTGACCAAGTTGAAAAGTATTTTGATCTGGAATTTCTAATAAAAAGGGGACCTAACTTTAACCCTATAAACGCGTCCTAAAATAGTTTCAAAATTTATTTCTTTGATAATAAAAATCCCTAACTAACCGGACAAAGCGCTTTTGCTTCCTTTGACGAGTTAGAACTAACTGAGTTTAACAAAGGATTGGACGGCTTTTGATCTTACCCAACAACAATAAAGTACAGAAAACTCGTATTAAAAACCAAAATAGCCCATAAGCCTTTCTATTGACACATTATTTGGAATATCGATCTAACTAGATTCCTTACATTCTAGCCCAGTAAGGTTCAGCCTGACATGGGAATGTAAACAGACATGTTAAAATAAATCATGCGAGAAAGTAAATAATTTAAAGTGCGGTGCGGGAAATAAACAAAGTAAAAGCAATACAGAAAATAAACAAAGTAAAAGAAGGTGCGGGAAATAAACAAAGTAAAAGCAGTGCGGAAAATAGACAAAGTAAAAGCAGGTGTGGGAAATAAACAAAGTAAAAGCAGGTGCGGGACATAAACAAAGTAAAAGCAGGTGCGGGAAATATAAATAGAAACCTGCTCCAAACGGGGAGGTTTTAAATCAGGTACAAACTGGAAGTAAAATGCGACTGGAAATAAACAGTAGTTGAAAATAAATGTGGCAGATAAACTTTTGCCAAAGTGCTCCAAACTCGATTACAGACTCAATCTACGAACTCGATCACAGACTCAATCAATAGTGCAATAATTCCCCGATGTGAAGAATTATCGCTTTACAATGGTGAAACTATATGGCTTAAGTTTGAACTATGGTTGGATCAAGTTTGCAACTAAGCTTGGGTGAATTAAAATGAAATCAGGAACTTCTATTTATAGAGGATGAAGAATGCAGGAAATCACAGGAATGCCCCCCAACTCCTTTTGGGGGGGAAAACATCACCCAAAGGTGGCACCCTCTATGAGTGTAAATGAAAGGAAGTGGGAAACGTGGCAGTTGAGGTCAGCAGGAGGTGGTCCATGTCATGGCCTACCCTATGGTTGGCGCCATGGTGGACGCCATGAGTGTAAATTTGACCTAAACTCCTATTTTTCAGCCTGTTTTCCTTCATTTCTTCAGGGGAGCTCTGGATAATTGAAATACCTGAAAAGGAAACAAAAGATAGGCATAATATGAGAAAAAAATAATAAAAAACCTAAATAACATGTGAAATCAGAGTCAAAAACAAGTGTAAAGTAAGTGTTATCAAATTCTCCCACACTTAAACCTTTTCTTATCCTCAAGCAAAAACTCTAAATAGATTAAGAAGAAAAATGGTGTTAGTGAACAAGTTGGGCTGCAAGGGGCCTCTGGAATTAAAACAGGGATGTATTGATAGGTACTGACTGATTCAAACCAAGGATATCGTAGTGACACTCTTCTGTAAAACAGACATAAGCTTCATTCTTTTACGAACCAATCCATATCATGCCACTATGCTCAGGCCTATATTTTTTCTTTTTTCAAATCCTTTTTCATTCAGGCGCAATCACATTAAGCCCGTTATTCGTACATGCTCATAGTAAAGTGATCGGGTAGTGATTCTGATCATAAAATGCAGGGCCCTGGTACAAAAAGTTTGTGTAACCCCTTTTATTGACCCATTTATAGTTGCAGGGGATCGAATCATAATCCGCCCTACCAAGTTCAGCACCAGATACCTCTGAACCAACTAAAGATGGGTAAAAAAATTTCTTTTTCTTTTTCTTCTTCTTTTGCTTTTGCTTTTGCTTTATTTTTCAACATACAACTTTTGTTGAGTTAAATGACTTTGTGAGGGTCACCTATCCCGTGGTTATAGTTTATAATAAGAACATAGCATATAGATCATTCACTTCTCTTCGGTCCCCTATGTAGAGCATGCTTAGACCAGAGCTGACTGCTAGGATAAACTATTCAAGGATTTAAGAATTAAAATTTTAAGGCCACGACATAAGGGGTATCGGGATCGAATTCCTAAATTTACGAAGCTTAAGGTGTAAAAATGATGTTGATGCTTCAAAAGGGCTTTCCCAAGTCATACTACATCCTATCTCAACCAGGTCTTATAGCCCAACTAAGTTCAAAACACAGTGTTTTTCTTAGAAAAATTTTCGGTTAGGCTCAAGAAATGGGGGAGTAGACATACACTAGACCATACAGATATAGATGACTCGTCAAACACATGTACTATTTTTAAAAGAAATCAAACAAGCAAACTAAAGCAAATAAAGAAGTAAAATAACGAGAAGGAAAATACAGGAAAGGAAAAATAAAGCGAGAAAAAATAAAGCAAGAAAAATAAAGCAAGTAAATCTCCTCCCACACTTAAATCGAACATTGTCCCCAATGTTACGAAATAAGATAAGGAAAGAGTCACCTGGTAAATTACTAAGGCTGGCTAGGTCCCTCGCCATCCTGCGGTGAATGTCTAGGATGACGGGATCGGCTGCGACGATGATTGCTCTGAGAAGCCTCGAACTGGTCGAATCTGGCGGATAAGGCAATTTGTGAACTCTGAATCTCGTGAAAGTTGCCTAAAAGGTAACCTTGAGTGGCCTCCATGAGGGAGGAGTGCCTCTGAAACTGGGCTTGTTGCCTATGTTACTCGCGGGATATCGCCAATTGAGATTCCATAAGACTTTGAAAATAGCGGTTCGTCTGTTGTAGTGACGCCTCAATAAAAATCATGTTATCTGCCAGCTGCTGTTGGATGGAAGAAAGTAAACCATCTCTTCTCTCCTCCCGAGCTAGATGGTCACACCACATCTCTTCAGTGATGTAGAAGCAAGGAGCCGTACCTGAAAAAGTATTAGAAGTAGAAGATGCAGTGTGTGCGGGTGAAGCATGGTGGGGGGGGGGACACAGGTGGGGCATGAGGTTCATCCCTCTGCTTGTATTCTTCATCAGTCTCGTGTCCGTCCCCAAGTGGAAAATTAGGAGGTAATGGACCCGTAAAAGGTGGAGCATCTAGATCGTAGGTCCAGTTCCTCGCAATTCGTATATCAGTACGTCTAGTGCAAGGCAGAACGACTGATGGAATAACGATACCCCGAACCATAATTTCAAAGCCACTCGCTCTCCTCACCTTGCACAATTTCATATCTTTTAGAAATTTCAAATTAATTGTGCGGGGAGGCAGGGGTGCTAGGGTAGCTATCTCAGCATCGAGGTGCAGAGCTCTAGCAATAGATGTAACTAGTCCTCCAAAAGCTATGGTCCCTGTGTGTCTCAGGACAACAATCATGTGAGCAATCATAAACGGGACTGAATTAATTATTTTATTAGTGAGACTACCTTACAAAAATAGAAGTTCTCTAGCATTTACCTTGTTTGGATTCTCCCAGCCAAAAATAGTACAGGCGAGCATATATCAAAAAATTCGAATAGCCGGGTTATGGATCAATGATGCTAAAATTCCTTCGAAAGAATTTATAGAAGAGTTTGACAATTGACGCCAGAAGGAAAATGCATCAGTGGACCATTCAGAATCCAAAGGGGTCTCACAAATAGCGCCATCACCATGAGGAATACCCAACAGAGCTGCTAGTTCGTTAGTGCAATTCATATTCAACATTAAATAGACGGAATTTAACCGTACCGACGGTACTAGTAGTGTCTGGGTGAACCAAATAAATTAGGGAACTTAAGAATTCCCGAGTTAGCCACTCAAAGGTGGGCTCTTTTCTAGTAAAAATCTCGTGCAATCCTAGGATGTCAGCTAAATGAAAAAAACTATGATAAAATCCTAAAGTATACAGACAGTCTTCATCAACACACCTGGTTGAGACAATTTCTCGTCCTTGCAATTTTTCAAGGATTTTCCGTTGTTGGTCTTCGGGTTTGCCTTCACGAAGAACGTATCCGTTGAACTCCATTGTTGCTCCTTTGGAAGAAAATTGAAAAAAGATGGGTTTCAAAATGGGTGTTGGAGATTGGGAGGAGGAAGTTTGAATTTTTATGAAGGTTAGAAAAATGGATGTTGGAGTGGTTAATGGGGTAGTAGGTTGTTGATAAAATGAGAGTTTTTGGGTGGTTTTGGGGTTGAAAATGGAGAAAGTGGGAGGTTTTTGAAAATTTGCCCGTTATAGTCCCAGACCCCATGGCGGGCGCCATTGTCTTGGTGGCGGGCGCCATGCTTGGAATTTGGGTTGGGCTCAAATTTCTTTGTTTTGTTGGTTTGGGCTTCTTATTCCAATTTCTTCTCGTAGGTGCAAACAACAATTCTTCATTTGGTGCTTCCAAGGATTGGTGTATTGAATTTTTTTCTTATATGTTTATAACTTGAAAATAATAAATGCAAAGATCATCAATTTCATGTTGTAGGAGGTCTGCTTCAGTAGAGTGAGTAGCATCGGAAACCATAACTTGAAGAGAGAGGTCTTCAACTGTCTGACAAAGTTGGGATACCTCTTGTGATACGGTGGCAAAACCGACTGTTTTGGAAATACTGGTTTGCATTTTGCGTTTTGCGTTTTGTATTCGCAAAATGTCGCGGTAAGCAAGAGTCGCCACCGACTTTTATTTTATCCAACCGGAAAGGAAAAAGCACAGAAAAATTCCTTTTTCGATATTTTGAGTACGGGGGGTAGATTATAGAAAGGGAAGGTGTTAGCACCCTTTCTATCCGTGGTTTTCCACGGGCTCTTAGGTACTTGCTCATCTTTTAAAATTGCTTGTGTGTGTTTGTTTTGAAAATTTTGTTTTACTTCGTTTTAACCCTTGTTTCTATCCTCAAGAGTGTTACGAAGTGTTTTTTTTTTTTTTGAAAACTTTGTTTGAAATAGTGTAAGTGTGAAAAAGATTGATTTTGAGCAACTACCTACTAGCATCTACCTACTCGAAAAAAGATTGTTTATGTTCTCGTTTCCTTTAGACAGCGCTATCCTACTATTGAGAAATAGGTAGCCCCGTCGTTGGAGTTGTAAGGGTCAATTCGTAAGGGATGTACGATCACTAAAGCAATGTTAGGACGTCTTAGTAATAACCCTAAAGTCTTAAGATCATATTCCAGGCAACATTTCCGAGGCAACCTTTCCGAGGCAACATTTCCGAATGGGACTTTTGATCTTTGTTAGACAGGAGGGCGACCACTAAAACACCATATACTTAATGATCGTTTACCGAAGGCAACTGAAGTGAGAGTATACCCTAGGAGTGCGCATGTGCGAGTGATTTGATTTCAGTTATTATCTTTGCACATTAGGGTTTTCTAGCCATTTTAAATTATCATGCAATCTTGTCATACAATCCTATTAACATACATCTAACAGTTAATATTTGCGAGAATTAAAATGCGAGAAATAAAAACCTACGCTATTACAAGGCTTCGGGGTGGGGGATTAATTACATAGCCAAAAAAACCGTAAAACGATAAGTAAAGAAAACCCTAATTAAACTATTACATACCGTGAGCAGTTACATTAATATTGCAAAAATAACAAACGCGTGCGATGAATCGAAAACGAGAAACTTAGCGTTTTGACCCCGACTAAGCCTAATTAAAAGAAACATCATTTTTTTTGTGTTCTTTGATTATTTTGAAAAAAATAAGGTTTAATTGAATAAATAAAAACCTAATTACTAATTAATTTAAATTTAAGAAACATAATTAAATTAACCTATTTTTGTATTTTTTTTGTTTTGAGAAAAGAAATAAAAATTAAATCAAAAGTAAACCCTAATTTTTCTAATTGATTTTAATAATATACAAAAGGTTAGAATTATCCTAAATTAAATTAAACTAATATAAAATTAAATTTGATAAAAATAAAAACCTAATTCTAAATTTGTGAAAATTGATTTTATGATTTTTTGGAAAAAAGAATTAATTTTGGTTAAAAAACAATTAAATTAATTAAATTAAATAAAAGAAAATAGAAAAGAAAGAATAAGATGGGTCTGATGTTTGAATAGCAAAGGAGGGGCTGTTGATAGCAAATATGGGCCCAACAATTCCTGGTCCCATTGACTTTGTCAGATTCTGTGCATACGCTTGACTCCAGCGCATGGTAGACCCTCACGTGGGAAGCCTTGGATCTGGCATGCTGGGGATCTGATGGTTGAATGCTGATGATGCATGGTAGTCACATGGGAGACTCGTGTACCTGATTATGCAAGGAAAAATATATGAAGCAATATGGGAACCTGGGGATCGAACCCAGGTCCTTGAACATAATCACACTGCGCGCTTACCAGCTGAGCTGGCTTGGTTAGTTGTATAATTGATAACAAAGAAATATAATATGATAAAAACAAAAAGCAAATTCTGAAACGCGCGCAGATTCAAATGGACGAGTCATGGAGCGCCACATTATCCTTCTTCTTCCTCCCACCATTGCTAAAAGTTTCTTGACTTTTACCTACGGTCATCTAAGTGTAGGTATAACCCTGTGCTTCTCAAAAATCCCATACAAACATGATAAATGAAAAACAATGGTACCAATCAACTCGTTGCAACCTCACGAGCATCATGGTACCATTATCCATGGCCAATTGTCCCTGTACAGAAAAACCCTAAAAACGAAGCAAGAACCCTAACTATGGAATCTTGTTATATAGTCAATAAAAAGGCAATTAAGTACAACCATTAGCTTGCAAATAACTCATGGATTAAGAATATGCTAATAAATCACGTTAAAGATGCCAGAATGATGGTATTCGATTTCAAAAAAATATGAAAACCGTGTGGTACTTACAGTGTAATTCTGAACATGGGAAAGCTTGTTAATGGTTGAAACACGTTCCTGGGATGTCCAGCAAACGTTTGGGATGGCTAGAATGCTTTGAATTGATCTGAAACGTGGAAATCAGTTTGCCACTTTTCTTGAATTTTTTGAAACTTTCTTTCTGTTTTGCACGCCTCTAGCCTTTTGTTTTTGGTATGCAAATGTTCTTTATGTACCTTAGAACGAATTAGGGTTGCAAACTTGTATCAAATCTTTTCAAATTAAGATCATTGATTCATGATTTGATCCTTTGTGCAAATATTTCCAAATCAAGCAAAACGCAATCTTTTGTGTCCATATGAGCCTTGCACGATTTTATCTCACTTCCAGCTGTATAATAGACCTAAACATGCACAAAATCTCAAGATTTGATTAGTTTTTGATATTTTCATTATTTTATTTTGATTTTATTTGATTTAATTGAAATAAAATCAAAATAAATGACAAAAATTAAATAATGACAAATGGAAAATATCATGGGTCGTGGGTCATATTACAAACTCAATGCAAGCATAAAAAGTTGGGCCCATTTGACAAAAAATGCAATTTTGGCCACATTTGTCTTTTGGCAATTTTGCAAAAAGGGTCAACTTGGCCAATGCATAAATCCCTCAATTTTGATCCTAGACATGTGTTCTTGGAATTTTTAGAAAGCTTAAGATGTCCTCTAAACAACCCTTTTGGTCTCATATCAATTGAGTCTTCCATGTTCATGTATGAGGCTTTGACCCAAAATGTGTTTTTGTTGACTTTCCAAAATGACCTATAATGTCCAAATTCATATCTTCTTGTGAGTGCATATTTTGAACTTGGGAGATGAAGATGGATTGTATTGGATTGCATCCTCTTCAAAATGAGCTTTGGATAGGTAATTTTTAATAAAGTATGAGAAAGTTATGCTTGGTCATAGTTGAGTTGACTTTTCCTACAAAACCCTAATTTAGCAACTTTTGGGTTTTGATGAATTGTGAGAAATCCTTGAGGAATCATGACCAACCCTTGATAAAATTATGAATAATAATTCAAAATGAGGATGTTGACCAAAAATCTTGAAGTTTGACTGTATGTGGGCCACAGTTGACTTTTGCCCTAGCACAGTCGATTTTCAGGCCTTTGAGCAATTGACTGAGCAAACTTCCTCTGCAAGGCTTGAAACTTGGTATGGATGATCTTAATAACATATTAGGACAATGGTGAGCATTTGGGATCCTTTGGACTCAAGTACCTTGGTGCAAAATGAAACCCTATTTGAGGTAGACTGCCTTAGGAGAGAGTTTGCTTGGTCAACCCTTGGACTTCCTTGAGCAATTTGAGGACCTCACTTGAAATGTATTGAGAAACATGGGAGGGAAAATTTTGGGGTACAACACCTATCTACGCATACCAGCAACCTGTGCATAGATGTCGGGTTGCTGCAAAGAGAAACTATTAGAGAATACAGTGGTCCTTTATGGCGATGGACATGGATGATACTCAGGTACCGAAGGTGATTTTTGCTCGTCCGCGGTCTCTCCAAGACCTTTTAAGGCATATGTCCAACTAGAAGGGTTATGGACATTGGTCATCATGGGATCAGGAAAGGTAAAATAGTGAACAGTTTCATTATCAATCAGGAGTCTATATTGGTTGGGATTAAAGTAGACTCTTCTCATCAGCCCACGATCCAAACAAAAATCAATGTCCATTGTAGTATATCCACAGTAGGAGGTAAGGTGAGATAACTTACTTGTATGACCCAAAGCAGAAGCAATATGAGTCACTGTCCCTCCCACATGGAGGATACCTTCAGCAGACTTAGAAGTCATCATGAGATTCCACAGCAGAAAATTTCCACAAGATACAGGGCGAGATTGGGTCACACAGTAGAGGAAAAAGATCTCCTCCTCGCTAACATGGGTATCAGTGTCGGCCTTCCCTAGGAAAGTGTGAGCAATAACCATCTGAAAATACCTGAAAGCGGGGTTATGAATAACAGGGGATAGCTGAGTGGAAGGATCAGGGCTCCCTCTAGCAGTAATATCTCTCCAGATTTTCTCTATGTCCCTAGTCATGAAATAGCCAACTGGTAGCTCAGGTATAGCATCGGGTGTGGTCTGGAAGCCTAGCAGGTCGCCAAACTCCCTCTGGGTAAAACAGTATTCTATCCTGAATAGTCTAAAAGTGAGATATCCATCCTGGCCATTATAGGGCTCAAACTTGAATGAACTGAGGAATTCTAAGGTGAGGTTCCTGTAGGTCACATTTAGGTCATCTGCATACTCGTCCCACTTTAGCTGGTTGCATAGATACTTGATACTGGCTTTAAAGCCAAGAGCTTACATGCCAAACTGGTCTGGATATCTGGTCGGTGCCATGTGTCGCTGTGAAAGGACGATATAACGTTGTCTCTGAGTGTCATCTAGGAAGGAAACATGCATGTCATCGAAATGCTCCATCCTGAAATCATAAATTTTGCAACTGTTAGTATAAAGATAAAAATAAAATTTGATAAAGTAAAAAGTAAATAAATGGAAAAAATAAAAATAAACCCATGGGTTGCCTCCCATGCAACGCTTGTTTAACGTCGTTAGCTTGACGAGTAAACTTCATATATCGGAAACTGGTACTGGTGGATCAATCAGAGTGTGGCTGGAGTAGTTGGTGGGAATGTCACCTCCTTCGTAGTGCTTCAACCTCTGCCCATTGATGATGAATGGGCTACAAGAATTGTTCTTGATCTTGACTGCTCTAGATCTTATGATTCTAGAGACCTCAAAAGGACTAGTCCATCTTGAACGTAGCTTGCCCGGAAAAAGTCGCAACCTGGAATTGAAAAGGAGAACAAGGTCGCCTATATTGAAATCTTTCTTTACAATTCTTCTGTCATGCCAAGTTTTGGTTCTTTCTTTATATATTATAGCATTCTCATAGGCAGACTGGCGGAATTCCTCCAATTTATGAATGTCAAGGATACGCTTTTCACTAGCAGTCAAACATTCCAAATTCAGGGTCTTAATGGCCCAATAGGCTTTATTCTCTAACTCGAAGGGTAAATGATAAGATTTTCCATAGATTAATTGGTAAGGGGTTGTTCCAATTGGGGTTTTAAAAGCTGTTATGTAGGCCCATAGTGCTTCATGTAGCTTCTGAGACCAATCTTTTCTGGAAATTGAAATGGTTTTTTCTAAGATTTGTTTAATCTCCCTGTTAGACACTTTTACTTGGCCGTTAGTCTGTGGATGATAAGGTGTTGCTACTCTGTGTTTTACTCCCTACTTACTCAAGAGCTTATCTAAGATTCTGGATATGAAATGTGATCCTCCATCACTTATAACGAGACGGGGTGTTCCGAACCTCGGAAAAATGATATTCTTAAATAACTTGACTACCACTCTTGTGTCGTTTGTGGGTGATGCAATAGCCTTAATCCATTTAGACACGTAGTCCACAACTACCAAAATGTACCTATTTCCCATTGAAGGTGGAAATGGTCTCATAAAGTCTATACCCCAAACATAAAAGAGTTCAACTTCCTGGACATTCCTCATTGGCATCTCGTGACGTCTTGATATGTTCCTGTTGCGTTGGCATCGGTCGCACTTGACAATGTAGGCATGAACATCGCTCCATAGAGTTGGCCAATAGAGTCCTGCTTGAAGAATCTTGGTGTGCGTTTTAGATATAACTGCATGTCCACCATAAGGTGCAGAATGACAGTGTTTGATGATGTCTTCTATTTCCTCTTCTAGGACGCAACGCCTGAAAATATTATTTATTCCTCTCTTGAATAGGAGTGGTTCATCCCAGTAGAAATGTTTAACATCTTTGAAGTACTTATTTTTCTGTTGGTAATTTAGATCAGGGGGTATGATATCTGCAGCTAGGTAGTTTACAAAATCAGCGGACCAAGGTACGCTCTTCATTACTGAAATTTTTTCAAATTCTTTATCTCTGTAAGGCTCGAAATCACCAGTCTTAGCTATAAGTCTGTCATAGGTGAAATCATCATTTATAGGCAATAAGTCAGGTTTTAAGTGTTCTAATCTAGAGAGGTGGTCAGCGACAACATTCTCTATGTCTTTCTTATCCTTAATGTCTAGATCAAACTCTTGGAGTAACAGGATCCATCTAAGTAATCTAGGTTTAGCATCCTTTTTATTTAATAGATAATGTATGGCAGCATGATCAGTGAACAATGATCTTTTCTCCAACTAGGTAGGACCTAAACTTATCTATTGCAAAAATTATTGCCAGTAATTCTTTCCTGTTGTTGCATAGTTGAGTTGGTCGGTATCTAGGGTTCTACTAGCATAATATATAACATGTAATTTCTTGTCTTTCTGTTGTCCTAGAACAACACCAACTGCATAATCGCTGGCATCGCACATGATTTCAAAAGGTTATGTCTAATATGGGGGTTGCATGATCGGAGCTGAAATCAGTGCTTGTTTCAAAAATTTAAAAGCTTCAAGACATTTCTCGTCAAAAACAAATTCAACGTCCTTCATTAGAAGATTAGTCAAAGGTTTTGTTATTTTAGAGAAGTCTTTTATAAAATACCGATAAAAACCAGCATGTCCAAGAAAACTTCTAATCTCCCTAATGGTTTTAGGTGGGATGAGGTTTTCTATAACTTCAATTTTGGCTCTATCGACCTCAATGCCTCTTTCAGAGACAATGTGTCCTAATACTAAACATTCATTAACCATAAAATGACATTTTTCCCAATTTAGCACTAGGTTCACCTCTACGCATCTTTCAAGGATTTTTTCGAGGTTGGAGAGACAAACTTTAAAATTGAATCCACACACCGAGAAATCATCCATGAAAACTTCCATTATTCCATCTAGGTAATCTACAAATATAGACATCATACAACGTTGAAAAGTGGCAGGGGCATTACAGAGTCTGAAGAGCATTCGTCTATAGGCGAATGTTCCATAAGGACAGATGAAGGTTATTTTCTCTTGATCCTCAGGGTGAATAGGTATTTGGAAAAATCCCGAGTATCCATCTAGATAACAAAAGTGTGAGTGTCTGGCTAGACGTTCGAGCATTTGATCTATAAATGGAAGAGGAAAATAATCCTTCCTGGTTGCTTTGTTTAATTTTCTATAATCTATACACATACGCCAACCTCCTTCTGTTCGTTTAGCAATATGCTCACCTTTCTCATTTTCTATGATTGTGATGCCTCCTTTCTTTGGCACCACATACACAGGGCTCACCCAATTACTATCTGATATTTGGTAAATTATACCAGCCTCTAGTAACTTAAGAACTTCTCTTTTAACAACATCGCTCATTATAGGGTTTATTCTTCTTTGATGTTCTCTTGAGGGTTTTGAGTTTTCCTCTAACAAGATCCGGTGCATGCACACCGATGGACTTATTCCTTTTAAGTCGGAGATGTTATACCCTAAAGCTGAGGGATATTTTCGTAAGATCTCTAAGAGTTAAGTTGTCTCGTCTTGAATTAAAATAGTGTTAACGATAACAAGACGATTCATCTCTTTATCTAAGAATTCGTATCTGAGGTTCTTGGGAAGCTCCTTCAGTTCTAAAGACGGTTTCAAAGGGAAAGGCATGGGATCAGGAGTAAGCGATAAACATTCATAGAGTTCGTCATCGATGTAAGGTTCTAAACTTTTAAATCCATCGTCCTCCATAATGGGGGTCGAAGGTAACTTGATATTTTTGTTAGATTCCTCTCGCTTAAGTTCTAATATACACTCGTCAATGACGTCGGTGGCATAACAGGCATCTCCTATGAATGGTGCTATTAAGAACTTTGAAAGAATAAATTCTATCTTTTCATCACCCACCTCAAATGTTAACTTTCCTTTCTTAACGTCAGTTATGGCTCCGGCTGTTGATAGGAATGGTCTACCTAAGAGGATTGGGATTGCTTCCTCTTCTTTAATATCCATAACTACGAAATCAGTTGGGATATATAGCTGACCGATCTTAACTGGTATGTCTTCAAGTATGCATATAGGATACTTAACTGATCTATCATCCAGCTGGAGAGACATTTTAGTCGGCTGCAATTCTCCTAAGTTTAACCTTCTACAAACTGCTAAAGGCATAAGTCTGATGCTAGCTCCTAGATCTAAGAAGGCTTTGTCAATAGTATGATTTCCTAAGATACAAGGAATGGAAAAACTTCCTGGATCCTTTTCTTTCTTGGCAAGTTTATTTTCTGAAATAAAATTGCATTCGATAGGTTTGGGATCATCAAGTCTACGCTTTTTGGTCAGGATGTCTTTTAGGAATTTAGCATAAGATGGTATCTGAGTGATGGCTTCGGTGAAAGGAATCTCTACATGGAGTTTTTCTATAACTTTAACAAATCTCTGGTATTGATTGTCAAGTTTGGTTTGTTTAAGTCTTTGCGGAAATGGGACTGGGGGTTTGTACGGGGGTGGTGATTTATTAGTTTTATCTTTTAATTCTGGTTCTTTTTGCTTTTCGGGTTCCTATGGTGCCTCCACTTGGTCTGTAGGCAAAACATTTGTCTTAGGTTGTGAGGGTGTACTCATGGTTGGATTCTTGGGTCCATCGTAAGTAGTCCCACTTTGTAAGGAAATGACATTAGCTTGACCTTTAGGATTTGGTTGAGGTTATCCAAGGAATTGTCCTCCAGGTGTAGTTTGTGGGGCTTGTGTTTGGGCTATCTGCGAGATCTGGGTTTCAAGCATCTTGTTATGCGTAATCATCTGATCAACCTTAGTTCCTAATTGCGTGATTAGTTCGTTTATGTGAATATTCTGATTTAGGAACTCTTTGTTTTGCTGGGTTTGAGCTGAAATGAAATTTTCCATGATTTTCTCAAGGTTTGGTTTGGGTGCCACAACTTGCATAGGTTGATTTGGTCTTTGGGCTTGGAAACCTGTAGGTCTCGGAGGTGCAGAGTTTTGTATTGGGCTATTGTTTTTATAAGAAAAGTTTGGGTGATTCCTCCATCCGGGGTTGTAAGTGTTTGAAAATGGGTTTCCTTGGGTGTAGTTTACTTGGTTTTAGCAAGGCTCATTCAACAAGTTACATTCCGCAGGTTGATGTCCTTGGGTCCCACAAAGTTCGCATTTTGAAGCTACTGCGGCTACAGTATTAGGGTTTTGAGACATGTTTTGAACTTTTAAGGCAAGAGCGTCCATTTTAACTTGCATCATGTCTAGAGAACTTATCTCATGTTTTCCTCCTTGGGTCTCCTTTTTCTCTACCGTAGCTCGTTTTGTTCCCCATTGGTAATGGTTTTGGGCCATGTCCTCAATGAGAGCGCATGCTTCTAGGTAAGGTTTATTCATCAATGCGCCACCAGCGGCAGCATCGATAAACATCTTTGTGTTGTAATGGAGTCCATTATAAAAGGTGTGGATGATTAGCTATTGTTCTAGGCCATAGTGTGGACATGCTCTTAACAGGTCCTTATATCTCTCCCATGCTTCAAAAAGTGATTCTCCCAGGTTTTGGTTAAATCTAGTGATTTGGTTTCTAAGGACAACAGTTTTGCTGGGCGGAAAATATCTTGCGAGAAATACTCTCCTAAGGTCTTCCCATGTTGTTATTAAATTGGGTGGAAGGGAATCCAACCAATCTCGTGCTTTATCTCTGAGGGAAAAGGGAATAATCTTAGTCGTATTGCCTCAGGCGAAGCACCATTGCATTTTAAAGTGTCTACTAATTGTATAAAAGTTTTTAAGTGTTGATTCGGGTTCTCAGTAGCGAGACCACCAAATTGGTTTTGTTGCACCAATTATAGAAATGAGGGTTTTAGTTCGAAATTATTTGTGGTTATAGCTGGGTTTACGATACTTAAACTAGGTTCCTCATCTGACGGTTGGGAAAATTCCTTAAGGGGTCTTTGGTTACGATTCTCGGCCATAGTTTTTCTAATTCTACGAAGAAAGTGGATGTAACGTTCAGGTTCTGCTAAAGGATTGAATAAGGTTCCGGTGCTGCGAGATCTTCGCATTAACCGGACTGTAAAACTTAGTCTAGACAGTGTGACTATAGGGTGCTAAATTTGACGAAATTGATCCCCGGCAACGGCGTCAAAACCTTGATGCCTTGTATTCGCAAGTGTACGAATCACGTTAGAGTAATATAAAAGATTATCGATCCACAGAGACCAATCTTCAATCTATCGTTTCCTATTGTTACGGTGTTTAGCTAAGTCAATATTAAACAGAGAATTGAGCATGCAAGAAAGTAAAGTGTGGCGAAATAAACTTCAGATATAAAAGCAGGGTCAAATGTAATTCACATAGTTAGATGATATTCGCAATGCTTCAGAATAGAACTACTTATAGGGCAATATTTTCTACTAAAGAAAAGAACTAATTTATCAGGAAATGTCGCTTTCGCGTAATCAGAACCGAGTTTACTCTCTAATCAGACCTTCTTATTGTCACTTATAAAAAGGTGTGCATTGCGTTAAAGTAATAAACCTATTTTTAAGAAATAAAGTACTTGACCAAGTTGACAAGTATTTTGATCTGGAATTTCTAATAAAAAGGGGACCTAACTTTAACCCTATAAATGCGTCCGAAAATAGTTTCAAAGTTGATTTCTTTGATAATAAAAATCCCTAACTAACCAGACAAAGCGCTTTCGCTTCCTTTGACCAGTTAGAACTAGCCGAGTTTAACAAAGGGTTGGACGACTTTCGATCTCACCCAACAACAATAAAGTACAGAAAACTCGTATTAAAAACAAAAATATCCCATAAGCATTTATATTGACACATTATTTGGAATATCGATCTAACTAGATTCCTTACATTACAGCCCAGTAAGGTTCAGCCTGACATGGGAATGTAAACAGACATGTTAAAATAAATCATGCGAGAAAGTAAATAATTTAAAGTGTGGTGCAGGAAATAAACAAAGTAAAAGTAGTGCAGAAAATAAACAAAGTAAAAGAAGGTGCGAGAAATAAACAAAGTAAAAGCAGTGCGGAAAATAGACAAAGTAAAAGGAAGTGCGGGAAATAAACAAAGTAAAAGCCGGTGCGGGAAATAAACAAAGTAAAAGCAGGTGTAGGAAATATAAATAGAAACCTGCTCCAAACGGGGAGAATTTAAATCTGGTACAAACTGGAAGTAAAATGCGACTGGAAATAAACAACAGTTGAAAATAAATATGGAAGGATAAACTTTTGTCGAAGTGCTCCAAACTCGATTACAGACTCAATCTACGAACTCGATCATAGACTCAATCAACAGTGCAATAATTCCCCGATGTGAAGAATTACCGCTTTACAATAGTGAAATTAGATGGCTTAAGTTCGCAACTATGGTTGGATCAAGTTTGCAACTAAGCTTGGGTGAATTGAAATGAAATCAGGAACTTCTATTTATAGAGAATGAAGAATGCAGGAGATCACAAGAATGCCCCCCAACTCCTTTTGGGGGGGGGGAGACATCGTCCAAAGGTGGCGCCCTCCATGAGTGTAAATGAAAGGAAGTGGGGAACGTGGCAGTTGAGGTCAGCAGGAGGTGGTCCACGTCATGGCCTACCTTATGGCTGGCTCCATGGTGGACGCCATGAGTGAAAATTTGACCTAAACTCCTGTTTTTCAGCCTATTTTCCTTCATTTCTTCAGGGGAGCTCTGGATAATTGAAATGCCTGAAAAGGAAACAAAAGATAGGCATAATACGAGAAAACAATAATAAAAAACCTAAATAACATGTGAAATCAGAGTAAAAAACAAGTGTAAAGTAAGTGTTATCAGCAACTTGGTTAAACATGTTTAGATCATAAACGCGTGCTAATTTGATGTTTAGAGGCCAAAACATGAATTTCAAATTCTGACTTATGAAAAAACTCCAGTTCCAAGTTACCAAGTTCAATCTAATGGCATTCTCAGCTCAAGGGGTCTTAAGGCATGATTCTTGATGCTTTAGAAATATGAGGTTACAAAATTTGCAATGGAAAAAGAATGGAGTCAAATGGATGCTTGAGCTGAAAGTTGCATTGAGTCAAAGTTGGAGAAAAAGGGTTGACTTTCCATACTTGGAAATATTTCAAATTTTTCTTCAAAAGTGACCTATAATGTTTTGCATCCAAACATGGCCTTCCACTTGGAATTTGCTCTTGACCAAAAAAGATGGCACGAAGTAGACCCTTTGAATGACATTTTGAAACTTGAACCATTCAAAATCTCCCAAAAATTGAGAGAGTTATGATTTGTTGAAGTTGGCAAAAAATCATGAAATGACCTATAATCTTTTGTATCCTTAGGGCATCTTCCATCCATTTTATCACTTTACACATAAAAGAAGGTATAAAGTTCACATCTTCAAGATCATTGTGGAAAAATAGTGGGCTCAGGGTGATAAAAATTTACCAAGTTATGATCATTTGAAGTCACACATGAGAAATTGGGGGTTCATCTGGAGGACTTGTAATGTTTCTTCATCATCGAGTTTCTTCCACATGAAAACTCCTTTAAACTTTTGAAGTGATTTATTGATAACCATTTGAAGAGAAGGATGTATTTGGAACCACTCAAAAATACCAAAAGATGAGCAAGATATGCTTCTTTAAAGTCCAAAACCCTAGCTCCTAGATCAAGAAAATGCCTTGAGGAACTTTGACAATTTTGGACAAACTTCTTGTACCAACACAAATGCTTTGTAAAATAGAAGTTGTTGAGGATGAAAATGAGAACTCATAGTCACCAAAACCACTTCCTTATCTTGAGAATTGAGAGAAATATGCGCTTGTGACCAATGGGAACAAAGCCTTGTCCAAGCATGATAACTTCTCCAATCAATCCCTTGTACTTTTGAGCCAAATTTGATAATCTTGAAATGAGGTGAACCAAAATAAACTTGCCATGCCATTTCTTCCAAAACAACCCCAATGGTGAGGTTTGAACTTCTTAAGCTTTATTGACTAGGGCATGGAAATAAACTCATGAACCCATGGAGTAACTTGCTAAGCCTCACTGTCTTTACCTACATTAGTAATAAGCAAGACAAACTAACATTGCATTTTTTTTAATTCAAAGGAAAAATAAGACAAAATATTCATGATTACAAAAGAAAACAAGTCAAGGTGCTTAGTGATTCCTCAAATAGCAAAACTAAAGATAGGGAGAAAAACCAAAAGCCCTAATGTGATCTTGTTGTGATTGAATCAACATGGTATTATAAAGGGATCTTAGGGGGAAAATTGGGGTACAATAATGACTAGGAGAGATCTAATCGTGCAGAGTCGCGTGCTCGAACAAGATGCCATGGATACTCTTAGTTATGGATTCAACACAGACATGGAGCAGCTCAAGATCCTTAACCCCAGGGTTAAGTTAGTGGTTGAAGTTGAGGGGCCATTTAACCAGGTGGTTGATGGGAAGATTTTTTATTTCTCCGGTGATAGTCCTGTGGAGGAGAGGGATGGGGAGGATGAGATTTGAGAAGTTTTTAGTCATGCGTGCCCGCTTTTGTTTTGACTTGGATTAGTAGCCTGCATGCCTATACATTTTATTTTGTAAACTTGACAGGGGTTTCACCCGTTTTTATTTTGTTTGGGCCTGCATGCCCGTATATTTGTAATTATTTGGACAATGCCGACCTTCATGGTCAGCTATTATGAATGCCTATTTAGTCTTTTTTATGTGATCTGGTGCTCGTTATTGTGCTTGACTTGTTTATTTTGTGAAGTGCGGTATTTCGACGAGTGGAGATTCGCGCTCGACCTTAATTTGCTCAATCTTATTTAGGGTCGACACGTATTGGAATGTATCGAGGAAGTGGAGTAGTAACCCGTAGAAACAAGTTGAAGATCACAGTTGGGATCTTGATTTTCTAGCGTGAACTGCCCATCGCGAGCTGGGTGTCCTGCCTATTAGGTACTTCAATAGTGGAGCTCAGTAGAGGTGTCCCCATCGGGCTAAGGTTTCTCTCGATCAATGTGGGTGAACCCGCCTTTCGTTATTGGTTGGATGCCATGTATGTACCTCAATATGTCTTTGTGGTTGAGTGTGACTCGTAATTTGTCAGAGAGGGCACACCGACTACCAGGCCCCGACGTTTCTCAGGGACCTAGTTGTAGTATTGTTTCAATTTTGTAGCATTCTATGGTCGAGGTAGTGGTTCTCCACTTAGGTGGTCAAGGTAGTATGCTCTGAAGCCCGTAGTCTCGCAGACGCGGTATGACCCTTCCCAATTTGCGGCCAGCTTTCCCTCATGAGAACCTTTCTGATTTCTCTGCAAGACTAGGCTGTCGACCTGGAATTCGCGTTTTATGACTTTGCTGTCATAGCGAAGGTCTATCTACTATTTCAGTGTGGCTTCACGAAGAGCTGCTCCTGATCGGACTTTGTAACACCCCTAACCCCATATAGCATAAATAGCATAATCAGAGTAAAATAACGTGCATCTCAAAGAGGGCGTCACATATTGAATTCACAAAATATCCAAGAAATTCAAACATGCATACCGGTCATGATCATAACACGTATTCAAACTTCATGTTTTCAAAATCATGCACATCACAGCGGAATAATTCTTTACTCAAATAATAATAATGATTATATCCCATACTATAATCATAAATCCTCATAACAAGTCATGGATCTCAAATCCTTAGGCACTGAGGCCACTCAACATAAACTCTCAATATACAATTCAAATAAGAGAAATAAAAATATCTTTTCAATTAAACATGAGTTTAAAACCTCCCCCATGTTACATAGACCAGAGCAATGACTCACTACCTAGGGATAAACAGATAAATAAGGATCTATCTCTTCTGAATAATCCTGACAAGTATCACTAATATCCTCGATACCTGTGCGATGTCGCATAGAACATCATTACAACAGAAGGGTGAGAATTCACATCATTATGAATATATATATATATATATATATATATATATATATATATATATATATATATATATATATATATATATATATATATATATATATATATATATATATATATATATATATATATATATATATATATATATATATATATATATATATATATATATATAACACGCATACATTCCAAGAATTCATCACACTACATATAATTATCTGTACAACATGGCTTCACCAATAAAAGTACCAAGACAATTATATCCAAGTAGAATAATTCACACAATCATCACATACATTGTAATCATCTTAAAAGTCACGGTTAAACCAAGTATCACACACATTACGCATTCAAAGCAAAACATCACATAACAACAAATGTGACTCAAATGCAACTCAATGCGACTCATGCATGTGGTACCATCATGAACATTAAGTTCACCTCGCTCCCGATTCAATATTTAGAACCAGAGCCACGCTTCCGATTCAGACAATACCAAATCCCACCAATATGAACATATAGTTCACCGCTTCTATTTCCATATAAGGATCAAAGCAACTAATATGAACATATAATTCACCGCTTCTATTTCCACATAAGGATCAAAGCAACCAACCGGAGTTCAATCTCTCCATGCATGCATGTCCAAACATAACCAATTATATGCAAATTAAGATTATCACCAAACCTTAATCATACCGCATATCACAATAATCCATCGAAATGAATTATCCACCATTGCACAAAACATACATTTATCACGTTGTCATTACCAACAATACAATCATTTAGCATTCGTCAATCACACATATCAGGAATAACAAACAATGCTAAAACATGTTATTCCCATTCAACATCAATTCATAACATACACATACACAAAGTCAAGTGTCATGTTCATAGCATTCTTAATTCATCACATCACAATAACATATAGGAAACAATGCCAAAACATGTTATTTCCATTCATCGTCCATTCATGACACATAAAAATAATATCCCAACTATTATTTCAATAATCCAATTCCAATAAACCTAGTTCTATCTTATAGTTTATTGCATTATCTTTCTAACGATTCGAACAACGCCTAAAACAGAGTTACGGTTCAAAAGTTATGGTCGTTACAAAATCTGCCAGAAAACTTGTTGTATGAGTCGATGCAAAATCCTGTATGAGTCAACGCAAAACATGAGTCAACGCAAAAGTAGCATGAGTCGATGCAAACCTGATTGATACCACTTCCTTGCCTTGCGGGTTGTTCCTCACCTACCTTCTTCAGTTTGAGTCGACTCAAACTTCGAAAATATGATTTTTCTGCATTTTTTACTTAGAATTCACACGAATCTTCTTCTAAGAAACACCATATATCACCACAAGTAATCATGCTTCTCAATTTTATCAATAACCCATCACCCTAACATAAAAGTACTCATTATATTCCATTCAACACATCAAATCTTATCAATTTCATAGATTTCTATCCAAACCCTAACATGTAAGATTCTAGAAATTGAAATCAACAACACCTACCATGTTATTACCCATTGCATACATCATATACCCATAATAACATAGATTCTCACCCTTACCTCTTGAAGATTCAATCTCTAGGTTTGCCTCTTCTATCTTCCTCTTTCTCCTCTTTTATCCTCTCTTCTCTTCTCTTCTCCAAATGAAATGATATCTTTCTACTCTCACCAAAACCCTTACTATCTCTTATCTCTTATTGGGCTTACTATTTTAACACCACCTTTATTACTTATGTCACCACTATTTAGGCCCAACTAGTTATTCCTCTCTTAATTAACACAATTATCCCAAATAACACATAAATACTACAATTAAATAATTATCATACTATATAATAATTAAATAATCAAAACACCAAATAAAATAATTAAATAAAATAGCTAATAAAAATTGGGATGTTACAACTCTCCCCCACTAAAAAGATTTTCGTCCTCGAAAATTACCTCAAACGAACAACTCAGGATACGAATCCTTCATCTGACTCTAAAGCTCCCAAGTCACATTACCATTTGCGGTCCTCCCCAAACCACTTTTACCAAAGCGATTTCTTTTCCTCGGAGTTTCTTCACTTCCCTATCCTCCATCCGCATAGGTGATGTCTCAACAGTCAAATTATCCCTTACTTCCACATCATCTAATTAGACAACATGGGACGGATCTGCAATATATTTTCTCAACTGAGACATGTGAAACACATCATGGAGATTAGAAAGTGACGAAGGCCAATGGATATGATAAGCCACTTCACTTACTCTCTCAGCAATCTGATACGAACCAATAAAATGCAGCGTCAACTTACGTGACTTTAAAGCTCTACAAACACCAGTTACCGAAGTAACCCTCAGAAACACATAATCTCCCTTCTCAAATTCAAGATCCTTCCTTCCCTTATCATGATAACTCTTTTGACGACTCTGAGAAGTCCTCATCTTCTCCTGAATCATCTTAATCTAATTTGTAGTCTGTTGAACTATATCGGGTCAAACCACAAAACTCTCTCCATATTCATACCAACACAAAGGCGACCTACACCTTCTACCATACAAAGCCTCAAACTGTATCATTCCAATACTCTAATGGAAACTGTTGTTATAAGTAAACTCAATAAAAGGCAATTAACTACCCCAATTACCTCCTTGCTCCAACACACGAGCTCTCAAAAGATCTTCAAGTGACTGAATTGTCCTCTCAGTCTGACCATCTGTTTGCGGATGATACGCCAAACTCAAATGTAACTTCTTACTCAAAGCACTTTGCAAACCTTCCCAAAAATGCGAAGTAAACCTCAGACCTCTATCGGAAACAATACTCGACGGAACACCATGCAAACTTACAACTTTCTCAATATACAACTTAGCAAACTTCTCCATCAGATAATCCATCTTAATTGGAACCAAATGAGAAGACTTTGTCAATCTATCAACGATGACCCAAACTGCATCACAATTATTCGGAGTCTTCGGAAAACCCAAAACAAAATCCACATAAATACTATCCCATTTCCATTTAGGAATAAACAACGGTTGCATTAAACCAGATGGTTTCTGATGTTCAATCTTAGTCTTCTGACAAAGCAAACAATAATACACAAACTCTGCAATATCCTTCTTCATGCCTGACCACCAAGACAGTTTCCTTAAATCTTGATACACCTTAGTAGCTCCAGAATGAATACTCAAACCACTATGCTGCCCTTCATCAAGAATTCTTTTCTTCAAATCTCCCACATCAGGAACACAAACCCTATCTCGACACCTCATGATACCATTCTCATCAATCCCAAAATCACCACCTCGTCCTTGATTGATCAATGCCAATCGATCAACTAAACTCAAATCAAATGACTGTCCTTCTCGAATATCATAAAGACTACCAATAGTAAGCTTTAAGCTTCACACCAGATGAAGTCTCTTCACAAACCAAACTCAAATCTCGAAATTGTTCAAGTAAATTGAACTCTTACACCATCAACATCGACATATGTAAAGACTTCCTAGTCAAAGCATCAACTTCAACATTCGCTTTACCCGGATGGTAATTCAAACCAAAATCATAATCCTTCAAGAATTCCAACCATCTTCTTTGTTTCGTATTCAACTCTTTCTGATCAAACAAATACTTTAAACTTTTATGATCACTAAACACATCGAACCTGAATCCAAACAAATAATGCCTCCAAAGTTTCAATACAAACACAATAACATCTAACTCTAAATCATGTGTCGGATAATTCCTCTCATGAACTTTAAGTTGCCTGGAAGCATAAGCTACCACTTGTCGATTCTGCATCAACACACCGCCTAAACCCATCAAAGAAGCATCACAATAAACCATAAAAGGTTCTGTCAGATTCGGCAAAATCAAAATAGGAGCGGTTGTCAACCTTCTCTTAAGCTCTTGAAAATTAGCTTCACACTGTGAAGTCCAAATAAAATCTTGACCCTTTCCTAGTCAATTACATCAAAGGTAACACCAACTTAGAAAAACCTTCAATGAACTTCCGATAATAACCAGCCAAACCAAGAAAACTTCTAATCTTAGAAACATATTTTAGGGCTTCCCATTGAGACACAACCTCAATCTTTGCAGGATCAACAGAAATACCCCTACTCGAAATCACATGCCCAAGGAAACTCACTTCCTTCAACCAAAACTCACACTTAGAAAGTTTAGCATACAACTGCTTCTCCTTCAACACAGATACCACAATTCTCAAATGCTCAGCATGCTCCTCTTCACTCTTCGAATACACTAGAATATCATCAATGAACACAGCAACAAGTTGATCCAAATAATCATGAAAAATGAAGTTCATATATTCCATAAATACACCATGTGAATTGTTCACACCAAACGGCATCACGAGAAACTCATAGTGACCATATCTTGTTCTAAAAGTAGTCTTCTGAATATCTTTAGCTTTCACACGAATCAGATGATACCCAGACCTCAAATCAATCTTACTGAACACACTTGCACCAACCAACTGATCTATCAAATCATCAATCCTCGGAAGTGGATACCTGTTCTTAATAGTCACTTTGTTCAGTTGTCTATAATCTACACATAACCTCATAGAACCTTCTTTCTTCTTAACCTACAAAACAGGTGCACCCCACGGAGACACACTCGGACGAATAAACTTCTTCTCAAGTAAATCCTCAAGTTGACTCTTCAACTCTTTCAACTCAGAAGCTGACATCCGATATTGAGCCATCGAAACAGGACTAGTTCCAGGAACTAAGTCGATCGTAAGCTCCACCTCAAGTTCGGGCGGTAAATCACTTACATCATCAGAAAATACTTCAGGAAAAATCACGAGCAATTGGTAATTCCCCAATTGTCCGTTTGTCACCAATCTCCAATGTTCCCATCAAAGCCAACAAAATAGCACCATCCTGCATAGGCTCATTCACTTTACATACTATCAAGTTGTCAAGATAAGCCTATCCCGTCTAATACAATCTCGTCTACTATCAACAAGCGATTAAGGGTGATCAGTTCCTCAATTTGTCAATAGGTAGACGACAACCGTAATGGTGGCATAAACCATTGTTACTCAACTGCAATAGCATCCTTCATCTTGCTTAAAATCACCTGAGCATAATGTCCAACAATCTCTCTAAATCTTATAACGTTTTTCTCCATTTCCTTCTTTCTCAGGTTCCAGAAAATAATTGTCTTAGCCAAATAGTTGTTGTAAACATCATTTTAAATCCACACTCTTACAATCAACAACACACTGAACCAACACTCCACGGATGAAACAACCCAGGGAAGCGAAAACTCTACCTCCACTTGCCTCAAACTCACTCCTGCAACCAAGTGGTTAGAAGAAACAAACAAGTACCGATAGTGTTTCACACATATATCGAATACAACAGGGAATAAACTCATTAGTAACCTGGCCAATCTGACCGACCATTGCTCTGATACCACTAATGTAACACCCCCTAACCCCATATAGCATAAATAGCATAATTAGAGTAAAATAAAATGCATCTCAAAGAGGGCGTCACATATTGAATTCACAAAATATACAAGAAATTAAAACATGCATACTAGTCATGATCATAACACGTATTCAAACTTCATGTTTTCAAAATCATGCACATCACAGCAGAATAATTCTTTACTCAAATAATAATAATAATGATTATATCCCATACTATAATCATAAATCCTCATAACAATTCGTGGATCTCAAATCCTTAGGCACTAAGGCCACTCAACAAAAACTCTCAACATACAATTCAAATAAGAGAAATAACAATATCTTTTCAATTAAACATGAGTTCAAAACCTCCCCGTGTTACATAGACCTGAGCAATGACTCACTACCTAGGGATAAATATATAAATAAGAATCTAGCTCTTCTGACTAATCCTGACAAGTATCACTGCTATCCTCGGTACCTGCACGATATCGCATAGAACATCATTACAACAGAAGGGTGAGAATTCACATCATTATGAATATATATATATATATATATATATATATATATATATATATATATATATATATATATATATATATATATATATATATATATATATATATATATATATATATATATATATATATATATATATATATATATATATATATATATATATATATATATATATATATATATAATATAAATAATGTATATAACACGCATACATTTCAAGAATTCATCACACTTCATATAATTATCTATACAACATGGCTTCACCAATACAAGTACAAAGACAATTATATCCAAGTATAATAATTCACACAATCATCACATACATTGTAATCATCTTCAAAGTCACGGTTAAACTAAGTATCACACACATTACGCATTCAAAGAAAAACATAACATAATAAAAAATGTGACTCCAATGCAACTCAATGCGACTCATGCATGTGGTACCATAGTGAACATTAAGTTTACCTCGCTCCCGATTCAATATTTATAACCAGAGCCACACTTCCGATCCGGACAATACCAAAGCCCACCAATATGAACATATAGTTCACCGCTTCTATTTCCACATAAGGACCAAAGCAACCAATATGAACATATAATTCACCGCTTCTATTTCCACATAAGGATCAAAGCAACCAACCAGAGTTCAATCTCCCCATGCATGCATGTGCAAACATAACCAATTATATGCAAATTAAGATTATCACCAAACCTTAATCATACCGCATATCACAATAATCCATCGAAATGAATTATCCACCATTGCACAAAACATACATTTATCACGTTGTCATTACCAACAATGCAATTATTTAGCATTCATCAATCACACATATCACGAATAGCAAATAATGCTAAAACATGTTATTCCAATTATACATCAATTCACAACATACAAATATACAAAGTCAAGTGTCATGTTCATAACATTCTCAATTCAGCACATCACAATAACATATAGCAAACAATGCCAAAACATGTTATTTCCATTCATCATCCATTCATGACACATAACAAATAATATCACAACTATTATTCCAATCATACAATGAAAAAAACCTAGTTCTATCTTATAGTTTATTACATTATCTTTCTAACGATTCGAACGGCGCCTAAAACGGAGTTACGGTTCAAAAGTTATGACAGTTACAAAATCTGCCAGAAAACTTGTTGTATAAGTCAACGCAAAACCCTGTATGAATCGACGCAAAGCATGAGTCAATGAAAAAGTAGCATGAGTCGATGTAAACCTTATTGACAACACTTCCTTGCCTTGCGGGTTGTTTCTCACCGACCCCTTTCAGTTTTAGTCAACTCAAACTTCAAAAATATGATTTTTCTGCATTTTTTACTTAGAATTCACACGAATCTTCTTCTAAGAAACACCATATATCACCACAAGTAATCATGGTTGTCAATTTTATCAATAACCCATCACCCTAACATAAAAGTACTCATTCTATTTCATTCAACACATCAAATCTTATCAATTTCATGGATTTCTATCCAAACCCTAACATGTAAGATTCTAGAAATTGAAATCAACAACACCTACCATGTTACTACCCATTGCATACATCATATACCCATAATAACATAGATTCTCACCCTTACCTCTTGAAGATTCAATCTATAGGTTTGCCTCTTCTCTCTTCCTCTTTCTCCTCTTTTCTCCTCTCTTCTCTTCTCTTCTCCAAATGAAATGATATCTTTCTACTCTCACCAAAACCCTTACTATCTCTTATCTCTTATTGGGCTTACTATTTTAACACCACATTTATTACTTATATCACCACTATTTAGGCCCAACTAGTTATTTCTCTCTTAATTAACACAATTATCCCAAATAACACATAAATACTATAATTAAATAATTATTATACTATGTAATAATTAAATAATCAAAACACCAAATAAAATAATTAAATAAAATAGCTAATAATAATTGGGATGTTACAGACTTCCTCGACCAGGTTTAGCTCTTCCCTTAAGGCCTCGTCATTTAGTTCCTCGTCTAGAGGGACTTCAGTTCGCCTGGATGGCTCCACGATTTTCATAGGGATGACTACTTCGGTGCCATAAGTTAGCCTAAATAGGGTCTCACCGGTCGTCAAGTGTGGTGTTGTTCAGTAGGCCCACAGAATGTTGTGCAGCTCTTCGACCCACCCCCTTTTGGCTTCGCCTAACCTGCACTTGAGTCCTTGTAAGATAACTCTATTCACGGCTTCAGCTTTCCCATTGGTTTAATGGTGTTCAGAGGAGGAGAAGTGTTATTTGGTGTTGAGCTTGGCGATAAAGTCTTGGAAACTTTGATCAGTGAACGGTGTCCCTCTGTTGGTGACGAGCGCTTATGGTATGCTGAATTGGGCAAGTACTTTTCGTTTGTAGAATTGAAGGATATTGTGCATTGTGATTCTGGCCAATGCTTCGGCCTCTATCGACTTCGTGAAATAATCAACGACCACAATCAGGAATTTATTTTGATACGAACCTTGTACGAATGGTCATAGGATGTCCACCCCCACTAGGCGAATGACCACGAGGATGACAGTGTTTTAAGTTCATGTGGGGGTGTGAGGTGCATGCCCGCGTGTGTTGTACCCCAAAATTTGCCCTCTCTCTTTTTCACGAGAAA